>OY757909.1:88299112-88898292 GCA_963585895.1 Sepioteuthis lessoniana
ATGTGTGTGTAGGTGTGTGTGTGTGTGTGTGTGTGTGTAATGTAATATATATATATAATGTATGTATATAAGTAAAGTTGGCAGCTTTAGTCAAGGGTGACCCAAAGGCTCCCTTTTCTATAGCTATGACACAGAGGTGTAGGGGAGGGTGTTACCCCTTTCCCTGGATTGCTCCATTTTACCCTTGATCCCCACCTTTTAATGTTGAGTGTTAAGCAAGGCGGCATCAAGTACCAATTTTTGAGTCTTTGGTATGACTTTTCCTGGGATTGAACCCCCATCTCCCGGACTATTGGCATGACTGTGTGTGTATATTTATGTATGAATTTGTTTAATATGTATATGTGTATATATTTATGTATATATTTGTTTAATCATGTGTGTGTGTGTGTGTGTGTGTGTGTGTGTGTGTGTGTGTGTGTGTGTGTATATGTATACACACACACACTTAGTTTTCAATCTCAGTTAACTGGGGCTGTAGAATACAATTATTGCATTACTTCTCCCAACTCAATGAGTTTACTGGATATGGCACCAAGTTATCTGACTGATGGCAAACTTTCCATGATGGAGCTCTGGGGAATGTAGAGTACTCCTTAATTGCCATTACTTCTTGGACCACTCTGCTTTGGAGTGGTAGTACCTGTTAGTTGATTATCTATGGATTTTATAGAACTGTTTAATTATTTAACTGTACAAACAAATGACAGGTGTTGAATTGTTTTTTTTGACATAATGATCCTTGAAGCAATTTAATTGTATGCAAATGAAACTATTTGTGTTTGATGAGAATACTTGAAATTATTAACTGTCTGCTAACAAATGAGCTTTCACTTAAAAATGTTACCTATGAAATATTTGTTTACAAATAACATGTATATTTATATGTATAAATATGATTTGGCATTTAATAAACTATAGGGGTTGATATGCCATAAAATTCAACCAACCAATCACTTCATGGGCAATTCTATGTGGTGTTATGGCTAAATTGCTGGACTGTGGCTTTGAAGTAAGCTAGTCAGGCTATTATCTTCTCTTTCAGACCAATACTTTTGGGAACCCTGTTACCACCCCCACCTATGTATTAAATTGTATCACTGATGTCATTCTACAGTGATTGCTTTATCTTTAAATAACCCACAAGTGTTGATATGCCATTAAAACAAAGAAACTCAGTACTTTCATTTTTTTTTTCTTTTGTTTCCCTTGAACTGAAATATTCTTGTATGAAAAAGATCATGCAAAATTGATTTTTAAAATTTTTATTTGTTTATTTTAATTTTTTTTCTAACTAAAGCCATAAAATTAAGGTGTGTGTGTGTGTGTGTGTGTGTGTGTGTGTGTGTGTGGTACAATTGCAATTGTTCACAGTAAAATATTGGTGTTACTGAATATATAATACATATATATTTCTTCAGTAATACTAATAATTTGATTTTTTAATGGTTTTTATACTTATTTTATTGTGATAATCTGCTGTAGATTCCAAAGATTCCTTCTTTCTGCTTTTCTATATCTTGTATACTCTTGTTATACCATTGGGATAAAATAACTATTTAAGTTCTACTATCATCCTTATTTTTCCACTGAGGATTGAAAGGATTTTTTGCTAAAAATTCAGGTGTTGCAATAAAATTTGTCAGCTGCTAGCATCTGCTTTGTCTTGAGTTTTTTGTAATTTGGTAATGTATCCCAACATTCAGGTTGTTCTACTCTGGGTTGCAGCTGGAGCCTGATGTTTTAAAATAGAAAGATGCCTTCTGGTAGATGTAATGCTATCCTTTTGGTGCCTGCTGCTACTGCTGTTTCTTTCACTCTAGAGGCTAGTGGCTCTGGCTTGTACTATAAGAAGTCACATGATTCTTGTGTAGTTGTCTAGGGAACCTCTTTCCAAGCTCTTCCTCTCAGGCTGGTGTTAGGATTTACAGGCAATACAAGACTTACTGTATTTTGAGGAGCACCTTACTGCTTGTCTTAGCTTTCATCAGCCTGATACCGGCTGCTCTATCAGGTATGTTTTCTGTGAATCAGTTCATACTAAATAACTCTTCTTAGTAAAACATGAATTCAATACTACTTTCTACAGAAGATACTTATTTTTTATTTCAAAAATATTTTTAATCTATGCTAAATTTGTTCCTGATAATTAAGTCTCTAAACTTAGTATTTTGTAGCTTGTTCCCATTTTGATAATTATCAGATAGTTTGCTAGTGATATTATTGTGCTATCTCTGTGTAGCATTGTATTAATACAAGGTTTTTGCTTTAATCAACTATATACATTACATGTACTATTTAATTGTTTTGCATTAGGAGAATTTTCCATCTCTTTAAGGTAAAGTAAAGCTAAAATACTTTCATCTTTTGTTTTCCAAGTGCACAATCAAGTATCTAAGAAAATAGTCCTAGTCCTTGTATTATCCTTGAAATTTTCTTTAATTTTGTTTACCAAAAATTATTTAATTTCTTTTGCTTATCATTTTCAAACTATTTCTTACACACTTGCAATTGTTTTAATTTCTAATGCTCTTTTATTTCTATACAACTTTTATAAAAATTGTTTTTGCACTTAAGATTTATGAGGATTTTATTTAGACATAAATGCTCTTTAATGACTTTTATTAATTTACAAGAAAATCTTTGCTCATATAAATGTTGCTTTATATTTTTATGTAAAGTCAAAAAAGAGTTCTTTTTTTATTATTTAACTTCTATGTTGTATACAGTAAATCTCTGAAGTAATTCTTAACTTTTATTATATTAGCTTTGATCTGCTGATAACTGCCCAACACTTTTTTAGATTAATATTTAAAGCAATTAGTAATAATGTTTTTGAGCAATGTTATATCTTATTAATATTTATACATTCTTTTAAATATTTTACATAAAATGATCTTTATTTTCGCTCATTGCACCTTATATTTATCTTTATTCATTTCATATTTTATTAATTCATATTAAATAAGATGTCCTCTATTCCTGCAAACTTTAGTAATTAGATCCAACTTTTAAGAGCTTGATTTTTTTCAATTATTCTTTATAGAAATAGTCTTCTCTTTATTTTGCCTAATTATAGGGATGTAAAATAATTCTAATATTTTTATCATGTTATAAATCATGAAAAATAATACAAAACTATTTGTTAAGAAAGTAAAACATGAATTCCTGTTTAGTCCATTAAAACTTAAATCTGCAAGATTGTATAGGTTATATTATACAAGTAGTGTTTAAGGTTGATACAATTTTTTTACTCATTTGTTTCTCATTTCTGTGATATGTTTATCATCTAATTATGTCATCCATTTTATATAATATGATACACACACCTTAATTAATTGTGATAATAACAATTAGTTAACTTCAAGAATAATGTCTGTGAAGACAGCTGACACTAAAAAAATTTTATAAATTTTATTATGAGTGTACAATCAAAAGCAAACTGAAAGCAAATATGCAAATTTCTTTTCTATATAACAGTTTACTCAACAATGAAACTAAGTTATATTGATAAATTAACAGTTATTATGTTTCTATGTTTTTGTAACCTGGTTCAATTTGCAATACATCTTAAATATCTTCTAACATTTATTTTTGAATAGGCATATATATATATATATATATATATATATATATATATATATATATATATATATATATATATATATATATATATATATATATATATATATAAGATTACAAAGCTAATTTCTTTAATATATATAAATTACTTATTTGGCATGTCTTTGATCCTAACATGCAATGTTATTTACCTGATTTGTCACTCTTATTCATGAATGTTAATGAATTATCAAGGATTACACTGTTTATATTGTGAATTTTACAGATAAGTAAATGATAATATTAAAATATTACTCATCCAACTTTAACTAAGCTATATATATTAGAAAATGTTCTTTAATATTTATAATTTCTTATTGTTATACATGTAGTTTAAGTTTTGATAATTCCAAATGATCAAGGGATTTTTATTAAAGGAGAAAACCCCAATACAAATTACTTTATTGACATTAGTCTAGTTTTATTCATTTATAAAAATTATTTACTAACACAATTGTTACATTCAAGAATACAAAAAGACAGTTGTCATTGTTAAAAAGTCCTAATGTTTAAGAAAAGATGTTATAATTTATCTTTTTTAAAACACTGAAGTCTTATATTTCTTAGAAAGTATCTATATTATAATGATCCAATTTTTATATGTATGTTACCATAATAGCAAATATGACACATTTTTCAGGATTTTTGTCAGTATAATAGCCTGTCAAGGAACTTTTTCCTTATTACCTGAGAACAAGGATAAAAAACTAATGTGAGCTGATCAGGGCAGAAAAAGGCAATAGAACCTACCTTGAGAATCCACTGCAATTTCTTGAGGGTCTGCAAAAAAGTATGCCTTCCCATGAACCGTTATGGTTTATTAACTTGAAAAAAAAATGAGGTACCTACTTAAAACATAAAGTTAATTGTCACAAGACACTTTTAATTTAAAACTACTGACCATAGATTTTAATATGGATTAATAGCTACTTTTGGTTAGTATAAACAAACGAACATCTCAATATAAGCACAATGTCATTTTTCACCTGGCCAACTATCAACAATAGCCAGCTGTCAATTTTTTCCAAAAACCCTTAAATGTGATAACTTACAGAATAAAGTAATTTCCCATCAAATTTCCAATTTAATTAGTGTGGGAACATCATGCTTACAACATCTATTATAATTTTTCCAGGGAACAAATTCAAATGCTATTTACAGATTAATTTCCATTATTTGTTTGTGATTAATTATGATTTAAATCCGATAAATGATGTGACTTGATAATGTTGAAATTTAAGCAAATTAAGATAATGAAATATTAATGGAACTTTGTTGAAGGGAGGTAATTCACAATCAGCACTAAAATTTCATTTTTATTAATATATCATTTTAGAAAGATGACCCATAACTTCTACAGTTGATTTCAACAGCTTATCAACCCCTCTAAGGTTATTTTATGCCTAGAGGTTAGGGATCAGTGGAATGGATTTAGATGTGTAAACTTTTAAGATCTAATTGAAATTCAACCACAAAATCCATAAATTTATAAGATTGTTGGATATTTTGATTTTTGAGAAAGTTCTCTGGGATGCAATATGTTTAGCTTGAAAATGACTGCAATTTTTAATGTCATTTCTATATTGTGATACATATACTATGTATGTGTTCACAATAGATTTTGATCAAATAAATTCTCTTTTTTTTTTTTAAGTTATTTTTATGCTTTACAATAAAATTGGTAACCGGACATTGGCCTAGTGGTTAGAGTGTTCACCAATGGCCCGGGAGACCTGGTTTCAAGACCCAAAAAATGGTACTTGATTTCTCCTTGCTTAACACTCAGCATTATAAGGTATGGATTAAGGGTAAAGTGGAAAGGAGTAGCACCCTCCCCCACACTGAGGTGTAGGGGAGGGTGCTACTCCTTTTCCTGGATTGCTATCGAAAAGGGAGCCTTTGGGTCACCCTCGACTATGGTCGCTAACTTTACCTTACCTTACAATGAAATTACATTTTTAAGAAATTTCCCCATGTTATAAATGTATTCACACATTTGAGCTGTAATAGGAGGAGGGGTGAATTATATTGCCTAGTTTGTGTTTTATTTTTTTTAATTTACTTTGACAGATTTAAGAGTTATACATTAGAATATATTTTTTTATATCATTGTTGTGATTCAGACAAAAGAAAGACATGGGGAACATGAAAAGGGTTGATAGGAAAACATATATATTCAAGTAACAGAAACAAGATATAAGTGAAGCTGGTTTAACAGTAGTTAGTTAATATGAAGTTAAGAGTTCAGTGGGGGTAGTGACTATCCTTCCACTGTGCAAATGGTATCACACGTGTTTGTGTCATGCTGATTAGTGAACTCTGTCTGATGCTCTCGTTGACATGTATTTATGGAGGAGCTCGAGTCCATTATGTAGGGAGTACAACAATAATCCTTTGAAAATAATTCATTTTCTTTTAAAAGAGCTTCATAAATCCTAAACATTTAATTTTTTCACATTGTAACCTACAACAAATTATCCTCCTGTTTGCAGAAAGAACTCAACATTGAAATTTGAGCTTATATTGTATTCTGCCACTATAAACAAATGAGATACAGAATCTCATGCTAATTATTAACACAAATTTCCCAAACATGTGAAATTGTTTACATCATGATGTTTATTTTGATAGATTAATTAATTTATGATATAAAAGATAAAATTAAAGAACTAGAAGTAAATGAAGATGATGAATATTTAGTTTCTATTTTGCATTTTAAAATGATAATACTTAGAATAGAATATTAAAAGATGCTAAACTTCAGAATTGTTAGATTAGTCTATTGTGACTTATTTTTAATTATTTGATTGCTATCAAGAACTAAAGTTCCAATATTTTTTCTTCAGAAAAAACAGTGTAATAAAAATTGATGAACAATTGATTTTTGTATTGAGTCAGAAGCTGAAACATCTTGTTATTACTTATAAAGAAATAGAATCTTTAGATTAGTTTGCCTGCAGATTTTTAGAATTATTTCTTATGAATAAGATCCTATACAATTTCCCAACTTAATCTTTAAATTTGCTTTTCCATTTCTTATTCACCAACTGTCAGTATTCATACTTCCAGTATAATATAATATTCCTTTTCATTGATACATTTCGATAATTGTAAACTAATATAAGTATTCTACTCTATATTACTATTCTGATTTATACAGATGCAATTATTACCTTGGGGTTTTCAAACAGCTTGAATTAAAATAGTATTTTAGAATATTTTTATATTTTCATATAGGCCTCCAACACATTTAAATTACTACTGAATATTACTAATTTACACATGGCTAAAATCTTTTAATTGTAAGCCATATTATGTTAAAGATGTGTGTATATAGAAATACATATAAAAATAGTATATGCACTACAGATTGAAGATAGTTTAAAATGTGCATATGTGTGTTTGAAAAGTTACCGAAGGTGTATGCATAGGATTACTTTTACAATATCATATTATCATTTTTCATTAGGGAAACTATATTCATACCGGCAGTCTATTAGAAATCTTCCATAAAACAACTGTTACTGTTATATTTATATTATATATTATGATTTGACATTTTGAAAAATATATAAATTGGTGAAAACTTATATAAATACGATAAAATTTTTTACACAGCTAACTGATAGAAACTTATATATACCTCACATATTTAAGCCAAGAACTGATTCAATACCTTTGCTTCTCCAATCATATATTGGTAGATACAAGAAATCTCCTGCCACATAGCTGCAAATTCATGATTTTAGATTATCTTTGGTAGTAACATAGTGAATGCAAGGGAGGTAACTTACAGATTTTGATTAAATTTTAAAGTTACTTCCCTTGACCCATGAAATAAGCAATTCGTTTAACTTTTTCTTTTTTTTTTTTTTTTTTCTTTCTTTCTTTGGTGGGGAGGGTATCTTTTTACATTCGGTCTTTTATATTTGATTTTCTCTATTTTACTACTTAACTTGTAGTGATACATATTCAATTTAATGTTGTTTTTATATGCTATTTTTATAATGCAAGCTTTTGAAAATTAAATCTAACTGCATAGCAATATTGTAAGACTTATAAAATCAATTAAAATATCCGAATATTACAATATTGGTGCAATGAATTTAAAAAATTAAAAAAATTATATACATCTTTATCTACATTTAAAGATATCCTTTAGATTATTTTTTATTCTTATTTGTTTATTTATTTTATTTATTAATTAATTTTTCAAAGATGGTATGCATAAAGAATATAGATTTTCAAGAATATGGGTTTTAGCTATTATTTTATCATGTTTGAATTGTTTAACATTAATGAATTCCTGAAATTTTTGCATATATGAATATTATGTTACTTACTATTATTATTTTTATTACAATTTTACACGTTGTTGTTGCTTTTATAAAGTAAAATTAGTAATAAGATTCTAACGAAAATACTCTTTATCTTTTTGTTGCATTGATGGGGAATAAACTGAATATACTGTTTTTTGGGGGTGGGGGTCATCTTACCAATTTATACTAGGTGGATTCTAATTTGATACTTAGAATGCAGATAATCTTTATTTCATTCACAAATGTATAAGATGGCAAAATTAAGAACCAATGACAAATCTGTGGATTCACGTAGTGATTGATATTCATCTGACTTCCCACCAAACCAGATTTGACACTAGGTCATTTTATAGTGGAGGATCATGCTCGAATCGGGACTCATGCATGGCCGTAACAAAAAAAATAATTGATCCCGTAGGAATTCTCCATTTCAAGGTGCCTTAGGTGCCAATCAAGATGGATATAGGGATTTATTTAGCCCAAATGTATTTACATTTATGCCAAATAAATGACAGTCTCCCATACCCGTTTTTATCGACTATAAAAAAAGATTCATACATTTGGGTTTGAGCATAAAGCCTAAGTGAACCTAGTGATTATGTACTACCGAAGCGATACTGTTAACTTGAAGTGATAAACGTACAAAAGAAATAACTACTCTTTATGAGTTGTCACCCTTGCATTGTTGATGTGATTTCTTTTGCATATCTTATAGCCGACTAAATTTTGTATTTTTCTGTCGTTAAGTTTAAATTGTTTTTGATTATCACTGTATAAAATATGCACTAAAACATTTTTTAAATTTGTTTTTGAAGAAAAATATTGGCAAGCTTTTTAAGTACTACATATTAAATTAATATTATTAGATAATTAATGATTGTTACTTTCATGATTTCTCTTGAACAACATTTCTCATATTGTTTTTTGGTTTGTGTTTTTTTTTGGGGGGGGGGGGGGTTAGATCGTTGATATAATTTCAAAAACTTCTGTAAAAAATGTAAAATTTTAAGAACTTTTCATCTATTAGATGTTAGTATTATTTGTGTTTTAGCTGATAGTATTTTATTGTTCAAAAGATTTACTCTGTTAATTTATTTAGAACAGAAAATGCTAATTAATTGTTTGTTTTAATCATCTTTGTATGTAGGAAGAAATTAGTTGAATCTGACATAGAAAAGGTAAAATGGAATATATGTATAAATGAAATTTAGTAATTTTTGTTTTTTAGAATTAGACCGTTGTAAAACTCATGGTTGATATTGTCAATATATCAGTGGTCCAGGAGACTGGAGTTCAATCCCAGGTTGAGTCATATCAAAGACTTAAAAAAAAGGTACTTGATGCCGCCTTGCTTAACACTCAGCATTATAAGGTAACGATCAAGGGTAAAGTGGAGCAATCCAGGGAAAGAAGTAGTGCCCTCCCCTTCACCTTGGTGTTGTAGCTATTGAAAAGGGAGCCTTCTGGTCACCCTCGACAACACCCGCGAACTTTAATTTTACTGGCAATTTGATAAATTAGGAATCAGGGTCTTAATTTTTTTTTTTTTTAAATGAAGTTTGAATTAATCTAGAGTTTGCTTTTCAAAAAGGATTTTATTAGTGAAAACAATTGAACTGAGAACAAATGCTGTTATTTACTTTCTCTCTCTCTCTCTCTCTCTCTCTCTCTCTCTCTCTCTCTCTCTCTCTCTCTCTCTCTCTCTCTCTCTCTCTGTCATTAGTAAGATTTTAAAACAAATATTTTTTTTTCTATGTAATATTGGAGGAAATATCTTTATACCTATGCATAGGATTTTTTTCTTTATTTGAAATTTAGAAGTTTAGATAATGATCAACTTGTGTACCTTAATATGTTTATGCTGAAGTTTTTAAGCAAATCCTTGATTGCTTGTTATTGTTGGAAATATTATTTATATAATTTAAGAATGTCTTCATAACTGTTTCAGTAGTTGATTTAGTGCCATTCTGAATAAGGAATTTCTTCAATCTGAAGAAATTAAGCCAACTTAGATATCTATGATTGTAAGTTCTTGAGATTCAAAAAAAAATGCTTTCATCCTACTTTTTTTGAAATATTGTATTAAAGGGAAATAACTCTAGAAGATTTGCTAAATCGTCTATCAATTGACTCCGACTATCATCAGCCTTTCTCCCACATTTTTAATGTTCTATTAAAAACAAATAAAATTATTTACTTTAAGAAAGCAAAGAATAGACTAATAAAAATGTTTGGGAAAAAAACATCTGCTATCTAATATTAATTAGATTTTCTTTTCTTTTTTTTTTTTACCCCATTTTTAATAACTTTTTTGAGCCTCTTAAAACAACAATTGCTTTTAGATAGCATTATCAATATCATTATTATTATTATTATTATTATTATTATTATTATTATTATTATCAACAACAACAACATCCTTTATGTATTTTAATTCTACCTATTTTAGATTCCCTGTTTTTCGAAATTTTCCGCCACCCAAACTAAATCAGAATGAGTTCCTTGGAAGAACGTCGTGAAGCCCGCCGTAGGAGGCGTATGATGGAGGAAGAAGAGTAAGTTTTCAACTAAATTTATCAGTCATTTATATTTTTCTGTTTTATTTTTAAATAAAAATAAATTTAAAAAAATTTTTTTTTTTAAATTTTTCTTTTTTCTTTTCTTTTTTTTTTTTTTTTTTGACTGATGTATTGATCACTTTTTTTCCCTTCAATTACTCAGAATTTTATCTTTTTAAAAAAAAAACTTGGGGGTTATTTTTCAGGTAAATTGATTTTGTATAGATATTTGTTAGTAATTCTTAAATTAGTCTTTTTTTTTCAGATTCATGTACATACTCTACATGACATTTGTAGAGATAGAAGTCTAAAAATTCTTATTTTCTTTTTCTAACATCAGAAAACATTTTTAAAAAAGTGACACTATATACTTTCTAGGTTTATATTTCCTTAATCAAATCTTGAACAACTTATAAAAAAAAAAAAAAAAAAAAAAAACTTTACTCACCCTTTGAAAATTTTTAGTGATAGTATTTCTAATCCTGAAGTATTTCTCTGTTTGATTTTTGTCAATGTTCTCTACTTCCATTTGGTTGCAAACTTTTCATTGTTTCTTCATTAAAATTTTCCCCCCTCTTTAATGTCATTTCAAGTAACTCCTTATCTTACTGGAGCAATGTTTTTGTCACATTTTTGGCATTTAAAAAGTCTTATATGAAACAATATTATTTTGAATTCCATATTAGATGACAATTCATTTTTGTTGTTTTTAAAACATTTTTTTGTAATTCTATTGTTTTAAAGTTGTATTTTATCTGCAATCTCAATCTAAGTGCAGTTTCCCCTTGTAATGTAGAAATTTGGATAATATCCAATGTCCCTGAAGCTTTTAATTTTTGTCTATTTGTTGGCTATTTTCCACCTGTATCCATATGTAAGATCTCTATTGCTTTATCACTTAAATCTATTAAACTGCTGTGCAGTAACTGGATCTTTGTTGTACTTTAAGTTATATTTTCCTGCATCATCTTGGGCATCTATTTTTGCTTTTACTCTTAGTAAGTATCATTTTCCTTGACTCTTGTCTCAATACTCTCTTCTTCTAGAAATAGTTTCCAGAATTGTACTCCTAAAGTTTCTCCCAATTAAACTTTGATGAAAGAAAAATTCAACAACATTAATAGTGTATACTTATGAAATAATATTGTAAATGAAATTTTCCCTAATTTTTATTTGTTCAGAATGTCCTACTTTTTTCTTTTCTTCTTTTTTTCTTTTTCTTTTAATAATTTGTTTGTTTTTTGTTTTTGTTTTTGAGTTTTTTATTCTTTGTATTGAAATCAATACAAATATAAATACTTGAGTTATGTAGAAATGTGACTTCACAGGGTTTTTAAATATCTCTTTATTTTAAGGCTTAGGCTAATCAATCTACATCTCTTCAACAAATTAACTATCCACTTTGACTGAATAAAAACTAAAATTTCTGCCCAAGTGACCAGTTAAGATTTTAAAAGGCTTTGTTCATTTTAATATACTTGTAAAGTTTTTCAAAAATAGCAAACATATTGAATAGTTTTTATGAAAGTAGATATTTAATTTTATTGATTTGTTTAACATTTGTTGTATGATTCAGTTCACAAGATTGATATTAATCATAAATCGTATGTAAAAATGAAAAAGAAAAGCTTAAATTAAAATTCAGAAATTTTGTAACATTATTTGGTATTACTGATAACTTTAATATTAAATCATCATTAATTTTGAGCTTATGAGTTGGTAACTTTGTATTGACAAACTGTACTAAGATAATATTTTCATTTGAAATTGTACTATGGAATAATTATGAATTGTTAGTAGTAAAGCTCTAATACTTTATTGCAAAACTTCTGCTCTAACATTGTTGACTATTTGCTTTCCAAAACACGACTCTGGTTACCTTCATATTCCAAAGGCTTGTATATTTAACCTGCTTCTGACTCCAAATTCAGTCAGCCTGCTTGGCAACTATCTATTTTGAGAGACTACTACTGTGGAACCCATACTCCCTTCATATCTTTACTTATGAAGATGTTGATGATAGTGCCAGTATCATTGTGTATTGAGTAAACTGAAACTACCTCAGCTGGCCATCTGCTACTTACTGTAGCAATAGGCCTGCATATCTTACCCAAATAGGCAAACAGGGAAGCCAGATTCCACCTCCCCCAAATGAGTATTATCTACTTAGCATTAGCAATAAGATGCCAAGTACTGGCTGAGATATTGGAAACTGGTTATGACTTTTTATTCTTAGACATAATTACCTCAAGCAAAAATATATGCATTAAAATGGAGGATTTTTTCATTTCTTTATCTATAACATAATTTTAATTATCTTATTTATTTATTGTCAAATGTCTTCTTTTTTTTTTTTTTTTTTTTTTTTTCGATAATGGAGAAAACAATTTCTTAGTTTCTTTCTTTCTATTTTATCAGATTATAAAAGTTTATATATTTAGTTTCTCTGTGTGCATCTGCTTTGCTTGATTTTAGCTTACATATATAATTTTTAATAAATTTTGCTATGAAGTATTGTATTAAAAACACTTCTATTTCATGAAACTTTTTAATTACTAATTTATCAAAAAGTAAATGTATTGCTTGTTTTTTTTTGTTTGTTTGTTTTTTTTATTCATCTTATGTAATACTTCAAAATAATATCTAAGATTTTTAAAGTAAATATTATACTATTTTTTGTTGGGTGATGTCCTGTAGAAACCTGTTCTGCCTGAATATAATCTCTCTATGATACCTGTGATAAAAGCATGTCTTTCATAGTTAGTTAAAAATATACACACTAGATTATGAAGCATGCCTTGAGATTTTCTTTGTTTTAGTTGGTAATTGTGCTACTAATTTACCTTTTTTAGTAAAATAATTTTGAATTCAATACTAAATTAGTGAAATCTGAGTAAACTATCCTTAGCATGTACTTTTCTGCTAATTTTTTTTAATTTTGTTTTTTCTCTAATAGGCATTATAAATCAACTTACTGCGATGCTTTAGATTTTGAAAAGATATACCTTGATAAACAGTTAACTTTCTATTTTTAATATATAAATTCTTTTGGCTTATAAGATTTTTCAAATATTGTGATTGGTTATAATAACAAGATGTTTTGCTTACTCTTTACTTTATGACCTCTATTTGTCATTGACTACTTGTGCAGTTAATTTCTGACAAATGGAGACTATTTCATTAGTAAAAAGAGGTTTTTTAGAAAATGAATGGTAAATTTGAAGATACTTAACATAAATCTTATATGACCATGAAAATACTTTGTATTAGTATAGTTTTAGTTTTAATTTTATATTAGCAATATAAAGATCTTGACAGATTTCGATCAATTATAACATATGATTGACTCTGTATCAGGCATAATATAAAAAAGTGTAAAAGCTTTTTATGACTAGACAAAAAATATATATTTTGTCGTCATCTCTTACTGTTACAAATATAAAATACTTTTTGTTTTTTCTAATAATCAGCTTTTATATACAAATCTTGTTAGAACTGTTTAACTTGATCATTGAAAATATTAACAAATTCTTTCAGCTTTTCAAATTACGAAAATCTTAAAATAAGATTTTTTTCTTCTTTGTTCTCCAAAAGAATATTTGTCTCTAATAGGGAGAACATATATAAAAAATATTTTCATTCTGCTCTGTTCCCATTGTTTATAACCTTGTATGCATGTTTTGTTCTGTTTTTTGTTTTTTGGGGTTTTTTAGGTTTTTTTCTAATTTTTTGCATGTTATTATTTTGCATGATCAGAACAGATGAGAATGAAGCAATTTCTACACGCAATTATGACAAAGGAATGACACGTGCACGCAGAGAAAAAGAAAACAGATTAAGCAGGCTGTATGTTGAATGTAATATTTTCCAACTATCCTCCATTATCTCTAGAATATCAAAGAGCTTCTAAATGATCCTTTTTTTAAAAAAATGACTGTTTGACATATTTTTAAAACCACTGTCCTAGAAATTTTCTTTTTATTGAAGCAAGGTTTCAGTTAAAATTGTGTTATTGCCAGCTCTGACAACTATGATAAGCTTTGAAATCATGAGTAAGCAGCAAAATTTACATTTCTCTACTTGATCGTTCGTAGTCTTGATTTCTAAATCCTAACTCCTGTTGAAGAAAGAAATTTACATTGAATAACATTAAAGCTATCAGTAGGTAATAAAAAGTTACTATTAAAATATTCCTTCAAAGAAATGAGCACAGACAGATAAAACTGTTTGTAATGCACTTGCATTTAAGTACCTAATAATTCTTATTTTAATTAATTCAAATTGATAAATTTTAAACTTTTATGAACCCTCATGAAATAATACATCCAAACTGTTCACTTATCAACGGTTAAAATCATAATGCTGTTTATATAGAGATTTGTCTTTTATACTATTTTAAAATAAGTGAACTAATTGAAATTTGTATAAGAGATAGTGCTTTGAAGCACAATAGCTTAAATTTACCAAAAATGGGTTTTAAGAGTTTAAAATTCTGATGACCAAAAGTAAATCTATCAAAAATATTACTCAGGGTAGGAACTAATTTTAAACTTTTCAAAACTAATTCTGATCATCATGATCTAATATTCTGAAATGGAGATTTTTTTTTCTTGGTGTTTTTAAGAAATAAAACAACTTTTCTTTCAGATTTCAATAAAAATGATTTTTAATGATTTTTATTACTACATGTTTTGTTGTATATAGAATTCTCAATTGTTTTTCATTGATGAATTTGTGACAGAAATTTGTTGATTGCATGAATTATTCCTCAAAAATTGTTTTATGGGGTTTTTGTTGGTTTTTTGTTTATTTTTTCCTTTAAATTTAAAACTTATGCATGATTTGTTTGTTTTTTAAGCTCATTCCATTAGATAATCTCATATCATTTACTATCTCTCATTTATTTTCTAAATTTCATAACATATTTAATTTATTCATTCATGATATTGACAAGTACCTTTTTATTCTTTTAAGGAACATGTCATTTTCCCTAACCAGTAATTTCAATAGAAATACCTTATTTTGATTTATGTCTAACTTATAAAAACTTGAGTTTGAGCAAGTTCAATAAATTTCATAAATGAATAGCATGAATTACTAGAAAATAAATCTTTCTAAAGAAATGAAGAAAGCAAATGATTAAAATCCAACTTAAAATGTAATCTATTTAAATCAAATACTCTTATTTTTATTTTGCTATATTTTTAAATCAGTCTAATATATTAACATGATTTATACTTTTAAAAAATCATATTACTCTCTTCTACCTTCAAACTGATCATAGTTTAGATTTTTTTTTCTTTATAGGTGTGACTTTTTGGCTTGTTCTGAGATTTGGCATTGGAGAAATTATCCTTATTTTTTTATTCTATTTATTTCTTTTGATATAGTCTTCTCTGATATGTAAACAGATATATAAATTTGATGGAAGCTTTCTTTGATATTTGGCATTGATGTTTTCATGTCACTATAATCTGTATAAAATATTTGCTTTGAATCCTAAAAAATTAATTTTTATTATGTCATCTGATAGACTAAACTTGATTTTGATTATATTTTGTTTTTTCCTTTTTCACAACTAAGGTTTTGCCTTTGGTTATCTATAATTACAAATTACTCATTTGTGTATCCTGAATTAACCTTGCAATGATGAGGTTTCTTATCATAAAGCATGAAAAATTTGGTGCTTTCCTGATTTGCTGTCACAGTAAATTGTTAAAATCTTTTGAAATATTATATCAGGCATACCTATGAGGCAATGTCCTTTTCAAAATGTTTGTGTTAATTATCTTAGCTTTATATATATATATATATATATATATATATATATATATATATATATATAATCATCCCTTAGGGTTGGTAACCAATTATTTAGCCTTTTTGCTCATTTTATTTGACAAAATGGCCAACAACTTCCTTTTTTTTCTTTTTCTTTTTTTTTTTGTATAGCATAATTCAACCACTTTTGGTAAGTCACAAGTTTAAGAAATAGAGTGTCAAGTTAAACTAAATTTACCTCTTCTCTGTGAAGTTACAAACTTTTTTTCCATAACAGAAACTTTACAAGCCAGCTATCAATATTATCCTTTATCTCAGGGAATATAATTCTTATTTGATGGAACATTTTCTTTAAATTTTGTGTGTTTCAATTGGTTTTTGTAATATTCCACATCAACAATATTTAAACACACATGCAAGTTTTACTTCCACCACACTTAAAACATACAATTTTTTGGATTGAGCTAAAATATATTGAATTTTATTGTGCATGGTTGTGATTTTTCAAAAGTTTTTTGTTTTCGTTTTTTGTCTTTTTGGGTTTTTTTTCCTCCCTTGATAGGTCATAGATTTCTTTTGTTACCTATGCATCAATACTCTACCTTATATTTTCCAGGAATTGTGTTGTTGTTTTTGTTCCTGAACTCCCTCTTATGTCTACTTAACTTGTGTGTTTCCTCACTAATGCAGCGCAGCCGAAGTAAACAGTTTTAATGAAGAAGATGATTATGAGCGCAAGCGGCGAGAACGAAGGGAGGCTCGTGAAGCCAGGTTAAGGCAAGAAAAGCCTATGGTTTTATATGTATACATGATCAGTACTTGTAATTTGCAAGGAAGCAAGAACAAATTTTAACAATTAAAAGTAACTTTCTCATTCAATAATTGCATCGTAAAATTGTTACATGCTATACACTTTGTATTGCTTTAGAATTTTATTACCGATATGCACTCACAAAATAAAGCATCTTGAGCATAAACATTTCAGATTGGCTTATGGAAACCTAGAAACAGCATAATGTTAAATGTTCTATTGAAACATATTCCACTAATAGTAATCTAATTATAAGACATTTTATCAGATGAGCATAAATTCATTTCCCTGCTTTTAAAAAATAATTATCAGATTAGTTTACAAGGAAAACAATTTATATTCGCTGTTTTTTTGTTTTTTTTCTTTAGTCATATGTTTTCTTCAGACTTATGGCCGGTAAAAAAAAAACATGGATTTAAACAGTCTTTTTGTTTGTTTTTTTTTACGTACCAGAATTTGTTAGTGTATATTTTTTAATTTCTTAAGGAGACTGTCTCTGAGGAGGCTGCATTATAAATTCTTGTAGTCCTGATTAAAAGCACAGTTAGGGTAAACCAAAGCCAAACATTTTTTTTAGACCTTACTTTTGCAATACAGCTAATTCCAATGTGAGAACAGTTTTGGTTGATTGGCCAGGCTTATTTAATGAAGCAATTGATACTATGACATTTTTCCTTCTTAAATTAACAAGATAAGTGAGTGCTTCAAGCAAAACTCTCCAATGTTTCTCTTCTGTGCTGTTTGGACTGAGTTTCTATCTTTCTAAATTGTTTGAATCTCAAAAACATTGTTGCTTTTTCTTCCAATAAATCATCTGCTTGTTTGGTAAAATTTGCTTGCATGCTTTGTACTTTTGCCTTGCAGAAATTCATCTGTTGCACTCTTTAAATGTAACATTCTTATTCAAGTTTCAGATTTAAAAATTTTATTTAAATGGCTATTACATTGAATTGTTATCTCTTCACATTTCTCTCAAATTATAGCTATCTCTCTCTCTCTCTCTCTCTCTCTCTCTCTCTCTCTCTCTCTCTCTCTGATATAATTTGATTAATAATTTTCCATCAGTTACTTTATTAGAGTGTAAAGAAAAATAATTATTTTAAGATATTTTGAGTACATGAATTATACAAGGGCTTTTTCATATCCATCAAGTAATTATTAATCTCTTTTCCTAATTATATTTGTAAGTTTTAAAGTGCAAATTTTTTATTGTACCATATACCCTTTGAGTCTATTTTACTGATGGTACTTTTATTTTCTCCCTACACCATAGCAATGGTTTTCCATTATAAAAATCACACTCAAACGGTTGGGAGTAAATCTATGCTCAGGAGCTCAGGTCTCAAAGGGTTAAAAATTTATTGTCTATAGATGTTCTTAACATTTTTAAATGGAATAGTGTTTGTTTTAATAATCTTGAAAACTTAATGCTTTTTTCTCTTTAATTTGCATTGACAATTCATTTATTAAAGGCAATAAAAAATCTTTCCAAAATGAATTTATTTTATGATATTAATCTTTGTTTATCTTTACTCTGAATAGTGGAACTTTTTTTATTTCACTTCTATTATACTTGCATGCAAGTTAATAGTTTTGCTTGTTTGAAGTAAAATGTGTCCATCAATCAATGTACACAAAATTCTTCCAAATACTTTCAACTGCTTATGATCACTGCTTTCAGTATCAGCATTTTCTTGGGGCTTACATCCTTGTCGAAGCACTTGAATACTACATAAATTCCTGGCAAATTCTAAGCAAGAAAAATGTTATTAGTTGCATGTTCTTCATTATCACTTTATATTGTCATTTTTCACATGGTTTTATTGTCTATTTTAAAATTTTTTCCATTTATTTATATTACATGTGTTAATAGTTGGAAATGTAATCAGTAAAGGATATCTAAACTTCTCTATTCAATTAATAACTATCATGTAATCAGTAATGTTCACCTTTATAATTTTCTTATAACCTAAACTCAAAATTAAACTTTTAAAAGGGGGCTATTATCTGCATGTGCAAGTTTCTGCACATTAAGATTTTTTCTTTTCTATTCATAAATATTGAAATGTCTACTTCTAATATGAAGCATGTAAACCTGCCTTGCTTGTCTTAGTAACTATTAAACTTTAATCAGTTAAAATATTAACTTACACTGATTGACTTACTGTAATATCTTATAACATCCAAAATATAGCAGATGAATAAAAACTTAAGATTTTATTTGTTGAGAATAAATATCAATCAAACATACCACAAATAAAATTATGCCTGCTAATAAATCACAAAAAGAAAAATTATGCCTGTAAAAAATAACAAATAAAATTTGATAAAATTCAATTCCCTTAAAACCAGAGTTCATTTTGTTTTCCAGTACAAAATAATCTAAAGTCTATAGAAATAACCAACTATTGTGTTTTATGTATCTTAATTTATCAAAATTTTGTATTGTGTTATGAAAGTTTGTATGTAAGAAGTTGTTTGACACTGTTCTTATGCAGCTACTAATTTCACATTGCCTACAAGCTCTGTATAAAGCTTTTATTCATGCTTCATATTTAGTTAGTTGGCAAAGATAATTATTATGATAATTTTTACTGATATCAAAAAACAGTCAGTATAACAAAATTATGCCAACATTGAAAATTATTCATTTGAAGTTAAGATTTCTACTAATTTTTATACTAGTAATAAATATTTGCTATTGTGTAGGTAAATTTATAGATAATGTAATATGAATGTTTTTTAATTTCCTTAATATTCAACTAAAAGTTTAATTGTGCATTCATCTTTAGCATTTGATTATAAGTTGTGATTTAAATTTTAGTTAATATTCAAATGAAGAGATGCTCATGAATTTATAAATATATGACTACAATGTTAAAAAAAACATAACTTTCTCCCACTCTTACAGGTACTGGATTGTTTATCTGACTGACTCGGATTTTTGAGTTTTCTGGTCAAGGCTTAATATACTTAAAATATAAATTTTAGATATCTTATTTATTGCATAAAAACAGGGCTTCTATATATACTGATTCCATAATATTTTTTTGAAATAGTTTTTTAAAATGTATTAGATTACTATTTTGGGGTAATTTATGTATTTCTTGATTATCAAAATACTATTTTTTTTTTTTTTTTTTTTCAAATGTTATTTCCTGGGGGGGGGGTCCTCATTTTATAAAGTAACCTTTTCATAAATAAATTTGGTAAAAAATTAATTAATACAAAAATTTTATTTAATTTCAACTATTAAAATTTTAGATGTATATTTGTCAGTGAAAATGTTCAAATTGATTTTTTTTTCTTTAGTACAAATGAAGTCACAATAAATACAAATTTAAAAAAAAACTGTCTATGTAATGGAGGGAAATAATTTTCATATCAAATTTGTCTCCTGTTATTTCATCAATATGAATTTTATGAAAATTGTTAAATTATGACAGGATTAAATAATTTTTGTCAGTAGTTTTCCCTTTTGTGGCAAGTATATTGGCATTGTAGCTGTATAAGTAGACTATAAAGCCCAAAACAAGACAGCTTTCTTGTAATTCCAGTTCCCTGCAAGCTAGGTAAATGATCTGGTACCTATATATTGAATCTAGTAATGAAAATGTTTTTTAAACAAAATTTGGATTTTAATATAAAGGGATTGGAGATGATGATGATTATTATTATTATTATTAGAAGTAGTAGTTGTTGGTATTTGGTACTTGTTTCCATCTTGTTTCTTTTGTTAATAGTTTTTTATTACCTTTTAAGGTCTGCCCCTGTTGAAGAGGAAACTACATCCCGTCGTTCCAGAAGGCGTGCAGAGGAGGATGAGGCACCTGCAGAGGTAAAAAGAGTTCTCTTACATGATCTTTACTTTCACCATTTCCTTATCATTATTCAATTGTTATTAATAGTTATTAATTTTAGAAATGATTTAATCTATCATAAATTCATTGTATTTTCATTTTAGCATAACACTTTTACTTTAAAACCAGAACTTTTCATTGTTCTGAACTATTTTCATTAATACATTGTATGTTTATTTTGTAAAAACTAAATTCTATTTCAATGTACAGTAATACCATGGCTATGAATTTGGGTATTACTTCTTCATTGCAAGTTTTAATCTCTATTTTAGAGATCATTTATTTATTAGTTTATGCATTTTACCTATTACTGTACATTAAGATAAAATTTGATTATTTTCTTACAAAATAATTATACTTCTATCATCTTTCATGTTTATCAAGCATCATTGATTTTAAAATTACGTTTTGTAGCTATTTTAGCTCTAGAGTTAAATTTATATGAATCTTCTTGCAACTTTTTGCATTTATATTATAAAAGTAAATATTGTTTGGAATATTTATTAAAATGTAATATTTCTTTAGGAAAAATGAATGTAAATGTAAGATTGATTTAAAATCAATGGTGTGACTTGATTCTCATGTAAAAATTTGGGTTTTCCAGTTTTACACTGATCTTCTTGCTAACTTTCAACATATATCAGTGGTTAGGGAATATTGGGTAAATTATCCTGGATTAGAATTGTTCTTTGTAATTTAATCATCTTCACTTTCATGAAAAAAAAAAAAAAATTTTCCTAAATTACATTATTTTCTTGCGCTCTAAGATAAAATACTTTCCAATGTTCCTGGGTAATGGTATACCTGTATATAGCTGTGTTGGAGTAATGGCAAAAAATATTCCCATAACCACTGCTCTGTTATTTAAATCAGGTTTCAAAACTTTACCATTAAATTAGAAATATGATTTTGTACAAAATTGAATTATATTAAACAATTCATTATGAATAAATAACAAATTATTTACTTAGTATAACTACTTCAGAAATAAGAGAAAAATCAAAATTCTGACATTAAAGGTACTGAAAATTTTTCCAGTTCTAAATTTTTTGAACATTTTTTTTTTATTTTCTCATTTTTTTTTTAATGAAATCTAAATAATTTACTTCCTATAGTTCTTAAGTTTTTATCCCATAATTTAAAAGATGTGAAAGTAGATCGGTTAGTAATATAAAAAGAACTAATAATATGATTGATTAGATGCTATTTCAAAAGATGTTTGATTTTAAATATATTTTAGATGAACAATTCAATAATAAATGCCGGTAGCTTCTGTAAAATAGTCAGAAGCTGTTGAGAATCACTGATTTAAATTTGATTTTAATCCTGTTCTTGCTTTCTTTTGTTCATTAACTCATTAAACTTCTTTTTCAAGGCTACAAGAAATAAAAAATTTAAGATTTATTTTATGGAAAACTGTTGGGTATACTAAAACTTTAGTGTCTATCAGTTCATGTGTTGGCTACTGGTGACAACAGTCATTGTCATATAATGTATACTGTTTCAGGAATCGAGACGTTCTCGTAGACGGCGTGGAGATGATGAGGTAAAATAAACAAAACAATGTCAGTCTATTTGGTGGTGTGCTTTGCCAGCTAATTTCTATCATGTATATACTAACTTTTCATTTGTATCATGACTATGGTGCACGCTAAGCTATAAAACTTTGTTCAATGTTTATGAATTGAACTGTGTATTAATCTTACATACATATTGGGGGGGGGGATTTTACTGTATAAAAATTAAATTGATAAATCTGATGTCAAGCATTGACAAAATTGCAGTATATACATTGCACAATGAGTTGTTGACCAAAAGGAAAATATTCTATGTAAGGATCAACTATTTTATTTATCTTTTTTTTTTCTTATTCCTCATCTGGAAGTGGGGGATAAAGATAATTATTCTTCAAACTACAATGGCAGAAAATAAAATTGCAATAACCTGAAAAACAATGCTGATTTTGACCTGGATACAGTATGTGCATGGGATCTGAGTACTATTCATACACAGGTACCAAAATAAAGGGTGTATGTATTGATCGATATGTGTTATCATTTATTCTAGTCTAGCTATATTACATGAATGTTAGATTTCGAGTAAAATCAGACACGTATTCAGAGTATTACAATTTTATTTTTTACCAAAGTATCTATCCTTTCCTGTTTTGAAAAAATTCACCTTTTTGATATTTTGACCAATATTTTTCATTAGATTTTGATACTAGATACTAGTAAACTATTAGGAGGTGCCTGTGATGTAATGGTTATCGTCGTGGGATATGGACACAGCGACACGAGTTCAAGACCTGGACGAGGCTGATTGCATTTCACATAGCACTAATACCCTTGGGAAAGGTATGAATCCAATTATTCTCCCTCCAGCTATGGGTAAATAGTAGGGCAGACTGAGTTCTTCAGCCTTGGTGAGGCAACTAGTCTAGGAGAAGGAAAACTCTAAATTCAAACCTGTTAAATTCTGCTTAAAAATTGACCTTGTGTCATATCCTGCCCGAGCGGTGGGGTTGGTAGATATGGATACTAGTAAACTATTTATAAGGTAGACATTTTAACTTGTATCTATAATTTTGAATATTGTTTTCAACCTTCTCTACATTTTTCTGAAGGTTGTGGACTTGAATTTTTCGGAAGATCTTTGTTAGTTTTTAACATTTTTATTAGGAATGGTCATTGCCAACATTTTAACCCTTTTGCGGGCTGATAATTCTTTTATCCTTGTTGAGTAAGTGAATTATTTTCAGAAAATTTGCAAAATAGAGGCTATGTTCAAACAAGTCAATTTATCATATATATAAAAAACAAACAAAACATAATAATTTGATTAGCAATTATAGGTCATAGTATAATAGCATGAAAACAATAAAGCATTCATTTTTTATTATGACATTTTTCAAAACAACTTCCTTGTGTAAAGTAATGTTTCTCTATATTAACATTGAATTGGTCAAAAAGCAGTCGATATGAAAATGCCTTACATTAAGCAAAACAACAAAAATGTCACTCTGGCTGTGTACTTTTGGTGACAAAAATGTTGATCTGTCTACAAAAAGGTTAAGTGTCTTGTTTAGTTTAACTCTAAATATATAGTAGATATTTGTTTGATCTGTATTTGTGATTATCTTTACTTATAGATTCTTTGAAAAAAAAAAATTTTTTTTAATTTTGTAATCATTAAAGCACAGTTCAATTCATAGTACTTGAATATTGATGGTCCTTTGTGTAGTCTATTGAAAATTGCTTGTGCAAATGCTATATATATATTGATATGTGTGTATATAACTAAAACTTGAGAGAGATATTTGAATTTCAAAAAATCAAAAGGTAAACTTGTGTAAACAAAAGCTTTAAAAAGAAATAAGCTGAAAGCTAATAATTAGCTTAAAGAAGAAAATCTTTTTTTTCTGTAAACGGAAAAGTTCTCTCTCCACCAAAATTATTGTTGCATGTTGATAAATGCATTATCAGAGTGAACCCAGACTATCCACTAAATATACCCTCTATGATCCTTTACCAAAATAGTGTAATTAATTCAAGATTTTTTAAAATTTATTCACTTTTTTCTTCATTTTTCTTAATCTAAATGAACTCCAGATTCATTTCTTTCTTAAATTGAACTTAATAATCTACTTATTTTTAAAGATAAATTTCTGACCCTTTCTCTTATTAGTCCAGGTTGAGAGCACAGTAAGAGTAACCTAAAACCAAACTTTTTTAGACCTTATTTTTCTGATGCAGATATCATAAAGGGTCTAAAAATGTTCAGCTTTCCTTACTTCACTTTTAACCTGAATTATATGCATTTTATTGTATAGAATATTTTTCAGATTGTATTTTTCGTCTGTTTTAAAATATTTTCTAAATTTGAAAAAATGAGCATTATCTTTGTGTAAAAATCATTTTAATTTTATAACTTCTTTTGGACATAAAAGTAGTATCAACTAAAACTGAAATCAAATCAGAGATAATAAAATACAGATGATATAAAGATAAAATTTTATAAGTAAAAGTAGTGCTAATCTCCAAACATAAAATTTTATATCCAAATCTTATCTGAAATTTAAAATTTCAGATAATTCCTACTAAAAATATAAATCAAATAACTTTTATCAAGTATACACATTGGTATTGCACTTCTCTGTACAGCTCTCACTAAAACTTTTACTGTAGAAAAATGCAGTGATTGCTTCTAGTTGGCTTTCATTGATCTTCTTTTCACCTTCATTTGATTTGCATATCTGCTCTTATTTTCATATCACTAAATATTGCATTTGAAAGATAAATATGACACTCATAGAAATGGTATCTTCTTTCACTTTGAATATTTTTCACTCACTATTCCATAACATTTCTTGAAATAAAAATAATTCCTTGCTTATGTAAGAAATGAAATAATGCAGATGTTCATATTTAATTTTTTTTATATATATATAATCATTCTCTTTTGATTTTAACATTGCTCATTTTCAAACTTATGATTATTAGTAGTTACAAACTTAATAGTCACTTCTGTGTGTTTCAGTAAAATGCCAATTTCTAGACTAACAAGTTGCTTTATAGTATCATTATTTTTGCTGTCTTTGAAACTAGAAACATCAGCTAGATGTCTTACTTTGACATGTTTCCTTGCCTTTCTCTCTTTCTTTTTTTTTATTATTTTGGAAATATTTCTCATATTTCTCAAATTGTGATTCTTTTCTTACAACTGATTTTCAGATTCATCTCTTCTTTTAAGTCAATTCATTTGAAGACCTTTTTTATTTTGAGAATAGCTTCCTGTCTCTAATCTCCCTTAGGTATATGATTAATATCTTCTAGATTGATTAAAAAAAGCTTGAGTATGTGTGAAATCCTGATTGCCTACCTGAATTGTGTCCACTGTATACCTATTGTGATATTACCCAACATTCTTTTACCATTATGTTACTGCTGACTTAGCTTGTTAGTTGTAAATAAGTGATATCAGTACTCTTTAACAAAAGCTCACTATGAACATTTTGGTTTTGGGGATTTACCATTATTTTAATACATATATGTTCAAATTTATGAATTATTTAGATATAATTCTAAATCAAGATTAAAACACTTTCTTGTATATTTGGGCTTTTAACATAGAAAATCATTATCATACATTGATTTATTTGAATTATTGTCCTCATTTTGGTTGTTATAGTCACATTTTGGCCATTGTACCTTCAGGTACTTGTCCTAGATAATTTTCTGGGAACTTTAAGCCAAACCTTTATTTAATCCAGTTTAAATTGCATTCATCCTCCTTTTTCGACTGAACTAATGAAATTAGAAATATCAGATTGAAAAAATCTAATCTTTACAATTTTATGACCAAGAATTGTGTGTATACTATTACTAAATTGTTGCAGGGAATTGGTTGGTTGGTTAGTTGGTTGGTTGGTTTTATGGCATATCAACATTAGTAGGTTATTTAATGCCAAATCCACTTATATACAAATAATCAGTTCTATTTCAAACAATTCAGTTTAACATGAGTACACAGTTTAATTGTCAAAAACATTTCTATTTTAAGCTATTTAGTTTAGTCAAACAGTTCTAATTCAAACAATTCAGTTTAGCATAAGTACGCAATTTAGTTCTATTTAACCCATAGAAAGGACTCTATCAGGCACTACCACTCCAGGCCAGAGAGAACCTGGGAGCAATGACATTCCCAAAGCTCCAGCTCAGGACACTCACTGGGTGGGGGTCTTACCCCTCTGCCGAGGTGAAGTTGATGTATTCTACAGCCCCAGCGAACTGGGCAAATTGCAGGGAATAGAAAGACAATATGAGCTGCCCTCTAAAACTCTAAAAGCATGGTGTGGAGAACCTCAAAAAGCTGTAATCTATAGAGCAACTTGAAATCGGCCATGCTAATCATATGTGAAGAAAAACAGTGAAATCACTAATCCCCATGAAATTAAGTTAAAATAATAAAGGACAACTTTAGAAAATAAGGTGATTATAAAAATCATTGTATATCCTACACTCTAATAACCTGATCTTCATACTGTGGTCAGAAAATCAGTTCTAGGGTCTTGCCCCCTTTGCCTAAAAGGGGTAAGGGCTGGGTTTATAGCTCAATACAGGAGGCACTCTTGATGGTAATGCTGAAAAAAAAAAGCAATTTTTTGCTCTCATTCCTCTGGAAACTTGCTTCCTGCAAGCATCCCCACATTAAGCCAACCTTGTGTCACATTTTGACCTCAATGAATGAATTCCATCTTCAGTAGGCCTAGCATGGCAGTAAATACCATATAGTTGCCTTTTAATCTAAAAAGAACTGATATTAAGCTTAAGACAATAAAACTCCATCATCTGATTGATATAATGATTTAGTGTATGTAATTATATAATAGTTGTATGTTCAATCCTTGGATCAAGTAGCAAAATTCATTTACTCAGTGGAAAAAGGAAAAATGCTATTCACAAGAACATTAACTAGGAAGAATTATATGATACACTTATATGCATAATAAAATAACCTACTCCTGTGGATTGAATAACAGATTAGCTTCAAAATTTCAAAAAAATTACCAAATGCAAGCATCAGAAAGACTTGATTGTACCACAACTGAAATGTTATGACTATAACAGCTAAATTTTGGTTATTAGTTCAAATACATTAAAGCAGAATGAAAATTACTTTATTTTAGCAAGCTGTGATTTTACATTCAGCTTTTCCTTGCATTAAATTAGAATTTCAGTAAGCTTTTCTTTTAATAATTTTATACTGATATATTTAAGCTGATTATAATTTCAAACTTATTTAATGAAATCTAATAATATCATAATCTGGAAAAGCTACATATTCTTTTATTTCTCTGAAACTTTGAATTTATATTTGCTGAAAGGCTCTTGCTATTCAGAAAGTCACTTTTTCATTTTA
This sequence comes from Sepioteuthis lessoniana, assembly GCA_963585895.1. Classification (NCBI taxonomy): domain Eukaryota; kingdom Metazoa; phylum Mollusca; class Cephalopoda; order Myopsida; family Loliginidae; genus Sepioteuthis; species Sepioteuthis lessoniana. The sequence continues at coordinate 88,326,984 of OY757909.1, forward strand.
CTTGCTTTTATTTTATTTTTTTTACTTACAACTACAATCATCACTCGTTAGCAATGTTATAAATTCTTATATTTCTCATATTTGTATCCCTCGAAAGATTCCTCACAAATGTTTGTGATGTATATTGTTTTTCTAGGTATGCTTGCATTAAGGTGCATCCGCATTTCAGATTATAAAACTGCTCATTTGTTACTTAATATTGTCTTCTTTTTCAGCATCATTAAAGTAAATTTTACAGTTTAGATATATTTTATTGAAATTACTTTAGTTTTTGCTATATAAGTATGTAATTGTGAAATTGTTATTGATGTTTGTCCTATTGAATGTAGTGATCAGGTAAGTTTTATAGAAAACCAAATTTTAATGAATGACCTTTCCAATTTAACTGCTTTTAATACTATTTAGAATTTTTAGTGTTATATTACTATTTAAACTAAGTTACTTTATTCTATTTAATTCATAAATGGTTTATATATTGATTATAAATCATATTGGCTTAGATGTATGTGTATAGTTTTTGTTTAAATTATAAGGTTAGACATTATATAAAAACAAGATAGTCCAGATTAAAAGTGTGGCAAAGGTAACCTAATGCCAAACTTTTTTAGACCTTATTTTTCCAATGCAGTTATCATTGGGAAAGAGATAAGTTTTAGTAAATGAGCCAAAGCCTTATCCTTACCACAATTTTAACCTGGACTAAGAAAAAAGATAAAATACTGAAGTCCTCACAAAACATCTTTTTACTGGCTGATTTTATTAATTAATCTTAAGAATATTTCAAAATATATTTTAAAGAATATCAATATTATTATGTGATGCTGTTGATGTGATAGTATTTTTTTATGTTATTAAAATTGAATATAAAAAAGTTACTATTTCAAACTTTCATATTTCATTTTTAGTTTTAAGGATTTTTTTTATCTAGTCTATTTTTTTATCTGAATATTTGTTTTGTGTTTAAAGAAAAAGAAGAAAACTCTTCCTTAAGATATAATTTTTTTATTGTTTGCCTTGTTTTGTCTGGTGATGTTTTCTATGTAGGTATTAATGTTTGTTTCCTTTTTCTCTCTCTTCTGCTTTTCACCTCTTGTCAATAAGGCACCTGCTGAGGAAACCAGTCCAGAGGTTTGTTAGAAATTGTTTGTCCATATAAGCAGATAAAATGTGCTCTTATGAAACTCTTTCAGTAAAAAAAAATGTATATTCTAAAGAATTAAAACCTAATTGCTTGCTAAGATAGCCATCAATCAAACCTATATTTTTGTTTGATTTTTTTAACAAAATAGAAATTTGCATTTAATAAATAACTTGGTAAAGTTTTTTCTTCATATTGTATTGAAAGAATTTAATTTGGCACTCTGGTTATATGGATCATGAAATATATTTTAGAGTGATGTGGTTACAATGCTTAAAACCTATGGCTCTTGTATGCCAATCTCTCTCTCTCTCTCTCTCTCTCTCTCTCTCTCCCTCTCTCTTATCTGCTAATTTTTGTTTTTGTCTTTTTTTTTCTATTTTTTAACAACCATAAATACTAAAGATCTTCATGAAATTGTTGTATCTAATGTGACAATCACTTAATTTGTGAATGTCCAAGTTCATGGTTGTTAAAAGTAGAAAGTTTTACTGTTTTTGTTAGTTTTGTCTTGTGCATTCTGTTTAGTTATTTTCTGTTTCTTTCTCTATTTCTGTTCCCTGTTTTTCAATCCTATTTTTCTTTTCTTTTTTCTCATTATTCTTACCTTTTTCTTTAACTGACCTTCTGTAAATTATTTTAACTATTGAATTTGCCCCAAAATATCTCTATGAAATATCTGCAATACAATATGTTGAATTAGAATTTAATTGGTTGTTTATTCTCTAAGATATTCTTCATAGTTTGAAACAAGAATTTTCCATTAAAACTGATGACTAATTAGTTTATTTGAATTTTTCTTGTCACAATCATTCACTTAATTAATGAACCTTAAATCAGTCTAAATCTTACTTATATATATATATATATATATATATATATATATCCCAATAATTTCCTACTTACCTATGACTTTAAAAAAATATTGATAGGAATACTAAGAAAACTAGTTTACCTCTGAACAGGTTTGAAGTTTGGCTCAAATTTCTCACAATTTTTGAGCATCTCTGCTGCCTGATGTAAGACCAAAAATAACTGTAAAAATCCTGCTATCTCTGTTACCTACAGACAAGACTTCTGCTTTATGCATCAACTCTGGTTATGTTAAATGCCAGTGAGAACATTTTAGCTTTTACCAAGAGCAAAAAAGTCAAATAAACAGATTTAACAACAAAAGTTTGTTTAATATTCTTGTACTTAGTTTGAATCCTTACTTAATGTTTTCAATATATACATTTTTTATTAAACACTGTCTTGTCTTTTTCTTTTTCTCAAGTTTTTATAAGTTTCCTTCAAATCTATTTTTTGATTTTTTTCTTTCTTTCTTTATATTGTAATCTTAAGCAAAGATTTTATACACTTGATTATCAAATGCTGAATTAAAGTAAAAAAAATGTAATTATTTTTATTAATGATTGTAAGTTTGACAATCATTTCATTTAATAAATTTCTATTATACAAAACTGGTTACCAATTTAACCCTTTGGGGTTTTTTAGGGGGGCAGGCTGTGTCAAACTAATTTTAACTTTTTATGATATTCAATAAAATCAGATGTGATTTATTGCAATAATTCAGCATTTTAATATTAAAAATTCTTGCACTTCAGAATTAGAATAAAAGAGTTATCTTTCTGCAACTGAAATGTTTTTTTCATAAATGAGTTTAATATTAAACTTTTAAGACAACTCTTTTATTCAGTTTTTTTTTTTTTTTTTTTTTTTTTTTTTTTAATATATTTTTAAGCACTGCACAATGCTTTTTTTCCCCTATTGCAGATCAGTCTTCTACTTTATCATAGATTATTGGCATGTGCTTGTCTATCTATAATTTTAAGAATAGAATGTTTTTATGAATATATTCTTGTCATCCAAGCAATACAACTTTTTATAAGACAAATTATATTAATATAAAATCAAATGTGGATATATATAATATATATATATATATATATATATATATATATATATATATATATATATAATCTGAGAAGAAAATCCAAGGTGTAGGAGTATCCGATTTGAGTACTCAATGCCTACAGGTGTCAATGTATAATTAATTTGGGATTAAGAATACATCAAAACTCAATGTGCAGAGCCAAACAAAGACGTGAAAGTTTATATAAACCATGTTGTGCTGCTTCATGGATTTCCCTAACTCTCTCTTGCCATCCGACTCTATCATCCATTGCTTCCGATTGGCCTTCCAGGCTACATCCTGTGTCTGTACAGAGCTATTGTAGATAAGTTTGGGCTGGTCATCCTACACTTGCGTGTCCATGTGAAGGGCTCCATAGGAGAACATCGCTTATGAGTTCATCCTTGCTCCTCCAGTAGTGTCCTGCATGTCTTGTTCATCTAATTTGGATGGTCTTTGAGATGAGTGGTAGATGGCTGTACAGCTGCTGTTTTGTGGAATGTTGCTCCCAGGATTTGTTTAATATAACACATAGCCTCCTTGTGCAATTGCTATCAAGCTTTTTCTCTATACGCTTAGTCAGCATCCAAGTGGTGCATCCATACAGTAGTATGGACATGACTGCTGTTGCCTTCTAATTTCTAAAAACTTATGAAATATTTCTAAACATCATCATTTAAGATTATGCAGATACTTTTTATTTGACCATAAAACTAAAGTTCTATTGCTTGGATTCTATACATTGATTAAGATTCATTTTTACTTTCTATATTCAATATTAATGCATGTTTTATAAGTCCTATATTATTTCTTTGAAAAAAAAAAGAATACTGCTTTATATAATACAAAATTTTTAAATGATTGTCCTCTTTAGCTTTGTTGATTTTTTTAAACTGTCATTGAATTTTGAACTCTTTCATTAAACAAAAGTATGTTGTTGACTTTTTCAGATAATGATTAAGTCTCAACTTTATTCTTAGTAGTAACCCATATTGAAAGAGACGAATTACTTGAGTCATCACAAAATTTAGTCACTTATAATATCAACCAAATGAATATAGATTCTTTGAATAAAGTAATTCAATTTGGGCAGAACCTATCTGAATTAGGAACTTTAAATGTACTTGAAATAAAATAAATTGAAAAAGAAAGTGTGTTCAAAACAGAATTGTCTTTAAATGTAAATGAACACAAGATATTTTATAGGTAGCTTTTTCTATTTAAGTTATTTACATTTTGTGCTAAATCACACAGTGATTTTTACAAACCAATCTTACCTTTATCAATTTCTTTAGACCTTGGAATTGTGCCGCTTATTCTTCTCCTGTCAGAGTTGCCATAACAGCCACTGTTTTAGAATTCTTTTTCCAATTCTGCTAACCAACATCCTACTTGCCTATCCATTTGCCCTTTACTGGAATGCTGTACTTGAGCATTCTGCCCACACAATGTTGGAGTCTTTCAGAGTAAAGCTACAAATAATCAAATTTTCCATATTTGGTTCAACTTTTGGATTCCATTGCCAGTCATTCTGGAAAGGTATCAATAAATAATACTTGCATTACTTGTCATTCTGGGGGCGGGGGGTTCAATATTCTTTGTCCTTATCTAGTTAAGTATTAATTGATATTTTTATTCTGGTTGCAGACAAATAAAGATTAGATGCTTATCAAGGAAATGTGGTTTTCATTGTTCTTTTTTTTTTCTTTTTTTTTTTTTTTTTTTTTTTCAATGGTTGTTTTGTAAACTAAAGATTTTCTCTTCTGGTTCTACAGGATGCTGCTGCAGCAGCTGCTGCTGAGGAAGCTCGTAGGCAGCAGGAAGCTGAGGTTTGTCCAAGTGTGATGTTGGCCTTGCAGTGAAGCAAAAATTAGAATATTCTGTAGTGTTTTCTATTGACCAGCAAAACTTTTAAATTTATAGTTTATTTCTTTCTGATAATTTAAGTGATTTAAATAATTTTTTTCAAAAGAGTTTGTAATTCTTAGAAATTAAACCAGCGTCTTCAAATTGATTAATTTTAGATCCCTTACTATGGTTTACCTTACTTTTTTCAATTTCCTTTTTACTTGATTTAAACAAATATATCCTCCAAGATTTTAAAATGCAAAGCTGTATATCAACTAAAATCTACTTTTGTACTGGTCAATTTTGCTGCATTTTTAGGTGATTTGAAGTTAACAGTACAAAGCTATGACCAACATATTTCAAACAATGGCAGTTAAAGTTTATAAAGAAATAAATATTTAGTTATTTTTTGTTTAAGAGTAATTGCTTTTTCTTTAGAAATTTTATATGTTATCTGTATACTTGAACTTCAAATCACTGGAAATGCATTTTTTTCCATATAAATATCTCCAATTTCAAAGAATGATTGTTTTACTTGCTGGTCATTAGAATCTATAGTTTTGCTTAGTTTCCTAAATCTATAAACTGCAGCACACATTCAAATAAGTATTTTATATTTTGTTTTCAGAATTGTTATACCTTGCAGTGAATTTTTTTTAAATTGTTCAAAGATTAAACAAAAACAATCTGTTTATTTCCTGTAATTTACTTGCTCATCGAGAAATTTCTATTATTTCTTTCTATATTACTTTGCTATTACATTTCAAATTATATAATTAATTCATTTCTCTTAACTATGTTGTTTCATGTATTTGCTTTGTTTTTCATGCGCAATGGATTTTAATATAGAAGGCTAATTTCATGGTCATCTTTATCTAGTTTAATGAAAGAAAGTAGCTAATCAAGTCTTCCATTTCTCCTGATTTAACAGAAAGAACCTGACAACTTTTAAACATCCACTAAGCAATGCAACCAAAGAATGTAAAGCGAAACTATCTGCGCAAAACAAAGCAAGCAAGCAAGAATACAAAGTTTTTAACACAAATTAAGGAAACAAGTTTAAAATAGATTGCCTTCATTTACAAGATGTTTTTTTATTGAATGCATCTTAAACAAGTTCAGTTTCTTAGACTATGTACTTTGGTACTATTGTAATGTACTCAGCCTTAATTTATTAAAAACATATTTTTTAGCTTATTTCCTATTTGCTTGCAGTTTAATTATCTTGATGTGTGAAAACTGTCACTGTGTGTGTGTGCATTTCTCTATTCTTTCCTTTCCAGCAGATTTCCTCTATGTTTTCCATCTTTGATATCTACCCACTACACTTTCCTTTGCATGGATTTACCTGATCTATTCTTACTTCTTATCTCTCTGCATTTCTTTAGATAGGATTTTTCTACCATTTTATTTTATAGCCTTCCCCTTCCTTTTTTATTCTTTTCAACCTTTGACTGCTGCTTTAATTATATCTTTACCTACACAGGTTCTTCTGATTTATCTTCTATCTTCAGCTTTGATCCTTTTCCAGAATTTTTATCATATTTCTTTCCACAGATTAAAATCTTTCCTGATGAAAAAACTTAGTTTATATATATATATATATATATATATATATATATATATATATATATGTATATATATATATATATATATATATATATATATAATATATATATATATATATATATATATATATATATATATATATATAATTTCTATATTCTGCAAATAATAAATTATTGTATTATTTTGCTAAAATTAAAATGAATATTTTTCTATATTTTCAAAATTCTCTTACTATATAAGTTCCTATATTAATCTCTATCTGTTTCAATTATTTTTTAAATTTATTATGATACTAATACTTTAAAACAAAAGAAAAATACATTTTTCTTAAAGATTCTTATATGAATAGTTCGATAATTTTAGGTCAAGGCTTATGTCATACCAATCTTCATTTAGTAAAAAATGATTCTGTATTTTCCTTGTTAGGAGGCTGCTCGTCAAGCTGCTGAGGAGGAGAGAAGACAACAAGAGGCCGAGGTTAGTTTCATTTTTGGCATTTTTCTAAGAAAAAGACCTTTAACCTGTTAACATTACTTGTTTTGATCTCTTTGACTATTCATAGCAAAAGTATCCTCTCTTAAAAGGATATGTTTTCTACAACTGATGAATAACTGATTATATCATAGACATTCTTCTGAGCCAAATCTAATACAATTGTTACTCAAAAATGTTAGATTGATGCAAAATTTTACAATATTTTTTAACAAAATCTTTTATCTATATTAATTCATGGCATCATTATTCAGACATAGAATATTTCCTCTGTCTGTGAAGGTATCATAACAGTGAATGATATTGTACTTAATTCCAATTTTAATTCAGTGAATTACTTATAGGGAATTTTTCAATGTCTTGAACTTGTTGGAATATCTGACCTGACAAGGAATATTAGAGAGAGAAAAATAGTAATGATCTAAAAACTACAAATTTAGAGAATATACCACTTGTGAAAGAAATTTTCATTCCAACTGCTTGTTGCACTGCATGTTACAACAGGGTCATAGGTGTTGCCGTGCCGCAAAACCACTGGTAAATTTTCTTATTTAGAAAAAAATCTTGGCTCTTTCAATGCAGCAAACAAGCCAATTGATCACAGTGCTATTACTTTGGCAAAGTTTTGGCAAAGCATGATAAAGATGCATTTTTGAATTCCACCAAACACAACCTTTCTTCCAGTAGGTTGGGATGTTAAAGGCTGACCTAGATCTAAGCAAATTTCCTTCTCTCAGAATTCTTACTATACATCCATCTTTAATGACCAGTGACTATCTTGTCTAAAAATGCATTTTTTTTATGTCTGAAGCAAGAAGATAAAGAGAAATATTTAAATGCTGACTAATGTACATTGCCAAAAGTTCATATGAAATCAATTTTCTTTGCTTCTGAATTTTTTCTAAAGTTTGTAAACAATGTTCTACAGTTAATTATATAAGCAATAAAAAGCTGAGTAAATTTTGAAGACACTTTTCAGATATTGTATGAAAGATGGAACTTGAAATTTTTGCATCAATTTAGTTGATGACTTTTAAAATAAATCTACTAATATAATTTATTGAAAAAACAAGTTTATTTTACTTGGGAAATTTTTTATATTAACTGTCTTATATTTTCTGGTACAAATTTGGAAGGATAGTCCCTGTGACATAGTGGTTAACTTGCCAGGACTCCAACATTATAGTAAGCAAGTTCAAACTCCATTCTTGCTATTAACTATCCTTTCAGACTAATATTCTGGGGAAAGGTATGAACCTCTTTATCCCCCCACTCATCTCTGGATTAAATAGTACCCCTACTGTTCTTTTACAAAGATGGATTTAGCATTAAATAATCCACAAAGGTTGATATGCCATTAAACCAAACAAATTATGAACATATTCATCAACCAATGAAGTTATTTGTTTTTTATCTAAATTTCTAGTAACATTAGATAGTGTTAATATTTAACTAGTAACTGCTTCAAAAGAATAATATACTGATGATTATTTTAAATCAAATAAAAAAGAGAAAATCCTCAAAAATATTATCAAGTATTAGAAAATATATACTATGTTCATATACTATATAATTGATAAAGAATTTTGAAAATAAGTAAAGAAGCTATAATTAATATGAAAAGTTAAATTAGCTAAGTTCATTAGCTTTTTATTAAAATTTAAAACTGGCTTCTACTCATTTTAAATTCTTATAACTTTTGTCATAAAATCATTTCTCTGGAAAGATTTGGAATTTTTAAATGAGATTCTTGAGATTTTAGTAAATATTTAATAAGTATTTTTAAAAATTATGCACCATTTATAGACAATCATTTTAAAGATACTAAAAATAATCTGCTCAGATCTATTGATTTCCTTTAATTTATTTTGTGGTATTATGAAATTACTAATTTTATTTCATTAAGCATATTTTTCATATTTGTAAAACATTGATGAACTTATTCTGGAGTTTTTTCTTAAGGCTAATCTAATTTCTAGAATTTTAAAAATTAATTCTATTTTTATTTTCCAATAAAACCTCTGTTAAAAGTTTTTATGGTACATACATATGTGTGTGTAAGAGAAATGATAATTGCATACAGAAGATATATAGTATATATACAAAACTTTTCCTAAATTTGCACAGTTAAACTTTTGAAAATAGCAAGAAAAAAAATCTAAATGTATCTCTATTTGTTTTCTGTATACTAATACAAAATAAACTTTCAAGAAAAATGACCTTAAAAATTCTGAATAGAAATTTGTAATAAGCCAAAATATTAAGAATGTACAAGTATTAAGTCATCAGTTGTTTTATATATTTTATGCAAGTGGTGGTTAGGCTACAAAATGCATTAAAAACAAAACTTACTTTTTCAAGAAAAAGTAAACCCATAATACAAACTCACAAATATTTTAACTACTCACAGTTTAGCTTTTAATTGATATTTCTGTGATTTCTCAAAACAAATATTTCTAGGATAGTATGCATAAACAATCGATAGTATTACTTACATATGGATCAACATTTCTGCCTAGGATTGGAGTTTCTCTGCACTTTACCTCTGTGCTCTGTGCATTTTATATGTGGATTGTCATCATCAAATACAACTCATTGTTGTATCCAGAATGTACAAAGGACTTATTTATACTTCAACTATTTGCTGCTCTTCCATTGATATACATTTCTACAAGCCAATTATTTTCCTTTGACTAAAATTTACAAAAAGGAAACATTATTTTTGTCTCATTAAATATAAAAGATTTTGGCAATCAACTTATAGTTTTTGAATTTGAAACTTATTCTAAATAAGAAAATAATTAAAGACATATTTTGATTCTTCATAATTAGAAATTAAGTCCTAAATTGAATAAGTTGTCTTCAGAGATCTGACATGGATTTTAAGGATAATTCTGTTATAGTATTTCTCTTGAAAACTGCGTATACTATTTACAATGTTTATACATATCTATTTACTAGGTTTATTTTCTCCTTCATAAGCTCTAAACATTTTAGTGACACTCAGATTAGTGACAATTTAATTTTTGTGCTGATTTTATAAAAGGTTTTACTTGTCTGCAACAAAAATGAAAAACACTGTTTCTTAATATCTGATGTAAATTATTATCCACTGGAAGTAAACTTGTCATGAATTTTGAGTTTTAACAAAATAAATAGTACTTGGTAGAGTTGGATTTTAAAATTTTTTCCTTATGTAGGAACAACGAAAGAGGGATGAAGAAGAGCGAGAGCGACGTGAGGCTGAGGAGGCTCTCCGGAAAATAGAGGATGAGAAGCGGGCTGCTGAGGAAGCTGAGCAAAGGAAGATCGAAGAAGAAAAGCAGAGAGCGGAAGAGGAAGAGCGAAAAAAGAGGGAAGCAGAAGAAAGACGCAAGCGTGTAAGTTTTCCTTCAAATCATTTCTTAAATTTGTGGAAACCTCAAAATCAAATGGAGATGTGCTTGCGTGTTATAAAAATAAAAAGTTTAGTATAGAATTTTCTTAACCATTAAAATGGCTAAGAATTTAATATTTAAAGAGTAGCGCCCACCCCTACACCTCAGTGTAGTAGCTATTGCAAAGGGAGCCTTCGGGTTGCCCTCGACTACTACTACAACTACTTATCAATTAAACAATGAATATTTATGGTTACATATGAAATTAATAAATTCGATGCAATGTTAATTTGTGAAGTCATAATCCTTAGAGAAATGTTTTGCTTAGAAAATATAAATATATTTCATATTTTAGGGAATAATAATTTCGTAAATGCAATGTTTGTCTTTTAGTTATGTTAGTGACAATTACTAAATATAACGTAAAATTATTTGAATTTCTGCTCAACTTAAAGTTGATAGATTAGGAAATTTATTGTTTTCAAATTACAATATAGAACTCATATATGTATATGTGAACAAATAGAGTATGAATTAGTTTGTTTATGATATTAACAAAATTGATATTTGACTCCTGAACATTTCTGTATAGCACTGAAGTCCAAGCTAACAAATTAGTTGCAAATGCTCAATACATTCAGTAGAATCTTCTGTGACAGAACTTAGCTGACACATTGTTCATAATGTTTGAGCAAGATTTTCTTAGCTTTATTATAAAATGAATATATTCTACTGTCTTATGATAATTCATGTATGAACGATGTTGAAAAGTTCCTGCTCTGACCAAAAAGGGAATGATTTTTAGCCATGAAATATGCTATTCCATATATTCCTCTAGAAGTTCAATACATTTTTCATATCATTCCTCAAATTTCTTTAATCCTTCCAAAAGAATTCAAAAGAGATTTACTTGAATGAGAACTTTTTATTACTCTTCATTTGTTAGTTCACTGTATATTAAGATGTTCTCAGTCTTACTTGATGCTTTGTTGTTTTTTAAAGATGTTTTTGATTGAAAATCATACTATAGCAGTAAATGAGTTTATTTTCTCAGTTGCTAATTTTTCTTAGATCAAGTGTCAGAAGTATTTATTTTTATTTTTCATTATCCACATATTAATGTACCTTATGTAGAATATGATTTATGTAAATGAAGACAATTTATTGGCATAATGGTTAGAGTGTTTGGCATGGCCCGGGAGACCTGGGTTCAATCCCAGGTTGAGTCATACCAAAGACTCAAAAAATGGTATTTGATGCTACCTTGCTTAACACTCAGCATTATAAGGTAAGGATCAAGGGTGAAGTGGAGCAATCCAGGGAAAGGAGTTGCACCTTCCCCTACACCTTCGTGTAGTAGCTATCCAAAAGAGAGCCTTTGGGTCACCCTTGGCTAAGGTCGCCAACTTTACTTTACTATTTTTGTCTTGCTAAGTTTTTTTTTGTTTTTTTTTAATAACTAATGTTTGTCAATCAGTTAAGCTCAGTGTTTTTATTTCATTTATAATCATACATTGTGTTTAAATAAGGATATACTCATTCTGCATCTTAGTTCTTTGAGATGATAATCACTTGAGGTTTTAGAGTTACATATGTAAATATTCTTTTTCCTATCTTTCTGCTATAGAGTTACTTCTCAAATAATTTTAGCAGATCATTCCCTTAGAGACCTTAAATCTTTTTCAGATGGTCTTTTTGATAGGCAAGTTTGACATCTTTCTAAAAATATGTAGTTGAAAATGATCTGATCTTTGAGACTGAGTTGCTTTTTACACACACACACACACACACACACACACACACACACACACACACACACACACACACACACACACACACACACACACACACACACACACAGTTCAGTACTTTGCGATATAATGCAACTACCAGTTGTCATAATGATGTAGCTGAAACAGCTATCATTAATATCACTTTACAAAAGCTACCTTCTTGTTTATATAGCAGTTATGCTGTTTGCTAGCTCATAAAATAACATGTCATTGGTTCATCTTGTTCCTATCTTTTGATGTTTTTAATTATTCAGTGATGAAATAATTGCTTAAAAACTTTATTAATTATTACATTCAACTATTCTTAAAATGTACCTTTTAACTTATTCTTAATTATTTATCACTCAATTGAACAAGAAATTATTACATCTCCTTTTCTTTTATTTGTTGTCATTAGATAATTTTAATTTTCATATTCAAGATCAGTTGATTAGTTTCTATTCTTTGCTGTTCATTTGCTAATTTTAGATTGATTTATGGTACATTAAATATCCAGAGCCACAATTACTTAACACAAACATGTTGGTTGATACAAAAAAAATTTAAGTATAATTATAATACCACATACCTCCCTCTTACATTTATTTTAAGACTTTTAAAAAATCCCAATGCAATTATTATTACTTGCATTATTATTGATTATTTATTATATATTACATAAGGTTCTCATTTGTTGTCAGTTTTATCTTCATTTTAAATTTATCTATAAGCTATGTTTAATATAACCCAAGATTTTTTTTTTTTTTTTTTTTTTACTTTTCTATCTTTAAACTTTATTTAGACCAGTAGCTATAACCAATTACAAATGTTTTGCATATATTTTATGAGTTTAAGTCTGTGTTTTACTGTTTTTAACAATAAAATTGTTACAATTTTATGGATATTGTATTGATTTTGTTTTTTCTTATGTAAAGGCATCAGAAGTAGTTGACCCATTATTTGTTCTCTGCTTCAGCCTCACTATTATTCTTAGACTGCTGAAATGAGACTCTCAGATTCCATTTTGTATAGTACAAAAATGAGGTGACATTAGCTGGGCTTATACATTTGCTTTGATAATCTGAGTTATTTAGTTAATACTAAATGTCAACTTGAGTACTGAATGAAGCAGTGGCATCCATCAGAAGCTCTTTTGTATATGTTGATGACCTCATTTTAAGATATATACAAATTCTGATTGTCATTTTGAACAATATCACCATCACATAAATGTTGCACCTTTTAAGTTGGAAAAAGTTGTTTTGTGTGTATCAATTTCTATTTTAAGGAATTATCTTTATCTTTTAAGATGGCTTTTATCATTTTCTATTTGGAAATTACTTTTGGAAATTCATTCTTTTACCAATTATAATCTGCCTAAAAGTATCTTTACTATCTTTCTAATATTTGTAAACAAACATCAGTATTTTGTTAGTCTTTTGTTAGTTTATTAATACATCAGTCTTTGATTTAGTTAGAATCCCATACTATTTGCCACAAACTCTCAATTTACTGTTACTACCTACTAGGTATATTTAATGTTTGAAGTTTACATCTAATTCTCAGAAATTTTAAGGGTTCTGTTTGTTGATGCCTTCCACCTTATTCACACAGCGTGTCATCCATTAATTTGTAACATAAGGAGCTTCACAGCTGTTAAAGATAATAAAAATACCTATTCTATATAGGTAGTAGTATGCTCGAATAAGATCAACAAAAATATCTTTACAAGTTATTCTGAATTCCCTTCATAAATATCCAATATTACTTTTATTTTTTATTATTCAATAGAGGAAAAAATCCCTGAATTTTTATGTTAGGTGTTAATTAATATCTATCATTAATAATAAAAAATAAACATTAAGGATAAGGCAAATATAAGTCTAGCATGCAATCTCTGTTGGTGATGAGGTTTCCATTTTTCAAACTTTTACATTCTACCTGGCCAAAACTTTGTTTTATAATATTTCTTTGTATAAAGCTTAAGTGTTTTGACTGACTTTTGATGTCATTCAACCTACTCCCTATACCCTTACCATATGTTTAAGTTTTATTTTAATATCAAGAATCCTTATAAAATATAATCAGTCTTAATCATTATTATTATGAACCTTGTCTAGCTTTGCTTTTAATGAGGATAAATAAACAAATATTAACAAATATGATTCATTTCTTGCTTTGAAGTAACTTTGATTAATCTCAGTTTAATCAAGGAAGGTGGGAGAAATAGTGTTAGGTCAGATGCTGCTTTACTTAAATTCTATTAACCCAACAAAATATCAGTTTCTGAACTTTTTGGTTGAGTGCTTGCCAGTAAACAAAACTAGAGAGAGGCTGAGTTAATTGTTACTATAGTAAGGAGGGTGGTAGATCTGTATAATGTTTCTTGTTGCTGAAAATGCTAAGGAAGATCTGGTGCAGGAATGCTGAAGCTCTCATATTTCTTTGGTGGGATATTTCTGGTCTGATTTATTTCTAGTGTTCAGCATTGCTTGTAAGAAAAAGGAAGTAGTATATGGGGGAGGGATAGAATTAAAGGTTGTTTTTTCTGCTAACCAACTGGCCTGGATGGCTAAAATACAGTGCTAAAAGCTCTCTTTCTCTCTCTCTCTCTCTCTCTCTCTCTCTCTCTCTCTCTCTCTCTCTCAACAAGCACACTAGAAAATGATGCTACTATAAACCTACTCCACTCCACCTGCCCCACTACCTATAATCAAGGTGTGGATTACTCTTGGGGTAGCTGCCTTTACATGCCGAATGGGGAGTCGTGTCACATGATCCTGGCTGAGTGCCCATAACTGATACCTAGGCAATCACAAGACTTTGGCTTGTGGCCAAAGAATAGGAAACCTGCATGTCTTATAAGACTAGCAGTAGCATTTCGCTATTTAAACCCTAGTACAATATCTGTACCTCCCAGAGGAGCTTGACTACAAGTAGTTAAAGAGGGGTTACCTGTCTTCTGATTTTTTCCTTCTCAATCACTTAACCACTATGGCCGTAAGTATATCCTTTTGTTGGTTCAACTACATAATTGTACCTTGGATCAATATATATATTTTATGGATGTTACTACAATGAGGTAAGTGAGGGATTGTTTAATTGTGTGTTTACTTACACAACTGGGTGATTTGAAGGTGTTTTTCTTTTTTTTTCTACTTATCAAATATACATTAACCATGATAATTTGAATGGCATATTGTCAGTATGTCTATTAGTGATTAGTTTTTTTGCAATCTAAGTTTCTTTTTCCTTTACTTTTTTTGAATATTTATATATCCTCTAGTGTTATTGAATTATTTTTTATTTTAATAGTTTTAAATGATAGTTTGATCTAATATAAAAAAAGATTTTCATATATATATATATATATATATATATATATATATAGCTTCATCAATAAGTTTTTAAAATTTTATGAACATGTTTATTGTTAGTCAGAACACCTTTTAATCTACCACTTGGTTATATGTTTGTATGTATTTGTATATGTGCGAGATCTATTATATCTAACACATACATGGATACAAACATACATACCAGCTGGGGTTTAGAAAAGACTAAAAAAATTAACATTGTGCTTATATATGTGAAATGCATGTTTTGATTTTAAGTCTTTACAGTTTTGTTGAAGAGTTTTAAAAAAAGGGCAACTTGTAAAATTTATAGATGTATAACTGTTTCTATTTTGCTCATTTATATATTTAAGTTCTTCAAAAAGAAAAAAAATTTCCTTTGAATTACTATTGCTGTAGATAAAAATAGTATACTGAAATTGGTAAAATGATATAGATACCTCTAGGCAAGAAGCAGGCTATAACTGTCAGCCCAATCACATTGTTGCATGCCAGTTATGTACTTGACAAGAAATATACTCACAGTGTTAAAGCTTGTATCTATGACACAAACTTTGACAGCTGCCTTCATTAAGACATTTTCTAAATATAAGATAGAATATCCTAAGTTATTCATGTATAAACTTTTAAAGATGTTTACACACCATAGGTTGATAATTAGATTTATTTAAAGTCTGTACTTACTGATTACTGTCTTGAACTCTTCAACAATTCTCATATAATCAATGAAGCATGGATTTTTTTTTAAATGCCTCATATTTTCAAAAATGTTAATCTTGTCAGCTTTAGGAAAATCTATAATTATTTGTCAAAACTACCTTGACTTCTATGTTTCATACTCTGTTTTAGCTTTTATTGACAAATCTATAAATTCAAAGATTAATGTAACAATTATTGAAACTAATACAAAATATTCGCTTTGCAAATTTGATAGTAAAACTATTTATTTGAATTATTTGTTTCAGTTAATGTAAAAAAAATTTGATAAAATGCTGAAAATTCTATATTCAATTATATATATGGAAATGAAAAGAGAAGCGTGATTTGATTTACTTATAAAATTATGACATAGGTTATAAAGAAAAAGCTAAAACATTTTTTTAATTGATGATTATTGTCATCTTATATATTGTTTATTTCTAATTATAACCGTGTGGGTGTGTGTAACTAAGTTATTATTTAGTTATTTATTTATTCATTTATTTTTCATATTTTGCTGTCAAGTTTCTCATTTGCTTATGTGTGTGTATTTTTTTTTTAACAATTGTATGCAGTGATTAATTTCAATTTTAAAGAACAGATTAAATGTTCTTTTCTACAAGTCAAGTGAAATGTCTATAAAAAATTGAAAAATTGCTGTTTCTGCATGTACTCTTTGCATGTTACCCTTTTGCATGTTAACAGATCCATGAAGATTATTCACTACCTTATGAAAAGAAACAAACCGAATTTTCTGTTCAATCTTCACATCCCTATTACAATGGCAATACAATGGAGGAGGATGACAGTGGTGACACAGATAATGATGTTGATGAAGAGCAACTGAAGTCTGATTCTTCTTTAGACACTCGAAGCAACCCATGGTTATCAGATATTAAAGATATAGAGAGTGAAATCAGGAGTTGTTTATCCTCTAGCAGAGAGGATGTTTATGACTCCCATACAGATGATGGTTCTCTAGAAGATAGTACAGACAATGACAGATACTCAGCAAATGACACCATTGCCCATGAAAATAATATTAAGAATGAACATTCTGTCAAAAAACAAGAAACTTATAATAAAAGGGTGAGCAAATTAACACTTTGGTTTCCATTTTTCTCTAAAGTTAAGGTACTTTAATAGATTAGTAATTAAAAGGTAGAAGTTGTTTAACTTATACTTACTCAGAGTTTTTTTAATACTAGAGTATGTCTTTTTATAATAAAAAGGTAATTTACATAATTTTTACAAAAAAAATCATTTCAGTTTTTATATATATATATATATATATATATATATATATATATATATATATATATATATATAATATATATATATATATATATATATTGTTCTCGTGAATACCTCGATAAAGTTTGCATATCAGTACATAGTTTATACTCTTAGAATAATGGTATGCCATCTTATGAAACAGTTATTTTTCATAAGCATAAATCAAGTTACATTTATTAATTTTAACATAAATCTAAAAATAAGGAAATTACTGTTGAATTTTAAGGATTTATTTAGTTTGATGTTTTTAGATGTTTCTACTCTTTTATGATTACACATATATACTTACACATTTAGTCAATATTCTTCTATAGGCATCTACTTTGCCAGATTCTGATAAACTTAGTGTTGTCAAAATACATGCCAGCCAATTTGAAGTAACTTCATCAATTAAAGAAGTACAACAGCAGGTAGGACCATTATAGAAATATTTTCAACTATTTGATCTTTTTATTTTAGTTTTCTTTCATATAGAATACAAATAATGTTATATTTACTAAAATAAAATATATTTTACAACTAAAATAAAGTGTATTTTGTATATGTTATATATTTGTATTTAAAAAAAGAGTGAAATCTTTTAGTAATTAATTCATAAATATTTTGTCTGAAGACTAAATATTGAAATTGATTACCTAAATATTGTTACACATGAATAACTCATTAAAGATTAATTTGATTTTTAGCCTAACAAAAATCTTGACATTCCTGTGAAGAACTTTATACCTTACAGAGGAACAAATCTGAAGGATATTCAAAAGAAAGTAAGCATATTCACCTGACAGATTTATTTTATATGAAATAGCTTTACTGACTTTACTACTGTAGTAACAAGAAAATATTTTAATGTTTCCTTTTATTTTTAAATAAAGAAAAAACTTAAATGCAATTTATTCTTTTAGAGGTACTAAATAAAAATTGACATAATATCTTTGGAGGTATATCATATATGTTATTTGGGTGATTGGAAAAGTCACAATTTGCCTGCTCTAGTAGTACTGTATTAAGGCTTGTGTAAGAGAATAAGCTGCCTGTGGTGGGAAGATGGATGTCCAGTTTGCCAAAAATTTGTTCTAGGATAGTTTGGCAAGATAAACTAGCTAGGCTGGCCATATTCTGAAATGAGACACCTGTACATATCTGGTAGCTTAGTCATCTCTACACAGCAAATAATGACCTGCAGAGTAATATTTAATGCTATTTTTATGTGCTGCTTGATAACGAAAAAAGAAAGAATTTTGGCTGTAATGTTAGAAGTATACACTTAAAATCTGATATTGTAGAATTTAATCAAAAAGTTCAAATATTTTTTTTAAATTGTGTTTATTTGTATTAATATTTATCCTGCTAGCCCTCAACCTTGGAAAGAAAATTATATTATAATAATATTATTATTTTCTATTATAATATCAATATTATACAAAGTCTTTTTCCTGATAATTAGTTCCACTTTTTCCAAACAGTTTGAAGCAGAGTGTAATCCACCCATAACTGAACCTGCAAAACGAAATAAAAATGAAAGCAACAGCAAAGTAAGCATTTAAAACAGTAATATTGATTTCTTCAGTAGCTTATTTTACTCAACTAGTTTATCAATTAGCAAATACCAATTTTTAAATTTCAGTTGAATATATTCAATTCATATAATCCAACTTTCTATAAATGCTAATTATTCTTTTATAAAGCTTATTCATAAATTTATTTTATTCAATCCTATTTACTTTGTTAATTTTCACACAGCAGAAAATTTAACCCTTTAGTTCTCACTTGAAAAAATGTTTATAAGCTTATGGATAATCTTCCATTCTTTCCCCCTTTACTTTTTCCTTTTACCAGGGTTTTATAGGCTCTGCTAAAATTTCAACACAGCCTGTGATCAATGGAGTATCTAAGAAAGACTCTAATTCTAAAGTTGAAAAACTTAAAGAAGTTCATATTCAGTTTGAAATGGCTGGTAAAACCCCAACAACAGATGCTCATATTAAAAGCATATCAGTTCACAATGCAACTAGTTTGCCTGAAAAACAGTTGTCATTAGCAAATGAGAAGAAATCTTTTGAAGAAAACCTTAATAATTGCAGTAAATGGCCTCCAGAAAGAGGAAGATCAGTTAAAGATTTGTCTGAAAAATATCTTTCTTCAGCTGCAAATGATAGAAATACTTCTTCCCAGGATAAGCCTCTCGTTGGTATGAAGAGTGTTGTCAAACTTTGGCCTTGTGCACATAAAGCTGAAATTTCCAAAACTAAAGTACCAGAAACTCTCAGCCACCATTCCCTTGAGCAGACTTGTACAAATAGAACAGAAATCAAACGTGATGTCCTCTCTCGATGGCCACCACCAGCTGATCCAAAACAAACTGCTCGAGAAAGCATCTCCTCAGCAATAGCACAGAAACTCAACTCAACAGATCTTATCAGTAATTCAACAACAACAAATCTCAGAAGTAACCCTGTCTCTGTGACTTCCCCAACAGCCACTGCTGCTCCAATATCTGCACGATGGCCTCCTGTTTCTTTGACTGAAAAAGAACCAAAACATTCCACTGTTTCTACTGAAAAGAGAAAATTTAAAGAAAAGATAATGACTTCCAAACAAATTACTCCCATAAAGAACAATTCTTTATGGTCACAGCCTGAATCCATTTCACCTTCCCAAATGCATGCTTTGAAAATCCCAACATTCCACAATTCATTTGATGCTATTAACCACTTAACCAAAGATGAAGCCGTCACTGGCCACCATTCACTTGCTTCAACACATTCCTTGAATGAAACTGAATTTACATTGAATGATTTTGATGTAAGTGTTTATTTTTCTATCTTGACAGGAAATGAATAATATAAATGATGTGAAATTTGCATAATTCTAACAGTTTTGAACCTTGAGAATATTTTCAGAAGTAAATAAAACCTTTTCAGAAGAAATATTCAATCAATTTGTGAAAGAAAGTTGCAAAATGGAATTATGCAGGTTTTACTCTTTCCAGTCAGATGACTATATCTATTTTGCTTTGCAATGCATAAATGATAGAATTACTAAAATGATAGTTATATAAAAAATTAACTTCATAACTTTATAAAAGTAAATAAACTTATTTTAAGACAACATTTAAGAAAGTATTATATTATGAAAAGTCTTTTACAGCTGCAAAATAGTCTACAACATATTAAAATTTAACTAATCAAATTGAATAATCAATTAGTTGCATGAATATATCTAAAACATCCAATACTTTTTAAAGATCACCAATTTCAATTATATTTTTAAAATTATTATTTATACATGATTACAATGATAATTTTAAACTTAGATGATTAAGATATTTTTGATTGTTGTAAGCCTCAATTGAAATTTTTCTTTATTTTCAAATAAAGATAATTTCTGACTACTATATTTCTTTCTAATTTTCTAATCAAAATTATAACTAGACATTTAGAAAATTCTCATTGAATATGCTGTAAAATATGTTAATATTCTGACTTTCCATCAAATTTGATTACTATTTGAATGAATCAAATTAACTGCATGTCAGAAACTTATTTCATGATTTTAAATATTCTTAATACAGTACACATCTGGTTGATCTTCAGATGTTTTTGTTTTTATGATTCAATTCAAATGCCCACAAACAATACTTTATTTTTGTACTTTATCTATAATTTATGTAAATTGTCCATTTATTATACCACATAATTAATGATGAAAAGGTCATCCTGTAAGATTTGTAGCTATCTGCATGTTTCAAATCTGCTTTTATTTTTTTGCATGTTCGCATGCTATTTTAGAAATAATATCAGAACGGTTTATGTCTGTTGTTTCATGAAGACAATATTTTCTCTACTTATTGATTAGAAGGATAATCTCATAGATATTTAGCCTATTTGTAGTATCTCTTAAGGTCTTCCTTTTTCCCCTTATTTCCTTTCTTTTTTTTTCTGTGGGCTTTAAAAGTCAGTCATATTCTCAATGCTTTACAAGAAAATTGCATCTTCCAATATTTGTTTAAAGAAAAAAAATTGCCTAGGCTTTAGAATAAAACTTGTAGCTTACATGAAAAACTCTGCATTATTCTATCTTTCATTTATTCTATAATCAGTGTAATCTCTTTAAATGAACTGGGGCATATGTTTAAGATTTTAAAAAATACTTATCATCAACATAAAACTAAAATTCTAAATATCTCTTTGCAACTTTTTAAAATTAACTGATAGTGAATATAATAAAAATGAAAGTAAATTTATTTGGTAATTTCAACAAGTATTGTGTAATGCAGTTTTCTTAAACAGCATTGTTTAATTACATGTATAAAGATAAATTTGCTGGAAATGTAAATTTTTTGCCACTCATTCTTGAGACTTTTTACTTCAGATGTCAGTTCCAGCTGGTTTGTACATCTCATTTGTTACTTTCAATAATAGTAATATCTTCAAGTGAAAATTCTTGTGCCTGTACAGACGGCTGGGTAGAATGTTTCACTGATATTTTTTCATGTAACTATATTTACTTATACAACTTATTGAAATAATGTTAATATGATTAAAGAAAAACGTCTGTCGATAATTTGACATAAAATTCCTTTTAATTTTTAATTTGTAAATTGTTAAACACAAAGTCCACATATGGATTGTCCAAATTAAAAATTAACTTGATTTACTTAATAATTTGGAGGTAAGTATGACTGTTTATCAAAATGATTGCAATGTTATGTTCATTAACTATAAAGATGATAAAAACTTTGTTGTGTAGGAAGAAGAGGAACGTGAAGAGGCTGAGAGGAAAAAAAGACAGGAAGAGGTAAGATAATCTTTATTATTTATTTCTGCTATAGCTTTTTAGACACTTTTTCATTCGTTTGCTTCTCATTATTCATGCCAAATCAGCTTTCTCATCACATTTAATTTGTTTTCCATCACTCTTTTCATTTTTCAAGTGTATATTCACAGCATTCTTTGCATTCCATTCTCTATTTTTCCACTCTTCATATCCTTTTTTTCTTGCCACACACCAACATATTGTACAGATTACCAAGATTAAAGATTTGAACTGCTGACCATTTAGTTAGATGCACATTTTCCAATTGTGTGTAAAATGTGAAATTTTATTTGTTTTGTTGGTGTTGTAGAATTGCAAAATAGATTTTTCCCCATATCAAAGCATGCTCTTCAAATATGATGGGTGTATTTTTCATTTCTCTTTTTTATTATTCATTTATTTTATTTATTTATTTATTTATATTTACTGATTTTGATTTTAAAAACATTTTATCACATTTACCTGGAAAATAAAATCCCACCATTATCTTTTAAACATCACTTCCCTCTCCATTCTGTTCTCTTTTTAAAAAAGATTGTTCACTGAAGGGATGAATTCTAAAAATTTAGGGAACAACTGTTTCCTTCTATGTAATAATTCAGATTTCAATTTTTTTTTTTTTATATATTTTTTTTTATCGTAATTTTTTATTTTTTTAATTTGGCTTTGTAATGTAGGAAATTGTATATTTTCATCTTTCTTTTGTCTGTGAGATTTGTATAGTGACTTGTAGGTTGTGTCATTGCCATGTATAATTTTTAACTAGCATGGCTATTGTCTGCTTCGTGGAATGTTCTTGTCAGACTCTCCACATTTGAGGTAGTAGTATTTTACTACTCTTCTCTAATCTCCATACTCTATAAATTTTCTATTATTCTTTGTTCTTTTATGTGTGTGTCCAGTTTTAGAGATGCAATCTAAATTTCACTGTTTGCTTTTGATTTGGAAACTATTCTTTTCATTTCCTTTTTCTAATAGTGTTATAGTGATTTGAATTTCTTCAAAGAACACCCTTTTAAACTTTCAATTATAAGTGAGAAAAATACACAAAAAATATTCTGCAATTCTTCTACACTAAAATTTTGCCACATTTTTTTTCTCTCTAGTAAAGGACTAATATTTTTGCTGAAGGAAAATGTTCAGATACATTTTTGATTTTATAAATGTAAATTTGTATTTCAAATGGTTCTGAAAAGACTTTCTTCCATTCAAGTTACTGCAAACAGATAATAATTTTATAAAATAAGTCATTTAAAAAATCTCATTTCATTTATATATATGTTTACTTCTAATCTTGTGAGTTATACCTTGTCTAGTACTGTGTTATTTGAACACTAACTGTTGGATGGATTAAGGCTTTTTCTTATTCATATAGAAAAACTTATTTGTACCATGCCAAGTTTTCATATTCTATTAAAAATAAGTCTTTATACAATAATTGTAAGTTATTGATTAGCTGAAATTTTTTTTAATTAGATTAATATCTAGGTATTAACTAGTCTATAAAAGAGAGAAATACTTATGCACATTAAAAAGAAAAGAAAGTAGAACAAAAAACTAGTGTTCAAAGACTAAAACAATAGCACATGAATAGAACATCTATAATTATCATCTGTGTTTGTGTTTGAACAAGCCATGTAACCAGTTGGCTTTTGTACAAAAAAAAATGTCTGGTCCGCATGAACAAGTGACATCACAATGGTTAACTAAAAAGAAAAAAGAAAAGTTGCATGTATTTTGACTTTGATTTTTTTTTTTTTTTTTTTTTTTTTAAGTTAATATATATTTCATAAGGTTATCAGCATAGCTTTTGAAACCTAATTATTAAATCTTGCAAAATTTACATTTTGAAACTAACTGGATTTGTGCAGCATTTACTGACTTTGAAAAAAAAAATCTTTTTTTTTTTTTTTTTTTTTTCTAATTAAAAGAAAGAAATCAAGTGTGTGCTGCTATTATTATTGCCATTGTACCAAATAACCTTGATTTCACTGTGGTTTAGCTGCATAATTTCCAGCTTCCTCAGTTCTGCCCTTTGCTTTGGATCACCATCATTAAATTTGTTTGAAATTAAGTGCATCTTAAAGATAGATAAGCTTATTTTATGAATGCAGATATTTAATCCAATAGACTAATTCTTTGAAAATAAAATAAGCTATACATTCTTCTTTTACTACTATTTTTATCTATCTTCTAAGAAATTTCAGATAGTTTCATTTTATATAAATCCTCCGAATTATCCCCCTTATATATCCTCCTTGTATTTGGAGAAAAACAACTATAACTAGCTGTAGCACCTATTATAAAACCATGGTTATCATGCTAGTTACAAAAACCATTTCTATTGAGTTCAGATTTCATTGGATATGTAAGGAACACATCCATAAGTTGGTTTAGTTCAACAATAATTTACTAAATCTGACTTATTTTGGCATATCTGTTCATAAATGTTTGATTTAAAGATTCTCGGGAAAACATTTTAACTCGTATTTCTTAATTAGCACCTGAAATTCAAGAGGAGTTCACTTAAAAGAAAATTAACATTTAATTCTGCAGAACTCATTTCATAGGTACAATTAGAAATATTTATAAAACTTATTTTAAGAGCTTAGTTTTCTGACATTGTAAAATACACTACTTTACCCAAAATTAGAATTATTATATTTATTTGATTTTCTATTTTTATTGTTTTAGGATTGTTCTAACAACAAAAAGAAAGGAAGCATGTTCTGTCCTAAAAGCAATCTAATACAGACTTCCAGTTGTTTCTTTACACAAAAAAACATGCATGGTAATTTTGGTTTGTGAACTCTGCTAGTAGCTCACAAATATTTTTATGTGAAACTGCACTATACTAGTGCTTGTTTTTGCCATCACACCTTGCATTTCAAAATCTTTTTTTTTTTTTTTTGAATTATGATCACTTTCATTAGAAAATAAAAGAAAAACAATTCATAGAATAATTTTATTCTAATTCTTACAGAATCTTATTTTATAAATAAAATTGTCTTTAAACTTGGATGTTTAAGATCAAAAGAGACAATTTGAACACTTAAAGTTTCAAACTTTTTGTTGTGGTGGACAAAAATATTCTTTTTTTTTTAAATGTAACAGAATATTATTATAACATTGAGTGAATAAAGACACTCAATCAGCTCAAAATTATTTTGATAGTTTCCAGTTTCTCAATCATTCTTAATCTGTTTCTGATTTTCATCTTTTTGTCTCTTTTGCTTTTCATTTTATATTTAATGCAACAGCAAACATTTGGTTTTGGCATGTCTTATTTCTCTATCTAATAATACTTGTTAAAAATGAGTGGATTTCTTCTAAGGGCTGCAAAATGCATAGATATTATATTCTATTGGAATGCTTCAGCATTGCAAGTTTCTTTGGATTTCATAGTTTTTTTGTTTGGAATTTTTAAAAATCAACATTCTGTATTGTCTACATTGACTGTTTATTTTCCGTGCTAGCTTCTAGCAAGTTATTTCATCAAATTTAAATGTGTTTATTAAAAATTGTCATTATTTGTTTGGCTAAGGAATACTTGCAATAGAATTTAATGTCTTACTAAAATTACTTAATTGTAACATAATCCTAATTCCTTTTTTTTTTTTTTTTTTTTTTTTTTTTTTTCAAGTTAGAATTTTATTTTATATTTTTTAATCTCTTATGACTTTATAGTTGTACTTTTATATTTAATTTTTGTTGTCTGAGACTTGTAAGCTGCTTTTATTGTACTGAATACATCTTTCTTTCTTTCATTTTTTTTTTTTAACCTTTTTTTTTCTACTATATCAAATAATTCCTGTTCCTTACTGCCATGTCAAATAATTCTTGTCCTCTATAAAAAAAAAAATGCTTATTTTCGTTTCAAAGATACTGATTATAAATCAGTCTAACTACCACATAAAAATATAGATAAATTGACCGTGTGAGTAGGTGAAATGCTCATATAAATAAAAATTATAAACCTTCAGAAATTATTAAAATTTGTTCCTATCTATAAATTATCTCCCTTAAAAATGGTATAAATAAGCAGTGAGGAAATTCTTGACTTAAAAAATAACGCTTCCTTTTTCTTCATTTATGCTATTTTTCTCTTTTGCATTCATATCTATAAATATATATATATATATACATATCTCACTGTAAAACAAAGTACACTATAAGACAATTATATATATATATATATATATATATATATATATATATATATATATATATATATATATATATATATCAATCTTTGTAGATTTATCAAGTTTAGTTTTAAATTATATACCTATAGATAAACCAATTGCTAGGTATTTGAAGTGAATATTTCAATTTATTAAGTTTCAGGTAACTCCTGAAATCCGAAAATGTTACAATGCATGTGGGACTTTCTATGTGAATGGCAGATTTGTGGCTGACATCACCTTTTTGCTAAAGTTATCTAAACAATTCTCACAGACTGGGTGATCCAGAAATAACCTTGTATGATGCCGTGGAATTTTTTCTTTAGAATAGTAAATCTTTGTAGCAGTAATGTGCTAGAAATTGATTTCATCTGTTTGATTTGTAGCAAATTTGGCTAAAAGAAAATTGAATTATTACTGGAACCAGTGTGACGGTATACTGTGTTATAACAACTTTTTTTATCTTTTGCATTTTATTTTATTTTTCCAATTTTTTGCCTACTGCTTCAGTTTTCCTTTACTGAAGATAATCTGTTCATTATTGTCTCTACTGATTTGTTCTATATTAGTTACATCCCTTCCAGTGTCCAAAGCTTACCAAAGAGACTGTTTCTTCCTATTGCATTCTCCTGTCCATTATCACTACAATTTTATCTGCACTTATGTGGAATATAAGATAGTTTAAAATTGTCCCTTCTAGTAATATTCTATTCTCTGCTTCACGTCGGGACTGATGGATGGAGGATTGCTGCTTATGCACACTTCCAAACTGTAAATGTTTTAGATATCAACAAGTCAAGAATGTTTACAAACCAATTCTGTCTGTCTGTCTGTCTCTCTCTCTCTCTCTCTCTCTCTCTCTCAAGATATTTAATCAGAAATTCTTTTTAAATTTATATTTTGCAATGTTAGTTATATTTATTAATTTAAATAATTCATTGATTTAGTTTTGAATGAATTGTATAAATTAGCTTAGCCTAAATTAGATTAGTTGTTTTTTGTTTTTTTTATGTATTAAACTTTTTTGCATTTAATTTACTATCAAAATATTCGAATTTTTTTTTTTTTTAAAACAATTTTTTTTCGCTAAAACTGGAATGCTGGGATTGGGTGATGGATATTTTTTGTAACTATTATCTTGGTGTAATCTGAACATTCTTGGCAAGTTGATACTAATTCAATTTACAGCATAGATGTGAATGAAAGTAGCATTTACATCTATCAGTCCCTCTAATAATGTGGCCAGAGTCTAGTCCAATACTTTACGCCTGTCTGCTGAGTGTAATGTAAGAACCTCTCTGCCCAGGCTGCCCGACGAAGGCAAGAGGAGGAAGAGAAGAAAAAGAAGGGAAAGAGAAAGGGTTTGGGTGGCCTGTCTCCAGAGAAGAAGAAACTACTCAAGGTACTGCCATCTGTTCCGGCCCCTCTGGCTGCTGCAGACACTGTTCTTTTGACTGTATTTTGTTCTGGTCACACTGTTTCCTGTTACTATCATCAAAGCAAGCAGCATGTGTTGGTTTACATTATTTGCATGGCTGAGACTGGACCTCTTCCCTCTGCTTGTCACTTTTAACTGATAGATGTTTATTATCTCTTTTGTTATATGTATAAATAATTTGTTACATGTTACAAGCATTAAACAGTCTTTTTTTTTCCTAGTACCTAGATGTCTTTTTCTCTCCTTCCCTTTAGCTGTTTAATTTGTGAGGGTATATATATATATATATATATATATATATATATATATATATATATATATATATATATATATATATATATATATAGACCAGTGTCCTTTTATTGCACTTAAATAAAACATTTAAACATTTTTATTGATACATACTCTATGAAAGGCAATTAAATTTGATAAGTATTTGACTAAAGGAATAGCAGTAAATTGAAAAATATACATATAATTTTTGATGCTTCCCCCATTTCCTATACACCCCAGTAATATTTGAATAGCAATAATAGATTAAAAGCTTCTAACTAACTGCACATCTCATAGCACCAACTGCACATGTTGCACTTTTGTAAATTCGCATATCCAGCTGGAGAAGGAACTGGTCAAACAAATGCTTTTACTAATTGCATGTTCAGATAAGATTCATTCCTCTTTCCTCAAATGGAATGTCCCTCCTCAACCCAACAGATGTGAACCAGCTTCAATTAATAATGGGCATCAAAAGGTTTTAGAGTAAACTAGTTTTATGATAAAAAGCAATACCTTTTTATTTTATTTTCATATAATAAAAAAAATCTAGATATGAATTACGAATGATTTTAATGTAGGTAATATTAGTGATATAATAAAATGTTAAAAAAGACTACTTTTTGGCAAGCTGATTTTTTCCTAGTATATTTGTTTAAAGTAATTCATACTTTGTAAACTCAGTATTACATTTTTGATTTGTCTGAAAAATATTTCAATTTAAAAAATCATAAACACTGAAACTGTAAGCATTGCACCAATGTGAACTCCTCATATAATGAATATCAAAAAAATTATTATGGCTTCAAATGAGAAAAGAATTGTGCTAAGTAGTAGTCAAAATTACTTAATTCATAATGTGATAAGAACTACTGAATATGATTTCTCTAAAACTTTTAATGGCACCATCTTTCTAAGAATGTCACTATTTATCTAAATATCACCTTCATATATAATGTCCATTGTTATTATATTTTGGTGCCTAAAACTAATTACTGTATTTTTGGGGATAATTCTTGTGTTTATTTAAAAGTGAATCCCAATAAAAAAAGCTAAAATGTAAGAATCTTGAGGAAGAGGAGGACAATTATTTCATTAGCTGTATAATTTGCAAACAAAAGTGGACAGTTTCATTGACTAATTCATAGATGTATCATTTAAAAGTCCCACTAGTCTTTTATTATTTAGAAAAAATGGCAATCCATATTTACTATTTGAATATATTCTTGTCATAGTAGAAAATTTTTTATCAGGGTAAAGAATTTTGTGATAGAACATGTTCTCATCAAAATTAAACTAAACATTTATTTTCAGGTCATTATGTTATTTCTGAGTGGTTGGGTGAGGGGGTAGAATAAAAGAATGATAATGAAATCAAAGAAATTGATTATTACCTTTATTATGCTATCCATATTTAGATTTTAAATTTAATTATGTGTGCCTGTTGATGTGTCCAGTCAAATGTGCTCCATTCAGTAATGTGTATTTTGTGTGTTTTACCAAATTTGTTAATATCTTGCATTGGGTAAAGATTTTTTTTTCAATTTTATATGCAGAATCTTTGTATATATCACTTTTTTCTTTTTTTCTTATAAGAATGCATTCCTTCATCTTTCCTAGTATTTATCTTTTTCTTTATCAACTTAAGTTTTGAAACTGTAACCATTTCTGTGATGCAAATGTGGTTAATGAATATAAATTGTCACTTTCCTTGAAGGCCTTACTATCAATAGCCGCATGGCATCTCAATTGTTCAACCATTTGTCAGTCTAGTCCATATTTTTCTTTTTACTAGATTTTATTGATTGTGACCATCTTTTTTTTTTTTTTTTTCCTTTTTTATTTTTTTTTTTTAATTTCCTTCAAACACTTTGTTCTTTCACCTTTTTATTCATTGCACAGTATTTCCCCTTACAACAGCTAATTTATTTTAGGGGAAACTGAAATTGTTGTTGCTTATAATAAAGCACTTTTTGCATGAGGTATCATCAGATAATTTATATACTAGATTTGAGGTCATTTTGTGCATGAACAATTTTTGCATGAAACTACATAGTTTTATCATTGGTCAGAGTTGCTATGTAAGCTATTTATAACCATAGTTCTATTTGAATGCTGAGCTATGCTCATTGGTAGACTGCTGAAATCATCTGTTTTTTATCATCCAATAAATTGTATTCATTATTTAAATAGAATTATCTTTACTGGCTTCCAGATTTCTATTTCATATTTTTATAAATCATTCTGTTTAGTTTACAAAGTGTGGAATGTTTTCTTTCCTGTTCATTTTGTTAAGAATATTTTAATAGCTTGGTGAGAAAACTTAAAGATCAATCACTTTTCCACATAAGCTATGCAATTACAAACTCATAGTGTTGCATTTTCAATTATATAAACCAGAACAATTATTTTTCAAGTCATCATACCCAAGATGCCAAACATGCACAGGTCCTGAAAAGCATTTAAGGCCAAACACTTTAAGGCAAACAATAAAAAGCAATTTTTGTATATTCAAGTACAATAAATTTGTGTTGTATGTTTTCATCTTCCCAGAAGCTGAGAAGAAAAAAGCTTCGAACAACACATATAGTCCAGGTTTAAAGTGTGGTATGGGTAATTCAAAGCCAAACTTTTTTCGGACTTATTTTTCCAATTCAGGTATCATTGGGGAATGAGAAAAGTTTTGGTGAATGGGTTAGGCTTTGATCCATTTATCAATACTTTTTCTTGTTTCCCAATGATACCTGCACTGAAAAAATAAAATCTAAAAAAAATGTTTGGCTTCGGGTTCCATTAACCACACTTTTAACCTTTTATCATATTCCCTAACTATTCCAGACATAAAGTATGTTTGAATAAAAGCAAGCGTGCTTTCAAGTTTGTTTGGTGATAATTGCAGAAGTATTTGAATATATTCAAAAAATATATTTTGGGTATAATGAGTTATTACCTGGTGCATGATGTTTTCAAGTTCTCAACAGTTAACTAAAAATCTTTTTTGAAAACATTAAATAATTTTTGTAATGTCAAATCACTGTAATCAGTTTTGAAAACATTTGTCTCTTCTACAAAATGGCCTTATGCCTATCTCTGAATGCTAACCTCTCCACCCAACACTTCATTTGTTCTCATTAGGCTTTTTCTCATGTCATGTTGTTACTGCAGCTTTTCATGTGATTTTGTTTGCTTTCTATGTTTTTCTTCTTTTTTTTTTCTTTTCATTTTTTTTATAACTCAAGCAGAATAAGGCACAATCATCAATAGAATTCCAACAAAGAAAACATTTTCATTTTAAGAAAAAAATTATGATTGATTTTTAATGTGAAAAGCTAATCATATTTTTAATCTCTATTAAGATTTATCAACATAGTTATAAAAATATGTCCTTTGTTTATGGGAATAATTTTTGAAGTTTTAAATTTCAAAAGGAACATTTTTTTATGCCTCATATAGTAAATCTATTTTAGAATCCTGTGTTCATCATGTGCTCTTATCATACTCACTCTTAATCAAGATTTGATTAAATGTTAAGTTCCAGCAGCCAACTATTCATTTGAATTTCATTATCTACTTTTGGTTATTGTTAGTTTTTAAATAAGAATTTTAAGAACAATTTAAAAGAGCAGTTGACAACTTGAAAACATTTGAACACAGTTCTTTCTTAGAAATTTTATTTTTTTCTGAATGCTTCCTATTTTATCATGTTAGATTTTAGCCGTTATTATGTTATCCTTTAAAGAAATTTTTTGTGGCATTGTCAAGTGATGTTTCTTTGTGTTGCTGTCATCATTGCATTGTCATTGACTGATCATTAGCAGCTTTGAAAATTTCTAATATATAGCATGAAATTCTCAGTTGTGTACATAACGAGTTAGATTTCATAACTCAAAACTTCAGGTTGTTTCCATCTTTAGAAATAATGATAGATATGAATGCAGATAATTTATTTTTGGGTTTTTTTCCCCTCAACAATAATTTTATTCCATGGATTATAATCCTCATCTTAGTATTTCAACTGTTGCGTTCTCATTGTTTTCTTATGTCATTTTTGTCCATTACTAACT
This sequence comes from Sepioteuthis lessoniana, assembly GCA_963585895.1. Classification (NCBI taxonomy): domain Eukaryota; kingdom Metazoa; phylum Mollusca; class Cephalopoda; order Myopsida; family Loliginidae; genus Sepioteuthis; species Sepioteuthis lessoniana. The sequence continues at coordinate 88,359,220 of OY757909.1, forward strand.
TAATATTCTAGCTGAGGTGTGTTGTTCTGATTTAATTAAGTCATATCAATTAAATTTCTGAATAAAATTATAGAAATGGTTTCTAAAAAATAAGTTTAAAAACCTAATCTGGTAAAATGTATCAATGATACCTCATTTTCTAATCTATAAACTTTAAATATTCTATGCTAACATGTAGTGAGCTGTTCATAAGAGGAATTACTGTGCCTTTCTAACCAATACCTAATCAGAAATTGATATACCAGCTCTCTTTCTCTTCTAATTCACTCTGAAACTTCTATCTATTCATACATTTTAATTATACTTCAGTATTTTGATAATCATAATTATTCTAAATTTCTGAGGTGCTATATTTGTGAGACAATTCTTTTACTATAATTGTTCATAGTCACTACATATTCATGGAGTAGCCTATGATTTGACATATTTTTAAATCTCCAATATTATAGCAACAAAATCTTCTATTTTTGAATTGGATCTTTCATAAAATTCAATTTGATTTAAAAAAAAATATTTCTTAAAATAATTTCCGAATCCCTTCTGCAGTATTCTAAGACACTATCAGCTTCAATATCATACCAGTTATAGCTGAATAAGATATTTTTTCTGAAATCAAGTAACCACATCAATATTTCAATTAAAATATACCTCATTTTGTAAAACACTTCAAATGAATACTTTAAATTTACTTTGTTTTAGGCAAGCTACTTACAATTTTTCAAATCATATCCAACCAAATTGAGTGGTTTTCTACCTTTTTTTTTATATATAGTAGATATTAAATGTATCATACAAATAATTTCAACCTCTCAGCAACTTTTATTTCATCATGTATTTCTTGTGCTTGTATATCTTCTATTCTGATTAGATATTGGTAATCTAGTGATGTGTGTTGCATGCTAATATAGTTATATTGTGCATGGGCATTTGTCTTCTGTTTGTAATAGCCTCCTCATGAATCCCTGCCTGTAGGAGAAAAATCCTTGCAGTTAAACCAAGTACATCACCTAGGCTTAAATGAAGTTGATGAAGAAGTGAGGAAGAGACAAGTTCTTTCTGAACGTATAATTCCTTTGCCAGACAACCTTGAAGAACTGAGTAAAGGTATTGTGATTCTTAAGTGAACATTTATTCAATATTGTCACTGTTGGTGCTGCTTATCTGGTAACCATTTTCTATTTTGACTTCCAGTGCAGCCCATGATGTATAGTTTAAATGTTTTTCTTAATTGTTCATATAAATTCCAATAATAAATTTGAATACTGTATTTCTTTGAATGTATTATTTATTAATTTCTTATCAGGTACAGTGTATGTATTCATTTTATAAAATTAATTGTTGAGAATGTTTATCTAACTTCACAACACTTTGATTATGAGCTGGACAGAAATGAAAATGTTTATATGGTGATTGGATTCCTCAAACTACATGGATTTTTGCCTATCAAATGGCTGGTTGAATACAAAATATTTTCTCTTTCATGGTGAACTTGTTGAATAGTGTCAACCAGGAAATTATTCAAGGAAATATTGTATTCAGTTTAGATTTGTTTATATTGAGCTAAATTTGACTGCTATTATTAAGCCTAATATACATGTCCTGTTGTGATCACTTGAATCACAAATTTAATGCTATTGTTCACTTAATGATGTTTATTGTATTTTATAAATCTTATGATACATTGAAATACTGGTTAGCATTTCATAATTCTTTCATTTGATCCTATTTACAGTACCATCTTCCCAGTTTACCTACATTTTGTGTGGCCATGATAATGCAGAGTGTGTGAGAATATACAGTACTTTATTTTTGCATGTTGCATGACTACAGATGAATTAAACATTGTTATTTTTGATATCATTAAATTCATTGTCATATTGTAGCAGTATATTTTTATAATTTTCACTCAAGATATGTCTTCATCTATCAGATTTCTGGTGAACTTATTTTTCTAGCTATTTTTTTCCATCCAGTCTGTTTTGATCTTGGTTGACTATTAATAATTTTCAAATATCTTTTTTACCAAGGCTCAAATCTTTTTCTTATAGGACAAAGGAGTTATTATTCATTCCTCTTTATTCTGAAAGTGTTTTATAATATCCTAATTTCATAAAATGTTAACATAGGAAAGAATGAGATCGTTTTTGCAAAGACAATTGAAATAAATTATTTTATTCGAATCTATTTATTAAATATAGATTATTGCAAAAATATTTTTGAATGATTCATATTATTCTCTGATATGATTCATTTTGGATTGCAATTTCTTCTGGGTTTTTTTAAGACTAATATTTTAACTTTAATTCCAAATTTTCTAGTTTAAATTACTAAATATATTAAGTATTTAATATCAGATTCCCATTATAAATGAATATATGTGTATCTGCTAAATACATAATACAATTTCGAATTATGCACTGCATATGAAGCTGAAATTGATGTCAGAGGAAGAACTCCTTTTAAAGAAAGAAGCAGTCTTGTTTTTGTTTTTTTTTTTGTTTTTTCAACTGATGGTGAAAGCCATTAGTATTAGGATTTTTATTTTACATTTATGTTGATTTTTGTTTGGGCATCTATTTAGAAATCTACACTTTTTACTCATGTATTTTTAGCTTTTGTTTTTATTTTTATTTTCATATTTTCATCATAAACTGTCATCTTATATTTCATTTCATTAATCTGTACAACTTATCAGTATTGATTTTCCTTCAGTCAAATGAAGACCATTACTATATCTGTTTGTAGAAACTTATTATGCAAAAGGCCGCTGAAGATCTGAAAAATGAGGCCAAGAGGAAAGCTGAAGAAAGGGAGAACTTCATTAATTCAAGGGTTGAGCCTTTGGCTACTGATGGTCTCAATGAAGGTAGGCACTGCCTGCTGTGTGCCGTGCATGCCAATGTGTGCACCTCTACTGCTTGCAGGGGGATGCCAACCCACCAAGTTTTTTTCCTTGCACTTGTCTCCAACTATTTTATATTCATTATAAATTCTATGAATAATTAAATATTATTATTATTATTATTATTATTATTATTATTATTATTATTATTTTAGGGATGTTGTTACAGACAGAAACTTCCAGTTTTTATACCAAATCTTATACTTTATCAATAAGATACTTTCATAATTATCTTTAAAAATTGCATGTGCCATATAAACCTGAAGTATTCTTTTTTTTATTGACAAGATATTATAAAGGCTGAAATCAAAAATTCAAGAAATGATAGTACTTTTTTTTATTTCATTTTTTTTTTTTTTAAGAAATTTATATCAAAAATTAAAAAAACTTTTTGAAGTGATACCATATTTACAATCTCATCTTTCAAATTAAGAATTCTCTACAAACATTGGGAAATGAAAGTTGCTATGGCCACTAACAGTAATTCTGGCTACAACTAATAATAATAATGGTTCCTCTGCATTAAACATATACTATCTGAACAGATATTTGATATATTTACATACATGTAAAAATTGTACTGATTAAAGTTCTCAAAACTTTAAAGCAGCAAGACTTGATTGCATGTCTGTTATATATAAATGTTTGTTTTGTTTTCACCCTATTTGCTATTCTTATTTTGAATCTGATTCCTTTCTTTCTAATTTACCTATTTCTATTAAATAGATGCTATTATTATTATTAGTTTTCACTTTCCTATATGAATTTTGACATCTAAAATCACATTCTATTTGGTCTTCTTTTAAAACAAAATAGATGTTTTGCCTGATTTTTTTTTTTCTTTTTTGTGAAGCTTTACACAATATTCTCAGTTGTTTTTATTTCAATCACTATATCTTTATTCTTTCCTTAAAAAATCTATTTAAATTTAAGTTTAAAGCTCCCAAACTCCTCTGCCTGAATTTTGTACATAGCTCACTGTATTAAAGTGTTGGTCACTTCTTGAAAGTCATGAGGTCAATCCCTCAGTAAAGGCAGGCAATTTAAAAAGAGTTGATATGCCATTAAACAAAAGAAACCAAACCAACCAAAGACAGGCAAGAGTAAATTATTTTGTGAAAGCAAAATAGTAACAAAAGAAAAAAGCTTGATGTTGTTTGGAAGGATATGGAATAAAAAGAAGAAGAAAAAAAACAAGGATGATAACAGTATATCCCAATCCTGAAAGAAATAAAGGGTCTCATTCAATATTTTCTGAAGGATATTAGATTATGACAGATACCTAAGAAATCTTAGAGGATAAAGTGACTGAAATATAGTGATAAAAACAACCAAAATGAGGACGCAATTCTGAAAGAATCATTGTGTAATAATAAAAGAGAAATCAAGGCATTTCTGTTTAAATACAATCAGTTGATTTATTTTTGCCTTTCAACTAAGCATTAATTTTACATATAATGTAGCATACAGTAAAAACTATTGTTGTAGTTTAAACATGAATATTTTATACAATAAAATATACTTATATAATCTTTGAAAGGCTCAGTTGATTTTTATTATCTTTTACCTGTTGCCATATTTAATATTATCAACTTCAGTCCATTTCTAAATAGTGTTGGCAAATGCAATTATATTTCTGCTCTGATAAGTATTGTATGCAAATGAACACATGGTATATAAGGCCACAATCTAAACTCTGCTTTCTATGTCCATTCACTTAGGCTCTATTAATTTACTTTCCCAAAGACACATTTGTTAGTGCATATAAAAAATCCTTATAGTTCATGAAAAAGTTATCTTTTCTACCTGTGTAAACCAATTCATAATTTTTTTTTTGTGGTTGTTGGAGCATAAATTACTATTTTGAAAGAATATCAATTAGATTAAACTTTTTCTGGGGAAAAATCTTCTAATTTCACGAGTAATGATGTATGGATATTTTATTTTTATTTACTACAAACTCTAATCATCAAAATAAAAATTTATCACTTTTCTGTAATCATTTATTTGAGGTCCATTTAAGAAAAAGAAGAGAAATATAATTTTAATATGAGTGAAGTTATTTTTTCTTGCCCTGGATTTCTTATTAATGATTTTCTATCTTGGTTTGCATTTGCTGTGTGGATAATTTTTTTATTGAATTGATTGTTTTATGTCTTAATAGAAACCTAAAGTCAAAGTTCATGAATAAGATTTATCTTTGTATGTTTATTATATTCTGAGTTCTGAAAGTAAATAGTATCTTATTATTGTTATGTAATCTATTCATGCAAAACTACACAGATATTTTTTAAAATATTTTTTTATTTTCAAGGAAGATAATTTTCAGTTTCATAAGACAAGGATCAGAACTAATTCTGTTAATGTTACTAGGGTATTTATTCATCTACATGGAAAAAATATTTTATATCATGTCCTCTCCTTAAGAAATATATCAAAAGAAATTTATTTTGGATTAGATAATTTTCCAGAAAATAATCAGATATCAAAGAATAATAACTTATTTGTTCAATAGTTATTCAACAATAATTCTCATGTAAAAAAACATCTTTTTAAAAAGATAAAATCATATTTTCTTTTTGTGAATAAAAATGTTTTTTTGCTTACTCATCTTTTTCTGTTTGACAGGCATATCTATTATAATAATCAATTTTTATCTGGCTACCTTGATATCAAGTCATTTTACAAAGATGAATGTCTACAAATATGTTGGATAGATTTATTTATCTTATTGTTAAGGCATTGTTACATTTTTATATATTTCTTTTTCTTGTGTCCCTAATATTTTAGCCTGATTTTTTTTATAGTTTATTTTTACTATTTATATAATCTATTAACTCGGAAACTTGGAACAAAACTAACCTTTTGTGAACAATTTTTGCTCAGTAGACATTATTTAAACTCTGATTTTAATTAATTTCATAAATGTTAGTTATCATTAAAAGAAAATCTATTTCTCTCTTTCAGCTTCTTAATAAGATTATCATTTGTTATAAAATTATTTTCATGTCATTGACATTTTTATAGACATTCTTGATTTAGCCAAAAATAGTATTCTAATCTTAAAAAACTCTGCTTGCTCAGAAGAGGCATTGTTATTCAAATGAAAGAACAAGTCATCTATTCTTTTGTATTTGTGATTTGAAAACTTTCTTGGGCTTTTATGAAGATTCTTTTGAATATCTGTTGACAGAATAAATTAGTTGAATTGATTTCTATATGATAGGGTATATTTAAATGAATCTCTTCTTTTCTATTTTTCAGATTAACTTTTGTTCTCTACCCATAAACTTTGTCTTTTCTTTTGTAATGCTAACCTTTTATTTCTGTTGTACTAAGCAGGAAATCTGGTAAGAATATCTTGGCATTTACTAGAAATTAAAGTATTATACATTCATATTAAAGAAATACAAATTTGTATGTACTTGTTTTTAAATTTGTCATATATTTAGGAGAAATATTTTTAATTCAAAAATAAAGTTGAACTTGGCAAAATCTAAAAATTCAGCTGTATTCCAATTTTAAATGAAATTCTTGTTATCTATTACTTTATACACTTTTTTCAAGTGATATAATGTAATTTCTTTTTCAATACTGTTAAGATTTCCTGCTTTGTTTTTAAATTAAAGTTTTTCTTTTGTATATACAGAAATTAAAAATGAAGAAAACTTGGCTTTTTGTTTCCCTGTTTCTCTCTGTCTGTCTGTCTCTCTGTCTGTCTGTCTGTCTGTCTGTCTCTCTCTCTCAAAGAAAAAACAGGTAAGACTGTCTCACGCCTAAATACTGTTGCATATTAATATGCCTTGCTTGTATGTTGAATATATAATTCCTCTTACAGCTCAAATGCAAGATCTAGTTAAGAAGCTCCATGGAAAAATGGCAGAACTTGAAGAAGAAGTCTACGACTGGGAATTTAAACTCAGGAGACAAGAATTCGAGGTGTGTCCACTTGTGTTATCAACATTTTTCAATTTTTAAAAAATTAAGTGTTCATAGTTAGAATTTAAATAACTGTCATGATCAGCTTTACAGTATTTAAATTAAAAGTATGATTATATAAATCATTATTGGAATTTTTTTCAAATTGACTTTGTCTGGCAATATTTTAAATTGATTCATAGCCATTCTTGATTACTTTTTTTAAAAAATATTACATTTATCTCAACTTATCTTCTTTTTCAATATCTAAAGATGTTAAAAGATCATGATCTTAAACATTTTTATTAGAATTCTATTAAACTATATAGTAAAGTTTTGTTTTTTTCAAGGTCAACAATAAATAAATAAGAATTTGTTTTGTGAATATGTTCAACTTTAAAAATAAACATTTGAATAAAATGGAAAATTATTTTAGCTAATTATTTGGTCACCATTTTTCTTTTCCTTTTTTCTTAATCTAAAAACAAAAACTAATTTCTTTTTCAGATTAATGACCTTACCCTTAAAGTCAATGACACCAGGGGAAAATTGTAAGTATTTCTTTTTCCTTTTTTTTTTTTTTTTTTTTCCCCATTATACTTAAGTTCTCAATATTTTCTCTTTTAGGTCCTTTTATGATTTTTAAATGAATACAATGTTTGCAAGAATTGCTTTTTTATTTTCATTTGATCTCAAATGATTTTTTTATCAAAAGCATAAAATTGCATTTCTTTAGAAATTATTTTTATCTTACAAATTAGATGTAGTTTCTGTAAATGTCTTCCTACCAAATTTTTTACTATATGAATTTTTTTTCCAGTGTCAAACCTGTTCTTAGAAAAATATCCAAGACAGAAGCCAAGTAAGTATACTTTGTGGTTCTTAATTGCCATATACATATTTCAATAGGATTTTTGCATCCAATTTTGACTTATTGAACTGTATCACAGATTTAGCAGATGATCACCTACTAGTCATGTTTATTAACCTTTGTAATATGAGTGGATGTTTCTATACATTCAGAAACTGTTAGAAAAATTATATGGTTTAAGTCTGATCTTTTTTTTATTATAATAATAATCATCACCTAAGAACTTACAACTTGTGAAAGCTACTCCATGTCTGAATTTTGTTAAATAATGTTTATTACAATTCCTTTCTTATTTGACAGACTATTTTCCTCATCTGTTATTCTTTGTTCACAATGTTTCAACCATATGCCCTCTGACCTTCTGTTGTATTTACTATGGAATCTGCAGTGTACCACCAATTCCATAGTAAAAGTATTATGAATAAAATATGACATCCTTTTAGTAAAAAAGAATTCTAAAAGGCAGTTACAATTACAATCTATTGATATTTGCTTCATTGAAGGTTTTTGGTTTTCAGAGCTGTACATTTTTATTCTGATTTACACAAACCTAAGAAAATATGCATACATACAATTTTAGTTACATGTCAGAATTATCATTTTTATAGTTTAAACATAAAACCAATAAATCTTTGCTAATTGTGCTTATAAATCTGTCAGCTATATTTTCTGTCCAGATTGATGTTAAATAGGTCATATATTTGATAACAAATGGCACCAAAAATCACACAAAAGTTATTTAAATCACTGCAATGCCATTGTGCTATTTTTCTTAGGCTTGCCAAGTTGGAGAGAACAAAGAAGGATGATTTCCGCACCACCTTGAAATCTTCAGGACATAAACATGACAAAATTGAAGAAGAAGAAGCACCAGCGGAAGGTATGTAATCACATCAATTTTCATCCTTAGCTCTACGGTAGACAATTTGGATCTATACAATATTATTAAAGTTGCTTTCAGTGTTTTTTTGTTGTTTTTTTTTCCATCAATCATCTAAAAGGTTCAGTTTTCTGTATTAGTTGTTAATTGTGACTAGATTTTCTTAAGTCCAAAGCCAACAATGTCTAATTGTTGATATTTAACATGAATATGCTTAATATCTTGGCTTTTCTAAAAAGTAAATTTTCACTGTATTCATAATCAAATGGGAATATTTACTAGTACTCAATAAAACCAGAAATGATATATTTACATCAAAATAAGAATATTCTCTGCTAAAAATAACAAAAAATCTATAAGGAATTTCATTATGATCTAATCCCAGATTTGGGTTTTTCTCAGTGCTCCTATTTGTGCATTATGACTCGGCCATCACAGTTTTCATAAAAGAAGCCATTAATTAAGCACATTAATTCAACAGGTACAACACAAATGACTACATCTACTTTTGTTTACTAATATTATTCACCAGCTTTGGAGACTATAAGTGAAATTGGAACATTTTGTATTTTGTGTGATGAAACTATTTGATAACCAAGATTTGTATAGTTTGATTTTCTTTAAAAAAAGAAATTTACAAATGATTTAGATTTAAGAATTGTAAATTTGAGAGCAAATTCCCAAGCAATTTATGACAACTTTTCATTTTCTTTTTCTTTTACAGCAGAGGCATAAGCAGTAGAACGATCCAGTTAAACTGAGAGGGTGAAGAGCAGGCTGAAGAGGCGTCAGAGCCAATGTAACCCTCAACCCTGCCTGCTTTCGGTTTCCTATCTCCCCCCGAGTGATGATCTGCTTAAGTCTTCTCTGGGCACGTGAACACCAGTGTAGTTTTGTAAACAGAATTGGACACTGTCAATCAATGTCTTCTTACTAACAGAAAAGGCATAAAGTTATAAATAAATAAAATATATATATAGTATTTTGTGTGTAAAAGATCTCATGTGAATGTTTTTGTTCTTAATTTAACCACCACCTAGCAGATTGAGCTTTTGAGCTAAAGGAGAAAAATAATGCTGACATTAAAAAAGATTTCTTCAAAAAAGTCACTTTCTAATGTTCAATCCTGGATTGGATCGGTCACTTTCCCTTTCCCTTCACTTTCTGTGCAGCCTTAAAAATGTGACCTGTTGTTGAACTAAAAGCTCTCAGAAACTTAGTCTCACAAATGGCAAAATGGTAACTTAACTTGTGGTCCACATTTGATGAGGTTAGCACATATGAATGAACAAGTTAAACAATTGCTAGCAAGTTATTTGTCCTGGCTAATTGCTTTCTTTCTTGTGAGCATTTTGTGAATGCACCTTTTTGTTTTTGAGTTGCATTTCTTGCCACATTCAACAACAGGTTTTTTGTTTTGTTTTGTTTTTTTTTTTGTTTTTTTTTTTTATTTATCTTCTTTTTTTTTTCTTTTTTTTTTTAAGAGGCCTGCAGGACATCAAATAAAATTTGCAACATGAGATGAAACACCCCCCCCTGTTCAATTCTTCTATGTTACAACTTACTTTTGTTGTTATTGTTGTTGTTGTTGTTGTTGAATACTGCAATCAGCAAGCATTTTTGTAGGGTGAGGGGGGAAAAGGTTGGCAACATCTCTGATGTTGCAGAGCCTTTTTTTCTATCCTTTGTAGGTGATGTGCCCATAGCTGCCTCTCCTGCCTGGTTATTCACTCAAAAGTTGAATTATAATTATTATTATTATTATTATTATTATATGACAATACTCTTAATGCCAGAAATAAATAATTCACCGTTCCTCAAAAAACTCTTTTTTTTTGCTTTTTGTCCTTTGTTGCTTTTTATGGCTTTGCCTTTTTTTTTCTGCATGAGCTTACAGTTACGCAAGCAAAATGGTCTGCTGCTGTATATGTTGTAATGCTTAGAGTAGTTAGAACTAACCAAAAAATCAAGTTTAACTCTCTATAGGCCTAAGAACAAAATCAGGTCTTTGAGATTGTGATATTAATAATTCTGGTTGCATGATATTAGTGTGAGTCAAAAGTTTTGGCAATATTTTGATAATGTGTGGCACAATTCAGCTGCCGCAGATGCTTTTACCAAGATCATGAAAAGGCAAACAACAATGGACTGTGAGATGCTCTGCTCACCCGATAAGTTCCAGGTACTATTCACCAAATTTGCCTCTCTGGCTTTGAACATGACCTCAGAATCCAGTTTTAAACCTACTTGACCTTTCCTGGTCATCAAGGTTCTTGCAACCTGAACAAAATTGCTTCAACCATCTGGTTACTATACTGTGATCAACTGTGCCTTCATCTTTAGCACAAATGTTTTTGGTTGCTTCTGCTGCATTATGGCCCTATTCAATCTCATCAAGCATAAGTTCTCTGCTGCATATTCATCTATGAGACTTTCAAATAACACATGGAGTGAAGCAATGCACAACATGTCAGAGCTCCAAATACGTTGACGCTACCAACCACAGTGGGTATCTTTCCATGGCTTCGAACTACTTCAGTCACAGGATATACATGCCATAAACTAGCATGTAACAAAATATTTCAAAACTTGACTTGCCCTAGTATTTCATGAGACATCATATTTATAAGATTTTATATTAATTATTGCACTTAATTATGAGGGAACATCACAAATCCAGTATTTAAAAATAAATTTCTGATTTTTCATCTTTCAACTGTTCCACAAAATTAGAGCAAAATAATAGTTATTGTTGTGAGATAAAATTGATAATTCCTAAGTAAACTGATTATGAATATTTAGTTGCAAGAAAGAAAATGGTTTCTCTTGATTTACTTTGTATAAAAGACATTTAGTCTTCCTTTTCTTCGTAAATCAATTTTTATTTTTTTCTCAGTCCAATGAAATATGTATTTTGCAAATTTTAAACTTGTTTTAAAATACACATTAATGCATTTATTTATATATATATATATATATATATATATATATATATATATATATATATATATATATATAAATAAAATACACATTAATGCATTTATTTATATATATATATATATATATATATATATATATATATATATATATATCATTAAATCCTCAGAGCAAATAATTTTTTTTATTTAAAAAAAGAAAAAGAAAAATCTACTTGAAGAGATAAAACTGTTATGTTGTGGGTCATAATACCTTTTGAATTATTAACTATATTTTATTCTAACTATTCTTTAGCTAACAAAGTTTGATGCTAGCTTTGCATAGAGGCAATATCATAGCCAATGAAGTATTGCCTGTAAGTGCAGCTCTCCCACTTGGCATTTGTGCCTGGTGGCAAAAAGACAAGCATAGATTCACATTGCACAAAACCTTCGGTTCTAGTGAATCTATGACCAACAAGGTTCCCTGGCTTCAAGCCAGGTAAATTAGCAATGGTTAGCATAGTTTCACATTGCACCTAGTGATCCCATGACTTGTATTGTCCAGCAGTGCACCAGTCAAGACTCGTGCACAACCTCCCATCCCTAATCCTCACTACAAAAATGACCCTATGTCAAATCCTGCTTGGTAGGAGGGATGGATAAATACCAAGACAGTTTGATGCTACCAAAATCAAAAAATCATTTTCATAATCATCTTTCTAATTGCAAAAATCTTCTTATCTAAACTTTGAAACATTAATAAGATACAATCAGATAGACCAGAATAAAAGAATATCTACTTTATCCCACTGCTACTTTGAGTATTTTTGTTTAAAAAAATAGCCACTTTTAGTTGTCATCAAGTTCAATGTTTGAACAGTCTGTTTATAGAATTTGTATTCCGAAATATAATAATCGATGAAAGGCTGCATCCTCCCCTTCCTGGTGAAAGCTGACCTCAGAATAACCAAGAACTACCAAGGCATAACTCTTACTGCTATAGCTGCTCAGATTTATAATGCCACACTTCTAAATCATATTCAACCTAAAATGAGAAAGTTCTTAAGAAAAATCAGAATGTTTTTGGAAAAATCAATCCACAGTTTCTTAGGTTCTGACTAAGAACCTAATCAAAGAGTACATGCAAAAAATCTTGATCCAATGCTTGTTTGTAGATTTCTCCAGGGCATTTTATTCCATACACAGAGAGAAAATGGAGCAAATATTTCTAGCATATTGTTTTCCCCAAAGAAACTGTTACCACTATAATGATGCACTACAAAGACATGAAGAGAGTGGTTGACTCACCTGATAGTGACACTGATTTCTTTGTTACTGGAGTCTTGCACAAAGAAACAGTAGCTTTATTTCTATTAATAATCTACATAGATTAGGTACTGCAAATATCAGTATATCTAACGAAAGAAAATAGTTTCATACTAAAAAAGGAAAGCAGATGATATCCTGCTGAAATGATTACTTATACAGACTATACAGATGATCTGACACCTCTTACAAATACCCCTACTCAAGCTGATTATCTGCTGCATAGGCTGGAGCAGGCAGCAAAAGGCATTGGTCTTTATGTGAACTCAGTTAAAACAAAGTTCATGTGTTTTAATCTAGATCATGCCATCTCATTAAACGGTAAGCCTCTGAAATTAGTAGACCAGTTCATATAATGTGGTTGTGACTTCTCATCTACTGATAGCAATGTCAACATATGCATAAGAAAGAAATGGACTGCTATTCATAGGTTATTGACTATTTAGAAATCAGATCTCTCTGGTAAAATCAAAAGGAAATTCTTCAAAGCTATAGATATATTGGTACTAATATATGGCTGCACCACTTGGACTCTAACAAAATGACCAGAGAAAAAGCTAGACAGGAACTACAACAGAATGCTGTGTGCTGTTTTGAAAAAGTCCTAGAAGCAACACTCTATAAAACAGCAGCTGTACGGTCACTTACCTCCCATCTCACAAACCATCCAAGTAAGATGAGCAAGAGATGTTGGGCACTGCTGAAAAAGGACAAACTCATGTGACATTCTCTTATAGACTCCTACATATGGACACACCGGAGTTGGCCGACTAGCAAAAAACTAAAATTAACAGCTCTGTGCAGACACTGAAGGCAGTCTAGAGGACTTGCCTTGATCGATGACACATAGAGACAAATAACGAGAGAGAGAGAGAGAGAGAGAGTCAAAGGAATCTGTGCTGTCTGCTCGCTTTGATAATGACTTTCATTTAATTGTAATCTACCTTGGGAAATTATAATGAATAAAGTGATTAGAAATTATGATATTTATAGAGTAGTCATTTACTAAGCTTTGCTTAGGTGTCACATAGAAGCTTCAAGTTGCTTATAGTACCTGCTATTGATTAAGTATGTATATTAACCATGTTTCACAAACATGTTCACAATTTTATCTTTTCCCCCACCAAAAAAGATGTTTTTGCTTGCATCTGATCCATTTATACTTGTTAAAGAAGAAATCAGCAATCTCATTTTCCTTACAAGTATATAAAAATTTTGCTGTTTCCTCGGCAACGAGTGTCCTGAATATGACATTAAACAATCTGATAGTAAGACTTCAATCTTGAAGCTTTGGAGAATGCAAAGTAACCTTTCATTGCCATTGCTCCCAGGTCCACTCTGGCCTGGAGTCGTAGCACTTGATAGGGTTCTATCAATCGGTCAAATAGAACTGTTTGACATTTAAACTGTGTACAACCAAATGACATGCTAAATTGAATTGTTAAAAGTAGAACTGTTTGATCATGTAACTGTGTGTAAAAAAATGACTGATGTTTAATTGAATTATTTGTAATACATAGCAATACTTGGAACTCTTTAACTGTGTGTGTAAACTGGATTATTGGTATTACATAGAAATACTTGGAACCATTTGACTGTGTTCAAATGTATGAATAGTTTTCAATAGAATAATTAGTGTTAAATAGCAATTCTTGTAACCACTTCACTGCTTTCAAACAAGTGATTAATAGTGAATAGAAATATTAGTGTGAGATAGCAATAATTGGAACTATTTAAGTATGTAGGAACAATTGCAATACTAGTGTGCAAACAAATAAATCCTAACACATTTAAAAATGAAATTATCTACTTTGAGCAAAGAAATGGCTGATGTTAAATTGTGACTGTTATATAGCTATACTCCAAAACATTTATCTATGTGAAAAAATGAGGTCAGGCTCGTTAAAAAATTATATTTCATATCATATTTTTTATATATGTATAAAGAGGACTTGGCATTAAAAACCAACAATAGTTGATATCCAAACCAAACCAAACCAAACCAATCAGCTTCACATCGCAGTAAAGTCATGTATGTATTTACACAACTCCTCCTGACACAAGGTCAATTTTAAAACAGAGTATTGTTTATTTGAATTCTAAGTTTTCCTTTGAGACCGGTTACTTAACCAAGGCTAAAGAACCCAGTTTGTTTTACTATTTACTCAGAGTTGGGGATGAGAGGGGGAAGCAATAGATTCATGCCTTATTGAAAGGCAAACAACTTTCAGGATTTGGACAAGACGCCCTGACTCCATTTCCTACAACTGCGCCTCCGAGATCGTGTAAGTTGCTTTGTAATACCAAGGCGATAATGAAAAGTTCTCAGCTTAAAAAGAGAATTACTTTTGTTGATATTGTTGGGGACTGTTAAAGAAACTTGAGAGATATACCAAGTGTGTTAAACTACGAGATGAATATCTCGTATAGCATATACGTTTCATGACTCTTGGTCATTCCCTTCTTGGTCAGGCTGAAAACTTTTCAATACCCAGCATTGTTTTACTTCAAAATCAAAATCACGAAGATGTAAGGAAATAAGTAATGAAAATAGAAATTGGTTAGCTAGGTTCGAATTCTGGCCACGGCTATTTGCATGAATTTTTCTCTAATGCTTTTGAGAAAAGCATGAATCCCCCAACTATGATAGATTAAGCTCTTAAGTGTTGACGGTGGACAACCGGCCTAGCGAAAGGAAAACTAAATTCAAAACCATGAAGAACATAATGGGTGACTTCACTTCACTATCTCTACGAAGAACACTCGAGCTGAATCTCCATGGCGTAATGGCTAACGTTTTGGACTGCGACATCATAGTAAGGGTTTGGTTTGGTTTGGTTTTATGGCAAATCAACCGTTGTAGATTATTTAAAGCCAAATCTACTTTTATACATATAAACAGTTCTATTTCAAACAATTCAGTTTAGCATAAATACACAGTTTAGTTCGACTTGACCCATAGTTAGGACCCTATTGAGTGCTTCCATTCCGGGCCAGAGTGGACTAAAGAGTGATGGCAATGAAGGAGTAATCTGTATTCCCCAAAACTCCAGCATTACTGGAGCCTCACCATTAGATTGTTTAGTGTCAAATACAGAATACTCGTTGGGGAAGTCTTACCCCTCTGCAGAGTCGGTGTATTCTGCAGCCCCTGCAGAGTGGGACACAAAGTAACAGGAATAAACCTCTATATTCCTCTCAGCTACGGATTAAATAATACCACTGCTGTCCTTCTAAAAGGGTGGCTGTGGCATTAAATAACCCACGAAGGTTGATATACCATTAAAACAAAAGGCCAAACCAAGAACACTCATAATCATGTGCATTTTACTAATGAAAGAAGATGTGGAGAGGTATGAACACCCAATTCCAGGAAGATAATTTGTATCTACCAATAGAGTGATGATCCTATTTACCCAACCCCTCCGCTCGGGCAGGATATGACACAAGGTCAATCTTTTTAAGAGGAGTTTAAGAGGTTTGAATTTAGAGTTTTCATTCTCCTCGACTAGTTGCCTCACCAAGGCTGAAGAACCTAGTCTGCCCTACTATTTATCCATAGCTGGAGGGAGAATAATTGGATTCATACCTTTCCCAAGGGTATTAGTGCTATGTGAAATGCAATCAGTCTTGTCCAGGAATTGAACTCGCATCGCCGTGTCCATATCCTGTGAGGATAACCATTACACCACGGGCACCTCCTAAATAGAGTGATGATGAAGGTATAAAAGTATGACATCACTAAATACCCATTGGGCAACCTTTTTCGAGAAATAAATCCCATAAGACATGGTTCTTCATTAAATCCCCCCCAAAAAAGAGCACGCTGGATAGGACAATAAACTGCATCTGATAGTGAGGATCCAGTTCTGGATATATGGAGAACGTAGAGTACCCCTTTATTGCCATTACACCCAGTAGTTGTAATGGACCAGTGAGCGACAGCAATGAAGGAGTACTCCGCATTCCCCAAAGCTTCAAAATTACAGGAGCTTCACCATTATATTGTTTAGTGTCATATCAGGGCACTCGTTAGAGGAGGGGGTCTAACCCCTCTGCAGAAATGCACTTTAGCTTGTTAAGCACTCGTCCCTTAATAATCCACTTATTTTTTGTGTATTCGTACTACATCACCAGGTTTCAGTTCAAATATAATTGAATTGAATGGTGGATTTTTTTTTTGTATCGGTGAAGATGTTCGATATTAGGCAGGATTGTTCGAAGATTTCTACCCATAAGTTGTTCTGCTTGTGACAGTGCTCATCGGGCAAGAATAGCTAGGTATGGGCCTTGGTTGCTTTTCATTGCCTTCTTTAAAGTGCGTTTGACGGTTTAGATGCTGCATTTAACAAGACTCTTGGATTGTGGATAGAGAGCACAAGATGTCATGTTGTAAATCTCATTCCCAACAATTTTTTAAAACTTAATTTGCTTTGAATTCAGGACAGCTATCACTGATGACAGTCAGTGAATGCTGAATTTTGCAAACATACTCTTAAGATGCATGATCACAATGAGAGATTGTTTGTCTATGAAATAGTGAATATCGGAAAACGTGGTGGTATACTCAACAGCGATCACACAGGTTTTTTGTGTAATTCAAAGATGTCTGTACAAATTTTAGCCCATGGTATTTCAGGGATTTCATGGGTATAATTGGTTCATCAGGCTGTTGGTTACGTTCTTCAAGACAGGTGCTGCAGTTGCTAACCATATCTTTGATTTTTCTGCTGTGATTCTAGACTAGTAAAAATGTTCTTGTGCTCGGGCGATACACTTTTCAATGTCTTTGTCTCGAGTGGATGAGATTTCGGATTATTCTGTTCCCTTTTGGCAGTATTGCATTTAACATAGAGATGCTATTTGTAAAACATTTCTATTTTTTGTTTTTCGGGCCATCCATAAAAATTGTATTTGACAGGGATTTTTAGTTACTCGTTACTTGCTATTTTTTTTTTTTTTCACTGAGTGTTAAGTTTCTTGTCAGTCATTATTTACGATTTGTTGGTTAGGAGTACATGGGTTTCCATGTCTTCAGTGACGATTTTCAGTGTTTCCAGTATGCATGTGATTGAGTTCCAGGCACTACTGCATTTTTCCCTGGGGTGTGAGTGAAATTGAAGTCATACTGCTGCAGTGCCAACATGAACCATTAGATCTGTTGTGATGCTTTGGTAACTGACTTTTTGAAGATGAACAATGAAGATTTGAGGTCGTTTTCAACTTCAAAGTGATATCCGTATACAAATTCGTGGAATCTTTTGCAGGCAAATGAAATGTTAAGAGCCTCTCGTTCTAAAGGGCAGTAATTCTACAAAGCTGGAGTAATGGAACGCGATGCATACGCTTTAGACTGCCGATCTCTCTTATTCTTTTGTTCTCAGATGGTTTCTAAACCAAGTTTACTTGAGTCAGTTAAGATTTTTGTTGGTGGAGAATGATTATAAAATTTTAGTAAGGTTTGGTTTATTATTAGGTCCTTCAGATTATCAATGGCTTTCTATTGTGGCTACTCAAATGATCATTCAAGGTCATTTTGAGATAATGTGCGGAGGGGAGCAGTGACTTCGGAATAGTTAGGAATGAATCTATATAAAAAGTTAATCACGCCTAGAAAACGTGGCAATTCTACTTTATTATTAGGGATAGCAATTTTATCATGGCTTCTATCTTAGAATAGTCGGGTTAGAGTCTTTCTGAGATGATTTTATGTCCCCAGTAGATCAGGCCAGTAACGAGAAAACACATTTGTTTTGACTGAGCATAAAGACCATATTGCCTGATACGGTCAAATACAAGTTTGAGTTTCAAGTAGTGTTCTAAGTATGACAACTATATGATTATATCGTCCTGAGTACTTCTGGTTCCCTCAATACCCTCAATGACACAGCCAATTTCGATCTAAAATACTTTGCTTGCTCTATGAATAGATCATATAGCAGTCGAGTAAATCTATAACGACCAAAGGGATTATTAAACACGAGCTATCCTAATCAGCAAGAATCAGCCAAAAACTATCATTTACATCAATCTAACAGAGGTATTTAGCACCGCGCATTTTTGCAAAGATTTCCTCGGTAGGAAGTTGAAAATATTTCCGTTTTATAGCTTTGTTTACATTATGGGATCAGGACAAATGCAGAGGGGGCCATTTTGCTTTTTAATGATTACAATGATGTTTACTTATTCGATAGGTTCCCGAACTGGTTTGATTATGACCATTCTGCTCATTCTATCTAGTTCTACTGTTAACCTTTCAATGAAAAAGGAACATTTTGAAGGGTTGATCACAGGGGGAACTGAAGAATCAACAGTTATGTGTTTGGTTGTGCTCAAAGTTACAATTCCCCTCACCAAATTAAAATATTTTCCAAGGAATGCTGGTAGATGTTTAAAATCTGCTTGATTAGTTGAAGTTTCTCACAAGTATCAGCACCTAGAACGGTTTGAGAATTTGTGTCAGCTATAATGGACATAACTGGAGCGATTGTATTTTTGTGAGCTACTGAGGCTATGCATTTGACTAGAACAGGAATGCAAGTATAAGTTTTAACGAGGTGTTAATTCGTAGATAACACCTCTTTTCTTATCATTCATTAGGTTATCCCAAAGAGAGTAACTTAACACAAAAATTCGATAGGAAACAGAACAAGTCAATGAATATAATAAAACATTTAAATGTACACAATACCAGTAGGGAACTAAATTCTCGTCCCAAGTCCCAAGCATTCAAGGAACAAACAAATGTCTGTTGCGTCTGACTCGCCACCGTCTTCCATCGTTCTGGCTACACTCACGTAAGGGTCACCACTTGTTGCGGAGTCGATAAGCATGTCGACCCCGCAAATGTTTTACGTTTAATGCGTGCGAGCAGTGACAGCCAAAGACAATGAAGGGAACAAAGGCGAGATAACAGATACAACAAAAGTGACGATTTATTGCCGGAATTACAAACGTGTATGTAAAGTCCGTGGCGGTTGTAATTGGTCTTCAGCTAGATGGGTAATGTCGATAGCTGGTATGGTCGAGTCGTAGATGTGCGCCTGGACGATCGTTGCTGGTAGCTGAGGTCAGTCGAGTCGTTGAATGCAACTGGCCGATCGTTGCGGGAAGCTAAGGTCGGTCGAGTCGTAGGATGCAGCTGGATGATCGTTGCGGGTAGCCGAGGTCGGTCGAGTCGTTGGTAAATCGATGTCCCGGTTTTGACAGTACGTTGGGTTAACGGAGGGGGTCAATCTGGTTGCTAGCCCGTACAGCGAGTCGTACGTGGGCTTGTTGTTGCAATGCTAGGGCAGTCCGTAACAGCGAGTCGTAACATGGACTGCATGCTAGATTGCGGGAGCGTCGAGGTCGAAATCGGTGTTGGCAGCTTGGTCGTGTAGAGTCGAGCGAGTTGGTGACTAAGTGTCTTAGTATTATGGACCAAGTGAACGGACGGGGAAACCGTGGCTAAGGTTTGCCAGGCCTTAACACATACGAAGTCGAGCGAGCGGATCGGTGAAGCTAGGGCTTTGTCGTGCCCCTAGCTGTGCGGGCGTATCGTTTACGGTAGCTATGGTTTTGCCGTGCCAAAGCCGTGGGGGCGTATCGTTGACGGTATCTATGGCTTTGTCGTTCCCCATAGCTGTGTGGGCGTATCGTTGACGGTAGCTATGGCTTTGTCGTGCCAAATAGCTGTGCGGACGTATCGTTGACAGTAGATATAGCTTTGCCGTGCCAGAGTTGTGCGAGCGTATCGTTGACGGTAGCTATGGCTTTGTCGTGTCAAATAGCTGTGCGGGCGTATCGGACGATAGCTAAGGCTGTGTCGTGCCAAATAACTGTGCGGACGTATCGTTGACGGTAGCTATGGCTATGTCGTCAACGATACGCCCGCACAGTTATTTGGCACGACAAAGCCATAGCTACCGTCAACGATACGCCCACACAGCTATTTGGCACGACAAAGCAACGATCATCCAGCTGCATCCAACGACTCAACCGACCTTAGCTTTCCACAACGATCGTCCAGTTGCATTCAACGACCCGACCGATCTCAGCTTACCCGCATCAAACATCTAGTATCTCAACGACTCGACCTACGCCAGCTACCCTCATCGAACGTCCAGCTGCGCACATCTACGACTCGACCATACCAGCTATCGACATCACCCATCTAGCTGAAGATCACATACAATTGCCACGGACTTTACATACCCGTTTGTAATTCCGACAATAAATTGTCATCCTTGTATCTGTTACCTCGCCTTTGTTTCCCTTCATTGTCTTTGGTTGTCACTACTTGCACGCATTAAACTAAAAAACATTTGCGGGGTCGATGCGCGTATCGGCTCCGCAACAAAGTCTTCATACTCGGTAGGAAAAGAATATTAACGTTTCTGGCAAGGGAAACTTGACTATGGCTTGAAGCCTTCACATGGACAAGTTGAACCTTGTCCCTTAATTTGCATTGTTTTAACTTTCTTGTGGGTTAAGTTATTTGTGAAAACCTCATGTTTGAGTTATTTTTTTTTCTTTCTTTCTCCATTGTACAAACTTTCTTGTGGTTTATTTTGTTTGTAGAAACCCATATTCTAGTAACTGTTTTCTTGTATTGTTCTAACTCGTTACTAGGCGCCTAGGATTTGAAATATTGTGATACCCACATATGGGAAATATATGCAACTTTGTAAAGAGTCATCTCGTGAGGTGGCTCTAGTAAATAAATTCTTTCGAGTTATAACCAAACAAGAGCGTTTGTGTTTTCTTTCTGTTTTTTCCTCTCACTATTTTCTTTCAGACGCGGGTTAGAAGTCGAATTTATCTGAAAGTGGTTAAATTTCCGACAAGCAACAAAGAGCAAAGGTCAACAAATTAGACGAAAAGGAACGGAGTTCTGAATTAAATGAGATCGGAGGAACTGTAGAAATTTTGTTAAGGAACTGGTGATCCTGTTTCACCGAATATCAGCAGCCCCTTGGGGTCACGTGGTGTCCACTCTAAAAAAGAGCTATGACAGGAGATTCTCCCTCTTTTTGCCACTCCCACCACTATTAGTAACAAGTCCATTCGTAGCAGCCCTTGACGGCAAACGCATTTGGTACATTCCACCAGCCAGGACGCAAGAGCGGCAAACGCACGTGCTGAGTTAAAAGGAACAGGACACACAGCTAAGTTCCAGCAGGCATTTTATCTGCAAACCTTAACACACCTAACCTTACCTTTACCTTATAACTTTATCTTACACCTTTAACATATAACTTTACCTTACAACAACCTTACAACTAAACCTTACAAACCTTACAAAACCCTACCACCTATCGGAACCTTGAACTCTTTTTTGAACTTTTACATATTCGTTGTTTGTTCCATTTGGTGTAAAACCCTGTTTATTGTTATTGTGGTTGTATATAAATTTTGTTGCACTAAAAGTCGTTCGTCTCCTTTCTTTAAAAGCTGTCACCCAAATCCCTACTGCTGTTGAAGTACGGTTTATTCTTTTACAAAACGTAGGAACAAACCGGGCTTTTCGGGGCTTATAAAAATCCCCATAGAACACTGTTAATTTCATTTCTGATTCCATATCACAAAAGAATTTTTTTTACATACCTTATATGAGACGCTGATAGTTAGTGAGTCAACAGGTTTATACATTTCAAAGCATCTGTATTGATTAACTCGGTTGTCACCTACTATGAGGTTGCGGGTTTTTTTGCTGAATAATTTTGCTCCTATAATTTATGGTGGCTCAATATTGAAAAGCAAATAATGTAAACGACGTCAACAAAAGAACATTCAAAACAAAGCAATACAAACAAAAGTAAATTAATATATCAACAAGTACATAAAAAGGAAACATTACAAAACGTTATAAATATTCTAATATAGCTTGTTAAATATTCCTCTCTGTGTGTGCGTGTGTGTATGTAACTAACACGAATATTATGGTGAAAGACGAAATATCAAAAGTGTACAGTAGACAATAAATGTATGTTGACTAAGTATTTCGCGAGAGGTATCAATACACAGAAATATAGCAATGTATTCTTGGAGGACATGTTCTCTCCCATGTTGGTCGTTTGTCTCTTTCAGGATTTGACGAAATGTCTTAGGCCGTGCGCGAGATTGTAAAAAGTTCAGCCGAAAAGGCAGAACAGGAAAGAAAAAGGTTGCAGCGTATATACGCCTGGCGAAGCCAAGCTGTCTCTGGAAGTCAAAATGTAAGAGAATGAGTTATTGGAAAACGAGAGTACATATACCTAATCCTTCTCATGTGATCGGCTCCAAACATGGTTTGTTTTGCGCGGGACAAAATCAAAGATGCGGACATAGTTGGAAGCATAAATCACGAGACTTTCTTGAGCAATAAGTTCTCGCAACTAATTAGTTTCCCGACGTCCACCATCTTTGTTTCGAGAACAAGTGAATCTGTATCCTATTTTCTTGAATTTGCTTGTATCACGGCCATTTTAAGAATATTGGTGTGTAAATCCTACAAGGTAAAACCAAAAAAGAACGCTTAGGACCTTGCAGCAGTATTACAACAATGGAAACATATGTGACCCGAAAAAATAAAAGATAATATTTAATTCTCCTATATAATACACACTTCTAACTTTTAAGCAAAAAAAAAAAAAAATCTAGAAAAAATGTGTATTATATACGAACAATTATGTTAATCCACGACAAGAGGAATTTCTCCACACTGATATTCAGATCCACTAGAGTTACTCTTGTTTTTTCTTTGCCAAAAGAAAACATTTTTTTGCATTTATTTTTATTTTTAGTCGAAACATTGTAAACCATTAATTTAGATTCATATACCGTAATTAACCATGTATAAAACGCATTTGTGTACGAAATTCTAGGAAAATAATTATCATGTATTATACGTATTAACTTTTTGGAATTTGCAGCGGCTAAATTTATACCAAATTTAACATTTGTTCAACATATTTATCCGGTCAAAATCGATTAAAAATAAGAATTTTTATAGTTTATATTACGTTTAAAAGTACAAAATTTACACAATATTTTGGGGGTTTCACACAAAAATTTAACAAACTTTTGGCGAAAGTAAATTTGCAATAGAAGAAACAAATTATAAACAAACACGCATTCCAATGGTTATTATCTGTGGTGATATAAAACAAGTGTTTGTCATACATTAGTTAATTTGGACCATAGATATAACTTACTTTCGTCTGGAATAGAGCTACGAACGTAGCTGAAAAAATGTAATATTTCGTTCTTGTGCATTATACCCACCCCAAGCTTTTAGGCTTTAAAATATGTGGGTAAGAAGTGCCTATTAAACACTAATAATTACGGTATTGACCATGTTTCTTCACAGTAACTGTTTGATTAAACAGGTAAGTTTGAACAACTGATATATTATCGTAGCCATTTGCTACTCCCATCGAGATTTTCAGATGTGTAAGTGCATTACGGTCATTGATGTTGTCAGCGAACGGAATTTTTCACCACGAATCAGAAACTATTTCCGAGATCATTAATTCTGTGAATCGTTTTGGAGATATTTTCTGACTGCTACATAAAGCAAGTAATATATACTATATTCTCTTGGCTAAATAATGACCAGTTTCATTATAAAAGAGAACCTTGAACCAGCCCACTGGCATAATGATTAGAGTGTTCGCCAATGGCCTGTGAGACCGGGGTTCAATCCCAGGTCGAGTCATATCAAAGACTCAAAAAATGGCACTGATGCCTCCTTGCTTAATACTCAACATTATAAAGTACAGACCAAGAGTAAGTTGGTAGCCTGCTTTGACAGTTCCTTTCACTAGTATGATCTCCCAAGTTCCAGTCAACCAGACGCCACCACCTTGGTTTTCCCTAGGACATCCCGTGAACTCAGCAATCCAGCTATTTTTAACTGCCCTTTTCATGGCAAAAAAGTCTTTCTCGTCAATCCGGCTTCGAGGACCAGTTAGTTTCAGACTCACTAATCCGATGCAGTGACACCTGGTGGAGTAGACCGACCAACCAAGTGCAGCAACAACGAGCAACTCAAGCCATATTGCTTGGCTTACGAACCGTTAGCCTTACACACTGAAAACACTAGTCCGCAAGCGGTAGACACCGCCTAAACAATGACTTCATCAGCTTGCTCACAGTTAATGCCAACCAAATCCTGGGTTAGTCGCCAATTCAACAATTAGGATGTCGACTAGCTTGCCTCAGCAACCCGATACATCTAACCTTCGGGCCTTCTGCAGACTATCTGGCCACATAGCTGCCTCCAGACTCATTGTTACCAAGAACAATAAAACAGTCGGGTCAATGTTTTCGACATAAACAGGAATTTCTCTCAGACACTTTTCTCGTTATTTCTCCCCCCCCAAAAAAAAAATTGGCTCTTTTAACATACCCTCTTGCCTTTGGCATTGTCATTCTTTTTAAACATTTGCAAGATTGACCTATTCATCGGTCCTGCAACAATATCAAATCAAACATCTTCTCTGAGTCTAAGGGGATTTAAGTTCAAATCTTAACAAATCTTATCTTTTATTATTTCAAGCTCATGTCATTTCTCATTGTTGAAAATTGATGACTTGAAAGAGTTGTAATAAAAAAATCAACTAAATTTAAGAAGAAAAGAAATACTTGTCAAAAAAAAAATTATTGGTTTGCTGAAACCCAAATCAAACCTTTTATTTCCTATTTATACCATTCCTCATCGATATGAATTAGCAGCTGAATTTGTTATAATGTTTTAGATTCTGATAAGACTCAATAGAGTGTTCTCTCAGAAATGGCTTCATCTGCAATCTTACATTCTTATATGCTTCTCCATGGTTAAAAAAGAGGAACAATCACACACACACACACACACACACACACACACACACACACATATATATATATATATATATATATATATATTTACCAACCTCTTCCGCATGGAGAGGATGTGATAGAAGGTCAATTTTTAGGCGGAGTTTAACAGGTTTGAATTCAGTTTTCCTTCTAGACTGGTTGCCTAACCAAGGTTAAAAAATTGTCTGTCCTAAAATTTACCCATAGCAGGCGGAATAATAACTAGATTCATACCTTTCCTAAGGGTATTAGCGCTATGCGAAATGCAGACAGTATCACCCAGAATTTCAACTCATGTTGCCATGTCAATTTCCTACGATGACAAACATTACACCACAGCATATGCCGCAGTGCAGAGCATATTAAAAACCTTACACTGTTAAATATTTTCTCATAGAATGCAAAGATTTAGATTTCATAAAACGATGTTCTTTCAATGCAAACAATATGAAGGACCTATTTGAAAATGTCAACATGAATAATATTTTGTCCTCCTTGAGAGAAATAAAATTATACTTTAGCCGTAATTTTGTTGTTATTGGGGCGATAAATTTGTTTGTTTTTAGCGAGGAAAAGTTGTAATGTGTTTGCGTGTTTACGTTGGGTTGTTTCCTCGCTAAATTTGTAAGGCCCTCGCTAATTGTTGTTAGGTATATAAAGGAGAAGGTTCAAGATGTCGAAGTCGAAATGTCTTTTTAGTTTTAGTTTTTATTTGCAGCATGGAATATTGGGTTTGCTTTTTGTGCTGCAAGTCTCGTAGTGAGTACAGAGACGAAATGGAGTTATGAGAAAGTTGAGAAAGGCAGCGCGTATTGTCGGACGAGTGAGGGATTGTGTTCGCCGTAGTTTAGCGAAAGCCATGTTGCCGTTGGTGGAAATGAACTTTGGAGTCACCGTGAGTTTAGTGCGTCTGGTGGAGAGGCGTGCGTTGTCTCCATTAAAGTGGCCCAGAGGTGAATTGAGAGCTAGGTGTCGAGAGCGGAATAAAGGCATCGCATTGAAATAGCCAATTTGGGGGGTGACATAAAGTTGTTTCTGTGGTGGCGTATTGAATGTATCTAATTCATATTCAACTGGGATTCCTTGCAAGGAATCCATAAATTAGATAGGTTCCCTCATGTGTCCATGCTGTTGCTGCTATTGAAGAGCTGCCAGTGAAACGTCTGCACTGGGCGGCGTTGTCCAGCTAAAGAGGTTGTGTTTGGCAGCTTACCCAATTCCTGCTGCCCGGGAAAGTAGTAACAAAATAAAACAATATAAAACAGTTGCTACAGGATGGGTTTCCTCAAACAAAATTAACCTATGAAAATATCAGCACAACAGTGAAAGAAGGAAAGAAATATGCTTACTCAAACAGGGTTTTTACAAACAAAATGAACTCATGGGAACTTGTATAAAGCAAAATAAGCAGTCCATTTGCAAAGTTGCAGTAGTTCTTGAAAGACTTCAAGCCTTTGTCCTAATTTTTTCTCTCTGAAATTTTAATATCAGTTTCTTTCAGTAGTCTGCTATGCAGGTGGTTATATCTTCTTTTCTTTCTTCCTATTACAATCCAGGTTGGAGAAAGAGTGTAAAGAGCTGGTTATTTGAAATACTCCTTCTTCTAGACTCCGCTAGAGCACATAATTTCTCCCAGGTATATGTTGCATATGATGGGATTAAGGTGAATACGCTAATTCAACTTTTTGAAGTTGAACCACAAAGGCCCAAAGGCAGTGAATTTCAGTTCCAGCAACATTAAGCACATCCACTCTCTCCTTCCATGAAGCAAAAAGGGGGATTCAACTTTTCAAAGTTGAATTATAACATCCAAAGCATATACTTTAGGGCCAGAGCCTTTATAGCAAGCAGCCACTCTCAGTGGCTGCTGTGAAGTAGAAAAAACAAATTCAACTTTTTAAAGTAGAAATTCAAAGTGCTAAAGTCTATCAACTATAGTTAGAGCCATAGTAGGCACAACCACTCACTATCCTGCAGAGAAGCCAAAAGAGGAAGTAGAAGGCCCCTGTACCACATGTTCAACTCACACACGGAATCAGCCCCTGGACCTTTTCCTTCTGTGTATTTTCATACCAAAGTATGAAGCAAGGGCTTTATGCCAGAGATTAAAGAGTCATTCAACCCCCCCAAAAAGATGCGAACAAAATAGTAATAATAATAAAAGGGACAAGTAATGTACCATTCTGAAAAGCAATAAATTTCCAATATAAGCAGCAATACAGTAGTTGTGTTGTGGGGTGTTGCTTCTAGGATTTGTTCAATATAACTCATAACATTCTTGTGCAGTTCACACAAATACAGCAACACAATTATAATGAAAAGGAAACAAACAAGCAATAATAGACAATAACACACAATAAATTAGAAACAAATAAAAAGAGAATAAACAAAAAGCAGCAATAAAATGAGGGAAGGTTCTTGATGCTTTCGGGGAAAATTTCATTTAAAAAAATCTGTCCATATTTCAATCCAAAATTTTATCATCCATCACTTCCAGCAGGTCTGAATTTGTTTATATTTTTACCTATTTGGGCATTCATATGTTCACTGATGATGAGAATGTTTTTTTTTCAGTATGCTACGAACAAGGGAGGATGGCTCGTTATAGAAGGTGATGACGTCCGTTTCTTCATTAACATAGGTAGGGCTGTAGCAGGAGATGATTTTTGTGCTTAGGTTGCCATTAAATGTAGCTACCATCATCCTAGATTGTATTTTCTTGATGCTATTTTGTGACTTTAGGGCTTATGGTCCTATAAGCATACCTACACCTCCTATCGTAGCTTTGACAGAGTTTTCCCATGCAGATGCCAAGACAAATTTTTATCCATTGCTAGTATTGTCGTATTTTATATTTTCGCTATGAAAGGCACTGTTAAACGTGCTAATATAAAGAATCAAAATCTTTTGGAAATTAGCAAGCAAAATCATATGTAAACTAAACAAATTCTAAGTTTTTCATATGCATATTTGCAGACGTTTTTATGGAAATTATTTTTTTACAAATTAAACAATTTTCAAAATTTTTATTTGAAACTAACCGCGAGAAAATTTCTTTTAAGTATTTGTATTGAAAATTTGATTAAAAATGATAGAAAAACAATGAGATTTTTCATTTTTAAAAGATTTTCTCACACAAAAATTTATTTTGAAAAAAGTGATAAAATCTAAACGTAAACAAATTTTAAGTGTTTTTCAAATCTCAATTTTGATTCAATTTTTTTTTTTTTATAATTTTCTCCCTTTTTTTCTTATGAATTAAAACAATATTCATACAATAAAATTATTTTTAATGTAGATGTGCTGAAACATTTATTTTCAAATCAACTGTAACTTTATCTACAAATTAGAAAAACAAATGAAAACTCTCATTAATGGAGGCCACCTCATAACTTTATTATTTCAATGTGTTGTGAATTATAAGATTATGAAATTAATTAAATCATTAAGTTTCAATAATATTTATCTGATCTTTATAATTGATATACAAAAAAACTCAATTATTTGCAGTAAAATTTTCCCTTTTGATAACATGTTTCTTTACACTGGATAAGCCTTTGTCTTTTGAAAACAAAAATGTGTTAACTTATGGTTCATTTTTATACTTTCCTTTGAATTGTGGGATATCACCAGCACACAGCATATTTTTTGTTAATTATTCCTGTGATGACCCTTACAAAAAAATCACAAAATAAATAGAAAATCCAATCAAAATAAGGCAATATATCTTCCGTGTTTCATGTTTATATAACATATAGCGATGTCACTATATGTCCTGCCCATCGAACAGGCCTTTATTTTAGGTGATCATATCCTGACCATGTTTCTTCCCAGAAAAGGGTAAAATGAACTTTAATATAAGTACACAGTTTAAATGTCAAACAATTCTATTTGACCCTATCAGGTGCTACCACTCTAGGCCAGGGTGGACCTAGGAGTAATAGCAATGAAGGGGTACTCCACATTCCCTCAAGCTCCAGGACTGGAGCTTCACCATCAGATTGTTTAGTGTCATATCCAGGACACTCATGGGGGGAGGGAGTCTTACTCCTCTGCAGAGATGCAGTTAGTGTATTCTATTGCCCAGCTGAGATTATATTGTGATGAAGGGTTGACAGAGATTATATTGTAGTGGAGGGGTGACTGAGATCATATTGTAGTGGAGGGTTGACTAAGATTATATTGTGGTGGGGGGATCACTAAGATTATATTGTGGTGGAGGGTTGACTAAGATCATATTGTGGTAGAGAGTTGACTAAGATTATATTGTGGTGGAGGATTGACTAAGATTATATAGTAGTGAAGGGATGACTGAGATAATATTGTGGTGGAGGGGTGACTGAGATCATATTGTGGAGGAGGATGACTGATTATATTGTGGTGGAAGGTTGACTTAGATTATATTGTGGTGGAAAGGTGACTGAGAGTATATTGTGGTGGACTGCTATAAAAAAAAAACACACAAAAAGAAAATTTCTCACTTTCTATTGTGCAGTTTAATTTTCTATAAACTTAATCGTTTATAGAAAATTAAACTGCACAATAGAAAGTGAGAAATTTTCTTTTTGTGTTTTTTTTTTTTCATAATGTGAGGAGCAGTAAATTTGATAACATGATAGGTGTACTTGAATTGAAAGACAACAGACAAAAATAGGAAATCATAGAAAATGTTTAAGAGCAGATTGTTGAATAAACATAAATTATATATGCTATTTCTTTAAATGTGATAGAACTTTGAATTTTGCTTTTATTTTCTCTGTTTTAATAATATTTATTGTACAATTTATTGCAATGTACTGATAAAATATAACAAAATTGAAAAAAAGGAATTTATCAAAAATAAAAGTAGAAAAAAAAAAGAATTTATCAAAAGTGAAAGTGGACAAAAGAGAATCTACCAAAAGTAAAAATAAAATACAACAAATTGAAAAAAAGGAATTTATCGAAAATAAAAAGGGAAAAAAGGGGATTTATCAAAAATGAAAAGGGAAAAAAGGGGATTTATCAAAAATGAAAAGGGAAAAAAGGGGATTTATCGAAAATGAAAAGGGAAAAAAGGGGATTTATCAAAAATGAAAAGGGAAAAAAAGGAATTTATCAAAAATGAAAAGGGAAAAAGGGGATTTATCAAAAATGAAAAGGGAAAAAGGGGATCTATCAAAAATGAAAAGAGAAAAAAGGGGATTTATCAAAAATGAAAAGAGAAAAAAGGGGATTTATCAAAAATGAAAAGGGAAAAAAGGGGATTTATCAAAAATGAAAAGGGAAAAAAAGGAATTTATCAAAAATGAAAAGGGAAAAAAGGGGATTTATCAAAAATGAAAAGGGAAAAAAGGAGATTTATCGAAAATGAAAAGGGAAAAAAGGGGATTTATCAAAAATGAAAAGGGAAAAAAGGGGATTTATCAAAAATGAAAAGGGAAAAAAGGAGATTTATCGAAAATGAAAAGGGAAAAAAGGGGATTTATCAAAAATGAAAAGGGAAAAAAAGGAATTTATCAAAAATGAAAAGGGAAAAAAGGGGATTTATCAAAAATGAAAAGAGAAAAAAGGGGATTTATCAAAAATGAAAAAGGGAAAAAAGGAGATTTATCGAAAATGAAAAGAGAAAAAAGGGGATTTATCAAAAATGAAAAGGGAAAAAAAGGAATTTATCAAAAATGAAAAGGGAAAAAAGGGGATTTATCAAAAATGAAAAGGGAAAAAGGGGATCTATCAAAAATGAAAAGAGAAAAAAGGGGATTTATCAAAAATGAAAAGAGAAAAAAGGGGATTTATCAAAAATGAAAAGGGAAAAAAGGAGATTTATCGAAAATGAAAAGGGAAAAAAGGGGATTTATCAAAAATGATAAGGGAAAAAAAGGAATTTATCAAAAATGAAAAGGGAAAAAAGGGGATTTATCAAAAATGAAAAAGGAAAAAAGGGGATTTATCAAAAATTAAAAGGGAAAAAAGGGGATTTATCGAAAATGAAAAGGGAAAAAGGGGATCTATCAAAAATGAAAAGAGAAAAAAGGGGATTTATCAAAACTGAAAAGAGAAAAAAGGGGATTTATCAAAAATGAAAAGGGAAAAAAAGGAATTTATCAAAAATGAAAAGGGAAAAAAGGGGATTTATCAAAAATGAAAAGGGAAAAAGGGGATCTATCAAAAATGAAAAGAGAAAAAAGGGGATTTATCAAAAATGAAAAGAGAAAAAAGGGGATTTATCAAAAATGAAAAGGGAAAAAAGGAGATTTATCGAAAATGAAAAGGGAAAAAAGGGGATTTATCAAAAATGAAAAGGGAAAAAAAGGAATTTATCAAAAATGAAAAGGGAAAAAAGGAGATTTATCAAAAATGAAAAAGGAAAAAAGGGGATTTATCGAAAATGAAAAGGGAAAAAAGGGGATTTATCAAAAATGAAAAAGGAAAAAAGGGGATTTATCAAAAATGAAAAAGGAAAAAAGGGGATTTATCAAAAATGAAAAGGGAAAAAAAGGAATTTATCAAAAATGAAAAAGGAAAAAAGGGGATTTATCAAAAATGAAAAGGGAAAAAAGGGGATTTATCAAAAATGAAA
Organism: Sepioteuthis lessoniana; assembly: GCA_963585895.1. Lineage (NCBI taxonomy): Eukaryota > Metazoa > Mollusca > Cephalopoda > Myopsida > Loliginidae > Sepioteuthis > Sepioteuthis lessoniana. The sequence goes on from OY757909.1 coordinate 88,391,419, forward strand.
AGGGAAAAAAGGGGATTTATCAAAAGTGTAAACGGAATAAGGAAAAATTATCTCTCTACACTTTGTACAAATTTATACATCCCACTCACAATTATATACATATTCATTTAGATGAAAAAATAAATAAATAAAAAACAGCCTATCAGCTGTATAGCAGATTAGCATAATTACTCCCTTCCCTCATCTCATTTTTGACCTGCTTTACCTCAGCCACAGGACGTAAAGGCTCTTTTGGATCTTTGAGTTTAACATCGTCAGCCAACACTATGAATAGAGTTAATTGGGGATTTGTCTTTTACACTTCAATATCACCCACAGGACTGAGTTTGATCATTAGTTACCTCCCTTAGACCAAATACTTGGGCTATCACAAAGCTTAAGGAAATATGTTATAGTACATAATACAAGATCATGCGCTTAAAAATACAACACGTAAAAATTTATAACAAAAGGAAGCTATAACACAGAAAAGCATTGTTAATTGATTAACACGTTAACCTGTCTAGGATTATTTTATGCCAAGACGTTCGAGAATTGCGTTCATTGTACGTTTATATTTATGTATTTTGTAGTTGATTTTTAAGAATTTTTTTGCACATGGTCCTATTTTCAAAGGGAATTAAATATTTTTTGTATCAGCACTTTTTTTTTGTATTTATATTTTAGTTACTTTTTATCACAGTTTCTATTCAACTAATTGAATTATCTAAATGAAATGGCAAATCATTGTGACAAATTTGATTGATTTTAACAGCATGTCATTTTATGTCTAGAGGTTAGAGAATCGCGTTCATATTTACATTTTTTGTGTAGTTGTTTCTTAACTTTTATTTTTTGCACATAGTCCTATCAAATACAAATAATCTTTAAACAACTCTATTTTACCCATAGACAGGACCCTACTGAGTACTACCACTCCAGATCAGAGTGGACCTTGGAGTAATGGCAATGAAGGGGTACTACACACACACACACACACACACACACACACACACACACACACACACACACACAAAGAGCTCCAGAACTAGAACCTCATCATTAGATGTAGTTTAACATCATACCTAGGATACCCCTTTTTTAAGGGGATGGGTCTAACCACTCTGCAGGGAATACAGTCAGCATATTCTAAACTAGAAAACGAAACTAACAGATAGGATAAAAATGAATAAATAGGGAATATATATATAAAAAAAAATGTTGATGTAGTTAGTAAAAATTACAAAAAAAGAATGAAAAATACAAGTATCTAAATTTCACGCCACTTAAACGTGAAAAATTCTTCTAACATTTGAAAATGCAAGCAAAAACATTTTAGTAAAACAAAAAGGACTGACTCAATACTCAGATTCTCTACACACAAACAAAAGTCACTGACAGGGCTGGATTTATCAACAGTCATATTTTGCCATTGGCTAAGGGTACACAGTATCTAAGGGGGGTGGCCACAGAAATTAATTTGTCAAGCAGTGTGTCAGATTATAACATTGTTTCAAGTGTACACAAAGTATTTCCTTATATATCCAAAATAATAAGGGCCCCTGTATAATAAATATAGCGCCTAGAGAGTGGGGCCACAGTACAATGAACATAGGCAAACAGAGGTCTTCAACTGATAGGCCCACAAATAGGTAAATCCTGCCCTGGTTATATAATTACATTCTATTTTGAAGAAAGTTTTCACCTTCCTTTTTTCATTTCACAAGTTATTATTATTAATGAAACTGAGGACAATGAAGTTTGACCAAGAAAAGAGAGAAATATATACAAATGAATATGATTCTACCTTGAATCATTTTTAGTAGTTCATTAAGAAAATATTCCTTTTTATAAAAGTGTCTACAATGAGAATTGGTTCAATTATTAGATTACAAAAGTTATCAATGTTTCTGAAACAGCCTGTACATTTCAAATGGTATTAAATTTTTGAAACACCTGTTGAAATTAGTAAATTCGGCAGTTAATGTCTGCTCAAATATGATTGGCTTATTTTAATGTTGTACCATTATAGCTCTGCCCCTGGCTGCTATTTAAGAGAGCAGCCAAGGAGCTGAGGCCTCTACTCTTCTCTTTTCAAGGCACCTCAGGTGGTGTAATGGTTAGCAAGCTAGACAAGCAAACCTTCACGAGTGAGTTTGCGTCTCACTGGGTCCCCCATTTATACGGCCTTGTGCCACATCTTAGCAAAATGTTCAGTAAATTACTACTCTTCTCTTTTCTTCTCTTTGTCTTAAGCTTTTCAGCTTTTTAGCCAGTTTGGTTCTAGGCTGGTTGCTTGGACTAAAGACCTATTAGCTGCTTAGGCTCTAAGCCTCTTTTTACCATTTTGGGGGTTTGAACTTGTTAGAATAATGAGCCAACTGTAGGCTCTTGGTGGTTTGCTTTACTTTTCCCCAACTGAAGAAGGTTGAGTCTAAGGTCTGGAGGATAAATTCGGTTATAATCCTCCATAGACTTCTACTAAAAGTGCATATTTGAGAAGAAGCAGAAAGAGTTTAATCTTGCCTTGAACAGGAAGAAACAATGGTTTCAACACAAGGCATATACTAAAGAAATAGCAGACTTCTTTCTACAAGTCAACCCAAGACAAGGAGCTGAAGATTCCTGAAGCTATTTCAACATATGAAGAAAGTGTTGAAGAAAGGATAAACCCAGAAAATTGGCTTGAAGAAGGGAACTTTGAGATAAAATACCTAAGAATGGGATTTTATCATTATTTGCTAAGAGCATAAAACTGTAAGAAGTTGACAGTGTTGGTTCTAGTAAGTCTATCATATTTCATTCATTCTCTCCTTTTATCTATGTATGAATATTGTCATTGTTTGAATGCAAATTCCTTTTTCGTTACCTATGCTGAATATTTTTTGACATGCATAAGGAAAGTTATGCTGTGTGAATGTGTGTATGAATGTCAAATGGGTGTATAGTTTATTTCCTTAGAAATAAATTACTTTCAAAGGAAACTTTTGTTTTGTTACAAAGAAATATAGACTCACATCTCTTTTCAGATAATATAAGTATTAGCTCTCCCTTCCTCTTCACTTTCTCTTTTTTTATATAATTCATTTCCTTCCCTCTTTCTAACTAAATATAGCTTACTACAAGATAATTTTTTAGATGGGGAGAGGTAATTCAACTACTGTAAAACATTGGACTCTAAGTAATTTGGGTAAAATCGTACTAAGAAAGTGACAAGCATATGATTACTTTTGTTAATTTTTTGTATGTTGGCTGTTCTAATTTTAAAACCTAAAACACCCTGTATATGGATTTAGATTTTGAGCTCTTCAAAAGTTGTCTAAAATCTAATTATAACAGCAATGTTATCTCCCCTTAGTTACATACATTTTCTCATCAAATCTTTGCAGGAGTAGTAAAATTAAACCATTAAATTTAATCCTTTAACTTCAAAGTAAATTAAGTAGATTTACTCAATTTACTTTTAAAGTCTCAATTTTAGATAAATTTGTTTAGCTTACATATAATTGCTTCAGATCAAATGATAATTAGCCTTTCAACTCTTTCACAGGCAGATAATTTTTCAATCCTCATACAGTGAGCAAATTATTTTATAGAAAATTTTCAAAATAGATGGTATGTTGAAAAAAGTCAATTAATCATATATATAAACTAACAAAACATAATGTTTTGATATGCAGTTGTGTATCATAGTGCACTAGCATGAAAATAATAAAGCACTCATTTTTAATTATGAAGGACTGGATAGGGTTGAACCTTTCTTAATCCTACCTTTATTCATAAATAAGCATCTCAAATAAGATTCTTTGGTTTGGTTGATTGGGTTTTATGGAATATCAACCTTTTGTAGGTTATTTAATGCCAAATCCACTTTTATACAAATAATCAGTTCGATTTCAAGCAATTGAGTTTATCATGAGTACACAGTTTAATTGTCAAAAACATTTCTATTTCAAGCTATTTAGTTTAGTCAAACAGCTCTAATTCAAATGATTCGGTTTAATATAAGTATAAATTTTGTTTACACAGTTAAATGTCAAAACAGTTTTAGTTCAAACAATTCAGTTTAACATAAGTACAGTTTCAATGTCAAAAACAGTTCCATTTCAAACAATTCAGTTTAGCATAAGTATGCAGTTTAAATTAAGTACACAGTTTAATTGTCAAAAACATTTTTATTCCAAGCTATTCAGTTTAGTCAAACAGTTCTTATTCAAACAATTCAGCTTAACATATGTATGCAGTTTAGTTCTATTTAACCCATAGATAAAGCCCTATCAGGTGCTACCATTCCGAGCCAGAGTGGACCTGGGAACAGTGGCAATGATGGGGTGCTCCACATTCCCCCAAGCCCAGCATCACAAGAACCTCACCATCAGATTGTTTAGTGTCATATCCAGGACACTCGTTGGGGGAGTCTTACCCTTCTGCAGAGATGCAGTCTGTGTATTCTACAGCCCCAGATTCTTTGGCAGTGAGAGAGAAGTGAAAAAAAAAACACTTTATGCTGTAAAAACCAGTTCCCTCAAAGAAGAAAACTTTGTTGATATGTCAATAACTAATGAGGACTGTCACTTCTAAACTAATCAGAAAGACAAGTAAAAATTCTTGATACTTTTTATTTCCATTGTTCAAATAATCTTCAACAACAACTCTTCCAGAAAATATTTTTGAAAGAAGTATTTTTGTTCGCCACAGAAGAATTTAACTTTCTCTGAAAACAATTTTGAGAAAAATGATACCTACATCTGCTGAAAAGCAATTCCTTTTCTCAGAAGATATTTCTGGTAGCCTTCCAAGATATGAACTGGTCAACAAATTTTTGTTACTAAACAAGCCTTGGACAGAAGACATTTTGTATAAATTTTCAAATCAAATTTAAAAAACAAAATGTCTTCCTAAACCCCAAACAGTGGATAGTCCATCTTTTTTTAAGCTTACTATATTTTTCTTATATAATTGTAGAAAGAAAATAAATATATATTTTTTTACTTTATGCATTGAGTATGTGATCAATATTCCGACATAATTTTCTTTTTTTCTTAAATATTGCTTTCTTTGGTGAGTTTACCACAAAATATTATTGTTTCTCATATGAGGTACAAAGTTGTATATCTTGCATAGAATTTCTATAACATATGCCAGGGAGTGATTGATTCCTTGCCTACACTGAAACTTATTCTCCTTTTAAATCATAGGATTGAGTCTATTTGGTTAGACTATTTTTTTTTCTGTATCATGACAAAATAAATCTCAATGATTATGCCTTGCAAGAAATTACAGTAGTCAAAAGTGTAGGAAATCTCCTGAGCTTTGTTCAGAAAAGAAATATTCTTGCTATCATTAAACTTCAGTCACGATCCGTTTACTAACGTAAACAAATCGGACTACTCACCCCTACTTCAAACGACATCCGGTTACGATCGGAAATGACGAAGCCCCTGTTACAACTTTGACCTACCGTTACAGCTAAAACAGGGAGTAAATTAAAAACTAACACTAATTACAAAACTTTTCTTCTCAAACAAACCTTATAAAATTGGAATAAAATATCTCTACTAGCCTATATCAGGCTAAAGAAGTCCCTTACTTCTATGTCCATTTTAAAAGAAGAAATTTCTATTTACACAACTCAGTAGGGTGTCATAGCGCCTCTTCAATATCAACAAGCCTTTTTTTTTTCATTTTAAAGCTCACTTAAGGTTGAATCCTTCATTTTTGGGGTTGCATTCACCTTACCTTCCGGCTGATATCCCACTTCTTGTGATAGATCTGCCTTTCTACCACCTACATTGGTGTGCACAAAGGTCCTTTTAAGGACCAATAGAGGTCTTAAACACTCAGTTGATTCCCTCGACTGAGTAGCGCTCTACTAGAGGTCTCCTTCTGCAGGTTGGAGTATCTCTGGCAGTCTTTATCAACTCGCTGAAGCAGACGGCCTGGTGGCACCACGAAGCGGACCCGAAGACCATCCAATCTTAAACACTCGATCGATTACCTTGATCGTTCGCACGGTTATGCATCGCTAAAGCCTGAGTTAGCTTTAGCAGACAGTTACTCTGATCGTCTGCACAGTTATGCAGTGCTAAAGCCCGAGCTAGCTTTAGCAGATGGTTACTCCGATTGTCCACATGATTACACAGTGCAAAAGCCCGAGCTAGCTTTAGCAGACGGTTACTCCAATTGTCCGCACGGTTACGTAGCGCTAAAGCCCGAGCTAGCTTTAGCCGACGGTTACTTTGATCATATACCAACTTCGACGTCGACCTACACCAGCTGACAGCAATGCTCGTCCAGACACATGTCCAACTCTACCTACACCAGCTACCAGCGACGCTCGTCCAGACACACGTCCAATTTACCTACACCAGCTACCAGTGACGCTCGTCCAGCCACATACATCCACAATTGATCAACACCAAAATACCTGCACAATCATCTAGCTACTTTGCATCCATCTCTACCATTACCAACTAACATCCTCAACCAACTGATCTGAGACTTAATCACCAAAGGACTTAATCACGAATTTTATACTATTTGTAAATACGACAAATAAATTGAACCCTGTTGTTATAATTGTTACCTCGCCTTTGTTTCCGTCATTGTCTTTTGGCTGTTCTTATTCACATATAGGACTTTACACTCCTATAAATTATTTTGGGTGGTATGCCACTTGTTCCCACAAAGATGGCGGATGCTCACATATTCAGTCTCGGGCAACCATTGGCCAGGAGGACCACGTGACGTCGTCTTGTAGGTGGCTCAAAACGCAGGACAAGAATTTATGCGCGGACATAGTTTTAAGCATGTCACATGGTCCTCCTGGCCAATGGTTGCCCGAGACTGAATATGTGAGGGTCCGCCATCTTTGTGGGAACAAGTGGCATACCGCCCAATATAATTCATAGGAGTATAAAGTTCTATACACACACTTAACCATATTACTCATTTGCGGGGTCGACGCGCTTATCGGCTCCGCAACACTTCTAATTAAATCTTACTAAGTCTTACTGCTTATGCCAGAAAAGAATAATGTGACATTTAGACATCATTAAATAATATTGCAAATTTAAATAAAATAGTATAAGCATTAGTTGGATGAAGTTGGTTGCAATTATAAACTAATCAGAATACAGCATACATTTAACTGCAAAGTGTTCCTCCAAGTGACCTTAATCATGAACACATTGTATCACTCTACATATTACTTAATGAATAAAAAATGAAAAAATGAAAGTAAAAATAAGATAATGTACCAAATTATTTAGTAATGTTCAAATCAAGTTGTGTGAGCATTAGTCGGATGATTTCGGTATATTTCACGACTGGGCTATATCAGTTAATTGTGTAACTCGGATAAAAGAAAGTTGGGACAGGAGAAGAAGTCTCTTATATCCGGTTTTGGCCTATCTGGTTACATTAACACAGGCTCTAATTTGGGACCAGAGAAAATCTCTCTTGTATCCAGGTTACACTGGAGCATTTTTTAGTCTAGATTTTGTGTGTCTGATGTAAGATGTTTTCTGATTGGTTGTTGATAAATGCATTCACTTCCGGTAGCCATTACAACATTTTGGAAAGTACTGTTTTATTTTCGTGTTTTTATCGAGGTAAGCTAAAACTACGAAACAGTTTTAAATATTTTCTTTTATATTTTGAAATACCAAGCTTATCTAATTTATTGTTAAAAATATTTTAAATGAAAATTCAATTTTGATTATTAACTTACGTTGTGGAAATCATATCATTATTATTATTTTGTTTGTGTATGCAAAAGAAAACTGCTTGGGAAATTCTATTTGAAAATTGTGTTGTTTTTTTTTACTCTCGCTTATTTTGAATTTGGTTAATTTCGTTGTGTTTTCTTGCTTAATATTAACACATTGCTGTCATTGTTATCTTAATACGAAAACAAATCTTAGACGTCCCGTCGGTGGAACTTGAATACACTGATTTGTAAGAGTGTCTTGGATATGATACTGAACTGCATTTGATGGTGAGGCTCCAGTTCTGGAATTCAGAGAATGTGGAGTATCCCATCATTGCAATTACTCCCAAGTCTAACCCGGAGTGGTAGTACCTATTAAGTTCCCACCCATGGGTCAAATAGTTTAAAAATCATTCGTATTCCATTGGATCGTGTATAAAAAAACAAAACAAACCACAAAATAAAACAAAAAGCAAAACTCTTAAGAAAAAATTACACACAAATGTAAATATAAATATACACTGAACGTGATTCTCTAACCTCTTAGCATGAAATGACTCTAGACGGGTTGACATGCCGTTAAAATCAATCAAACCTTTTTAAAATTATGTACTAGGCTTAAAATTTAACCGAAAAAAATTACTTGAAAATCTATGCTTTATTCAGATCTGTTAATTTCTAGATTGAAGAATTGTGAATACAGCTAAAATATAAAATCACAAGAAATATAGTTATATGTATCAAATACATGATTTGATTATTTCGACTTTTTTTTTTTCATTCGGAATGCATCAATAAAGTAAGGGAAGTTACTCACGCTAAATTATTTTTAAAAATTCCTGGCAATTTCCTTGTTTACAATGGATAATAATGTCTAACACACCAGCAAATAAACAAACAAACAAACGAATTCGACGTGTCATAAAAAAAAAATTGGTATCTATTTCCCGTGAAGCTGTCTGTCTAGTTTTCAAATAGATGACGCTAGAACTAATTCACACGATTTTTAAGTAACCTGGGAGTAATTTCTTATTTTGACTTTACCGACAACTCCTGTAATATCACCCTTATAAAAAAAAAAAAAAAGTACATGCATAAATGCACCGCTAATATGACCCTGGAAAAATAATCATGTCAAAATATGTCCAGTCCTGTTTTTATGACACCTTTTGGATGTAGGGGATTTTTGAAAATGATAAAATAAATAAATAAAAATATACGAAGTTTTTGATTAAATAAGTCAATCACTGAGTTAGTCCGGCATTTTTGAAAAGCAGATTTTAGGACAAGTTTTATACGGTAAATGTAATTATAAGAAAATGTCAGTAAAAGATTAAAGATTTGCGGTTTCATAAAAAATTAAAACAGTTCCTTGAAGTGATACGCAATAACTTAGCATCCCTTAGTTTATGATTTTTAAATACCAGAATGTTTTTTTATGCAGGTAAAGTGTTTTCTGATATCCTGATTTCCATCTGATATAGAACAACAGACTTAATCATTTCAGTAAAAGGAGATATTGACAGTTCACCAGAAATATCAACCCCCCCCCAAAGTAATCAATTAGTTACCATTGCATGCCATTATTGGTTTTATGTAATTGGTAGAGGCTGGAGATTATCAAAAATAAGACAAATCTTTTTAAGTTTGTCACCAAGTTTGTTCAGTAATTTTTTTATCAAACATTAAATGAAGGAAGCATCAATATCAAGAAAAAAAAACCTTGACATTCTAACCCTAATTCTTTTTTTCTTTTCTTTTCGTGTTTTTTTTTTTTTTTTGTAGGGTAAAATTTTTTGTTTCACTTCATGAAAATTTCTAACTATATATTACTAAAATTCTCGTTTGTATGTAACAGTAACCCAACAAAAGCAGTACATCATAGCAAGATTTTTATTAGGACTTAAAATGCTCTGATTTAAAGAATAAAGCCATTCTCAGTTCTATTTGCAACTAAAGGATAATTTTGTTTGATCTTTCCCAATGTTTTAATTCTGGTTGATTTATACCTATCTGTACTTTATTCTTCACATAAAGAGATGATGAAATGTACTGAATAAGTGAATTCTTTTTGAAAATTGGTTGTTTCATAATTCATATCTTCAAATTAAAGATGATTAAATAAATAATTGCCTTGTTGTTTTGGGAAGACCTTATCCTTTGAACAAGGCTACCTGGTTGTCTGTCATGCTTGGGGATGGGATCCTGGTGCCTGGGCAGTTTGTGACTCAGCAACCAAAGTGTTCATATTACTTGCAACACTCCACTTTAGCCCTTACTGGGCTAGATTAGTAGTTAGAGAGGCCCGATCTGGTCAATCAACTGGTCATGTCAAGCCCTATCATCTATATGATTATCCCGACTGTATTCTTCAAATTGTTCTCGTAAACAAACATTCAACCCAATTTTATCTTAAAGGTACTAGAAGGCAGTGGCTGATGGTCAGTTTTATTGAGAAAAACAAGACTTTGTGTGTCCTGGGTATGACATTAAACTAGTGTTTGCCAATGGTCTGGGAGACTGGGGTTCAATCCCAGGTTGAGTCATACCAAAGACTCAAAAATGTTACTTGATGCCACCTTGCTTAACACTCAGCATTATATGTTACTGATCAAGGGTAAATTAGAGCAATCCAGAGAATGGATTAGCACCTTCCCCTACACCTCACTGTAACAGCTATTGAAAAGGGTGCTTTCGGGTCACCCTCGACTATGATTGCTAACAACATCTGATGGTGAGGCTCCAGTCTTGGAGTTTTGGGAATGTGGAGTGCCTCTTCATTACCATTACTCTCAAGTCCATTCTGACCTGGAATGGTAGTATCTGTTAGGATCCCATCTTTAAATCAAATAGAGCTGTTCAATCATTTACTTGGGATTATTATCATTATTACTTATTTGAAACCATACAGCTGTGTGCAAATTGTTCATATTAGATAAGAATACTTGATAAATAGAATTCCTAATGTTAAATCGCAATACTTGAAACTATTTAACTGTGTGCAAATAAATGATTAATATCAAATAGAATTATCAGTATTAGATGACAATACTTGAAATCATTTAGCTGTATACAAACAAATGAGCTCTAACTCATTTAAAAATAAATTTACCTTGAAACTATTCACTTACAAATCCTATATATATATATATATATATATATATATATAAGGATTTGGCATTAAAGAACCCACAATGATTGATATGCTATAAAACAGCACCAAACCAAAGCAAACCATTAGATAAATAAAGTTTAAAAAAAAAAGAAATAATATTTTTATCAACTTGTTTTATTATTTTACTGATTGTTCATAGCACCATTTACTATTTCTGTATCTTGATTTTTTTTTTCAGATAATTACACTTCTTCATATTGATTGTATGCACATTTCCTAATTATGACAAGGCATGCCAAAAATTGTACAGCTGGAACTGTATACACCTATCATGAGCGGAAAAAAGACACTTCTTCATCTGGATATGGGACAAAAAGTGTCAGAGTTGGGAAGGATTCGGTCAAAGTGAGTCTATTTCACATTGTGTAATGAGTTTGACTTATGTCTGATAATGTTCATTATCACACTGTTACACTTATTGCTAATTATTTATTATTATTATGGAGCTTGCTTTAGTTCCATTGTAATGACTGTACACTGACTGACTGATCCTTCTTTCTTGTCAGTCTCTGTTTATTGCAAATATAATGTAATGACTCAGTGCCAGTATCAATAGCAGGTATGTAATGTAATATCCTGAAAAAAAAACAAGATGTCATTTGATGCTGGTTGAGTAAGTGCAGGTGTTAATCAAAGACACTCTGAGAGAAGTTGTAGGGTAAACAAAATGTCCCATACCAGAATCCAAGCAGGTATGAATATAAGCCTTATATGAAGGGTTTTCTCCTGACATTTTTAACTCTCCCCACTGTCATTTTAAATGTTTCATATATATTCAGGCATTGTTTACATTTGCAGAATTTTTTCTGGTTTAATTTAAGTGCCACTGCAGTATGAGAACCCCATTAGTCAGTAACCCAAGACTGGCTCTTGACCTTATAAGATGCAGGGTGATTTTTTTGGACACTTTTTTAGAGAAAAAAGTGTGTTTTATAATCTGTCAAATATTGTAAATAAGAATATATGAAAATACTGAATATCTAGATCATTATAATCATTCTAAAAATATAAGTATGTTAACATATATGTAAATTTTTAAAAAATCAAGTGAGAAAAAAATGTTATTCTAAAATTTGACACTGGGTAAAAACAAAAAGGTTGATTCATCAGTTTAAGGCCGTCCTTTTCAGAAGTCATGACCAGTTTAGATTACTCTTAATCTTGAGCTACCCATGCCTATAGGACACCTCCACCTTGCTCTCCTGGTTGAAAAACTGTTAGATATGACAGATTGCAACATTTTATGTGTTGTAACAATCTGCTACCCTGACTGGAATTCAGGAGATAGGTACTTTCTGGTAGCAACACAAATACTGACCAAATGCGCTGGACCATTGTTCAGATGTTAAGGCACATCTTATTGGTTATATTGTTGCTTGGTAACAGTGATGTAAAAATGCAGATATTCATCTGGAATTTAGGCCACCTGGGTATATGTATTTATAGGTAGTTGCACCAATACCAGCTATATGAGTTCTAATAGTTAATACTTGACCAATTCTCTTCAAGTATTTGAAATTACTTTTTAACTCTAACTTTATTCTTGTCTTTTTTTAATAAAGCATTGTCAATCTTGATTAGTATTAATTTTGACTAGTATTTTCTTCATCAGTTTAATTTTAAGTACTTTTTATTGCAACTCGTGTCATTATCTCTACGTTACAAGGAATGTTACTGTTGTTTCCAGTGTGCGTTTCCTTACTGGTGTAGAAATAATAACCTGGCTGAATTGCTATAAAAAGTAACTAAAATTTAAAAAAGAAAAAATATTAATCAAAATTAACAAAAATAATGATTTTTGCTTAGTTAATTTATTTTTTTCCTTTGTAGGATTTTGACTGTTGTTCACTGACCTTACAACCTTGCAGAAATCCTGTTGTCACGTAAGCTGGATCCTTTTTTTAAGTACTGGCCACAATGCTTTGGTTTTTAATTGAATAAAAAATATCTCAGTGTACAAATTATATTTTAGAACAATATATGATTTTGGAAAATAATTATTACAATAATTTCTTTTTCTGTAGGGCATATTTCGTTCGGAATAAAAAAAAACCTTTGCTTAGAATTGTTTGGTATTAAAGTGTAGCATCTGTTTTGACTAGGGTAAGTCAAAAGTTTTACAATATTTTGGTAAGTGCTACTTTGTCAGCCCTTATATTACATGATTGATGTGGTACCTACTCTACTTGGTCGTGTTGTAGTAGTTGGTGGGCTGACATGTGCATTGCTTCACTCCATGTGGGATTTAAAAGCTGCACAGGTGAATGTGTAACATAGTTTAATTTTGGAACTTATGCCTTACAAGTTTGACTTGGGCTGTAATACCACAAAAGCAGCCAAAAACGTTGGTGACAGTACAGTAACCAGATGGTTCAAGAAATTTTGTTCAGGTTGCAAGAACCTTGACAATTTGGCAAGATCAGGTTGGCCTAAAACTGTGGATTCTGAGGCTGTGCTCCAAGTCATGGAGGCAAATCTGGAGAGTAGCACTCAGAGAATATCGAGCATCACCATCCAACAGGGATTGTTCCTTTCATGACCTAAAGAAAAGCATCCAAAGCTGCTAAATTGTTCATCATGTTGCCAAAATATTGCAAAATATTTGACTCACCTTAGTAGTTGAGTTTTAGAGCAATTTTCTGTCTAGATTATGACATCCAAAAATGTGTCAGTGAAATGCCAGTTCTATTGAACCATTTAATGTTTCATTAAAAATATTTTTCTGAACATGCTTTACTGATTGTATATGTATTTGTATACAATACACATAGACTAAATAACTGGCAAAATATTTAATTGTAAATATAGAAAAGAGTTGCTCCAAAAAATAAAGCCTATTTATTTACACCAAAACTACAATCGGTACAGTTGGATTGAGCAAGTTTTTGACTACAAAACACTTTTTTTTTTTACAATGAACAAGAGCTTGCATATCAATATAATTTTAATAATAATAGATTTAATTTTTATGAATTATTGACTGATTGAATATATAGGCAGCAAAATATTTATACTTTAATAATTAAACATACATGAACCATTCTTTTTTGAGAGATTAATAATGAAAACTTAAAAAAAAAAATTTTTCAGGCCTGATGGTCATTTATATGACAAAGAAGCTATTCTTGAATACATCATCCATAAGAAAAAAGAAATTGCCCAAAAAGTCAAACTGTATGAAAAACAGAAATCTCAACTGAAGGTAGGTTGCAATTTTTCTGTCATTTGTGATGTGCTTCTTAATTCCATTATCATAGATTGTGTGGGTTTTAGTTATCAGTGAGAAGTATGAGATTTTGTTTCTTAGCAATGTTTTTTTTATGTTAGTCTATACATGTGATAAACAGGCTCCATTCCTCATCAATGCTTTTTTTGGATTTTGAAAGATACCATTGTCTAATAGTAATTAAAAAAATGTATCAAGCTTGATTTTAATGTCTATGATCACTGGATATAGAAAGATATTCTTGTTCATATAATTTCAGATGAATATCTAAGTTTTATGAAAGAGTTCTGAACTCTATTAAATCTTTTCTGTTTAATAACAGAAAATAAAACTTTAATTTCTGTTTCAAGTGTTTTACTATAATAAGAGTCATTTCTTTTTTGTATATAAATTACATTGCGCATATAGTTAATTGTAAAAAAAAATAAAAGTACTTTTGCAAACTTGAAACCTGTTTTAGAGTGATTCTAAGTACTTTTTACATTTTTTGTTAATTAAATACTTCAATTACACAAGGATGGATGGGTGAGTCTTGGGATTACCTCACTTGTTTACCAAAGAATTTCTGCTAATAACCACTAGATAGTTTTGTTAAACCAGTAGAATAGTGGAACAAGTGAAAACCCCACATGATATCTTAGTAATAAAATGTAGCTTAATTCTCTCTGAGGAATGTTATTATTCCCACCAAATTTCATGTTGCATTGCATATGACACCACAGAATAGTACACAGCATACAATACCCTAAACTTGTCTACACACAGGTACATTTGATAATTTCTGATAAACAATTTAAAAAATCTTTTCAGATATGTAAGTCTTTCACAAACTGTTATTCTATTTGAACTTCTCATATATATAATAAAGTCATTTCTATGTTTACATTTCTATTTGATCCTTTTGTATTTTTTATTAGGTTTGTTCAGGCAATGAAATGTGTAGTTAATTGTATGTAATTGTTCTTATATTTATCCTTAAGAGGAAGCAAGTTTGGGAAAGACTGGTATAAAAATAATTAGAAAGGTTAGATGAAAATATCTAATTATGGTTCTTTTGTAGGCTGAGCAGGAAGAACTTGGCCTGGCTGAAGTTGAAAGCCGCAAAAAAGCATTTTTGGAGAACGAGAGCAACCCAGTGCGTGCTGTGAATGGAAGCAATGAACCAAGTAAGCTGTAGATGACATTGAATTTAATATAAGTGACTGTTGATAGCTTATTTAGTTTAGTTTTGATACTAAGTACCAAACTGTGAGATGCTAATACATGTCAATTCTTAATTTTATTATGTCTCAATTTCATAAGGATTTTGATAAAATAAACTAATTGGTATCAGCAGATACTGTAAGCAACCAAAGGCCTGTGTTCCAGACTAATCAAAGTCTAGTAAATAACAACAACAGCAGATACTGTAAGTAACCTAAGGCCTGTGTGCCAGACTAATCAAAGTCTAGTAAATAACAAAAGCAGATACTGTAAGCAACCTAAGGCCTGTGTGCCAGACTAATCAAAGTCTAGTAAATAACAACAACAGCAGATACTGTAAGCAACCTAAGACCTGTGTGCCAGACTAATCAAAGCCTAGTAAATAACTGATATGATTTATTATGTGTGTGTATAGAGATATAAAATGATTTCTTTTGTATATTTTCCTATATATTTTGATAGTCTAATATGTGATGATCAAGTATCTGAACTGTAGATTTAGTATTTTATATATTTAAAGTATTTATTGTATTTTGTTTTTTTCTAGAACCCAGCACAAGCAGTAACAATGCCAGCATCTGCAACATGAAGATAGGAAATGAGAAAGCTTTACCTAGCTTTTGGATTCCAAGTCTCACTCCTAGTGCTAGTGCCACTGTGATGGCTAAACCAGTGAGTATCCCTTTGCTCTTTGAAAATATTACTTCTTCATTGCAACATATCATTTTTTAAAAACTCTTTTTGTGATGACATATGCTTACTTGAAGCAAAATAATGTGCTGCTTCACAATGTTTTATTTCGAAACAGCCATTTGTAATGTGAGATGTGCACATGTGTAGGTTCAATTTCTTATGTTAATATTGCTTATGAATATACTTGAGTTATTTTGTACTCTTTGTACTCTCGGTACACAAGAAGTTTCTATTTTATTTAGCAGATGAATACAATGGAGGGAGGTACTAAAAATTTGTTAGCCCAATCGATCAACAGGAGAATGACCTTTACTTTCTCTCATTTTTTTTAATTAAATTCTTCTTGAAGGACTAAAACGACTCAAAAGATCATATGCCAAGTATGTTGAACTTTATGATGAATTTGTACAATAATGTGTACATTTAATGTACCTAAAAATAAAGTTGCAGTATCTCTGAAGCCAAAATAAAATGATATATATATAAGGGTGTACTTATTTTTGGACTGCTCCCTATTCATATTTTTGGTAATAAATTACGTTGTTTGCATTAGGTGTGCTGGTGCAAACAACGTAGTTCTCCTGCTGGAGAATGTAAATCGAATGATGGGCCCATGAATCAGGTTTACCCCCACAGTATTCACGAGCCCATTGCTAAGCACCAGCATCCTGGAGACATTCCTTGCAAGCCAAGAATTTAGTGACCCAAGGGTAATCAGATAGCTACCTGGACAAATTAGACCAGGAGCTTTCTTTTTACTCATCACCTATCTTAAGGGCCTCATTGATCAACAAATAACATTTTTCAGCAGAATTATATATGACGTTTGTCTCGAGTGCTTTTGTGCAGTAATGCATAAAAAAAGATAAAACCTGAAGGAAAACGAACCGAATAGATGACGGATATAGAAAGGATTTCAACATGAATGATATGCACGCGGAACCACCATTCCTGTGTGATTATGCAAAATCAAGAAACAGTTACTATAACATCAATGTCCGAAAGTAAACAGCATTTTTAAATCACAAACTGCACTAAAATGAAGATGAACGAACATCCAATGTAATGTCTGCTTTTAGTTGATCTGGCTTATATATAGATATATATATTTCTTTTAAATACCCTGTCTGGTGGCAAAAGCTGCTTGGTAGCACCAGGAGTGGCAGTACCGCCTTGAGCTACCAAAACTGTGTTATCACCCTGGTTGGTGGCTGATGAGGACAGAGTATCACAAGTGCTTTCACACGTATGATGAAAAAAAAAAAAAAAATAATGTCCATGTTGATTGTATAACATTCACGGTTAATAATAAAATTTTGGTGTTTTTCTTGAAACCAGCTCATTGGCCTAGTTGGTAGAGTGTTTGCCAATGGTTCGGGAGACCAGGTTCAATCCCAGGTCAAATCATACCAAAGACTTAAAAAAAATGGTACTTGATACCTCCTTGCTTAACACTCAGCGTTATGAGGTACGTATCAAGAGTAAAGTGGAGCAATCCAGGGAAAGGAGTAGCGCCCTCTCCTAAACCTCGATGTAGTAGCCATTGAAAAGGGAGCCTTCGGGTTGCCCTTGACTACAACGATCTTACTTGAGAACAAATGAACTTTTTGTGGGTGGGTGATACTGCATATTGTGTGTTTGTTTAACGCTTTTCACCGTGCCAACAGATTCTACTCTCTGATCACAAGCAGAAAGCCAGGAAGTTAAACTTAATCTTAGGCAAAAGTGCTGATCCATATATAAAATAATTCCATAATTTTTAATGGATACTATGCTAGTTTGTTTCATAAATCTTTCCTGTGATATTCCAAGTTACATAATCATCTCATAAAAATAATATATCATAAAAATGATGAGATGTGATGATGATGATAATAATAGTTATAATAGATAGATAGATGATGATAGTAGATACATGATGAAATAATAATTATGAATATATGATGAAAGTATCAATAATAGAAGGATGAGGATAATGAAAATATCAGTAAGAGATCAATGATGATGATGATGATGATAATGATAATGGAAACTGGAGGAATTAAAAATCAGAAGAAGAATCGAAAACATACAGACCACAGCATTATTAAGATCAGCTAGAATACTCAGAAAAGTCCTGAAGACCTGTGGTCGCTTAGAATTTAGTGAAAAACTCACACAGAGTTAAAATAATAATAGATAAATAATAAAAACAATAATAGATATATGCAAAAAAGAAAAGGAGGGAAGATACTATTATTCAATCCTCCATTTTATTTTTTATTTTCTTTTCTTATTTACTTTTCTCTGTGTAGAAAAACAAGCAAAGGGTCAAGGTTACATACACATATATATTTATGAGCATTTTAGTAATATTCATAGTACAGGTTAAAAGTGGAGTAACAGTATCCTGAAACCAAACTTTTTTAGACTTTATTTTTCAATGCAGGTATCATTGGTAAATGAGAAAAGTTTTGTGCTCATTTACCAACATTTTTTTCATTCCCCAATGCATCCAAAAAAATAAGGTCTAAAAAGTTTGGCTTTGGGATACTGTTATTCCATTTTTAACCTAGACTAATAGATATTTACAAAATTGGGTTTTAATTCTTTGTTTCTGTTCTTTATAGGATGAAAAGGTTCGCTGTCCAATGAGTGGCAAACCACTCAAGTTAAAGGATCTGCTTGACATCACATTGACTGCAATTAATGATAGAGATCAAAAGACGTCTCTCATTACTAAGCAGGTTTGTATTATTCTTTCTATTTAACTTTGATCACTAATTTCAGAAAATTACAATATGTTTATCTTTGAGTCATTGTTTTCTCTAAATTATCTGACTGTGTTCCATTGAATTTGTAGTCATAGTGATTAGTGTCACTTTATTTTCAAAATAAAGTGACAATAATGTTACCAAATCACTATGATTATAAAGGAGTGTTCTGGGTATTACACTAAACTGAATCTGATGGTGAGGCTCCAGTTATGAAGATCTATGGAGTATGAAGTACTCCTTTATTGCCATTACTCTCAGGTCCACTCTTACCCAGAGTGGTAGTACCTGTTAGGTTTCCATCTATGGATCAAATAGATATGTTTAAAAATTATTTATATTCAATAGGATCATGTGCAAAGAACTGCTTAAGAAACAAATACTAAAAAAATGTAAGTATAAATGCATAATGAATGTGATTATCTAATCTCTAGGCATAGAATAATCCTAGATGGGTTGACATGCCATTAAAATCAATCAATCAATCATTTATTTTGAAAGTTCATCATGAGCCATTTTGAGTTCTCTGTTCAACAACAGCCTTTTCCAATTTCTTCTATGGTGACCTTGATTGTGTTGACCTCTACAATGTCTCGCCAGCAAACTCTTTTATCTTATCTCTTCATCTTTTTTGAAATTTTTTTTGAAATTTTTTCTTACTATACTTGTTATTTCTTGGGCACCATTCTATTTAACCTTTTGCATCATCTGTTATCCCCCCCAGCCTTGTATCCTGCTCACTTCCATTTTTGTTCTTTAATAACTTCTATGATATTTGTGCTTCATGCTGATCTCATTTTATCTCTTATTAGCAATATGCTTTCTATTGATCTGTGTATCTATTTTGAAAGTTAAGCTACATTATGTATGAATAGAAACAAATGAGTAACTTACTTTGAAAATACTGCAGGCTATGAATTAAATTAACTTTACTTTAATATCAATCAGAAAGTTATAAAACTTACAAATTATTCAGTAAAAAGTTGAAGACGAATTCATATTGTGTATACTTGTTCATAAATAGAGTTTTAAAGACCAAATTTTGAAATAAAAGATAAGACATTGTCAAGATGAGCCAATTCATTGTTCTTCTCAGAGCTTTCCATCATAAAACAATATGAACAGATCTCTGAAAGTAAAACCTCATTTATTTCTCTGAAAACTACTACAGATACAAAGAGTACACTGTTGGATAGAGCAAATTTTCTGCTACAAAATAGTATTTTTCTACAAAGTTTCTGATGATGGCTGTGCTTAAAAGAGGGTTGCTCCAAAAGTAAAGCCTCTTATTTATTTCCTTAAAAAGTACAACAGATACAAGGAGCACTGTAACATTGTTGGATAAAGCAAATTTTCTGGTACAAAAAACTTTATTTTCAGTCACCACCATTGGCTATACATTTTTGACTGTGGTGAACAAGAGTCTGTATGCTGTGCACATAGAAATCTGCACCAGTAGTAATGATGGCATCTTTGTCAAGGAAATGTTGTCCACACAGTCCATCTTTCCTCAGCTGGATTTATGTGAATGTGCTAAATGAGATGCTTTTCATTTCATCAGTTGAAAACCATGTTGAATTAGATTTATTACTTATATCACTGTTGCCATTGCTGAAATACAATCTATGCTCATGTTCATATTTTTGGTTTTCATTAACATTCAGATGGCATTGATGAATGTCAGTGAGTGAAGGAATTCACTGACATGCCTTGCTTTCATATCAAATGTCAATTTACCTAAGTGATGCTTATATGCTATCTATATCAAAACAAAAAAAAATTATGTATTATTGGCAGGAAGGTTCAACCTCTACTGCCTTATCTCCAACATCTGCCTTTGATAATGTTGGACACCATTACTTTTAGACTGGCTGACTTATGAGTATATCAGGCAGTGAAAATGGTGATAACTGTGGAAAGATAGTGTTTTGTTGTTGAAAACTTGTTCTATCCAACAGTGCTATTTAAAAAAATATGGTTTCCGAAGTTGTAAAATGGATTCCCTCTTGATGCAACACTTGACCATGACAAAGAGGGTTTAAGTATATATACAGAGTGAGAGAGCCATTTCTCTTTTGTAGGGATTATCAAGAAAATAGGTTACTGATGCTGGTAGACATTAAGTCATAAAGAATGAGAGACAATTTACATATAAAAAACAGTCTTAGAACTTTTCCAGGCATGACTAATAATTCCCATAAACTTGGATGAGATCATGCTCAAAATGGTGGAACCTTAGATAGACGGAAATTTGGTGAATTATAAGATTGTGTTTTGTAATAAACACATTTCATACTCACTTGTTACTTGAATTTGCTTATTTTATATATGAATGGTTGTTTCTGTGTTATGTCATAATGATCAATAAATGGATTTTTTCTTCTTTTTTTTATAAACTTAGGCTCGTTATGTATGTGCTGTTACCAATGATGTATTGGGTAACTCTGTTCCTTGTGCAGTTTTGAAAACCTCGTAAGTAAAAGTTAATTCATTCTTATGTTATACTTTAATGCCAAAATACTTTTTTCTTCTTTACATTATAATTGTTTATATCTTTCTTAGAAGTTATAGAAACATATAGGAGTTGTATAACTTGGAATGTTTATTAGTAAGGAGGTGCCCGTGGTGTAATGGTTATCATCGTAGGAAATAGACACAGCGATACGAGTTCAAATCCTGGACGAGGCTGATTGCATTTCACATAGCACTAATACCCTTGGGAAAGGTATGAATCCAATTATTCTCCCTCCAGCTATGGGTAAATAGTAGGGCAGACTGCTTTCTTCAACCTTGGTGAGGCAACTAGTCTAGGAGAAGGAAAACTCTGAATTCAAACCTGTTAAATTCTGCTTAAAAATTGACCTTGTGTCATATCCTGCCCGAGCAGAGGGGTTGGATAAATATGGAATGTTTATTAGTAAGAACTATTAAAAATTAGTGACATTTTTAGGTATTTTAAATAGCTACACTGAAGAAGATTAAAAAAACTGTAAATATGAATGAATTATAAAATAGGTTATATGTATGTAGATTAAGTTTTGGTTACACTCATGGCTTAACAGTTATTATTGTAGGAAGTGGACTTAGTTGCTCCCTGAGGGCAAATCCTGTTTGCGTTTCATATAATGCTAATACACTTGAGCAAGGTATGCATCCAACTATTCTCCTTCTAGCTATGGGTAAAATAGTAGGACAGACTGTGCTCTTTAATCTTTGTATACCATTCTGGCAATCAGTCTAAGAGAAAGAAAAATGAACTTAAAACTAGTTGAAGACCTGGAGAGCAATGGGCTGCACCAGGCTATTCCTGCCTCGGACGTGATACATGAATAGTATCCTCACAACCAAAACCATGTTACGGAACGAGTGATTGGTTGATTGAGATCATATTTTAATTTAGTATAAATAGAATTATTTAAATCAATTTCAAACATAGTTATCAGTTTTTTAACTGTCGTCTTCTTGCACAGTCGCCTGGTGCTGTAGAATACACTGATTGCACCTCTGCAAGGGGGTAAGACCCTCTCAACAAGTATCCTGGATATGACACTAAACAATCTGATGGTGAGGTTCCAATAATACTGGAGCTTTGGGGAATGTGTAGCACTCCCTCATTGGCATTGCTCCCAGGTCCACTCTGACCCGGAGTGGTAGCACCTGATAGGACCCTATCTATAGGTTAAATAGAACTAAACTGTGTACTTATACTAAACTGAATTGTTTAAATTAGAACTGTTTGACTAAACTAAATTGCTTGAAATAGAAATGTTTTTGATAATTAAACTGTGTACTCATGCTAAACTGAATTGTTAAAGATAAAACTTGATTATTTGTATAAAAATGGATTTGGCATTAAATAACCAACAAAGGTTGATATGCCATAAAACCCAACCAACCAACAACAACTGTAATCTTCATGTTCTACAGCCATTCTGCCATTGCTTTTATAGGGTCATATTGTGGAGGAGATTGAGAGTCATAGAGATTTGCAGAAAACAATTTAGTATTTTATTGAGAATGCAAGATCTCCAATCTGATTTAAATGATATTTTAAACACTCAGAAACCCGGTTTAAGTTAAAAAAAACTTATCTTTTCTTTACAACTAATTTTATGTTTTTATCTGTCAATTAAGATCAAGATTAGAACATAAGAGATAATATTTAAAGATTTTAATCTATTTGAAAATTTGCCACTTGTTTTAAGACAACATTTAATCAAAAATTAACCTTATTTTTATTCTATCATTCTGCTCTGTCAGCAAGGCTTACTGACTGTATCCCCTGCAGAGGGGTAAGACCTCTCACCAAAATAAAAAAGGGGTGTCCATAATAAGATATTAAACTGCATCTAATGGTGAAGTTCCAGTTCTGGAGAATGTTGAATACCTCTTCATAGCCATTACTCCCAAGTCCACTCTGATTCAGAGTAGTAGTAACTATTAAGCTTCAGTCTATGAGTCAAATCATCATCATCAAGTTGTGCTACTAGCATGGATTTTCCTGACTCTCTTTCACCATTTGTCCCAATCGTCCATTGTTTCTAGTAGGTCTTCCAGACTACATCCTCTGTCTCTGCAGAGCTGTTGTAGATAAGTTCTGGTTGTCATCTAACACTTGCACATACGTGTGAAGGGGTCCATAGGAGAATGTTACTTATGAGTTTGTCCTTCTCTAGCAGTGTTCCGCATGTCTTGTCCATCTTATTTTGATGGTTTTAGAGATGAAATGTTGGTGGTTGTACAACTGCTGTTTTGCGGGATGTTGCTTCCAGGATTTGTTCAATATAGTTTGTAGCATTTTTGTGCAATTCCTGTTTAGCTTTTTCTCTAGATGCTTAGTCAATGTCCATGTGCATCCATATAGTAGTATGGACATGAATGCTGCTTGGAAAAAATTGCGTTTTGTTTTATTGGATTAGTCTAACTTCCATATGATCGATAACCTATTGATAGCATCTGTCTTAATTTTTGAGATGTGGCTTGATATGTATTATTTTGTTTGTGATTTTTTGGACTGTTGTCTTCATCTTTATTGTGCTAACTTAAAATAACGTTTTGGCTGCTGTATCATCTGGCCTTCCTCAGGTGTCCCTTGTTTATCTAAGTATAGAAATGATTTCCTAGGTTGAATCATTTCTATACTCAGATATACAAAGGACACCTGTGGAAGGCCGGAGGATACAGTGACTGAAATGTATTTTAACTTGTCACAATAAAATTGAGGACAAAAGACCGAAAAATCACAACCAAAATAATACTATTGATAACAGTCCATGCTTTTGCTGATGTCATTTTCAGTAGATGATATGCTGCTTCCGAGGTAGGTGAACTTGTTTACTGATTTCAGAGAACGACTATTTAGTGTGAAGATGTCTCCATTTTGATTAAAATACGTGTATTGTGTTTTGTCTGCACTCAGCTTGGGTAGGCAAATTTACAAGAAGCGCTATGTCATCTATGTAATCTATGTCTGTAATAGTTTCTGCAGGGGTATTGTCTGCTTCTTGTTTTTTTTTAGTGTAAAGCCATTTTCTTTTATTAGATCAATTGACATTTAATGTACATAGTCTAGGCAGATTATGAACAGATATGGGGCTAATGTATCCCATTGCACAACACCAGCAACAATGTCAAAGTCTGTTTCTCCATCCAGTGAGTGAACTTATACTTTTGAGTTTTTATAGAGCATCATTATGGCTGTGACAGTTTATTTGGGGAGACCATGAGTTAAAACTATTTGCTCCATCTGTGTATCGAGCCAAATACCTTGGAGCAATGTACAAATAAGTGTCACCTCAAGGATTTTTTCATGAACTCACAAGATTTGATGGATTGTCAGAATCTGTAATGTTGTGGATTGGTTTCTCTGAAAACCATTTTGATTCTTCCTCATAACTTTTCTCAATTTATGGTTTGATGCGGTTGAGTAGCAGAGCATTAGAAATCTTAGCCGCTATGGAAGCAAGGGTTATGCTTTGGTAGTTCTTGGCTATTCCAAGGTCACCTTTTTTGGGGAAAGGGAGGATGTAGCCTTTTGTCCATCCCTCTATTGGGCTCTGGTTATATATGGCATTGCAGTTACAGAGCAGTAGGTCATCATATTTCTTGTTTTCCATACTTCTGGTGGTATTTCATCAAGACAAGCAGCTTTCCTGTTTTTAATTTTTGTTATTACTATGTCGAATTCTTGAGTAAATTGTTCTAGTTTGATATCTAGTTGGTTGTTATTAATTTTCATGATCAGTTTATCTAACTTTAGGGAATTTTCCATGCAGATTCTTGAAATATTCTTTCAACATGTGTATTCATTCTTCTTGGCTGGCAGCTCTTCCTTTTACTTCATTTACTGTCTGCCATGCTATTCAATATTGTCTATCTTCTACTGAATTTCTAATTTTATTGATCTGGCCTTGAATGTATTCTATTTGTTCTTTTTGATATGCATTAATTAGTTCTTTGTACTTTCTTAAAAAAAAACACTAATAAGATACTACACAAAAAATATAAATATCAACATATAATGAATATGATTCCCTAACCTCTGGGCATAAAATAATCCTAGATGATTTGACATGCTGTTAAAATTGATCAATTGTCAAAATTGTCAAGTTTAAAAAGCAAATTGAGTGACTATATAAAACAAATCTTTAATTTTCACAATTTGTCTTCAGTGTAATTTATTAATTTCTGACTAAATTCAAACATTTAAATATCCAGATTTCATTTATCAACTAGTTTACAAAATATCTGATTATGGATAACTTATCTTTAATATTAAGAATTATTTTCAAGTAATACAACATATTTTCATATCTATTATTAAAAAAACTAACTTATTATGAAAACTTCATTGTTATGTTTGTCTAATCATAAAAGATTTGGGTTAAGATATCTTCAGTTATCTTATTTTATCGATAAATTTTTAAAAGACTCCTTAATACTTTATTATGGTAAAATTTATTTTATCTAATATTTAACTCAAAAATCAAATTTAAAAAAAAGTTCCTTTTTCATAAAATACTATAGAACTGTTGATCATAATTTGTTTTTAAATATTTATTGAAATGGATTTTCATTTTTAGTAAAAGAAATGATTTTTTGTAGTTCTGAGTAAAGACATGTTTTTAAGTTGTTAGATTTAGAAAAAAAAAAAAAAAAAAGAATGTGTTCGATGTAAATTTAGTTTGCATAAAGTTTTCTTCTTTTTTTTCCTTCTGTTTTTTTCCTTTCTTAATATTTTACTTTTATTTTTGTATTTTCCAATTTGTTTTGGACTCTTACTTTTTTTTGTAGGTAAATATATAATTCTTTATAATATGTATTTCTCTTTTCTTTGTAGAGGGAGCGTTGTGACAATGGAGTGTGTGGAAAAAATTATTAAGAAAGATATGGTAGATCCTATTAATGGTAAAAAACTTCGTGAATCAGACATCATTCAATTACAAAGGGTAAGTGTCATTTTTTGTTTGTTTTCTTAATAAAAGTAAAAATAAAGTTGGTGACTGTAGTCGAGGGCGACCAGAAGGCTCCCTTTTCAATAGCTATTACACAGAAGTGTAGGGAAGGGTGCTACTCCATTCCTAGGATAAATATCATCATTATCATGTCACGCTATCAGCATGGATATTCCTGACCGTCTCTCTCCACACCTCCCTATCGTCCATTGCTTTCACCAGATCCTCAGGGCTACATCCCATATCGGCGCAGAGCTGCTGTATGTAGGTTCGAACTGGACATCCTGCCTTTGCTCATCCATGTGAAAGGGTTCACAGGAGTACATCACTCACAAGTTTGTCCCTACTTCTCCAGAAGTGTCCCGCATATCTGGTTTGTCTAATTTTGACTGTTTTTGTGATGGGTAGTAGGTGGCGGTATAGCTGCTGCTTTGTGGGGTGTTGTATTCAGGACTAGTTCAATATTGCTCACAGCATTCTTGTGTAATTGCCGTCAAGCTTTTTCTCCATCTGTTTAGTCAGCGTCCATGTGGTGCATCTATATAGCAGTATTGACACGCAACTGGCAAAAGCATGGGCAGCTATCAATAGACTTTCGGTCATATGGAAGTTAGACCTGACCGATAAAATAAAGCACAGTTTTTTAATAAATATAACTTAATAGCTAATTGGTGCCAAGCAATTGAGATGAGTCAAAAATATCCAATTATGTAATTATTGAATTTATTGATTTACAGAAACCATAAGAGAGAAAGTTGAATAATTTTTGTTTAGAAATATTTGAGTATGAAGATATTTTCAGACTTCAAAAAACTTGACAATTATCAGTTACTGGCCCATTGGCATAATGGTTAGTGATCACCAATAGTCTGGGAGACCTGGGTTCAATCCCAGCTCGAGTCATACCAAAGACTCAAAAATAATACATGATGCCTCCTTGCTTAACACTCAGCATCATAAGATATGGATCAAGGGTAAGTGGAGCAATTCAAGAAAAGGAGTAGCGCTCACTCCTACACCTCAGTGTAGTAGCTATTTGAAAGGAGCTTTTGGGTTGTCCTCGACTGGTCGTCCAACTTACTTAATATTGATATGAATCTGATTTTACCTATGTGACAAAAGATGTGAACAGTTGAAATCTTGTCTGGTGAGAAATAAAGTCTGTCCTTTCTAATTTTTCGTGGTGGTAGTAAATATATTGAAAGTAGGTGACTTTACTGATTGTTTATTTTTTTAAAAAATGTGAAATATTGTTTGGGGGGTAATGATTGACAGTTGGATATCAAAGACAAGAATTTGAGAATGAAATACAATCTCAACACATCTAAATTTCTAACTATTGAAGAAATAGAACACAGTTGTACAGGTGTAATTTCATATTGTCACTGCAAGAAGAAAACACAGACTGCCATTCAGAGAAATATTTATTCACAGAATATACACACATTTATATCTTACAGGAGGTAAAAAAAATAGTGTAAATGCCACTGGATGAGTCCAAAATAAAAGTCAATGGAGGTAAAAACAGATCTGCACTGTTTCACTCGACAACATATTATATATATGAGTTTGGGCTGAAAAGTTCATATGATGACGTCACATCTGTTGTTGATGATTTCTTTTGACCAATGGGATCCAAGCATTACAAATAGAAGAAATGTGTGAACCATAAAGAAATTTATGTTGAAAAATAAACTGCATTTGGTCACATTCCATTAAAGCATCTTGGTCTACCTATGAACTTTTCAGATGACTTATTCTGTTTTTTTGTTTTTTAAAATTTTTGTTTTTTAAACTTTTTATTTTCAGGGAGCAAGTGGATTTGCTGGTTCTGGAATTAAACTGAAGGCTACTGAAAATCGTCCTGCTATGCAAGCTTAATGAGTGAGTTATAATTGTAAAGATGTTGTAAATAAAAGTTTCATTCTATGCAAAAAATGTTTTGTTATTCATGAAATGTAAGGAAATTCTTTTTATGTAGTAACCATATTTTTATTTAACTAATTGGCTATTAAAGTTTTAAAAAATGTTCTACCTGATTATTGCACTGTCATAAACTAATAAGATATCTAATATTATTGTATCTTTCTTATGAAGGATAGTTTTTCATTGCATAATATTTAATATTGTTCTTAACCCATTCTCTGCTGTATGTGACTATAGTCAAATTTCCAAAGTTATGTTGTGTGCAACTATAGTCAAATTCTTAGCACCTTGAAATATACAACAATCATTGATTTCCTTGTAGATGAAATAGAGTAGAATTTTGTTCTGTTTGCTAGTCCATATTTTTTTACTCTATTGGGAATTTTGTAGAGAACTTTCTCATTATTTTGCTCCTCAAATTTGAATATCTTTTGCCATATTTTTCATTCAGATTGTTGCTATGGAAACTTGTAGGTGTAAGCAATATCTGTCAGTTCATACTAAAATGGTTCTGGAAGAAATTATACCTGATTCAAATTTGGAATTGAATGAAATTAGCAACAACAAAGTTAATTTTACTCTCTATGGCTCAGATACATGATTCACATCTGTTGTACATAATAATATTGGTCAAAACGATTTTTGATACCAAGAAACAAAACCTGTTTTTTAACTAATTACAGGGTGCTGATTTCAGAAATGACCTTAGTTTTTCATGGTTAGTTAGGTTTTGCTGTAATGTAATTGCTCATTTTTTGGAAAAAACATCAATTTACAATCTTGGCTGATCACAAAATTAAGATAAGAAACCTATGTCAATCACCTGAAATAAACTATTTTTATAAGAAAAAAAGTATTTTTGTGTCAAAAAATTTAAAATAGAAGTACCAATTTTTTCCAAAATATTGCCAAAATTTAAATTAACTGATAAACTTTATCAGTAATATACATTAATAAACCTGATAATTAAGGTGACATCCAAAAATGAAACCCTAAAATCTTCTGTTTGATATTCGTAAATTTATCCCATCACTTTTGTCCCTTCATCACTGAAAGAAACCAAACATATTGAGAGCTTTTGTTTTCACAGTTGAAAAGAAACTCCGACTAAATAAATCCCAATTAAATGCATGTATTCCATTGTACATGATGAACACCATGAAAATGGTTTGACCATTACACCAGGAAACTCATTAAGGATGATAAATTTGTTAATTCAATAAATTTCTTGGAATTATGTGCTTTGACATCATTTGTTGACATGGTGAAAAACTTTGGCAATTGCTGGGCCGAAAACAACAAGGAGTTAGTGGAGAAGCTGTTAAAAAATCTACAGGACATAGGTGCTAATATGAGTATAAATGTTCATTTTTTTACATAGCCATCTTGATAAATTTCTGAATAATTGCAGCAATGTGAGTAATGAGCAAAGAGAATAATTCCATCATGATATCAAAACAATGGAAGAGTGCTACTAGGGATGGTCAGACAAACAAATGCTAGCTGACTACTACTGGAGTATCAAAAGAGACTTAAATAACATTGAACATGACAGACAATCAAGAAAGAGAAAATTTTTATCATAGTTCTTATGTTCATGAAGGTTTTATTTCTGCTGTTAGTTTATTAAATGATTTGATGAAACTACTTGTTGGAGTTGGTATATTCAATTGTGTTATTTTTAAAGACTTAGTCTGATTGTTATTGCAAAAATAGCATTTCTCAACAAGCAGAACAATATTTTTTGGTTTAACACTAGTTTACAGGAGACAAATTCTCGTCCAATATAGATTATTCTTTTCTAATCCACTGTTTCTCATATGTATGGATGTATGCTTGACCAACTTGCAATGTGATAGCCCAATTGGCTGGGGCTGTAGAATACACCGACTGAATCTCTGCAAAGGGGTAAGACCCCCTTCCAACGAGTGTCCTGACATAACATTAAAACATCTGATGGTGAGGCTCCAGATTTGGGAAATGTGGAGTACCCCTTCATTGCCATTGCTCTCAGGTATACTCTTACTCGGAGTGCCAGCACCTGATTGAGTCTTATCTATGGGTCAAATGGAACAAACTGTGCAAACAAATAACATGTTAAATTGTGACTGTTATATAGCAATACTTGAAACCATTTAACTGTGTACAAAACAGAGCTCAAGCTTGTTTAAGAATGTTATCTTCAAAATTTAATATACAGGATTTGGCATTAAATAACGTACAATGGTTGATATGCCATAAAACCCAACCAAGCTAAACCATTACTATGTGATGTGTCAAGAAGACGTTGCTTAAAATTCCCCCTCAGCTATTCATTATGCCAAGCCAGAGCTTACACAAAAATTTGGGTAAACGGGTTGGGTTTCTCGTTCTACAGTGGTATCTGCATCAGAAAAATAAGGTTTAAATAAATTCAACTTTGAGTTACTCTTACTGTGCTTTTAACCTAGACTATATGTAGTACTTTTGGAAAGCAGTCAGAATAACACATGGACAAAGATTCTTTTTCCATCTTTATAATTGTTCTGTAATTGTTCATCCACCATGAACTTCCCTCCTCCTCTCTTGTTAGCTCGAGTGCGGGTGTGGATGTTTTAACAGACGGGAAGGTGTTAAAATTTCATAAATGCAATGAGATAGTGAATTTAGGATTTTTAACAGTTTCATACAAGTGAACGGAGCAGACGCCTGTGATTTGAATTCTTAACGACTCGCAGGCCGTTCACAGTGTATTAGGGGGGCTCATTTTAGACTTTTATTAAATGCAAATACGTTCCACTTTTCAAGAAAAGCCGATAGAAGACCTACAAAAAGCCAGTCTGATTTATTGAGATAATAAATGTAGGGACAAAACTGAAAATGCATGTTTGTCCATCTCTTTCACCACAGATCAAGAGACTACATTTTCGACTTTTCTACTTTCTTTAAGTTTCAAAAAGGCAACAATCTCTACATTCGATACCTTATTTGCTTCGTAGTTGGATGGAACAGACTGCTGTTACTGCACAGATTACAATTAGGTTTGTACTTTGGGTCTAGAAACAGGATAGAAAAATGACCTTTCTTCCGACGATCTTCCATATTCTCCAAACATTTTAAGGGTCTTATTCCTCTCCTTGTAATAGGATAGCATGAAACAGGTAACTTTTTTTTTTTTTAACTTTGATGCTTTCATATTTTAATTATCATTTGGGGATTCTCCAGTGGATGGAAAAAATGAACCCACAAACAAAACATATGAAATTCGACAATAATTGTTCTTGGTTTGACACGAAGAATTTGAATAAAGTCGTGCACCTCAATAAAGGGATCAATATTTCTATTCCTGTTAGCATTTTTTTTCTTTTTTACGAATTAAATTCATAATTACCGTATTTGACAGCATATAAGGCGCACTTTTAAAAAAAATTCCCCTGCGTCTTATTTGGCATATGTTGGTTTAAAATTCGCATTAGTCGGCCGAAATTTACTACCTGACAACTATTAGCTTAGACTTCAGAATAACTTTCTTATACTTATTGTCATCATTTAAAATGCAGATTAAAAGTGTTATCATTGATAATATTCATTATTAATTTCATCATGTTTAATATTAGTTCTTAATTTCACTAAATTTTTTCCTTGATATGCCCTACTGAAATTGGGGTGCGTCTTAGACAACTGTACGTATTACATGCCGTCAAATACAGGTAATAAGGGTGAGTCAAAAGTTTTGCAATATTTTGGTAATGTGAGGAACAATTCAGCAACTGTAGATACTTTTGCCAGGATAGTGAATGTGATAAATTACATTTCACTGTGAGATGCCAACCTTTCCTGATACTCTCTGAGTACTCGCCAGATTTGCCTCTATGGCTTGGAGTACGGCATCGGAATCCACAGTTTTAGGCCTACCTGACCTTGCCAGATCATCGAGGTTCAAGCAACATAAGTGAAATTTCTTGAACCGTCAAATTACTGTACTGTGATCAACTGCACCTTCACCTTTCACACAAAAATATTTTTGGTTGCTTCCACGACGTAAAAATAAGTCCCCGAAGTAGACTTTGTTGCATGCTTATCTGTGTGGCTTTCAAGTGACACATAGAATAGAGAAAATCCCAACGTGTCAGCACTACAACTATCACAACGAGTACCTTTCTATTACTTCGGTTACGTGATATACACACTGCAAAGTAGTAATTACCAAAATACTGCAAAACTTTTGACTCGTCCTAGTAGTTAGAAAAAATCTTTGCAATTTGGCACTGTAGGTGAAGTTTTACATATATATACTCCATTGTTTTTTTAATGACCTTCTTGGACCATCAGAAGAAAATACCGTTACCAGTACCAACTCTGCTGGCTTCCAGTAATTTTTTTTTTTCAATATGTTTTTCTTTACCCCCTCCTGTATTTTTCTTTATTTACAATCCCATGCTTACTTCCTCTTGTACAAAATCGATTGTTGCCAATAATTCTCTACAGAGAAGTGACTGAAAGAAAGGGTCCCCCGTTTTTTTTTTTAATGATTTTCAGGATTTTAATGCGTTTTTGTGATTTTAAAATGTTCTTAATATCATGCACTCGCTTTTTAAAGCAATATTCAAATGCTGTACGTACCACAAGATCTATCTATCTATATATATATATATATAATGTACTATTTACCAACCCCTCCGCTCGGGCAGGATATGACACAAGGTCAATTTTTAAGCGGAGTTTAACAGGTTTGAATTAAGAGTTTTCCTTCTCCTAGACTAGTTGCCTCACCAAGGCTGAAGAACCTAGTCCGTCCTACTATTTATCCATAGCTGGAGGGAGAATAAGGGGGTTCATACCTTTCCCAAGGGTATTTGCCCGAAAGTGAACGTAATAGCGCGACTGGAGTACGAACTCGCGTACTACGATTCCGCAGTTCATCGCTTTAACCATTACACCACGAGGTAATATATAATGTAGATTTATTTCTCTTTTCTTTGTTGGTCCAATGAGAGAAAAAGGTAAATAAATAGGTCTGCAAGTGAATTTGTTTTTTTGTTCTAATCGTGTTTCTGAAGTTTAAAGTCGTTTTCAGGAATTTTATGATAGCTTTGGGCGCTCCCTTTTAGTTTTATAGTACCGACTGTTTTGATAGGTTCTGGTTCTTTTTAATTCCTGGATTTGTGTTTGCGAATATCCAGTTTTAGTTAATTGTTCGTGACAACCTTTGGCCTCGGCAGGTCTTTTTTTAAAAAATTTCTTTTTGTTTTGTATGTTTACAAGTGTATATTCTGTGTTTTTGTGTATATGCGTAAGTGTTCACTTGCAGACCTATTCATTTTAAAGTATATATATATATATATATATATATATATGAACATTTTCTGGGTTTCCATATTTATAAGCGAAGAATGAATAGACATTGTATTAAGATAAAGAATGATGCCAGGCATTGGTTTCGTTTCGCAGTTTTTTCACGTAAAGAATAGGGCAAATACGTGTTTGGGAGGGAGAAAATACGTAAAAGATATGTTTTCGAATGCTAACTTTCAAAGCAAGTATTGCAGACCACCCCTATTTGATGCGTCGGAGCAACACAATCGTCTTACTCCATTTTCTCGCATTTGAGCCTAGTGATGTATTAAACTAAGCTAAGAAAATATGAATATGAAATTCTTTATCAATTCACTATTTTTGTTGTTGAAGTTTTAGTAGTTGTAGTTGTAGTAATAACTGCAGCAGCAGTTGTAGTTGCAGTTGTAACAGTAGAAGATTAATTGAATGATCTTAATGGCATTTTATCCCGTCTGATGTTATTTTACGCTCAGAGATTAGGAAGTTGCCGACATTGTATGTTTATATTTATATTTCTTGTGTAGTTTCTTAAAAGTTTTTTGCACACAGTTATAATATCAAGTATACTTATCTAATGCAAATAATTTTCAGACATTTATTTGAGCCATAAATGGGACCTTAGTAGGTACCATAACTCTGGTTTAGAGTGGACCAGGGAGTAATGCTAATGACGATGTACTTTACACTTCTCAAAGCTTCAGAACTGGATCCTCATCATCAGATACAGTTTAGTGTCATAACAAGGACACTATTTTTGAGGGGTGGATGTCTTACCCGCATTGGGAGAAACAGTCAGTGTATACAGCTGACAGGACTAAATGGAGAGAGAGAGTGAGAGAATTATAACGAAGAAAGTCGTTAAGTTACCTCCTCGTTATATCTAAAGTAAAAATATATGAGTTGAACGAAAATATTGAAAGTTTTTTAATTTAGAAGTTTAATAAATGCTTGAGTCGAGAGGTAGCCTTTGTGCTTGTCGTCGTAGTGGGCAGAAAACAGTTAAAAAGTGATGAACAGGCATTTGGCGTCCAGCCAACAGTTCAAAGTCCCATAGATTTTGGAGTGAGGAATGAATGTCTTCAAAATAGAAAAGCAGAATAGAGATAGAATAATGCAGCTAGGTGTCTGTGTGAGATTTGCATCACTTAAGTCATAGCAAAGGTTTTGTTGCTGAATAAGGACTGGAATGATGTAGTCAGCCATAAGCGTAGTCCGATATCTGTGGGAGAGAGAAGAATGATGATCTCCCACAGAGTTAGGAGGAATGAAATAGCTGAATGTCTGAGCGAAATTACAAGTCGCTGAAGACATAGCAAAAGTTAGAGGCGACATAAAAGTGTTCCTGTAAGAGGCGGAATAATTACATCTAATTTGTATTTAACTGGCAACCTTTTGTCTTGGAGGGTAGACTTAAGGGTCCATAAATTAGATGGCTTTCCTCATGGTGTAATGGTTCTGCTGCTATGAAGAGAAAGGACAGAAAGTACGTCCGTCTTGCTCGAAAGATTCTAAGGAAGAGGGA
Source organism: Sepioteuthis lessoniana (assembly GCA_963585895.1). NCBI lineage: Eukaryota > Metazoa > Mollusca > Cephalopoda > Myopsida > Loliginidae > Sepioteuthis > Sepioteuthis lessoniana. The sequence continues at coordinate 88,426,377 of OY757909.1, forward strand.
GTTTGGCGGGCTTTCACCATTTTTATGTTGTCCGGGAAAATGGTCCGGACAGAATTGGATAAGTCATCTTCATTGGGTGAAAATATGCGACCACCACAATGGTCAAATTAATTTACGTGCCAAATAAAAATACGAAGTTCTTTCTGCTACAGAATGAATGAATGAATTTGTATATATTAGATTGAATGAATAAATGAGGAGAGAGAGAGAGAGAGAGAGAGAGAGAGAGAGGAAGTAACAGAGGCAATAATCATTTACTGACTTAAATTTTTAAATATCTTTTCTTTACTATCCCCCGAAAAAAATCAAATTCTAATCAATCAGAATTTTATTAAGTTGGTTTGATTTTTTAATGGCATATAAACCTTCATGGATTATTTAATGCCGAAGCCACCCTTGCAGAAGAACAGTAGTGGTACAATTTAATTCATAGCTGGTTGATAAGGGGTTTATACCTTTCCCAAAGTATGAACGAAAATAGCTTCATAGTACATTGTGTGACGTTGCATAAATAATCATCCCAGGACGAGAGTCCATTTTATGCGCATGTGACGTCGAGGGCAGTCTGGTACTTGACACTCCGCAAAATAAGTCCCAGTCAAGACTCCTATTTCGGGCATATGTAAACTGGCAAATAATGTGGGGGTAAATTTAGGGCGAGACTGATCTCAGACGTCGGTAAGGGGGTGCCAATTCATTTTCACATACACCACCAAGTCCTTTGTCTTCCTACCCCCTCAGATAGCAGAAGAGCGAACCTCTGGGTTAGAAAATATTAACTGTAGCCAAATTTCCAAAATTCCCTTGTAATGTTTGAAGGAGGCAATAAGACGTTTTGCGAGAATTAATGAAAGCGATACGAGGCTGAAACAGATATGTGCGAAAGAAGTCAAATCGACAGAGGAAATAACATGACCAAAAGATTTCGACACCAGGGTGCATTTAAAGTATAATGAGATTTTAATAGGCGACGACCCAACAAATAATGATGAGATTTCAGAAACAGTTCTTTTTCCTTTCTCTTTTCTTTTTACAATGTAACAAAATGTTAAGCCAACTGGAAATCATCAAACAGAAATGTCTCTCAACAGTCCTTTTTTCTTCTTTCACTTTTTTCTTTTCTCTTACTTGAGAAAAGTGTCTTAGTCGCCGGACTAAAGCATGTAACAGAGTTCATTCACTAATTTAACTATTGATGAAACAGAATCTTTTCAGTTTCTCTCTTTCTTTTTTGAATACATATAACTTTCCAATATTTAGGAATTGTAGAAGGGAAACGGTTTAAGTTATACTTATCTTTGACGGGTTTTCAATGTTCCGATTTCTTTCTCTCTTTTTTACGGGTGAGTGACCTTCCCGGAGCTGGTTGACCTCATCGATATGCCTCTGTCGCTGGCTTTTTCCAAACTCTGTTCTTCTCTTTTTACGGCTGACTTTCCTCGGAGTCGGCTTTCTACCTTTGACTTCTGTCCCAAACTGAAGATTCTTCTTCAAATTTCTCTAACGGGTAAGGGCATTTTGGCGCGAAGAGTCTGTGGGCCAATCATTCGACTTTTCTTACTTCCACTACCAAGTCAGGTCACGCCAACTTCATTGACCTCGACACCTTCCGTTCAACAGACTACAGGTCACAGCGTGCAGGTAGCTTGACCTTCTTTCCCATACCATTTTAACGGTCAGTCTTAGTGTCTGTTGATTCTAATAAAAGGAGAGTAAGGGAATTGTCCTCCCCTTTCCTCTCTCTCTTTAGCATACCACGTCATAATAGGCTAAGATACTCTTATGGAATGTGATCAAATGAGGTTTATTTTTAACATAACTCCCTCTTCCTGCGGTCCACGCACTTCTTCCATCGGTATTGTTAAGCTAGAATCCCATTGGTAAAAAAAAAAATCAGCAGCAGATATGACGTTATCATATGAACTTTTCAACCCACCCTCGTAGGTTTTGTTGATTTTTTTTTTATTCAAAAACAAAAAGAAATCAGGTGAAAACGATTTAATTTATGAAGTAATTTATTCATATATAGATAAAAGCATCCCAAACCAAGACAGAAAATTATAAAGAGCAGATTTATACATATTTTTACTGTATAAAAATCAGTACTTCCTCGTTATCTATAAGGTTTGTTTTGTGTGACTCTTTCGTGTGACTGCGCATGTGCGAGCTCATCAGTATCTCAGAACTAATTCCTTCTTATCCGTATGAAGCGAATGAGAATGCCGCTTAGCCATGATAGTCAAGGACGAAGGAAGAGGAAGCTATTTTCTTTTGAGAATGTCCGAGTTAGAGCAAAAAGAACAGACCATCATTTGTTTCTATGAGCTGGTTGGATCTATTCCTGGTCAAAATAAGTTACGTCAACTATTACCACGCACTTGTCAAAAAGAAGAAAAAAAAATCGATCCATCAACAAAACACTTTTCAATCACATACAGGGCGTCTACAAAAGAAATCATTTCAGAAATGTATTTGAAAAGATATTTAAGATATTGACACTCCTGATACACAATTTTCTAGAGAAAAACTTGAAGTTTATTCAACTTCATTGAATGATAATAATTTCTGTTTGAATAATTAGATCATTTTTATTAATGTGATCATTCACAGGTACTCAGTTGATTTTTGGAAGAATTTTAAAAGAAGAGGTTCGTTTTCTTGTCGACATACCTACCTATCTTTGGGTAATCGAAGTATTTTGTTGGTTTGTTTTGGTTTGGTTGTGTTTTATGGCATATCAACCCTTGTGGAATATTTAATGCCTAATCATGTGTTGTATACTCATAATACAAGTACTAATATATGCGGAACATCATCAACAATAATGACGAACTTCAATGAACGAACGAACACACTTCTTTATAAAAATATAATCTCTCACACTTTATTCTTGAAAGAATGATGTTGGTTGTGTGTGAGAGATGAGTTGGAGACAGTGGACGGACTGCTATATTGACCCCAAGTTCTTCAGACCATAGCAGCACTTCTTCCTCATCTTGGCTGGGGTTGCTCAACCGTGGGTCACTGAGGGCCGCAAGCCCTCAGTCTGCAAGCTGATTCTCACGCAGGTATCTTGTCCCGAACTGACTCAAACCGTCTGTGCCCTGGTTATATTATATTCTCACGTCCACTTGGTTCCGCTGTTCTGCTTATTTACACAGGTGCATCTCTTGATTGACGGCTCGGTCGAGGGTCAGTATATCACACATGTTTATACATATATATGATTTGTAAGCAAATAGTTTGTTGGTAACATTATTTTAAAACTAACCAAAACTCATTTGTTTGCACGTAGTTAAACAGTTTCAAATTTTGCTAACATTAATAATCCTATTTAATGTTAATCATTTGTTTGAACACCGTTAAATGGTTTCAGTATTGCTATTTAACATAAGAAATTCTATTTATCAAGAATTTCTGTCTAATACGAACAATTTGAACACAGCTGTTTGGTTGTGTTTATGACATATCAATCCTTGTGGGTTATTTAATGTATAAATAAATGAATATAGTTAATGTAAGTTATTTTGATCAGCAATAGATCAAGCCAGCATATCGTAACAAATGATGGACTGTTCTTCTCCAAACAAGTTCTTGTTGTAACTCGGACATTCTCAAAATGCTAAAAAGAAAAAAAGAATTTCCCTCAAAGATGTAAACGGTGCTTACAATCACTTAAAAAAAAACAAGCTTTAAGTTTGCAAAAACATTTTTTGTTTACGGCCAATTTCACGCTGTTATCTTCAATCAAAACCAGAAATAACACTTTATAACAAGAGGGCAGATGATATTACCATTTAAACATAAATTGCAGTTGACGTTGTATCGTTCTGACGCCTCATGTTATATTAAAAGAAAGAAAATAAATAATGAAGGCGTAGATATTGATGGTTTTCAATCTAGTAGTTTAATGACTGCTTGAGAAGAGGTTTTCCTTGTGCCGTGAGTTGAAGAAGATAGGAAGACAGTTGTAAATGGCTGTGCGGGAATTTAGTACTTAGCCAGATGCTTCGGGGTCCATTTGGTTTAGGAGGAAGAAATTATTGACCAGGAAATGGTCTTCTAAAGAATGCAGAGGAACAAGTGTTGAAGTGTGCTCTCTCGAGATGAAAGTCCTTGTCTGCTGTTGGAGTCGTCCCGAGTTAAAGAGAAATGTTATCTCTCGTGTCGGCTGGTCTTACCTTGCTGCCAGCCAAGAGGAAAAGAAAAAAGAGAGGGCGAGCATGGTTAGCGCTGCCTTTTATGGTGCCCGGGGAGATGTGCCCGGGCAGAATGGCATCGGTCGTTCTCATTGGATGAAATGTATAATTTCAAAACTCCAACAGCAAAAACAATTCCTGCACTAAATAATGGTTTGAAATTCTTTCTGCTACAACTTCAATGTAAACATTTAAATTTTGCAACGTTTAAAAATGTGACGTCAAAAACATCATAAAAGTCTGTTTATGTGACTATAAGTAATGAATTCAACCGGAACAAACTGTGGGTAAAATATCGAAAGACTCTTTGCATCCAGTAACAACTGACCGTACCAACTCTGCTATTGGTTGATTTCAACACAAGTTAGAACTGCTGCTGATTCTGGACGCTCTGCATCTTTCTGGCCATCGGGAAGATGCCCCATATTTTATTTTGGAAAGAGATCACTGCAAATTTGATTTTGTGTATCAGAGAGACATATTTTCAAATGCAAATGTTGGTTATATGTTTCAAGTATTCGTTATAACAGGAAGATTTCAGTAGATTTCATTATAATTGACATAAATTCACTGAATCTCCCTAATATATTTGATAAAACAACTGAAAAGGCATCAGTGCCATTAAATCTCTTGTCTCTTATTTGATTGATATAAGATTAAATTCTTCGTGATATTCTAAAGGATTCTACTCTGATTTTTACAAAGTTTTTTTATTAAATGATCTACTTTTTTTTTCAAAGGAAAATATAAAGGTGTATACGCATATATTTTTTCTATCGAGTTTAAGTGTTCTTTCAATAATCTTTCGTATTAAAATACTTTAAAAAAAGTGTTGGAGACCATTGATTTATTCTAATCAGAAATATTAGCCTTTGCTTCTTTTCTTTATTACTTTTGATTAAAGGAAAAAAATTTAGAACGACTCTTTTTATCCTCATCATAATCTAGTTTAACTGATAAGGTTATATTCCGGATAAAGCCAACCAATTTGCCTTTTAATGAGAGAAAATACTGCATGAAGATCGATGACGATGATGATGATGATTCGGTTGAAGAATTCATGGAATTTTTAGTAACCGGTTCTGGAATATGGGTTACATTATAACTAGGGTGGCTGGGTCCTAGAAAAAAAAAAAAAAAAGAGAGAAAGCCTTCTTCAAAAACTGCTTTATTTTTTGCGGACAGATAATTTTTTTTATTTCTAGTAGAGAGAATGAATTATTTTCAGAAAATTTTCAAAATAGAGTCAATTAATCATATATAAAAACAAGTCAATTAATCATATATAAAAACAAACAAGTCAATTAATCATATATAAAAACAAGTCAATTAATCATATATAAAAACAAGTCAATTAATCATATATAAAAACAAACAAAATATGATAATTTAACCAACAATTGTGGGTCTTAGTACAATACAATGAAAACAATAAAACATCATCATTACGTCGTGCCATCAGCACGGATATGATATTTTGCAAAACAACCTTTGCACAACCCTCAAACAACAGGGGAGCCACCTAGAAATGTTTCTATCTATTAACAATTAATTGGTCAATGAGTAGCCAATAGGAAAGTACCTTACATTGAACTAGCGCGAAAAACAACAAAAATGTTACTCTGCTTGCAAAAGGGTTAATTACATAAAATTCAACGATACTAAAAAGCAAACACACATACCGTTACATGATAATTTAACGAAAACTTCCTACATACTTCCTAGACCAGTCAGCAGAATAGAATACACCGACTACATTTCTGCAGATGGGTAAGGCCGCCTTCCAACCAATGTCCCAGATATGACGCTAAACAATCTGATTATGAGGCTTCAATCTTGGAGACTTGAGGAATGTGTGTACCTCTTCATGGCCATTGCTCCCAGGTACACTTTGACAAGGAGTGGGAACACCTGATAGATTTCTATCTATGGGTCAAATAGAACTGTTTGGTTTTTAAACTGTCTCCAAACAAATGACTTGTGTTAAATTGATTTGATAAAAAAAGAAGTTTGATTATTTAACTGTATGAAAACAAATGACTGATGTTTAATGGACTTGTTAGTAATGCATAACAATTCCTGGAACTATTTAACTGTGTGCAAACAAGTGAATAATGTTAAATAGAATTATTAGTGTCAAATATCGAGATGCCCGTGGTGTAATGGTTATCGTCGTAGGAAATGGACACGGCGACACGAGTTCAAATCTTGGACGAGAATGATTTCATTTAACATAGCACTAATACCCTTGGGAAAGGTATGAATCCAATTATTCTCCCTCCAGGGAGTAAATAGTAGATAAATAGTAGGACAGACTAGGTTCTTCAGCCTTGGCGAGGCAACTAGTCTAGGAGAAGGAAAACTCTGAATTCAAACCTGTTAAACTCGGCTTAAAAATTGACCTTGTGTCATATCCTGCCCGAGCGGAGGGGTTGGGTAAATAGGATTAGTGTCAAATATCAACACTTGAAATTCTTCAGCTCTGTGCCTAAATTGAATTATTGGTTTTACATAACAATACTTGGAACCATTTAACTGTGTGTAAATGAAGGAATAGTTTTCTATTGAATAATTAGAATTAAATAGGAATATTGTAACCACTTTACTGTCGATAAACGAAAGATTAATATTGAATAGAATTAGTTGAGTTAGATAGCAATAATTGAAACTGTGTAGAAATAATAGCAATATTAGTATGCAAACAAATTTGTACTAAACCATTTAAAAATTAAATTTTCTACAAACTATGATTGCAAACAAATGACTGATGTTAAATTGTCACAGTTATACAGCAATACTTGAAACCTTTTAACTGTGTGCAAAAATGAGCTCAGATTCATTTTAAAATGTTATCCGCAAAACGTGTTAACAAATCCTTTTTTTTTTTTTCATCATACAATGTGTGAAAGCACGTGCGATACCCTAGCCTCATCAGCCGCCAACCAGGGTGATAACACAGTTTCGGTAGCTGAAGGCGGTACTGCCACTCCTGGCGCTACCGAGCAGCTTTTGCCACCGGATAGGGTATTTAAAAGAAATATATATCTATGTATACACAAGATCAACTAAAAGCGGACATTACATTGGACGTTCGTTCATCTTCATTTTGGTGCAGTTTGTGATTTAAAAAATGCGTTTACTTACGGCCGTTAGATGTCATAGCAACCGTTTCTTGATTTTGCGTAATTACACGAGAAAGGTGGTTCCACGTGTATAACATTCGTGCTGAAATCCTTTCTATATTCGTAATCTATTCGGTTCGTTTTCTTTCATTTATGCGTTACTGCCCAAAAGCACTCGAGACAAACGTCATATATAATTCCGCTAAAAGATTTTATTTGTTGATCAAGGGGCCCTCAAGATGGGTGGTGAGTAAAAAGAAAGCTCCTGGTCTAAGTTTGTCCAGGTAGCTATCTGATTACCCTTGGGCCACTAAATTCTTGGCTTGCAAAAAAATGTCCCCAGGACGCTGATGGTCAGCAATGGGCTCGTGAATACTGTGGGGGTAAACCTGACTCATAGGCCCATCATATATATATATATATTTAATATATATCTGTAAACAGTATTTGACGTTAAATAACCTACAATGGTCGGTCGATATGTCATAAAACCCAGCCAAACTAATCAACACACTTCCTGAATGGGTACAGTCCCGCACGATACTCCCTTACCCAAATTTCTCCATCTGAATAAAAGCCGGTCCCCAGTAACTTATCCCTATTTTCGTATTTGTCATGAGTTTGAGCACAATAGCGTAACACATATGTCGACTTTTCACGACCAGGTATCATATTGATGCAGTTAAAGCTGATGGAATACAGTGAAAATCTATGAATATCAACACTTATTAACAAGTCCTTGTGGGGAACAAAACGTTATTATCTCCCTTTCTTTTGATTTATGGATGTAGCTTCCGACAATCACATCACCGTTGGTCATATGACAGTTTAAGAAGCGAGTTCTCTCTCTCTCTTTTTCTGATCAAGAAGTTCCTAGGGATAGGACGTCTACTTTAGCATCTTCTATGTGAGAAGCACATGCATACAAATCACCTTACGAGAACTTGCACTACACCAGACCTACGTAAGAGTAACTTGGAGCAACTATTGCACTTTTATTTAGTATGGTTTGGGACAATTATTATTGTGTACCAAATATGTAAATATTAAATGTTTGCAGTTTAACTTTTCGAGTCATGTAGTCTTTCTGAATTATTCAGTGTTAGACTATGAACAAGATAATGGAAAAGTGTGGTTGGTAGTTCAGGCCACTATCATACACCACATAAAATTCTTATATCTTCAAGATTTTCTCTTGTTTGTATTCTCAAAAATATTTCTAGGTTTTTGTGAGGTTTCTTTGTTTAATGGTATACCAGCCTTTGTGGGTTACTTAATGCAAAAGCCATCCTTCTAGAAGAACAGTAGTGATGCTATTTAACCCATGGCTGGGAAGATAAGGGATTTCTTACCTTTCCCAAGGTGTATTTGTCCAAAAGTGAACGTAATAGCGTGACTAGCTTACTACTATTCCACAGTTCAGCGCTTTAACCATTATACCACGAGGACACACCTCGTAAGTATTTATCGTGTTAAAGGAAACATTATGCAATCCAACAATGAAGAAGGTTAGAACTCTAAGAGATGAATGACTTATATGAAAAAATCCTGAACTTTTAATCAAGGAAAAATACTCTTTTTTGTAATACACCCATGGATTAAATATAAAATTCAGTTCGAATTTCCTTAAAGGTTACTGACTACGACTGGGGACACCTGAAGAAGGTCGGAAAGTACAGCGACAAAAACGTTATGAATATAACAACCAAGACGTTAAAATGATGCATTTTTTATGTGGTTCAATTTATTTACATTATATATATATAAGTTGGCCGGCCGTTGTCAAGGGTGACCAGAAGGCTCCCTTTTCAATAGCTACTACACCATGGTGTAGGGGAGAGCGCTATTCCTTTCCCTTGATTCCTCCACTTACTCTTGATCCGTACCGTATAATGCTAAGTATTAAGGAATGAAACATCAAGTACAATTTTTGAGTCTTTGTTATGTCTTGACTTGAGATTGAACTCCAGTCTTCTCGACTATTGGCGAACATTCTAACCATTATGCCAATATATATGTATATGTATAAATAAATGGAATTTTGCCCAAGGAGTTGTCACTAGAAAGAACTGTTTATTGTTGCACATTTTTAGGGAAATTAATTGTCATGGGTCCTTTCATGTCCCGGAACACCATCAACATGACCTACTTTACTGATGGCTGACCAGAGAGTTAGTGTGTTTCTACTCCACTGACTGTCTTTTTGACCATGAATCGTAGTGGCAAACACAAGTTTAGCCTATTTTAAAACTTTTTTGGAAAACCAAAATATGCTTCTCGTAAACATCACTCAATTCTTTAGTAAATCACAAATGGTTTGTGCCTCGAACACTTTAATTTTCATTCATCTAATTTTCATTCGTTTTGCTTAAAGTAAATATTTCTACGAGATTAGAATAATCTTAGATTTAAACCAATTGTAAACAATGCAGAATTTATATTTATGGAAAAAATTTTTGAAAAAGAAAATGAATTTGCTTTCTTCAAAAAATTCGTCTTATTTACCGAATGACCCTTCTTTATAAAAGAAGCGACGAAAAATAAACCAATAACATAGCATCTCATTAACAAAATATTTCTGAGAATGCTTTATTTAGACGCCTCACCGGTTAATCAGAGTGGGATTAGAAATAATCTCAACAAACACTTACCTTTTGCAACCACAATTTGCTAAATTCTTGTCAAAGAACACCCGTATATTATAAAAAACAACAGAAAATAAAACAAAACAAAAAAAATTCGAAATTCTTAAAGCCTTAGTTACAAAAACAAAATCAAAATAGTCAAACTCTCTATGAACATAGACAGGGAGTTCTAAATATTTTTAACAATTAGTGTTTCACTCTTTCTGATACTGTGACATCATCAACCCGTACCATTTTCGTTTGAATGACCAACGTCAACTTTGTTTTAAAGAAATATACAAAAATGTTAGCACATATCATTCTTTATATAGCTTGAAAATTAAACTTGTCAAAATTCTATTAAAAAAAAATGTACTGTTCTCGAGAATGGCTGGAGATACAACCTAAAGCTTTCAAAAGAGATCTGTCGATTTACGTTTCCTTGATGGTGAATAAGAAAAAATATTTTAAAACATTATTGAGTTGCTTGAAGGATAAGAAAGATATTTTGTTGAGTCCCCATTCACCAAGGACTAATATTAGCATTAATATATATGTGATATACTAACAATGAATAAACGGAAGGAAGGACAAGCTGATTTACACATATAGTAGCATTTAATATATACATAATACAGATGAAAGTAGTACTGAAAAGAATCCACAAACGTACCCCAACAGACAGAAACATACACATATTGTTCTATGAACGAGCTATGCATGAAATGTGGGAAAAAGGAAAAAGGCTTACTTATGACTGAAGGACAGTAAAGTGATTATAACCATGTTAGCTTTACAGTTTAATAGCCAGACTGGAGACATGTTTCAACAATTCAAAGAATAGACGCAAAAGAGAACAAGAATAGATATCTGAGATTGTCATATAATATTCCAATAGCCACCTTACAGACACGCACAAACTGCAAGGGAGACTATAATTTATTGTCTTCCTAAAAATAATATATTCTTAATTGTCTGTTTTTTTTTTAACCAAATATATATTAACTAAATATCTTTACACTATTATATAGTATTTACTAACTTAAGCTGGGTAGTTTCGGCGGGATCAGCCAATAATGATAAAATTAAACACACTAAACGTTGATACTAATACTCACTCCTCGTTGTTATGTTTGATGTGCGAAGAAGAGGACATGTATATTCAACATTGCTTCCGTTGAGACCTGAAAAGATATGGAATATAATTAATATCAGTAATATATAATTGCTATCATATTTAAATAAAGAATGAAATAAAAAAAATCGATAAAAAAATTACTTGCTTATCTACTTATTGTGAATGTTCGACAAAGATTTTTCTGAATCGATTCTGTGATGTCACTTAATCTCATGAAAAGCTAGTGGGATCAAAAAAGAAAAAAAAAAAAAAAAAAAAGAAGAAAAAAATACATATTCCAAGATTTCGTAAATCAAGCATATGTTTGCTAAGATTACTTTAGCTGAACGTAAATTCTAAAAGGCAAACTTGAACTGGATATTTACATATGCAGTTAAGGATAACTTTGATTATTTGATTTTTAATTAGGGTTGCCAACTAGAAGAAAAATCAGTCTCATTACTTTCTATACAGACATCGACTATGTTCTTGTAAAGATTTTGAAGTGGGAGTTCCCGTGGCTATATGAACAAAGTGGTGGACCTACGCCATCAGTGTAAGTGAGTTCGAACTTTAGTCACATTATTGCATTCACTTTTGGACTCATATCCTTGCGAAAAAAATGATCCTCCTCCTCAATTATGGCTTCACTTCCGTCCTTTTAACAAGGACGATACTGACATTAATTAACCCACGACGGCTGATATGCCATCACACAAAGAAACTATAAAAAGAATTTTTATTTAATGAAAAGTGCGTTAATTTATTCGAATTAAATTTTCTTGTCATTCTCTCTCTCTCTCTCTCTCTCTCTCTCTCTCTCTCTCTCTTTTCATCATAACATTTAGTCTGCTGTGTCTTCCAGTTTTTTTATCCTTCTATTTAAACACTTCCCAATGGACCTGAAAGCATTCACGAATATATTTCAATTTCTATGAAATTTTTTTCATAAATGAAAGTAAAATGATAAAAGACATTCATGTTTATTTTGAAGTAAAAATGTGTTGAACCACATCCCCTCGGGTGCCACTATTTAACCGTATCCCCTCGTGTGTTCCTATTTAACCAAACCCCCTCTGGTGTTCATATTCAAGTGCATCCCTTCGGATCCCCCTATTTAACGGGATTCCCATCAGGTGCTCCTATTTAAGAGTATCTCTTCCGATCCCTCTACTTAACCGCAGGGACGAACTCATAAGAGATGTACTCTTATGGACCCCCACACATGGCCGTGCAAAAGAAGGACGACCAGCACGAACATACATTCAGCAGCTATGTGAGGATATGGGATGTTGTCCTGAAGACCTGCCTAGGGCGATAAATGATAGGGAGGAGTAGCGAGAGAGGGTCAGGGATATCCGTGCTACCAGCGCGACATGATGATGATGATATTTTTTATCCTTTAAATTTATTATTTTTCTACATCATCAGAATATAAAATTCCATTTTTACTATGTCATTAGAATATAAAATTCAATTTTTACTACGTCATCATGTTGTAACGTAGAAAGGCGTGACAGAAATAGTATTTTTAGTAATTACGATATTTCATTTGCAAAGTTGCTGAGATCAAGGGCCATTGCTTTCTTTAATAAAACCTGCCGGGTTTCTGCCTTCAAGAAAGTAGTGCACTTACCCTTCCATACTTGAGTGATTATAATCTGAGAACCTGCTGCAACGCTTGCACTTATGATGAGAAGATTCTGAAAGATAGGCAAAATGAATTTTACTTTAAAACAAATAAACAAATAGATAAATAAACAAACAAAAATCTACTATCATTGCTACAAGCGAATTCGTGACAGGCTCGCTACGCTCGCACTCCTGGTCGCTTTCAGAAAGACTCGCTGCATTTGCAACCTTGTTATACAGTATTTGAAATATCTCATCGACATTGTCACCTCACAAAATGTGGAAAACAAAGAAACCATAAAAAAAACATTTTTTTAAAACATGAATTTTTTTTTTATGAAAAGTGTGTTAGTTTGTTTGAATCAAATTTTCTTGTCATTTCTCCTCTCTCTGTCTCTGTCTCTACATAACATTCAGTCTGCAGTGCATTTCAGTTTTCTTGGGACCCCTCTATTTTATCATTTCTTCATGGACCTGAAAGCATTCACGAATATATTCTAATTTCTTTGAGATTTTTTCCATTTGCGCCAAAATGCATGCCTGATATTAATTTTAGAATAAAAATACAAGATTTCTTTTCTATATTCAATCAATATAAAACAATGGTTTAATTAAACGCAAATCTATAAATATTATTTCTTACAGATTTAGATGTTTATCTAATCTTGCTTCTTTTAAGAACTGATTTGATTAATGTCTTCACTTCTACCAAGTGCGACGTAGAATTGCCCATGAGAGAAGAACGAACAGATGTAGATCTCAGTCCTGAAAAGTATTTGTCCTTGGGCTTTATTGACCGTCATTAGAAAAGCTGATTTGATTGGAAACTGTTTTCTTCTCATTGTAAATTATAATGTTCCAGATGAGTTGACTAAAGTGATTCTGGCAATGAAAAGCTTACCACCAGGATTAGAACCACTTATTCACTGAGTCATTTAAAGAAAAAACAAGTTTCAATATCTCCCCGGGCAGAATAAACCGTTTTATACACAGATGACTAGAATGAGTAATTTACTAAGCTTTTGGCTTAGATGTCGTATGAATTGGGCACCCAATGAGAATCAAACTCACTTGTGAAGTTTGCTAGTCAAGCTTGCTAACCATTGCACCACCCAAGGCGCCCCATAGATGACTGAAATAATTGACACTTTGTTAGTTTCTAGAGTTTATAATGAGTATATTTAAAAATGTCATTGTTGTTAATTTATCCTGTTACACTTAAAAGCGTTCCATGCGTTCGGCAGATGAATACGCAAGGAGAATTCTTTAGAATTCATAATTCAAACCTGACAACAAAATTGATTTTTAAAAAATCATTCAAAATCAACGATTCGAAAAAATATACAAAGGAAGACTATAATGGTTCTTAAACAAAGGATTAAATAATCTATAATGAAATAAGACATAAAGGTATATGTTCAAATGTTACGCCTTATTACCTCAGATATATAATGGACAATTCCGTTATCATCGTGAGAAAAGAAAGGCAAGAAAAAATACACTATGCGTCAGAGAGAAAAAGAAAGCAAATATAATAAGAAAGAAAGAAAGAAAGAAAGAAAGAAAGAAAGAAAGAGAAAGCGATAAGGCTATATATCAGATGCGTATTGTCTGCTTCAATGAAATGAAAGGAAGAAAGGAGTAAAAAAAAAAGAACAAAGGAAATAGAAAGAGAAAGTAATAGAATATATATATATATATAGAGAGAGAGAGAGAGAGAAAGAGAGAGTAATCGGTAAAAGCTAAAAAATAAAAAGAAAAAGAAGAACGTTTGTTTTGATAGCAAAAAAAGTTTTCATTGTGAATTTGTAAATTTATGAATCAAAATCAAAATAATTTTTTAAAACATGGACTTCCCACGGGTACTGCTAGTAACTATTTATATATTATTAATAATCTTCCTTCTAATTTCTGAAATAGGTCAAGATATTTTGATCACTATCATCCAAATACGCAAACCTCTTACTGCCAAAACATTTTCCTCAAAATCCATAACTGTGCCATACTTATTCCTGTCATAAGGTATAAAATTATTTTGGAAATAAGAGGTTTGCATATTTGGATGATAGTGGTGAAGATATCTTGACCTATTTCAGAAATTAGAAGGAAGATTATTTGGGTTTGCAAGTCAGGGAGGGGACATGACTTCATTTATTAACGGTTTACTATCCCCAAATCAACTTTTTGAAACCAAGTTGAAGAAATGACTTTAAAACAATCATGGACGTGGTTGAAAGGAATTGTTTGTTATATCAGGACATAAAATTCTGAGAACTGAGTAAAATAACCCAAATATGGCAATTAAAAATCTCAGGAATTATTTGGAAACTGCAAGAATGAAAATAACTATAAATACTATTATGTGATACCAGCATAGAACAGGCCTATGAGCATGCCGACCTCATAAGACCTCTTTCAAATGGTTTGAAAGTTTGTTAGCATTTTCAAGAAAACATAAGAAGAATATATTATGAGACAAAATTATCACTTTTGAGGCATGATAATTAGAAATCTGTTTGGTGATGTCAAAATGAAGATTAAGAACAACACTTTCCTACAAGAAGACATTAATTGTGAGTGTTTTCATGCAAACATAATCGGAGGCCTAGTCAAAGTATAATCCAAAAGAAAATTGTCGCGAAATATTGAAAGGGTCTGTTTGAAATCAGAAACTGAAACCTGGTCGAAGATGTATGCATTACTGTGATTCTCGAAATACATCTAAATTAGACAAGAATATCTTGGGGATAAGAAAATAAATATTTTAATTTGGACGTCACAGAGTTACGACTAGAATCCAACTGAGAAATTACGGAATGAATTAAAATAATATGTAAGAGGAAGAAAATCAACTTATCTGTTGAGAGGATGGTGTACTGGACTATGACATCGAAGTAAGCAACTTCGAACACCAGTTGTGCTCTTACGTTCGGGCAATTACCCCGGAAGAAGGTATGATTTCCCCTAACAATGGGTACCACTACCGCTCTTCTATAAGGATGGCTTTAGCGTTAAGTAACGCACGAAGGTTGATATGCCATTAAACAAAGAAACCAAACCAAATCAATAAATATGTTACAACTTCAAAATTATCTGAATGAAAAGTCACAAAATATCTGTGTTCGATCTAATCTACTAAAGGTTTATCTAAAAATAATTAGAAAAAGATATACAATTGACTGTGTTCACTTGCCATTAATTCTAGACTGGTTTGCTTTATTTTAATAGCGTATCAACCTTCGTGAGTTATGCAACGCCAAAACCATCGTTGAAGAAGAAAAGTGTGGGTACTATTTATCCCAAAGTTGGTATTAGTCCGAAAGGGAACGTAATAATGTAACTGGAGTTCGAACTCGCTTACCACGACCTCCCAATCAAGCACATTAAGCCATTATGACAAGTGGACGTCCAGCATGAATTTTAGAGATTTTTCTTTTGTTTACAATTATTTAAAATTTCATATTTAAGTTATCTGTTTATATATTTACTAACGTCATACTCATTTGTATCAAAGTTTTTCGGGATATCTTTTTTTAGTAAATTTTTTGTTATTGTTTTTAATAGATTAGGAAAAATTAATTTTACATAAAATGCATTTCGACCTTATACTTGAATCATTCAGTAAATAAGGGGAATTTCTTTGAAAAAAGTAAAATAATTTTTTTTTCAGAATTTTTTTCCATGAATGTTAACTTCGCAATTTCTTAAATTGGATCATTGCCAAAAATTAATCTAATCGCACAAAAATATTTGTTTTGAGGCTTCACAAAATGGCGGAAAATAAGAGTTTTCCAGACTTTAACAGAGGTCTGTCATCAAATGTTTCATAGCTGAGAAGTGAAAAACATATGAAATTCAAAGAAGAATGTGTGATGGGGAGCGCGGAGTACCCTTTCATTGCCTTCGCTCCCAGATCAATTTTGGCCTGGAGTGGTAGCACCTGAAAGGGTCCTGGTCAAGGGTCAAGTAGAAGTTTGATATTTAGAGTGCAAACCAATGACTTATAATTAATAGTAAATAGAATCATTCATATTAGATAGAAATGCTTCGAACTGTAGCTGTCACAGATCTATTTTCTCTCGCAAATCAATACCCCTGCCCAGCGATTCGGCCACATACTGACCAATCAGCGGGCAGAGTGCATTGATTCCATCTTCCTCTTAAGAACTATTTTTCTAGCCCTTTTTGGAAAGCGGCCACATGCAGAGAGCACACGGCCAGCAGAGAAGAAAGACCTCTCTCCTGTAGCCTGCCACGGGACACTCCATCATTGACAATCTTCGCTGAAGATAACTGCCGCTACCTGCGATACCCTGCAGCTACCTACTACACACTAAAGAATTAACGCTGCGACCTGCTACACTGCTGCTACCTGACACCTAAAAGAACTTTTCTCACTCTGATACAAGTCTACTTTCTGTCATAAAAATAAACCATTCATTCTTGTTCTTCAAAGAAGTTTTGTTGTTTTGTTCAGCGTTACATAAACAACTATGAATTAACTTATAGTGTATGTGAACCAAACATACACTAAAAAAACATTCAATAGTGTGGAAAAGAATAAGTTTAGGCTTGTCAACAAAATGTTTACAAATCATATGTATTTAATACGTATGTATAAACAGGATTTGGCATTAAATAACCTACAATAGTTGATATGCCATAAAAGCAAAGTAAACCAAGACCCTCGTATATATATATATATATATATATGTAAGAGCATAATGCTAGGGGATATGCATGATGGACAGAAAAGAAGAGAAGATAGAAAGAGAAAGAAACAGAAGAGATCTATCTATCTATCTATCTATCTATCTATCTATCATAAAGCAAATAACTATGAGGCAAAATTAATATATATTAATAATATATTATAAATAGTATATTAATATATATTTATAATATATTAAAATATATCTATAATATAACCCGAATATTACGATTAAGGATCTCGGATATAATTCGGAAACTGCTTCTATGAAAATCACTCTTGACGGTTTGACATGTCATTAAAATCTATCAGACACTAGATTTATGTGAATTGATTGTAATTCATAATGTTACTGACATAATATGTTAAAGTAAGCAAGACAGTGGAAATTACTGTTTTCACGTTGTATTAACACTACTTGTTGAAAAAAACATCCCTCTCGCTAGGTTATCGACGTTAAGACTGTGATGAGCCTGCTCAGTTCTTAAATGGGTGACCTTTTAGTGACTGTAGGCATTGAAAGCAACCTAAGACCCGTGTGTCAGACTAAACACAACTTAGTAATTAAAGCATTAGAAAGGCACAGTTAGCGTAACGGTTATCATCGCAGGAAATGGAATCGGTGACCCGAGTTCAAATCCTGGATGGTGCGGATCGCATTTCACTTAGCACAAATACTTTTGGTTTGGTTTGGTTTGGTTTGGTTTTATAGCATATCAACGAGTGTAGGTTATTAAATGCCAAATCCGGTTTATTCATAAATATCAGATATATATGATTTGGAAGGGTTGGATTTTATGGCATATCAACCATTATAGGTTATTTAATGCCAAATCCGGTTTATTCATAAATATCAGATATATATGATTTGGAAGGGTTGGATTTTATGGCATATCAACCATTGTAGGTTATTTAATGCCAAATCCGGTTTATACATACATATTAGATATATATGATTTGGTATGTTTGGTTTTTATGGCATATCAACCATTGTAGGTTATTTAATGCCAAATCCAGTTTATTTATATATATTAGATATATATGATTTGGAAGGGTTGGATTTTATGGCATATCAACCATTGTAGGTTATTTAATGTCAAATCCGGTTTATTCATAAATATCAGATATATATGATTTGGAAGAGTTGGATTTTATGGCATATCAACCATTGTAGGTTATTAAATGCCAAACCCGGTTTATTCATAAATATCAGATATATATGATTTGGAAGGGTTGGATTTTATGGCATATCAACCATTGTAGGTTATTTAATGTCAAATCCAGTTTATTTATATATATTAGATATATATGATTTGGTTGGGTTGGATTTTATGGCATATCAACCATTGTAGGTTATTTAATGTCAAATCCGGTTTATTCATAAATATCAGATATATATGATTTGGAAGAGTTGGATTTTATGGCATATCAACCATTGTAGGTTATTAAATGCCAAACCCGGTTTATTCATAAATATCAGATATATATGATTCGGAAGGGTTGGATTTTATGGCATATCAACCATTGTAGGTTATTTAATATCAAATCCAGTTTATTTATATATATTAGATATATATGATTTGGTTGGGTTGGATTTTATGGCATATCAACCATTGTAGGTTATTTAATGTCAAATCCGGTTTATTCATAAATATCAGATATATATGATTTGGAAGAGTTGGATTTTATGGCATATCAACCATTGTAGGTTATTAAATGCCAAACCCGGTTTATTCATAAATATCAGATATATATGATTTGGAAGGGTTGGATTTTATGGCATATCAACCATTGTAGGTTATTTAATATCAAATCCAGTTTATTTATATATATTAGATATATATGATTTGTAAAGATAAGCCAACAAAGTTAAATGGTTTCATGTATTACTATGTATCCCTAACAGTTCAACTAAATATTCATCATTTCAATTTCTAACAATTTAATTTAGAATAAGTCATTTGTTTGCACTCACTATGAATGTCAAACAGTTCTATTTGACATATACGTAGGACCTTATCAGATGTTACCACTCCTGGTCAGTGTGGACCTGGGTGCTAAGTACTCTGTATTGCCCAAAGCTCCAGCATTACTGGAGTCTCGCCATCAGATTGTTTAGTGTCATATACCGGCACACTCGTTGGTTTGTGTATGTGTGTATGTGTGTGTGAGTGTGTGTGTGTGTGTGGGGGGGTCTTGCCTCTCTGTAGTCGGTGTATTCTACAACCCCATCCGACTGGGCTGACTAATTCTCTTGAGGCGTACTGGCTAAAGTGCTGGACTGCGACCTCAAAGTGAGTTCGAATCCTAGTCACGCTATTGCGTTCACTTTCGGTTTAATATCCTTCGAAAAGATATGAGCTCCCTTATCTCCCAGGTATGGGTTAAATAATATTACTTCTGTTTTTCTGCAAGGATGGCTTTGGCATTAGATAACCCACAAAACTTGATGTATCATTAAAAGAAACCATAAACCATAATAACCTTGAAAAAAGTCATGAATCTATCAGTTCTCTCCCATCTCCTAATTATGAGTAAATAGTAGGGCAACCAGTCTAGGAGAAGAAAAAATGAATTTTAACCAGCCTTACTAGGCTTAAAAAGATTGACCTTTTGTCGCCTTCTGCCTGTGGCGGATATGTTTGGTAAATACAAACATTAGCTTCGTTGATGACTTCGTATCCCCTTCCGAATTTCTCTGTGAAAGTCAAAGGTTATTTTTATAGTCTTAGAAATGGCACATACTGGAATTAGTAAATTCCAAGAAAATAATCGTTAAATAAAGCCCAGTTGGCTGGGGCTGTAGAATACACCGACTGCATCCCTGGAGAGGGGTAAGACACCCTCCTCTAACGAGTGTCCTGGATATGACACGAGATCATCTGGTGATGAGGCTTCGGTCCTGGAGCTTTGAGGAATGTGGACTGCCCCTTCATTGCTGCTACTCCCATGTTCACTCTGGTCCGGAGTGGTAGTACCTGATAGGGTAACATCTATAGGTCAAATAGTACCGTTTGACCATTTAACTGTGTACAAAGACACGACTGACGTTAAATTGAATTATTAGTGTCGGATAGCAATACTTGGAATAGAATTATTAGTGATAAATAGCAATACTTGAAACCACTTCACAGTGTTCAAACAAATGATTAATATCAAATAGAATTATATCAAATAGAACTATTAGTGTTAGACAGCAGTTGTTAAAACCATTTAACTGTATGCAAACAATAGCAATACTTAGTTGTGTACAAATAAATTAGCTCTAACTCATTTAAAAGTTAGATAACCAACAAACTATTCACTTACAAATCATATGTATAACCATTACTCTGTATTTAAGCAAATGACTGATATCAAGTTAAATTGTTAGTCTTACATAGTAATACTTGAAACGATTTAACGGTGTGCAAAGAAATGATCCTGGATTCGTTTAAAGAGACTATCTAGAAACTGTGTTTACAAAGCATATTTTTTTACTATATGTATAAACAGGATGAGGCACTAAATGTCCAATATTGGTTGATATGCCATAAAACCTAACCAACAAACCAACCAACCATCCTTTAAATTAAATTGGAAGTAAACAAGATTCTTACCGACTTTTGCATTGGAGCGGCATAGCCCACTCTTCTTTGATCTCCTGGCTGAATTTCACAGGTCCATTCTGGTTTGTAGCTTTTTTCTGATGTAACATTCAAAGAATATGGCCCCGGTCCAGTTACATAATATTCAAATGTAATCATTTTCGGATTCATAAGGAAGAAAAGAAATGCCCAATTAAGTTGCGACACACAATTGTTGGATCCATTTAAGACTACATATCCTGCAAATATAAAAAGATTCCCCGTAGATTCCTGTTCACTGGGTTACATGTTAATCGGGATAAATCGTTTATTTTAGCCAAATCTTGAAACCCACAGAGTCGGACCGTCACGTGACACGAAACTGGCCTACATTTTGTTGTACCCTTTGTAAACGCGGGAAAATTTCTGAGGCGAAAGGTATCAGACTCGGAGAGCATAAAGAAATCATTACCAAAGGTGAAACAGAAAAGTCAGATGTGGTAGATCACATATGGAGAGAGAAAGGCAAACACTCTCACCTCTGGGAGGAAGTCAGAATCATAGATGGAGGATTGCCGTTGAAAAGGGAGAAAACTTAAGAAAGCAACACACATAAAAAAAAACTCGGAGAAATGTGCACGGTGCGATAGAAATACCCCTCACATTTTAAACTGTCACATGCGTGGTGCAAGTGAACTTAGGCAAGTGGTAATAGCAGCTCCACTTAGCTGAAATCTAATGTTTTTTTTTGTACGATCAGTTATGATAATGGCTAAGACCAGTGCACCACATCAGTTTGATGTTGAAATATTTCTAAGACTTGGTGAATCTGTAATTTCTAAACATACATATTTGTGTCCATTTTATGTTACATTGGAATGCTGCAATTCAGGATTGAATTTTCAGCCTATAGTAGCATCAATTTTTCTCTCTCCGTATGTAATCTGCTATATGGACTTTTCTATTCCATTTTTGGTCATGACTCTTTTATGCTTCTAGAGTTCGTAACTGTGACAGAGAGAACATCCCCCCAGGAGGATTAATTAATTAACGATTCTAAGGGATTAGAATGAATTTATTAATTAAATGGATAGAAGGATAGATTTAGAAATAAGTTTTTTTTCTATAATACAGAGAATAAGTAAAGAAAATTCCTATTATTTTTTTATCATTTTATTTTCGGTCTTATTTTATTATATTTTTTCCTTTGGGAATAACGTTCCTGGAGTTGAGTCTTTTGTAAGTAAGGTGATGGTTTGGGAAATGAAGAGATGGATTCATTGATTGAATCCTGTGATAAAAAGGTAAATGAAATCTTGTGTAGTCTAAGGACGAAATCCAGGCATAAAAGAAAAAGACAGGATGAGTGGATTTTTTTCCAACTTAGTGATATTTGTCTGGACAGGACGTAGCGGGGCGTCCAGAATTCATTTTTAATACCTCTTGAATACAGCCATCTGGAGTTTTTAAAGATATACAAAATATCAGGTGATCCAGGCAATTTAAATATCATTATTCATGGGCGTAACCAAAAATTATCGATACACCGCCCCCAATTCGTATAAGCAGTGCGCAGAGTCCAATCGGCAGTTGCAGTTGAGTCGGAGTTCGGAGTCTGAGATCGCGGTCGATGTTCGGAGTTGAATCGCGACAGGAACTATTTTCTCCATAAACAGCGACTTTTCTTCGGCGTAGATTCCAGCCAAAATTAGATCGACTCCCACAGTTGAAACAATCTGAGGTAACTAAAACATCGCTAATTGGATCAAAAATTCACAACGTGGTGAATGGTGGCAGTTACTTCAATTCAACTCGGGAAGCCGTGTGATTTGATTTCGGTGAAAATTCCCCGGCTAAGCTAGACATACCGGCAAGCGCTGGATCCTACTTCAGATAACAAGGAACATGTGATGGCGTTCTATGAAAAGATTTGCGAACAATAACATCTAAAAAATGTTTGATAGTGTCTTTGATTTAAACTAAAAAAAAAAGAGACCAGAACAAGGATTTCTTTTCCTAAGGAACATATTACACCTGAAGAAGATCGGAGAATGTATCAGTCGAAACTGCATGTAAACTACACACCAACATACCTATCTTTGTCCTCAGGATTTGGCAAGAGCAACAGGTTGACACAAACCAAACCACATATTAATGGCTTTTTAAAAATCTCTACCTTCCACCAGACAGGATCTGACACGAGGTCTTTTTATAGTGGGGATTTTAGGGAAGGGAAGGGACTTATGCTGGTCATCGGCTCACTTACTGCAATACGAACCAGATGAGCTATATATTCATGGCGTTTTAGCTTCCAACTCATATTCATTCTCAGGGTTTGTAGGCTAGGCAATATTAAGATTCAAGCCTCTACCGCCAACCACCCGCTAAGGATCGGAGAGTAGTGTCTGCACAGAGCTATATATATATATATATCAACTAGAACATTATCAAATTATGAATAAAGGAAGTGTTCATAAACCTTAGTTTTCTTGTGGTGTGGACAATTATCAGACAGAAACATCCCAACGTCTGATGATTGTGTGCCTCTTTAGGCATGAAATAACCCTAAACCAGTTGATACGCTGTTAAAATCAATCATTCAGTCATATTATATATAAGGTGCATCGTTGAAAATGCACTCGATAGCAAAGATTAAATTCTAGACAAGGCTCCAAAGCCTTGATAAAGGCACCGGTCTTGAAAAAGAAAAATTCTGAACTCAACCCTCCTACCAGCGTGGCAGGAGAGTTGAGTTCAGAATTTTTCAGAGTAACTTGCCGTAGTGGAGTAGCAAAATCAGGATCTGGGGTACTTAAAGCAGTCTGGCGTTGTGTTCAGCCTCGTTCTCGGCCCTACTAATGTTACCAAACCCTTCAATTAGATGACATAGATATCGTAAAGAGATTGGACCTGCACCAGGGGAAGCTACCAGTCTTTCATACAGCGTTGCCACTGAGTCCAGACATAGATCAATGGTGTCTAGCTAGATTGATAGATATCATAAATATCTAAGTACATAAAATATTTTCATAATTTCGTGTAGTTAAAGGATAACTTTAGAGAAGTCGTTTTAATAGCGTTTTGAAGATAACATTTTGCCTGTTGTATAACTCAAACCAAAGGACATTTTTTTCAATTAGTTTACTTAAAAAAAATCAAATTGTTTATTACCTTTCTTTCCCTTAAACTGTCCATCACTAAACTTCCAGTTGCAACTTTTGGTTAAATTTTTCACAAACCAATTGCAATTGCGACCATTAAAGTCGCAAGAATATTTGTCTTCGTAACCTAAAAATAAAAAAAAATTCAAAACAAACTTTAAAACAAAATTTAATAATTCTTTTAAAGATACAATTAAAGTAAAAAAAAATTCTCCTAACCTCCCAGTTACGAGCAGGATATGACAATTGAAGTAGGTGACGAACGGACGACTATAAAAGTTTAATTGGAAGTTGCTCTAATCACACACACACACACACACACACACACACACATATATATATATATATATTGGGTTAGCAAGAGTGAGGCTTAGTTATAAACTTCAAATACTTTCAGTGAAATATCTAAAAAAGGCACTTTCTGCTTCGAAACTGAAACAGCTGGTGTAATACCCCAAATAATAAAATGCGTTTATGTCAACATTCTAAGAATATGTATATAAATGTATATACACAGGGGTGATGGGTAAATTCTCGCAATTTTAAATTATTAATTTTGTGCGTGCAATTTATTTATTTCAGCTTTTTGTCTACTGTGCAGCAAACTTGAGTCAGTTGGGCACTGTCTGTAAGGAAAGTAGCTCCATGACGCAATTCACTCCTCCGGAAATTTGGAAACAACATACAGTAGTGTTGGCATTCACCTCGGAAGTTCCAACATGAAGAATTCAGAGTGTTTGGGTGTCAATTTGAGGTTAGAACAGGGAATTCGAAAAAAGTTGGAAGAGTCCAATGATGATTATGAACGTACGGCAGCACAGTAGCCTCACTACTCGTTCTGATAAGAAAAGAACTCTAGAATATATTGTCGAATTCCTAGCCGTGATGGACAACGATGCCAGTAAGTCAATCATGTCCATAGCCAGAGACGTGGGAGAGTCTGAGTTTCTTATCATTCAGTTAGCACATGAAGACATTCGCTAATTCTCATACAGATGTGAAAGAGCAAATTCTTATTTCTGGCTATGAAGGACAAGAGGAAAGACTGCACTGAAAAGCTTTGGGAAAAAATAAGTCTTTCCTCTGATCGAACATGCTTTGATTTTTCTCAGATGAGAAGAATTTCTTTCAGTATCAGATGATGAACTCACAGAACAACCACTGACTTGCTCAGTCTCCACAAGGTGTACCGTTAGTGAAGAAAACGAAACTCAGTCTAAATCATGGTGTTTGGGGTGTTCAATAGATGGTAACGTTATACTTACATGAATATTCCCACATGGCCTCACTCTCAACTAGGAAGCCTACAGCAAGTGCCTGGAGGAGGTAGAACTTTTTTGGATTGAGAGGATGGCTGCTGGAAGACCCTACGTCTGGCAATAGGACTCTGCACAATGCCACACAAGCAGTAAAACTTATTGGCTTGGAGAAAATCTATAAGACCACATCACCCCGAACATCTGGCCGATTTTTATGCGTGTGGTGGGGTTGAGCGAGAGACTAACAAAACTCCGTGCAACCCCAAAGATGAGCTGAAGGCAAAGATAACGGCAGAGTTACCAATTTAAACTAGGAGACCGTCATAAAGGTTAGCAGGAGATTCCGAAGTTGTCTGGAGACTGTGGTTGAAGATAAAGGCAATTTCTTTGAAAACATTTAATCTATTGTATTTCAAGATATTTTCCTGTAATTTAGGTAAATATATCTGGTAAAGTGAAGTGTCAAAGAAGTAATTATTTTCGCCATCAGGAGCCATTGAGTTCAATGGTGAATCACATCCTATTTGTTGACATTATAAAAGTTAATTCAAGATAATTAAGAAATAAAGGGAAGAAGTTTGTAATTAGCATTTAATATTCATTTCTTTTGAAAAAGCACTGATATCAAGGAGAGTGCGTTAGCAGACTCCCACTCTATCATTATATAAAGTGACCGGAAAATATATATTTGCCCAACCCTTCCACCATGAGCAACATGCGACACAAGATCAATTTTTAAGCGGAGTAAAGCTTTGATTCAGAGTTTTCCTTCTCCTAAATTGATTGACTAATCAAGACAGGACTCATTATCAGGCTGGCCACACTACTAAAAAGATTCAAGGTAATTCTATGTTGAAGGTACTTTTTATTTCAGAAGACATACATGTAAGCATCTGCCTTAGAAATAGGGACCAGTTAATTTCTTTTTGTCTTCAGTAGAAAAATTTTTTCAATAAAAAAATTAAGCTCTTCATTCAGAAAGACTTAAAGAATCAAACATACCGTACAATTGAAACAAAATCCCCTTTGACGAGCTGCTTATGTAGATTTCTTTTTCTTTTTTTTTCTTTTTTTGTTTTATAAAAATAAAAGTGTAAAATAAGCGTTTTTTTTAAAACTATAACATCTTGATAATGACCAAAATGGCAGCATTGACCAAAACGAGGATATTGATGAATCCTTTTATATAATCAGAACCTCTTAATAGGGAAAATTAACACTTACCATTGCATAAAACCACCAAGATAGCAATCGCGAGAAGTAATCTGGGCCACATTTTGCTGGTTGACAAAACAGTTGTCTTGCGGAGATATTCAGCCGTGAATAATTTATTTTAAAGAAAATGCATTTTATTGCTTCCTCGATTTATATCCCGTTTTCGGAATAAACAGATAAAAGATTTGACATTGTTATCATCGATTCAAATCTCACTGAGAACATTTAAGTGATACCTCACTTGTGAGGATTATTAGAAAAACAGGAAACAGCTACTTCAATTGTTTGGGGGATGAAGTGCTCTTGTTAGATATATTAGTCTTGAAGGGGATGACCAATGTTGAGTGGTTTGGATTTTTCATTTGCCCGATAAGTGGAAATTTCATGGTATATGTTTGCGATTTGAAATGATCGCTAAATATGTAACTGAATATGGGAAGATGGAGCAAATACTTCTAACCTCTGGTCTCTCCAAAGATACTGTAACAGCTATAATGATGCTCTATAAAACACGAAAGTAAAAATTCGCTTGATGGAAACACAGGCTTCTTCGGTATTGTTGCGGATGTTGTTCAAGGGGATATATTAGCACCATATATGTTTATAATATGCCTAGACTACATCCTTCGAACGTCGATAGATCTAATTAAAGAAAATGGTTTTACACTAGAAAAGGAAAGAAGCAGATGATACCCCGCCCAAACTATAACGAACATAGACAAAGTAGATGACATAGCGCTTCTGGCATATACACCTACTAAAGCCAAAACGCTGCTGTGTAGTCTTGAGCAGGCAGCAAGTGCTTCTATGTGAATGCAGACAAAATGGAATTTATGCTTTACTCAAAAAGAAGACATCTCCACTCTAAATGGTCGTTCTCTGATATTAGTAGATAAGTTCACCTACCTCGGAAGCAGCGTCTCATTTACTGAAAATGACATCAACATGCGACTAGCGAAGGCATAAACGGCTATCGATTGTATATTGATCTTATGGAAGTCAAACCTATCCGATAAAATAAAATGCAATTTCTTCCAAGCAGCGTTTGTATCAGTTCTACTATATGAATGTACCGCATGAACGCTGACAAAGCTTGACAAAAATTGCACAAGAATGCTACGAGCCATACTGAACCAATCCTGGAAGCAACATCCCACAAAACAACAGCTTTACGGCCACCTACCTCTCATCTCTTAAACCATCCAAATAAAACGGACAAGACATGCGGGACACTGCTTGAGATGTAAGAACGAACTCATAAGCGGTGTTCTCCTATGGAACCCTTCACACGGACAGGCAAGTTTTCACTGACCAATTAGAACCTATCGACAACAGCTCAGTACGGTCCCAGGATATAGCCAAGAGTACCAGTCAGAAGCGATGGATGATAGAGACGAATGGAGAGAGAGAGAGAGAGAGAGAGAGAGAGAGAGAAAAAGAGAGAGAGAGAGAGAGTTAGGGAAATCCGTACTAACAGCATGACATAATGATATATAGGGAATTTCTGTGTAGTGGTGGCAAACGTGCCCAATTATGATATGATGATGACGATGATGCTGTAGTGGGCGAGTTTGACCTCCAGTCACATTCAGACTTATACCCTTGGGAAAGGTATGACCCTTTTTGTGACAGTGTCACCTCTCCTGCTACCTCACACAGCACATTATGCGTAGGTGCCTCGGGTGGTATAATAGTTCGCAAGCCAGACTAGCAAACCTTCACGAGTGAATTAGAGTCTCACAGGGTGTCCCATTCATACGGCCATGTCCATCATCTAAACAAAAAAGCTTAGTAAATCACCACTGCACATTATGCATTATATCAACTTGCACCTTGTTGCATATCTGCCTGTGCCGATATGTCAGACCTCATGTTGGTGCATTCTGTAGATGCATACCACAGTGCACACCGTCAAAAAGACAGAGGAAAAAGAAAAGACGACTGAGGGTTTGAAAGATTGAACTTGCCCACGGATGGGAGTGTATGTACCATTTCAGTAACTTTTTTCAGCTTTACTAACCCCATCCTCGTCTATACTTGCGGCTCGGTTTGCCATTGCTGAGTTTTCGGGATTGACGTGACGTGAGTCTTTGAGTGACTTTTATTGTCCAGGGCGGATTTCCTCTAATCAACTGACTTCATCTGTATATATATACCGGGTGAATATTTCCCAACTTCCAGGCCTTGGACCAACCATAGACTGAACATTGAAATATTACCAGAGTTTACGTGTCCAATGGGTGACAGTAAAATCATTTCAAAAAGTGTGATGATAAAATTGAACTCTTTTAAGTTGCAGCCGGAGTGGTCTTACCTCACCATCTCCACTTAGATTGGGAGAAGTGAATGAGTGGTTCACACACAAAATACGGCCGGCCATATATACTATTATAACAGAGCAGATTGGGGCGACGGAGCCTGCTCGAAATATTATTCAGCGTGAATTTTAGAAGATTAGGGTAGTACGCAGACAAATCGAGAGGGAATGTTTTTATTATTCGAAATAATGGAAGATGGTAAAAGTGGAATATTTTTCTAAAAATCCAGAGACATCGTTTTATTTCTCTAAAGCAAAGAGCAATAAGGAGTGCGGATTTTAGAAGATTAGAATCTGTACATTGTGTTTTTTTTTTTAGATTTTAAAGAGTGATGCAATATATTGTCACCATGAGAAGGAAGGCGAGAAATATTGTTTCATTTTTGGCTAGCAGAAAAATTACAAAAACATTGAAATTGATTTTTCTAATCAGAGAAAGAAAGAAAGGTACAGTCGGAAAAATCACAAGCCAAAGCAATAAGATGAAGAGGAAGAGAGGTCACAGAGGGATCAGCTTAATGGAAGCTGCTGGCCTGGAAAAACATCAAACTTAGAGAAAAGGAAAATTTTGATCTAATTTTGGAAGTATGTAAATTTTGATGACGGATGAATCACGTGAGGAGAAAAGGAACGTCCTCTGACGAGAAATTGATAGAAAGAAACGTGATGAGAGAGGAGGGAGGCAAATCCCGATTGTAGCAGTCAGACCAGAAGTTGTATGGAGGCAACTAACCTCTCCCCCTTTAGTAGCAGGCACATAGATTCACTTTTGGGGTGGCAGAAAGCAACAATGAATGAAATTGAATTGTTGAAGATTAATTAAAGGCCGCTGATGAAATACGCCCACTTGGAAATAGAATAAACAATTATATAAATCGGATTTTTGCCGACAGTTAGCAGTGCGGTGAGATACCTTTGCGGAGTTGACTTGAGGCAGGAAGGACTCTAGTAGAAAGGGATCCTCTGATATCTCTGTTGTTTCAACAAGCCGAAGATAAGATTAACGTAATATAATGAGAATACTTAGTGAATCTAAATGAGAAAGACAGACCGTGGACTTAGACTGACCGCTGCAAGATAGATGCCAGATTTCAAGACATTCTGCTTCGTGTTTACGAGGAATAGAACATTGAAATAACAACAATTATTTTGTGATTGTTAATTGTTCTTTTTCTGACTAAATACATTATTATTTTATTATAAAACTCCGTGTTTGTTCATTCACTGGACTTTAACTTTTTTTTATCATTGAATGATCCGGTTATTTCAGCTTTCGGTGCAAACGCTGGATCCAGTTGTTTAGATCTAAAATTCACAACATGAGCAGATGACTAGTTCAGCCGGGATTTGATCTCCCACTTGGGAAGGTCAGACGTCGATTGGTCTAGTGAACTGCTGCTTGACACTATAACACAGCAGATTGGGGCTACGGAGTCAAGCCTGATAAGAAAATATTTGACGTGGACTTTTGAAGACTGGGGCAGTACGTTGACAAATCTAGAATAAATGTTTATTATTATTATTATTATTATTATTATTATTATTATTATTCGAAATGAATAGAAAATAGGAAAAACAGAATGCTTTTCTAAAAAAGCCAGAGATGTCGTTTTATTTTTATAAAGCAAGAAACAAAGAGCAACGTGAATTTTAGAAGAATAAGATTAGTATATTGTGTTTTTTAAAAAGTGATACAAACATTATCAGAATGAAAAAGAAACGAAAAATATTGTTTCATTTTTAGCTGGTGGAAAAAATACAAAAACATGAAATTCATTTCTCTAACCAGAGAAAGAAAGATAGAAAGAAAGAAACGTAAAAATCGGAGAGACCGCTTGACAAAACAATAGCAGAGCAGGAAATAGGGTTACGAAGAGGTCAGCCAAATGCAGACGGATTGCTTTGTGGGAAAAAATCAAACTTTAAGAAATGGAAAATTTTGATTTAAATTTGTGAGTAATCTTATGACGTAAGAATCACGTGATGAGAAAGGACCGCCCCCCTACAGAGCGAATGGCACTGAGAAACTTCAATAGAGAAGAGGGAGGCAACAACCCCACTGTAGCAGACGTAGCAGAAGATGTATGGAGGCAACCCTTCTCTGGTGTCAGGCACAGGGATTCACTGTTGGGGTTGCAGAGAGCAACAGTGAATGGAATTAATTGTTGAAGATTAATTAAGGAGAAGGCTGTTGATGCGCCCACTTGGAAATAAGAGAAACAATTGTATAAACTCAGTTTTTGCCGAAAAGTGGCAGAGTTGAAGATTAGTTGTAGAGTTGAGATCGAAGCAAGAAGGAGCTCCTGTAAAAGAGCCTTGTACCAGATTTGGAGATAACCAGATTCTCTCACATCTCTGTGATTACAACAAGTCGAAGATAAGAATTAACGCATTGAGAATACTTAGTGTGTATAAGTGAGGAAGGATGACCGTGGACTTAGACTGACCGCTGCAAGATTAGTGCCAGATTCAGAGACATTCTGCTTCGCATTTACGAGGAAAAGAACATCGAAATAATAACAATTATTTCGTGATTATTAATTGCTCTTTTTCTGACTAAAGACATTATTTTATTATTCAGTACCGTATTTGCCGTTCTCTGGACTTCAACTTGAAAAAAAAAATATTATCGAATGATCAGTCGGTCCGGTTATTTCGGCTTTCAGCGATCCAGTTGTCTGGATCTAAAAATTCAAAACGTAGGAGGACCACTGGTTCAGCTGAGATTTGATCTCCCACCTGGGCAGGTCAGACGTCGATTGGTCGAGTGAATGGCTGGGTGACATACCTATCCATGCCCACAACACACATGCTCAACATATGCTTACACACACACACACATGCAAATATGTGTAGGCCCCTATTTATATATATATATATATATATATATATATATATATACATCGGTTAGGTTACTTGGTTTAATGGCATATCTACCCATGATGATTATTTAATGCCAAATCCTGTTTCTACATATATGATTTGAAAGGGAATAGTTTGTAGGTAGTTTTTAAGCTAATTTGTTTGCACAGATTTCAACGGTCTCATGTATTGCTGTCAAACACTAATAATTCTTTTTAATGTTAATTGTTTGTTTGCACACTGTGAAGAGTTTTCAAGCATTGCTAACGCTAATAGTTTTATTTGCATTAAGTTAAATGGTTTCAAGTATTGCTATTTAATATTAATAATTCCATTTAATACTATTCCTTACTTTGCATTCAGTTAAATAGTTCTAAGTATAGAAAATCATTAAAAATTTCTATTTGACCCATAGATGGGACCCTAACAGGTACTACAACACTAAATCAGAGTAGACCTGGGAGTAATGGTAAGGAAGGGGTACTCTACATTCCCCAAACTCTAGGACTGGAGCCTCACCATCAGATGCAGTTTGGTGTTATAACCGAGACACCCGGTCGATTCAATACACAAGGACCTTAAGAGGTTCTACGACTCCAGGTCTGGGTGAACCTGGGAGTAATGGTAAGGAAGAGGTACTCCATATTTCCTGAAGCTCCATAACTGGAGCCTCACTATCAGATGGTTTAATATCGTATATATACTTAAAATGTTGAAATATAAACGTTTTAATATTTTAGCTTATACTCCACCTCTGTTTAAATTTCGACGCAAACCAGCTGTACTCCGCTTAAAGATTGACCTCGTGTCACATCCCGTGCATACCTTCATAAGAATTTTCGCCTGCCGTCTGTGATTGTAATGGTAAAAAATCCACACTCAAGTTCATTTTTGCGAAGTATCATAAGCCCGCCTCCTGACAAGAGAGAACCGAAGGAGAAAATAATGAACCAGCGAGTGTATTCTTGGAATTTGTTTTTTGCTTCTTTTTTTATTTTAAGGAGCTGACTTGTGCTGTATTTGGTTTCAAGCCTGTGAACAGCTAATCTTTCCTTAAAAGAAACTGCACAACGTGTGGTTGAATCATTCGTCAGGTTGATTGAATGATTCATTTTAACGGTATATCAATCCGTTTAGGGTTATTTCACTCCTAGAGGTTAGAAAATCGAGTTCATTGTACGTTCATTGTTTTTGTGTAATTGTGTTTTAAGAGTTTTTCCCCACTCGATCCTATGCAGTACAAATAATTTTAATCAGATATATTTGTGTAGCTATTTCTTGACATCAGGCTTTGTTATTACTTTTGTAATACTCAAGATCACCTTGAATCTTGCCAGCAAAATCTAAAAATAAATAAATAAATTGATTTCTAAAGGCGTTTTAGAGTTGGGAGTGTTCAAGCAGAAATATTGGGGGTAAAAAAAGAAAGAAAGAAATGCTCTTACCATCAATTGCTAACTTCCTAATGATTTAATATACAATTACAAATCATTAATAATTGAATAGCTCGGTTTGGTTTAGTTTGGTTTATGGCACATTAATCATTGTAGATTATTAATGCTAAATCCATTATACATATAAACAATTCTATTTCAAACAATTCAGTTTATATAAGTATAGTTTTTTGTTTATACACAGTTACATGTAAAATGAGTTCTATTTTAAACAATTCAGTTTAGCATAAGTACACAGTTTCAATGTCAAAAACAGTTCTATTTCAAATAATTCAGTTTAGCATAAGTACACTGTTTAGTTCTATTTAACCCTTAGATAGAACCCTATCAGTTGCTATAACTCTGTATTAGAGTGGACCTGGGGGTGATGGCAATGAATGGGTACTCTGAATTCATCAAACCTCCTGCATTATTAGTGCCTCACGATCAAACAGTTTAGTGTCCTATCTAGGACAATCGTTGGGGGTGTTTTACCCCTCTGCAGAGAAGCATTCAGCGTATTCTACAGCCTCAGCTGACTGGGCAAGAATGGCTCGGGTTCTTTGTCACAGAATAGTAGTTTTACAAGTGCAATGCACTTAGAATGTGATATCAAGTACTTTTATCTAATATAAATAGATAGATCTCTCTGACCCATAGATGGTATCCTAAAGGTAATACCACTCCAGATCAGAATGAAACTTACCATAAGATTAGTGTCATGCTAAGGAAACCTCATTTTTTTAGGAGAAGGTCTTATACTTCTTGAGAGGATATAATCAGCATGTTATGAATTTGTTTTTCTGACATCTTGTCTAAATTTACAATGGATACGGTAGCTAAGGTTGAATATTTCTACCTCAAATGCAAGATATTCCCCAAATGATCATTTGCTCACGACTTGATGATCACATTGGTGAGAAACCAACAGTTACCAAGCACCGTCGACTCTGTGCCAACAGTATCCTAATTTAACTTCAACGGTATTGAGCTTTCTTTATTCATAATGATATCAACGATATTGTACTCTATTCGTAATGATATCAACGATATTGTACTCTCTTTATTCGTAATGATATAATTTTTTAAACATCCTGTACTTAATTTTCGTTGTTAAAAATGTTGTCTCTAATTGACCAAATTTTAAAATAGAAATAGGGTTTGGAGTCATTGTATATCAAACTTCGTAAGTTATTTAATACCAACGGCATCCCTGAAGAAAGACAACAGTGGTACTATTTAACCCACTGCTGAGGAAGGGGGGGTCTTAATTTTCCCGAAGGTATTAGTCCGATAGTGAACATAATGGGAATTCGAACTCGTTTACATCGAGATCGCATTTCACCACTTTAGGCATTACACCACGTGGACTACCCAAATCGGCAAAAGGAATTGATTTATGTAAGAATATAATTCATAGTTTAAATTCGCAAAATCATTATGCATGTATTCCGATTAAAGATAAATATATTTTTGATGGTCCAACGAGAGAAAAAATACAAGAACATTTGCTTTTTAGTTTATTCTTCAACAGGTGTCTCTGACGGTTTGTGACACTATGAGTTGGATATATGCACATACATGTATGCATACGTGTGTGTGCGTGCGTGCACCCACGGATGTGTGCGTGTGTGTGTGTATATATATATATATATATATACGCCCACACACATGTGCGTGCACACACACACATACACACACACATATACACACACGTATATGTGACAAGATGAGTTAGATTTAGCCTGGGTATCAAATTTCCAATATTAGGAAAACCCATTTACAAGATTAAGGAAATCTAGATAAGAAAATGTTTATACATATGGCAAAGGGCGTGGGTAAGTGTTAAGTACTTGTCGGGTTCTGGTCAAAAACTTAAAAGGGTCTAAATTTAATGTCCATGTATGGGAGACAGCCAGGCAAGAAAATATTTTCATGTCCACTTTTTTAAAGAGAGAAATACCCCCCCCGCCAAAGTTATGGATTTATTCGTGGGTGTCCCTTGGCCGGAAATAATAATGAAACATTCTGTATATATACAGGTGCGTTTTGGGTCCTAGCAGTTAGACTTAGTTTGGGTTCGAGAAAGGTTGATTAGGCCGGAGGAAAGAACAACGAACAGCGACATCACCAGCCGGAAATAGCTAGTTAAGATAATATTTTACCAGCCGAGACTCAGCCCAGAACTATTTATCTACAAAGTGTTACACGCTCTCCCTTCTTTGGCGTTCTACCCGCAAAGTTGTTGTGTTCTTTTTTTTTTCTTTGTTGCTTTTTTTTTTTTTCGAGTCTTTTCGTGTGTAGGATTTATGTCTTTGTGTTTTTTTGTCTCCCCACACACGTCTATCTCTTGTTCTTTCTCTTTCATTCTTTTCGTTGCTCACAGGGTCCTTTTGGGGCTTCCTTTCTGTCCGCTCGCTCTCCGACCCATCCACTCCCTCGACCCTCTTTCTTTTCCTTTTCCTTTCTGGAAACATTTTCGGCCGTCGTGATTCTTCATTTTTCTCAGGTTTGCTTTTATCCTGGTACACGGTACCAGATATGATACACCCCGACTTATCAACTTCTTTAAACCAATACGATTCTTGGCCAGTGATTCATCTTGTGTATTCGGTCAGGGTATTTCACATTTCTTTACGGCCACAAAAGAAATACAACCGAGAGAATGGAAGAAAAAAGAACAAACGAACAATATGGACTTACGTCAGCTCCAAATGCAAGAAAAGGAGTTTGTGTGACGATTTTTTCAGCTTTTCGTGCATTTGTAGACTAAGGCTGGCTTGTATTTTGCGCGAAACTTCTTCAAAAAGGCACCAACAATGCTGACATCTTCTCGCGTTGGTTAACAGGCCTCTGTGTAGCACATCAGGTCTTAGCAGTCGCCTTTCTGACTTCTGTTAACTCTGTCATTCACTGGACGCCAACTTAAAGCCGACCGCTCTCCTCTGCCTTCCGTTGTCGACTGCTACTCCCCGTCTTTCTTCGTCAACTCCCCCTGTCTTCGCTCGGACCTTTCTTTCCTCCTCCACTTCCGGTCTCGCCAGAGATCTCCAGTTCAAACCCTTTGTTTGGGTTTCGCGCCAAAACAGACAAAGAGATTGTCTTCCTGGCGCACCACCCACATAGTGTCACATGTTTTCAGTCGTCTTCAAGAAGAAAAATAAATGACCTAAAAGCAAATTCCCTTCTGGATCAATTCATTTTAAATAATTCTATATATTCCGATAGATTTTCACTGGTAAATTTATCGGAATGCATATACATATATATATATATATATATATATATATGTGTGTGTGTGTGTGTGTGTGTGTGTGTGTGTGTGTGTGTGTGTGTGTGTGTGTTCGTGCATGCGCAGACGCGTAACAGTAACTCAGCAAAATCGGTACACCCTTAGAATTTTTTTTTATCACAACAATATACTTTAAATCCTCTGATAAAATAAAGCAATTTCCAGTACAATTTGTTAGGGAATCATAATTTTGTTATGTTTCTGTTTTTCCCAATGCGTCATTTTTTAACCATCGAAATTCTCAATATAACAGACATAACTAGGTAGTAACCGCTGTTACAACGGGAAACTAACTGATTCACGGGCCGCTTTGCGTGTAAATATCCTATTTTTAGGTTTGTATTATTTTATCTTTCGAAATTTATGACGTTAATTCTTTTTATCTTCAAAAGATTTTTTGTTTATCTTCAAAAGATTTTCTTTTCGTCTTCAAAAGTTTCCATATAAAGTGACAAGATTCCAAGATAGGTCAAGCTCTCTCTTGAATCTCTGAATGTAATTCACTTGAACTACTTGTTTATCAAAACGCTATCATTTTGTTTGTTTTCAAAGTTGAAAAGATTTTCGAAAACTTTCTCCGTAATTCATTGTCTTTTTTCTTAGTGCAACTCTTAGCATCAATTTTTTTATGGTAGTTTTTTGACAGATCTTACTTTGAGCTGATAGACTTTTATCAGTAGTGATTCGACATCGTATGGTTTCTTTGATACAGTATATGTTCTTGACCGATTTATGGTCGGTTGAAGTGCAGCAGATGGTTTGGTTATCAGATTTTTATTTCGTATCTTTAAACTAAAATACTTTTATTTTAAACGTAGTCAGACATATTACCACCGCTAACAACGTTCATAATACAATAAAGTCTACATTTATCCAAAAGGAATAAGCTAGAGTATAAGTAATATAAGGCCTTTGATAGACATTCAAAACAATTAAAATAACCACACAAATAAACAACAATAAAAGAATTTGTAAATATATAAAATTTTATGTACATAGTTATTTTACAATAAAAGTGTTTACCGACAGAGTTGAATTGTTTTTGGGTTTTTTTGTCTTAAAATGAGTTTGTTTTAGAAATTTTATCTTGTACTCACAAAGTGCTTTTAGTAGATCATAACCCTGTGGATTTACATTCAGATGGCTCGCTCTTGACCGTGTCAGTCAACAAAACGACAGGACGTGCTTCGGCCGGCCGTGTTAGACAGTTCGCGGTTCTGGTCGGGTGTGTCTTGTAGTTTTGTTGGTCGTTTAAGGCCGCCTAACATAGGTGCCAGGGAAGCCTAGCACTCATGCCGCGTGCCTTAAACCGACATTCCCTTAAGTCTCGAGGTGCCATCCTCTAGGTTCTCACCTGTTTCGGCAAGGCTTGGTTTATCGTCTGGCACCTGAAGCCTTTTTCTTTAGGAGAATGCAGACGAGACCTAAGGCATTTTTGGGGCCGCTAGGCGTGTCTGGGCAACTGTCTAGTGCCTGGCTCCCACATTAAAAAGGCATTGTATCATACTTTGGCACGAGGGATGCCAGTCAAATAACTGTCAACGAAACGACTAAGGTTATTTGCATTAATCAGCATACCGTATTTCTCTTCGGAACAAAATATCTCTTATACGTATGTCGACACTTACTCACGACACAACATCTGGCGACGAGGAATAAAACGTAGAAAATTTTCAAAGCGACGAACATTCGAATGTTAAGCACAACCGACATCTGGCTACGAAGAACTCGATGATGTGTAGGAATTCGTAGATCACGAGTTCGATCTTGCTTCTCCAGCAGTGCCCAGCAAGTCTTGTTTAAATGGTTTGAGAGATGGGAGGTAAGTGGTCGTATAGCTGTTGTTGTGTAGGGTACTGATTCAAAGATTTATTTAAAACTGGAAGTAGCATATTTGTGTAACTCTGGTCTAGCGCTTTCTCCTAGCGTCTCATTAGCGCTAATGGTGCAGCCATACAGTAGTACTGACATGGCTACAGCTGAGAAGAATTCCTGTTTTATTTTATCAGATAGATCAGCTTTCCATCCTGTTAAAAACATTTAATGTTTTACAAGGATTTTATTATCACTGGTGGAACATTAATCAATCGAAATGGATATTATTGGGTATCATTTATTACAAAACTTTAAATCATTGGAACTTTGTAACTAAAAATATGGATATGTAGCAGTTAAAAAATAAATAGGTCTCATTGCAAAATTCTTCACAGTTGATATTTTCAAACCAACCTTGATTTTTTTATTATAGAATTTCGTGTATATACAAAGTTTGGTAGTAAATAGCACCTAACAACTTTTGTTTTGATTGTATAATCTTCCATCGGAAATGATAAAATTCTACTATTTTTGGTTAAGAAGAATATAAACATTTCTATCTTTTTAATTGGTTGTAGTGTACTTATTTATAGGTAATGCTGTATCTATCTAGATATTACTAAAATTCTCATTATATATATATATATATATATATATATATATATATATATATATATATATAACAGTAACTCAGAAAAAAAAAGACACATCATTTCGGTATTTGTTTTATTCAGGAATACACTTAAAGTATTCTGATTTACAGAATAAAGTAATTTACAGTTCAATTTGCTGTTGACAGATAATTTTCTAGGTTCTGCGTTGATTGTTATTTGTTATCCAGACAACTAGGAAATGTTAAGAAATCTTCATTCCTTCTTTAATAGAAGCATCAATATAATCAGGACTGCATTTACAGCTAGAACATAAAGGGACCAGTATATTACTGAGATTCTTATATGGTTTATATATATATATATATATATATATTGTCTGTGTGTGTGTATGCGTGTGTATTTATACAGCAGATTTCTTTTGTAGGCATATTTTATTAAAGATGGCAAATTAGGATTTGGGATTGAGTTTTTTTTATTAGTCTTTCTTGTTCGCGAGTAAGACGACGCGAATGTGCATAAAGGTTAGTTAATAATTGTCCGAAATCTCTGAAGTTACGGTCCGAATAACAAAGATCAATGAAGGTCGATAGTACATGTACGTGGACCGTAACATAAAAGATTTAACTCCAAACTCTTTTTCTGTTATTTATAATAATTTATATATATATATATATATATATATATATATATAAGCCAGCAAAAATAACAGATTTGCAAAATTCTAATTTAGAGTCATACACTTAAAATGTTAGGAGCAACTGAATGATTATTTTGTTGGTTGTGCGCAGTTAACAATTTTCAAACATTCAAATTTTCGGTATAACGGGGATAACTACGAAATGTTAATCGGAATCTTTCAATCCTACATAGATAGAAGCACCAATAACGTCGTGGACAATTGCTTGTTTTTTTTTTTAACTAATGGAGATTTGTTCTTGTTCTTTTAAGATTGGTTTTAAGACGTGTTTACGGTATTTTCTTTTCTTTTTCAAGAAGAAAATTATTGATGCAAAAAGGACTGCAAGAACAATTGAAGAAATAACGGCTCCAACCACTACGCCTGTCGTCGCTTTTCCTTTGTCTGCGCCCGTTTTGGCATCAAAATTTCCCGAAGTATGGTTGCTTCCGGTCACCAAATTCATCACCAATGTTGATTTCGGTTGATTAGTCGGCATTTTTTTCGAAGTAATATCTGAAGATGGCTTTGTCCGATTATCTATTGCAGAAAAGGTTGGATTCGGTTTTTGAGTCCACCTTTCACCAGAGACGTTTTCTGAAGTTTCTGTCATTCTCGTCATCCGTGTTACTGATGGTGTAGTGATGAAACGCATCCCGGTTGAACTAGTATCATATTTTACGGAAATTCTTGTTTTAGATGATACAAATCCAGGACGAGATGAAAATGTACTGAAAGAAGGGAGCGTTGGTATCGAATTATTTGTCGTTTTGAATGTTGTAGGCATTATTGTTGATGTTGTTAGCCTTGTTGTAGGACTTGGCGTGGTTGTATTTTGGGGACATACATGTTGCATTTTATCTTCTTTGTTACCTGCAAAAATAAAATGAAAAAGAAAAATACAAATTATTATTATTAATACAAGCAAGGTAACATGGTTTTGTATGGAATTTAAAAATTAATTTCATTATCATCACATCTATTTCAATTACGGACACACACACACACACACACACACACACACACACACACACACACACACACACACACACACACACACACACATATATATCAATCCTTCCACACGAGCGGGATGTGACAAGGTCACTTTCTTAAATGGAGTTTAACAGGTTTTAAGTTTTCCTTCTCTAAGACGGGTTGCCATACCAAAGTTAAAGAGCTGAGACTGTCCTACTATTTTCTTATAGCCAGATAAAGAATAGCTGGATTCATACCTTTCTAAGGATATTATCGCTATGTGAAATGCAAACAGCCACTTCCAGGTATTGAACTTGGGTTGCTGTGTCCATTTATTTCGACGATAACGATTACATCATGAGCAACTCCATAAAAAAGTCATGCGTTGCATAACGCCTGAGCTCATCACAGATCACTAGTTCGTAACCTGGTTTGGTCGTAGGGGGCGCTACTCATGTAGCGTGTCTTGAGTAGGAATGGCCTAGGAACTCATCCTTCTCCAGGTCTACAACTGGTTTGAATTTAGAGAATTCCTTCTCTTAGATCAGTTGTCATACCAAGGTTATAGAGCCCAACCTGTCTTATTATTCATCCATATCCAGAGAGGAAATTCTTGGATTCATACCTTTACCAGGGGTATTAGCGCTATGCGAAATAATAAAAATCCACGATTAGGATTTGAACTCCGGCTGCCAAGTCCGCTTCCCACGATGATAACTGATACATCAAGAGCGTCTCTGTTCAGTGTCCTCATAATCAACATTCATTGATAAGTTAGATGATGTACAATAAAATGATGAGAGTTTTTCTCTTGTTATACGTTGGATTCATATTTTTCTTGAGAGTATTGGCGCAATGTTAAATGCAAACAGCGTCGTTTAGGATTTGAACTTGGGTCACCAAGTCAGTTTCCTACAGTGATAACCATTACGCCATGAGCACCTTTCTTCAGAGCCCCCATCCCCCGCCAATCAACATCTTTCTGTTTTTTTTATTGTCTTTTTGGGGTTTTTTAAAATACGTTCTATTAAAGTGTATTTTGTACCACGTCGAAGCTGTGCGAACTAAGATTTTGTTTAGACCTAAAACAAGACGATGAATAAATAAACGAGTAAATAAATAAATGAATAAATAAAAAGAAAAAGGCAAAAAAATAAATAAAGGCAGAACATATAACAAAGTAAAAAAAATGTAAGCTTACATCAAACACTTAAAAGAGGCTCAGCGTACCGGTTATCGTCGTAGGAAATGAAACTGGCGATCCGAGTTCATATCTTGAACGTGGCTGACTGAGGTTTCACTTCATGCTTCTTGGGGAATGCATGTATCCATCGGTTTTTCCCATCCCCAGATACGGGCAAATAGTCGAGTAGACTTGGTACTTTAAACTTGATAAAGCAACCAGAGAAGGAAAAGTCTAAATTCAAAACAGTTACATTCCGCTTAATAATTGACCTTGTGTCACATCCTTATAGTGATGGGAGTGTTGGATAAATACATGCATAGAAACTTGAGATAGTGAATTAGAGATACCGCTACACTCCCTTTTAATGATGGGCGCATAGTCTGCACCATATTTTTCAGCGAATACATTAGGTTTGAATCCAAAGTTTTCCCCTCCAAGACCGCCTTTTGTACAGAGACTAAAGAGCTCAGTCTACCCGATTATTTACCCTAAACTGGGAGCAGGGTAAAGAAGAGATAGATTCATAGTTTTCCCAATGGAAATAACCCAAAGTGAAAACAAAAATAACCACGTCCCTGCTTTGAACTTTGGTCGTTGAATCCACTTCTAAAATCAATAGCCGTTACACCACGTGCGCCACGAAAATTCCAAGTAATACCCATTGTCTAGATTAATGTCATGAAGGGTAAGTTGTTGGAATGGCGTCTCAACATTCGGGGTTATGAGCTATAACCATGGACCATTTTCCTCCTAAAAAAATGAAAGAAATGTGGTATATCTGAAAGGATAGATCCCCAATAACAATGAAATAAAGAAATATATAACTTACCGCTCCATATGCGAGTAATTATTATACTCGAACCTGGACTGACATTTCCATTAATGTTAATGTATACCTGAAATATAAAATTTTATCATAAGTTTGATTGATATTAGATATATACTATGGTGCAAGACTGTACAAGGTCAAATGAGAATGTTGGGGCGCTTAGCGTAACTGTTGTTATCGTAAGAAATGGAATCGGTGACACGAGTTCAAATCCTGGACGATTCTGTTTGCATTCCTTTTTACGCAAATGCTTAAGGGAAAGGCACTAATCCATCTGTTCTCTTCACAGTTACGGGTAAATAGCAGGGCAGGTTGGGTTCTTTTGCCTTTGTTAGGCAACCAATTTAGGTGAAGGAAAACTCTGAATTCAAACCAGCTATACTTTGTTTAAATTTTGACCTTGTATCACATCCTGCCCGTGGCGGAGGGGTTGGATACATACATACATATGTAAGTGCATACATATACACAACACCTATGCTTGTATTTTTGTTTAATGGCAAATCAACTCCTTATTGATTGTTCTATTCTAAAATTTGATTAAATGTTTGCAATGATAACTACATTTTCAGTCTTCTTGAATTAAAAAAAAAACTGCTCTTATATTTGTCTGAAGTCATTTGTTTACATAAAGTTTAATGATTTCAAATAATCATCTCAATTTAGTAATTGTCATTTGTTTGCTCACACTTATTAGGTTTCGAGTAATCATCAAACAGAACAGTAAGTAACAAGCGAGATGAGAGAATGAAGGTATGGTGATTAATAAATGAATAAATTTTGAAATAAAATAAATAAAACAAATAACGAAATAAAACATGAAACTAATCATAGAATACAAAAAAAAAAAAAAAAGAAGTAAAATACGCAAATAAAATAGAATAGAATAAAACATCCCACAATTTCACTTCCATTCGAAATTTAACTGTCGCCCTCCCCAACAGAAAACAGAATCTTGCCGACCCTCTATACAATGCATACGTTTTGCAGCCTCCTTAAATGAGCAATCCATACTCAACAACTTTTATAATTCATGAGCTTAATAATAACAAATTTTCAAAAAAGATTCTGCACGAGGAACACACAAAAGGAAGTAATAAATTTTAGCAATGCACAAATTTATCACTGACGTAACATCAAAATATTTGAAATCTGCTTCTTTCTCCTTGATTACTGTTATAACAACTCTCGTCAGGTGACAGCGGTTACTATCGTTTTTATGGCACTATGAAATGCTGGCGATGGAATTTCCGAAATCCACTGTTATGAATAGTTAGGAAACGATTGTTAGGCATAAAATGTTTATGGTTATAAATTGATGGGGATGGGTTGAGGATGATAAACTAATCGGTTTGGCTTAGTTTGGTTGGGTTTTATGGCGTATCAACCATTGTAGGTTATTTAATGCCAATTCTTGTTTATACATAAAAATATATATGATTTTACAAATCATATATATTTTTATGTATAAACAAGAATTGGCATTTTGTTGATAAGATTTTTTTTTTACCATAAGTCGTTTGCACTCAGTTTAAATGTCAAACAGTTCTGACCAATAGATAGAATCCTGTCAGGTGCTACCACTCCAGGACAAAGTAAACCTGGAAGCGATGGCAATAAAGGGGTATTCCGCATTCCCCAAAACTCCAGCATTACTGGAAACTCATCATTAGTTTGTTTAGCGTTGTAGAGAAGAGGAAAATCTCGTATTTTGGTTTGGCGCGCAATTTAATTCAACACTCAATTTCACCCAATCAGGATGACTTATCCTATTCAGCACGGACCTTCATTTCTGGCTAGCAAAACGGGTGAGCGGCCAAACTCAGTCTCTTCGGCGTGAGACGGCGACCAGAACAGACGTTCCTCTGGCTGTCCCTACTTAGCGATGCTTTTTAGCTAGACAAGCCACCCAGTGTGGACATCTCACTGTGGCTTTAACACTAGCAGCAGCAACATGGACACTCAACGAGGGAACCATCTAATTTATGGATTTCCTACGAGGAATCCCAGTTGAACATAAATTAGAAATATACAACACGCCTCGCACAGGCCCAACCAAACACAATCCCTCACACGTCCAGCAGCACGCTGCCATCTCAACATCCCACTAAGTCATTTCGTCTCCAACACTAACAAGCCTAAACTCCACGAGTCTTG
Organism: Sepioteuthis lessoniana; assembly: GCA_963585895.1. Lineage (NCBI taxonomy): Eukaryota > Metazoa > Mollusca > Cephalopoda > Myopsida > Loliginidae > Sepioteuthis > Sepioteuthis lessoniana. Next base: position 88,471,142 of record OY757909.1, read on the forward strand.
CAGCACCAAAAGCAAACCATATTCAAAGCTGCAAATAAAAACTTTCTTTGTTGTGTTGTTAAAGAAAAGTTTCGTAATTCATTTGTGTTGCCTTAAAAAATATAATGTTCGAGAAATTAATAATTTCCTCGAACCGCTATAGCGTCATATCTAGGATACTCGAAACTATTCAGGCCCAGCTTGGACCAACAATATAATGAGGATGATAGATTTGTTCATAGAAGTCTGGTTGTCACTCAATTCTATGTTAATGTATCAAGTTAATTTAATAATCTTTATGGAAAATGTGGTAATTTTATATATATAAACAAAATTTAATAATTCTCTTTTAAAATTAGAATTTGATTAATTCTATTTTAATTTTTCTACAAAGATAGCAAATAGTTTCGGTGCAGAAAAAGATGTGATTTAACTGTAAAAAATTATCAGACAGATAAAAGATAAATTCTGATATTGATAAAATGAAGATCGTCTGCAAATTCCGACGATACAGTTGAAGGAGGAAAAAAATTAATCCCGAAATCCAATCCAAGAAATTTTATTTAACACAAAAAATATAAAAAGACATTTGCTTAAAAGTTCTAAGATAAACTATTAACAGTTCTACAGTATTGAAAAAAAGCAAAATTGTAATCTTCATACAATCTAAAAAAAATAAATACAATTTTATAAGAGTTTTTCCCTTTTTGTTTATGTTTGCAAATCTGCAATCAGTAAGAAAAATTCGAAAATATAGTTTTAGATAATTTTTGATCAACCGATACTACAAATGTAGCGGGAATTAAACAACTATCTTGTTGATTTCGACAGTAAAAAGAGAATTAATCTCAAACATTAATCTTTAACAATATTTTTTAGAGATTTTCATTTTAACATAAAACTTGGTTTCTTCGAATATTAGGAAACATAAGAAAAATAAACAATATAAAATATACGTTTTTTACTTACGTATTAAATGGAGTTTTCAACTCAAGATTGTCACCTTTATTTTAATGAACTTGCTTGTTCAAATTACAATAATGTTCACATTACAATAAAAGATTTCTCTCAATACATAAATAATTATGTATAAAAGTTATGATAAAAGTTATGATTATAAGTTTATAAATGTTTGAATTTCGATTTTTCAACTTATGAAAAACCGGAGAAAGATCTATACGTTTTCACTGTACGAGTTCAATGTTCTCTCTTATTTTTATTTTCATTTTTATTTTTTTCGTTAGTCAGAATATTCTTTCGAATTCAAATTTCCCTCCAATTCATTAAGCAGACGATAATTTGAAACGCTACATTTTTTTTTAAATTTGAAATGCTGCCGTTTGTAATTTTCAAACCGAACACACAGACACAATATTTCATCACTTTTACAACACCGACTCAAGCGTTCATTTCTGTTTAGAAAATGTTTAAAAAAAACCCCAAAAAAACCTTGCCACAAAAATAAACAAATAAAACAAATAATTGTCAGGGAATTAATTACAATATCATTAGATAAAAAATATTTTATATTTAATATTAAAATCGTCCTTACCGCATTCCCAGTCACTTTCACATGTGCTTCTCTTCTTTGTCTTCCGGGTTGAATTCGACAACCCCAATTTACTTTGTAATCTTCAACGTCGTTTGATACACTCAGAGTGAACGGACCTGGTCCAAGCACGTAGTACTCAAAATTAAGATAATTTGTGTCGGAATTATCCCACATTTTAAAGGCATATTGGATTCTTGAGTGACAATTAAAATCTGCTTTCAAAAAGATATATCCTGCGTATAAAAATATTGAAACTTTTAGTGTTACGCACAACAAGACAAAAATTTAATCATTTTGTTATACGTCATCTAGATAATTAATTAACTTTGATTATGGGGACCCTGAAAAAAGACGTTCGTAGCGGAACGGTTATCGTCGTAGGAAATGGACTTGGCTACTCGAATTCAAATCTGATCGTGGCTGTTTGCATTTCGCATAGCACCAATCATCATCATCATCATCGTCATGTCGACCCTCTTCCTCCACCCTCCTCTATCGTCCATCGCTCCTGGTAGGTCTTCAAGGCTACTACTTGTATCGGCACAGAGCTGTTGTAAGTATGTTTTAGCTAGTCGTCTTGCCTTTGCCATGTGAAGGGGTCCACAAGAGAATGTCACTTTTGAGTTTGTCCCTAGTTCTTCAGCAGTGTCACACATGCATAGTTGGTCTAACTTCGATAGTTTTAGTGATGGGTGGTAGATGACCGTACAACTGCTGCTTTGTGGGTGATGCCTCCAGAACTTGTTTAATATTGCTAACAGCATTCTTATGTAATTGCCATCAAACTTTTCTCCATACGTTTAATTAGCGTCCATGTAGTGCATCCATACAGCAGTATCGATACGACTGCTGTTTGGAAAAAACTGCTTTTCTTTTTATCGGTCAGGTCTGACTTCCATATGACCGAGAGCCAATCGATAACTGTCAATCCCTTTGCTAGTCACGCGTTGATGTCTGTCTCGGTTGATAAGACACTGCTTTTTAGGTAGGGGAACTTGTCTACTAGTTTCAAAGAACTGCCGTTTAGTGTGGAGATGTTGCCTCTTTGATTAAAGTACATGTATTCCGTCTTGTCTGCGTTGACATGGAGGCCTATGCCTGCAGCTGCTCGTTCCAGACTATGTAGCAGGGTTTCGGCTTGGGCAGGTGTATTTGCCAGAAGCGCTATGTCATCAGCGTAGTCCGCGTCCGTAATTGTTTTTGCGGGGTATCTTCTGCTTCTTTCCTTTTTTAGCTTGAAAACGTTGTCTTTCATTTTATCATAGTTGAGTGTGGGTCGTGGTAATCTTTCGATGGCTGTTTTTATTCTCATCAATTGAAGCCACCCTTATAGATGAGCAGCAGAAGTTCCCCGATCCCAGCCGTTGAATTGTAGGATTCATACGCCCAGGGCCTGGTTAGGCATGGCATTGAATCCTCAGAGGCTTTATCTACTTGCCTTTACGTCTGCCATGCTGCTTCCCATGGCTTTCGTAAAAATAAACATTTTTTCCTTCTTTCTTCCCTCTTCTGCCAATATTAAGTTTTAACTTAGTTAAAATCCACAATTACTCTCTTTTTAACTTTCATTGTAATCCTTATTTATAGTTCTTTGCATCCTTGTAGACTCTCTATTTTACGCTAAATTCGGTTTTCAATTTCTAATAAAGTCCAATAGTATTTGATTCTCTTGATCAGGTCCAACAGTTACTTGGAATTACAGTATTTGTCTTTGCATTTAAAGTACAGATAGCATACAGCAGTGGTTTTACAAATAGAAAATAAGATCATTCATGAATTTTAGAATGACAATATAGTAAAAGACAATACATTACTGACCGTTATTTGAACTCTTGCCAGACTTGGTGTGGATTTACTTAGTATTTTCGTAGTATGTATAACACAGTCCGTGTCGCCAAGGCTTCTGAATATTTCTTCTTTTATATAGATATACGTGTTTCTAGTGCTTGGTGAGGGGAAGGGTCATTCATTTATTTGTTTCCCACTTTTTTTCCTTTTTCTCTAAATATTTCGTCTTTAATACGAAATTCCAAAAACTATTCTTAGCTAACGCTTACTTTGGTTTTCAATTTTTAATAAAGTCCAATAGTATTAGTTTCTCTTGACCAGGTTCATCTGTTACTTGAAATGACAGTATTTGTCTTTGCATTTAAAGCACAGATAGTATACAGCTGTGATTTTACAAATAAATAAAATAATTCATATGAACCCAAGAATTCCCTCTCCAGCTATGGGAATATAGTTGAATCGGCTAGGCTAGTATGCCTTGTGGGCTAGTATACCATCCGATCGAGGAGAAGGGATACTCTAAATTCACACCAGTTGTACACCTTGACAGAGATGTCCTCTGCTAGGTTATTCCAGCCTAAGACATGCTACATCACTAGCCCCCCCCCCCCACGATCAAGCCTGTTATGGGACCAGTGAGTGACAGTGACAAATAATTAATTAGGTATTTCGCCAATGGTCCGTGACACCGGGGTTCAATGACAGGTTTAGACATACCAAAGACTCAAAAAATGGTACTTGATGCCGCCCTTCTTAAAACTCAGCATTATAAGGTAAGGATCAAGGTTAAAGTGGAGCAATCCAGGGAATGGAGTAGCACCCTCCTCTATACCTCAGTGCAGTAGTTATTGAAATGTCGGGTCACTCTCGACTTAGGTCGCCACCTTTACTTTTTACTTTCTAATCATATTTTATGAACTAAGCAAACTAGATAGAAAAGAGGATATAAAATGAAATACGATTAAAAAACAGTGAATTAATATTTTTGTAAAAATATCTCTATTGTACATACATGAATGTTTAGTTACTAAGAGCTATGAAAATTTGTGAGAGACTTACATATTTTATAAGAGTTCCTTAGTTGTTAGTTGTGAGGAATTATTAAACATGCATGTATGTAAGCAGGTTAGATTAGAACATTGTATGTTGTGTACAATTTTGTGGTGTTGAGTTCAGTGCGAAACGATATTCACGAGGGGGGGAGGGACTCATTGTCTAAGAGGATAAGATTAGCCTTGTTTCTAGGCCTTTATAGGAGAAAAGAAGATGAGATTTTTGTGTCTTTTTCTTTTATACCAGGTTCTGTTACTTTGGAAACACCATCTAACAAGCATCAGAAAATTTTTTGTCAGACAAGGGAAGTAATTCCACGCAAATCCAGGAAGTAGCACCATACAAAACAGTAGATGTACGGTAACTTACCTCCAATCTCACCAACAAACTTAGTCAAACGAGAAAGACATACTTGGCAGTGCTGGGGAAGTAAGGTCAAAGGTGACATTCTCCTATAGACTCCTACACGTGGATTAGCCGGTGGACACTGTATGCCGTCTAGAGGACTTAACAACAGCGGTGGATGATAGTGACGGATGGCGAGAGAGAGAGAGTCGGGGGAATCCATGCAATCAGCACTCCTTGATAATGATTGATGAGTTTATCCTGGGTATCTACTATAATCAGCTCTCGTTCTTAGGTTATCAGAAATAATATAAATGTTTAATTTCTTAAAAGATTCCATGCCTCCCATGGGAATTTTTTCATCAAAACATTTTGTTTCTTTCCTTTTTTTTTCTAGCATTTTTAGATATCCCTGTTAGTTTATTCAAAAAAGAAAGGTAAGGCCATTTTTTAATTGATTATAACTCTTGCACTTAATTATAAATATCAAAACTATTCTTACCTAAATCACCGTGGAAATTCTCCTCATTTTTTTTCCAATCACAGTTCCCTGCACTTGATGTATACCAACCACACCACGTGTAGTAAAAATCACATGAAAAATCCTTGTTACCTTTAAAGAAATAGAAAAAGAGAAGAAGAAGAAATGAGTTGGGCGAGAAGGACAGAATGAAAGAAAAGAGGAGAGAGGGAAAGAGTGATGAGAAGTATAGAGAAGAGTGAAAGGAGAAAGAGAGAGAAGGGCGAGTTAAAAATGAGAAAGAGAGAGAGAGAGAGGAGGGGAGGGAAAGAAAGAGAGAGAGAGTGAGAGAGAGAGAGAGAATATAGAGTATAGAGAGAAGGGAGTGGAGGAAAGATATGGGGAGAGTAAGGGAGTGGAAGAGAGGATGAGAAAGAGGGGAAGAGAATAGAAGAGAGTTTAGAGAGAAGGAAAGAAAGGGGGAGAGAAGCTTCAAGAAGAGTGAGAGAGGAAAAAGAGAAGGAAATAGGCGGACAGATAGATAGAGTTTGGTTTTATGGAATATCAACCATTGTTGATTATTTAATGCCAAATCCTGTTTTAACACATATATTATATATATGATTTGTAAACACATTTTGTAAATACACACAGTTAAATGATCAAACAGTTCTAGTTCTAACAATTCAGTTTCACATAAGTCAACAAATGTAAATGCTTCCAAGTATTGCAATATATTACTAACAATTCAATGAAACATCAGCCATTTGTTTATAAACAGTTAAGTGATCGAACAGTTCTATTTCTAACAATTCAATTTAAGCCTAAGTCATTTGCTTGCACTCAGTTTGAATGTCAAACAGTTCTATTTGGTTCATAGATAGGACCCTATCAGATGCAACCAGATCGAGCCATAGTGCGCCTGGGAGCGATGGTAATAAAGGTGTTCTCCGCATTCCCCAAAGCTCCAGTATAACTGGAACCTCACCATCAGATTGTTTAGTGTCCTATACAGGACACTCATTGGGGGCTTTTTACCTTCTGCAGAGATGCAGTCGGTGTATTCTACCGTCCATGCCGATTGGGCTTTGGAGAGAGAGAGAGAGAGAGAGAGAGAGAGAGAGAGAGAGAATGAATTTAGCATTTCATGTAAATTAATCCACCATTGTTTTGTCCCAATTAACCTTGCTATATAACTGATATACACGTTCTGGGGAGTGTAGAGGCACCCTTCATTGCCATTACTCCAAGGTCTGCTCTAACCCGTTATGATAGGACCTGTTAGGGTCCCACCTATAGGTACAAAAGATCTGTTTGGAAATTGGAATACCTAATACCATATAACTGTAAATTATTTAAATTAAGAATCGTTACTTGAAGCAATAATTGTTACTAAGAATTGTTATTAGTTAGTTGAAATCATATGACTGTAAATTATTTGTATTAAGAGTAGTTACTTGAAGTTATAATTGTTTACTAAGGATTGTTATTCTCATTAGTTACTTAAAAACATAATCATGAGCTATAAAAAGGTTAGTTAATAGAAATAGCTACTTGAAATAATGAAATTGTGCCTGACTTATTGGTATTCGATAGGAATACTCGAAACCATTTATAAGTGTACAAATTAGAAAGTAAAGTTGGCGACGAGGGTGACCCGAAGGAACACTTTTCAATAGCTATTACACCGAGGAGTAGGGAGGGCGCTACTCTATTCCCTGGAGTGCTTCACTTTATCCTTACCTTATAATGCTGAATGTTAAACAAGGTGGTATCAAGTTCCATTTTTATGAATCTTTGGTGTGACTCGACATGGGTTTGAACCCCAGTTTTCTGGACCTGTGGCGAACACTTTACGCATTAGCCAATGGCCCAGTCAATTGGAATTACAGGTTATACATATTATATATGATTTGCTAAGAGTTTGTAAATGATATTTTTGAACAAACCAGAGCTTATTTGTTTACATACAGTTGAATAGTTATGTATACTATTTGTATGTCAGTAGTTTGTAGGTAATCTTATTTTTAAATGAGTCTGAGCTACTTTGTTTGTACACAAGTATTACTATTGTTTTCACACAGTTAAATGGTTCCAAGTATTCTAACACGAATAGTTCTATTTAGTATTAATCATTTGTTTGCCCTCACTTAAATGGTTTCAAATATTCTTACACGAATAGTTCTATTTAGTATTAATCATTTGTTTGCCCTCACTTAAATGGTTTCAAATAATCTTACACGGATAGTTCTATTTAGTATTAATCATTTGTTTGCCCTCACTTAAATGGTTTCAAATATTCTTACACGGATAGTTCTATTTAGAATTAATCATTTGTTTGCCCTCACTTAAATGGTTTCAAATATTCTTACACGGATAGTTCTATTTAGAATTAATCATTTGTTTGCCCTCACTTAAATGGCTTCAAATATTCTTACACGGATAGTTCTATTTAGTATTAATCATTTGTTTGCCCTCGCAATTCATCGCACTACTCCTCTTTCGAGGGTGTGTCCTCCGATCATCGAATAGTTACGGCCAAAATACGACTAAGCCTACGAAAAAACGCCACACGAACAGCGACAACTAAGCACTATGACTGGGCCCTACTTAACAACAGAGATATTAGAGACAAATATGCATTAGAATTAAGAAACAGATTCGAAACACTACAAGAGAAGACAGAAAAAGTTACCCCAAATGACGAATATGAGAATTTTGTTGAAGCACACCTTGAGGCGGCATCAAAGTGTATCCCAAAAAGCCTAGAACTAAATATAGAGTCCCTTGGGAAACGTCAGCGGTTAGAGAAAAACGTGCACTCGTGAAAACTGCCTCCAAAAGCTATCGGAAGAACCCACAAACACAAATGCCCCAAAACTAGAAAAGGCACAATATCAATTAGCAAGAATATATCTAAAAGAACCGGCAGAATACATACAAAATCAGATAGATAAGATTAGAGACTCGGTGGAAGATAGACAATCCAGGATAGCCTGGCAAACAATAAACGAAGTAAGTAGACAGAAGAGCACAGCCAAAGCAAAATTGAAAGCTGCAAGCCAACAAGAAAGAGTAAAACTGTGGGAACAGCATTTCAAAAATCTACTAGGAAACTCGCCGAAAATAACGGATGAACCGATCACCAGAATTATCTGTAAGCAATTAGACATTAAACTAGGTCCTTTCACCAAAGAAGAACTCGACTCGGTTCTTAAAAAAATTAAAAATAGGAAAGCTGCAGGGCTGTACGAAATCCCCCCAGAAGTGTGGAAGACTAGACAATTCGACGATATACTGCTCCGGCAATGCAACGCAGTCTATAGTCAAAATAGGATGGAAAGATGGATGAAGGGATGCATCCTTCCTTTCCCTAAAAAAGGCGACCTCGGATTAGCCAAGAACTACCGAGGGATAACATTTACATCCATAGCAACCAAAATCTACAATGCCCTACTACGAAACCGCATAGAACCCAAAATAGACAACATTATTAGGAAAAACCAAAATAGCTTCCGGAGAAATAGATCCACAACCTCACAAATATTGACCATCCGTAGAATCCTTGAAGGCGTTCGGGCAAAAAACCTTCAGGCGACATTACTATTTGTCGACTTTACCAAGGCCTTCGATTCCATCCACAGAGGGAAAATGGAACTAATCCTACTAGCATACGGCCTACCAAAAGAAACCGTAGCAGCAATAATGATTCTCTACAGAAACACAAAAGTGAAAGTACGTTCACCAGATGGAGACACGGAATACTTCGACATTGTTGCAGGAGTACTACAAGGAGACACGCTAGCCCCATACCTCTTTATCATCTGTCTAGACTACGTGCTTAGAACTTCGATCGACAAAATCAGAGAAAATGGCTTCGAGCTGACTAAGAAAAGAAGCAAAAGGTACCCCGCAAAAACAATCACAGACGCCGACTACGCTGATGACTTGGCGTTACTGGCGAATACGCCTAATCAAGCAGAGACGCTACTGCATAGTTTGGAACAAGCCGCAGCAGGCATTGGCCTCCATGTCAATGCGCACAAAACTGAATATATGTGTTACAACCAAACGGGCAACATTACCACACTATACGGAGCCTCTCTGAGGCTGGTGGACAAATTCACCTACCTAGGAAGTAGCGTCTCATCAACCGAAAACGGCATCGACACACGACTGACGAAAGCATGGATTGCTATAGATAGGCTCTCAATCATATGGAAATCAGACCTGACCGATAAAATGAAACGCAGTTTCTTCCAGGCAGCGGTTGTATCGATACTGCTATATGGATGCACTACATGGACGCTAACTAAACGGCTGGAGAAGAAACTTAACAGCAACTACACAAGAATGTTGAGAGCAATATTGAACATGTCCTGGCGACAACACCCCACAAGACACCAACTATACGGCCACTTGCCTCCCATCACGAAAACTATACAGGTTAGACGAGCCAGACACGCCGGACACTGCTGGAGAAGCAAGGACGAGCTCGTAAGTGATGTACTCCTATGGACCCCCACATATGGCCAAGCAAAAGCAGGACGACCGGCCCGAACTTACATACAGCAGCTATGTAAGGACACAGGATGTAACCCAGAAGACCTGCCGGAGGCGATGAATGATAGGGAGAAGTGGCGAGAGATGGTCAGGGATATCTGTGCTGGCGGCACGACATGATGATGATGATGTTTGCACTCACTTGAATGGTTTCAAATATTCTAAAATGAATAGTTCTATTTAGTATTAATCATTTGTTTGCCCTCACTTGAATGGTTTCAAATATTCTAACATGAATAGTTCTATTTAGTATTAATCATTTGTTTGCCCTCACTTAAATGGTTTCAAATATTCTTACACGAATAGTTCTATTTTGTATTAATCATTTGTTTGCCCTCACTTAAATGGTTTCAAATGTTCTTATACGGATAGTTCTATTTAGTATTAATCATTTGTTTGCCCTCACTTAAATGGTTCCAAATATTCTAACATGAATAGTTCTATTTAGTATTAATCATTTGTTTGCCCTCACTTGAATGGTTTCAAATATTCTAACATGAATAGTTCTATTTAGTATTAATCATTTGTTTGCCCTCACTTAAATGGTTCCAAATATTCTAACATGAATAGTTCTATTTAGTATTAATCATTTGTTTGCCCTCACTGAAATGGTTTCAAATATTCTTACACGAATAGTTCTATTTTGTATTAATCATTTGTTTGCCCTCACTTAAATGGTTTCAAATATTCTAACATGAATAGTTCTATTTAGTATTAATCATGTGTTTGCCCTCACTTAAATGGTTTCAAATATCACTATTTAATATAAATAGTTTTATTTGCACACAGTTAAATTGTTTCAAGCATTGCTATGTAACACTAACAATTCATTTTAGGCCCACAGTTAAAGAGTTTCAAGTATTGCTAATTTACACTAACAATTCTACTCAACATTACTCATTTATTAGCACACAGTTAAAAGATTCCAAGTATTGCTATGTATCAATAACAATTTAATTTAACATCAGTCGTTTCTTTACACAAAGTTAAATGGTCAAAGAGTTCTATTTGACCCATAGATAGGACCCTATCAGTTGCCACTACTCCGGGTCAGTATAAACCTGGGAGCAATAGCAATGAAAGGGTATTCCAGATTTTCCAAAGCTCCTCGTGATCAGATGGTTTAATGTCATATTCAGGACTCTCATTGTGAGGATGTCTTACCTCTCTGCAGAAAGGTATTCGGTGTATTCTATAGCCCCAGCAGATTGGGCTCTGAGTGCAAATTGTTTGTATTATATAGCAATACTTGATATCATAAAACGAAGTTTTCCACTTTAGAAACAACTCAGCAAATATATAAATATAAGTACAATGCATGCAGTTCTCTTATCTTTAGACATGAAATAACCACAGATAGTTTTACGTACCGTTAAAATCACTCAATCAATCATATTATTATTATTATTATTATTATTATTATTATTATTATTATTATTATTATTATTTACTCCTTTAGAGTTTTTCACATCAGTGTTAACTGATGGTTTTTCACTGGAGTTTGAGTGACAGCAAATATCCTCAAGTCTCCAGGACTCGTCTCAGGATTCTGGCCGTTCTTAGCAATGCTGTCGTTTGGATAGTCTCTTCCCGTCCGCCTATATCCAAGTCTTCCAGGCCTTTTAATAATCCTTTAGTTTTTGTGCCTAACGCACCGATCACAATTGGCACAATTGTTACTTTCATGTTCCACAGCTATTATTATTATTATTATTATTATTATTATTATTATCTTTTTTTTCAATTTTAAGAAAATTACTGGAGAATATTCGGTCATGAGCCCAATTTCGAACGTTTTTGGTTTTCCACTTTTCAAAGTTTCATGAAGATCGACGCTCCTAATAATGTTGATATCATAATTTCATACACAGTTGTAACATTCCCCTATATATTACCAAAATTTTAGAAATATTGCCAAATCATTGTATTATGCGGCTGATGAATACTACACCAAATTGGTTTTCATTTTTATTTCACTTCCATATATATATATATATATATATATATATATATATATATATATATACGCATACACGCACAGATGTATATATAGTATTATCTATTAATAAGTAAACGTCCCAAAATATTTTATTGCACAGTCGGCTGGGGCTGTAGAATACACTGACTGCTTCTCTGCAGGAAGGTAAGACCACCCCCAACGAGTTTCCTGGATAGGACACTAAACAATCTGATGGTGAGGTTCCAGTAATGCTGGGGGTTTGGGGAATGCGGAGTACTCCTTCATTGCCATCGCTCCCAGGTCCACTCTGACCCGGAGTGGTAGCACCTGATAGGGTCCTAGCTATGGGCTAAATAGAACTGAACCGTGGTTTCTTGAGTTTACTGTTTTTGCATTTAAACTGTGTATTTATGCTAAACTGAATTGTTTAAAATAGAACTGTTTTTAAATTTAAATTGAGTACTTATGCTAAACTGAAATGCTCGAAATAGAACTGTTTTGATATCTAGACTATGTACTTATGTTTAACTGAATTATATGAAATAAAACTGTTTTGATATTTAACTCTGTGTATTGCTCTGTCGGCTGGGGTGTAGAATACACCGACTGCACCTCTGCAGAAGGGTAAGACATGCCAATGAGTGTCTTGGATATGACACCAAACAATCTGATGGTAAGATTCCAGTGAGGCTGGGGCTTTGGGGAATACAGAGCACCCCTTCATTGCCATTGCTCCCAGGTCCACTCTGGCCCGGAATGGTAGAACCTGATAGGGCCCAATCTAGAGGTTAAATAGAAATAAACAGCAGATTTATGCTAAACTGAATTATTTGAATTAGAACTGTTTGACTAAATTGAATAGCTTAAATAGAAACGTTTTTGACAAACAGTGTACTCATGCTAAACTGAATTGTTTGAAATAGAACTGATTATTTGTTTAAAAATAGATTTGGCATTAAATAACTTACAAAGGTTGATATGCCATGAAATCTAAACAACCAACAACCAACCAATTTTTTTATGAATTTTTTAAACCAATGATATCAGGATTATTTTTCTTTCTAATGAAACTTCATACAATGAAAAACAGGTATTATTAAGTGTAATGGAGTAATGGTTATCGTCGTAGGAAATGGACACGGCGACACGATTTCAAATCCTGGACGAGACTGATTACATTGCACTAATACCCTTGGGAAAGGTATGAATCCAATTATTCTCCCTCCAGCTATGGGTAAATAGTAGGACGGACTAGGTTCTTCAGCCTTGAGGCCACTAGTCTAGGAGAAGGAAAACTCTGAATTCAAACCTGTTAAACTCCGCTTAAAAATTGACCTTGTGTGATATCCTGCCCGAGCGGAGGGGTTGGTAAATAGGATTAAGTATAATTTATGATAAAAAATTATCCAACCTCTATAATTTGCTTCAAAACACAATTGTTTACATTTCAACGTTTCTAAAGATTCATAACGAATGGTGTTCCTAGATACGTTGCCATGATAACCATGTAGACAGTTTACATCTTTCCACTATTCTTTTTAAAAAATGTCTTTCCAGTTAATGAATATAACTCATGAATAAACAAAACATATCTAATAAAAAAAGAATTAATAAATAAATGAATAATCTACCAAATTTTGGTTTTCACGTCACATTTCTTCCATGTTTATAAGAGTGTGTGTATAAGTGTATTTACAATTTTTTAAAAACAGTTTTTTTAGCTGTATCAGCAAAATCACAAGACATAAAACTGTACAATTCTCACCATTGCAAAATCCTGAAAATACCATAATCATTGGAAGAATTCGCAGCCACATTTCTGTTCATTTAAATGAAGAAAAAAATCCTCTGTAGATTTCTATTCAGAGATGATAATTTGGATGTTAATTAAAAAAAAAATAGCCTTTTATCACCGAGTCAGACTTTGTCTACAAGTTGATAATTAAGAAGGAATGAAGTTCGATTTGAAATGAACACATTTTAATCTATTCGTTGAGCTAATATTAGTGATTATTAATTGATGAAGTGTATCTTGATTAAAATTAAACTAATGTCTTCATTAGCTTGATAAAATGCAGGTTATCTATTCTAAAAGTGTAGGTCAAGATTTGATCTTTGAAATCTATGTCTATCAGTAAATTTTAAATTGTGGGTACCAATTATATCTCTAATCTACCGTGTAAATTTTCCTTCGTACGGCCTAAAACAGAATCCATCAGAACGAGTTTGGAACGTAAATGGATAAGTATGATATAAACACAACTATTTTCTGTGAGTATGCATTTACGCAACTCTTCCGTTATGGGCAGAATGTGACACAAGGTCAGTTTTTAAGGGAAGTTTAACGGGTTTTACATCAGAATTTTCCTTCTCTTAGACACAATTGTCATACTAAGGTTAAATAACTCAGTCTGCGCTACATAGATGGAAGGGGAATAGTTAGATGCATCCTTTTTCAAAGGATATTAGCGTTAAGTGAAATGTGAACAGACTCATCAAAGATTTGAACTCGGGTTGCCGTATCCATTTCTAGCGACGATAACCGTTACACCATGAGCGCTTACTGCTAAGTATGTCAACATGAATTTTAAGCCATTGGAATATCCTAATTATTGCCTTACTATAGGGTCCAGCAGGACGATCTTTCGGTATAGTATGGTTTAGTTTCTTTGTTTAATGGCATGTCAACCTTTGTGGGTTATTTAATGCCAAAGCCGTCCTTGTAGAAGACCAGTAATGGTACTATCTAAGCCATAGCTGGGAGGATAAGTAGGTTCATACCCTTTCCGAAAGTGAACGTGATAGAGCGATTGGAGTTCGAATTCGTTTTCTACGATTTCGCTGTTCAGGGAATGTAAGTGAAAAGGGTAATATAAATCCTATTGGACTAATGAGTAGAGAGTTCGCCAATGGTCCGGGAGACTGGGGTTCAATCTCTGCTCAAGTTATACCAAAGACACAAAAAATGCAACTTGATGCTGCCTTGCTTAACATTCAGCATTATAAGGTAAGGATCAAGAGTAAAGTGGAGCAATCCAGGAATGGAGTTGTGCCCTCCCTTACACATCGGTGTAGTAGCTATCGAAAAGGGAGCCTTCGGGTCACCCTCGACTTAGGTCGCCAATTTTTTTACTATTATAAGAAAGAACAAGATTTCGTTTTGTTATTGTCATCACTTTGTTTTAGATCACATTATCCAAATACTCTTAATAGCCGCCCAGAACATTATGTTATTCAAATGCTTGCCTTCACTCGCTACACACTCTTAAAGCCTTACTGATGTAAAAAAAAAAAATGAAAAGAAAGGGATGATAATAATAAAAGAATATAGCTAATCAGATAAATCCTGAAGACATAAACTGATTGCACTTAAAAGAAGGCCAGAACAACACCCTAAAGATAATGTTTGTTAGCCCCATCTGTGTCACATCAAAATAAAGTAACCCACACGAAAAATACAAATACAAATCGTTTTTTGTATCCTAGTCGAGTGACACTGAAATATGCAACACACTTATAAACGGTCTAGTAGTAAAGCAGATCCTTAGTATTCGGTGTCTGGCATAAGTGCTCTGATTCGGTGGTAATGGTTGACCAACTCTGTCGAAAACCTCTCTTCTTACTTTGCTTCTTCTAACTTTGTTCGGAATTCAGTCTGCAATACAGCTATAAGCAGTCTAATGGTACGCCAAATCTTTAGTATTCGGAGTCTGGTACAAAGTTTAGGTTTCAGTGATAGTGGTAGATCGACTCTCCCGGGAATATCTTTTATTCTTTTGACTCCAATTATAAATTTCTGTTTGGGGTGTCAAAAACAGCTTATATTGAGTCCGGTCTCCAACTGGCGTGGATGTTAACGAAGTATGGCAATTGTTTATCCCTAATCCCAATTTCTCATTAACTTGTTTTCTTTAAAACAGCTTTTCTAAATTTGGGAAATTATCCAACACTTTTTTGGTTGTAAGAGGGCTGGATCCATTCTGTCAACTCTAAACTACTTAGATTTGTATTTTTCACTGATACCTATTATCAGCCGGGTGTTGGGCTCCTTTGTTCCTCCCACTCTCTTTATATTTAACCTGGCCTTCATGCCTAGAAAGGCACAAATGTCTTTTTCTGTCGAATCTGATTTTCAAAATGCGTAGGAGAAAGGATGTTGGCAAAGATTATCAAACAATATTTCCCTTTCAGATCGGCCACTCATACATTTTCTAATGCAAACAATCCTGTTCTCTGACAATCTCAGAAATAAACCGGTCTGCCTGTCAAGTTATTTTTTTTTTTTGTCTTTAGGTATTGCTTTGTTAAGAAAATATTAAGTAATCAAAATTCTTGTTCATTTCTTAATGAAACAAGTCCTTTTCTTTTTTTTTTTTTTTTTTTTGATAATTTTTATAAACAGCTAAATGACCTTACCGTTTCGGTTTCTAATGCTTTCTTTGTCCTGTACCTTAGATTTTCACAAGAGTGCGCCCATACCTTTTTTTCACTTGGTGTGTTTGCCCTCAATCGATCAAGCACCTTTCCAAATTATAGTGTCACATAAGACATTCCATCTCTTGGGTTTCAAAGTGTTTTTTTTTTCTTTGCCCAAATAAAATTTAAGTTATTAAGTTTACTTTATCAGACCTTCCTGGTCGTTTTAATGCAAAACAAACATGTTCCCTTTTTTATAACCCAAGAAATGTTTTCGCCTAAACCCGAGCAAATGTTTCTTCTCTGTCCAAATGATATTTAAGTAATTAAGATTCACTTAAAATTTTTTCACTTAGTCTCTTTACACTCAATTGATTAACTCCCTCCAAGCTCCAAGGATACATTTGTCCAAGGTCTTGCCTTCACAATCTACTCACTCCCGAAGTCTCAATAATGTGAAAAAAATCGTAAGTAGGTGATAATAATAATAATAATGAATATAGCTATGCAGACAAAACCTATAGAATAAAACTAAAATGCATTTAATAGAATCCCAAAACAACATCATAAAGACTCCCCGCCGTAGGTTTTAATGTGAGAAAGTCGGTTTGCTGGGGGCTATGTTTTGTGATGGTCAGTGAGAGACAAACACTCTCACTTCTCAACCAAGGAGAAAACGTGATTAACAGTGTAACATGATCAGGAAAAGAGACTAAATGACCGACAACCACTGCAGTTTTGCTTTGACATTGGACCCGTCTGCTCCCGTGAGTGTTGTGACGAGGATATATGACACCTTCATACATTAGCTGGGTCATGGGGAAAGGAGGTGTGACACGCTAGCGATCAGACGATGATAGTAGTGAGCAGAATTATCAGTGGAAAGAGGGGCCGTCTCTCTTCAACCCTCTCTATTTATACAAGCTGACATGGGCATGGGAGAACCTTACTCTCTATTAGCCATGTATGCGTCAGCGAAGAGGCACCCTGCGACCATGATTGGTACTGAGGAAGAAACCGCCAAAAAGCCAACACGTGGTAATTTTTCAAACTACGGAAACTAGACAGTTGCCGTTTATTCATCAAGGGATGAAGACACATAACGAGTAACTCCTTGTTCGCTGAAAAAAATGAAGACATAATTTGGGACACGAAAGAAACCCGAATTCCAAAGTTATGCCGCGCTAAGAACATTGAGAGAGGAGAAAAAGCTTCTCCTTTGAATGAACTCAAACTTCCAGGTATGATGAACCTCGTTAAACGAATACCCAAAGAAAAGACTTGTCCACGAGGAAAGAGACGATAATTAATCTTGGTCTTATCTGAAATAAGACGTGTATCCTTCTACCAACGTGTTATGGAAATCCAATAATGAGAGGAAAAACAAAAGAGAATAAACCCCACAGAGTCCCAAGTAAGGGAACATACATTTTAAGTATATTAAAATATATCTTCCTGTCTTCGTGCTGACGCGAATAAAAGACAAATTACGGGAGGAAAGAATAGCTCTGATGAGATAGAGGAGAAAAGAAGGAACATTCCCCCACTGATAAATTTGAGATTTGGAGCACGAACTCTATCATTAAATCCCAAAGTCCGAAGGAAAGCGGAACGTGTCTATCGCTGTCGAACTATATTCTTACTTTCCGCCATTAACAGATATTAAATAGGGACCTCTTCCGGGATACGAATACTTTTATGGGGGCTCTTCCGAGATACAGAAAGACTTTCTCGCCCCTAACTTTTACCTGAATTGATTTTTCTTTGTTTCTTTCTTTTATTCAATAAAAGAATATTGTTATTAATTTTGTTAAGTCAAACACGGCAGTTCAGAGTCTTTTTTTGTTGCAGAAGCATTGTATTTGTCGAAGACCTTGTATTTGATGGGGAAAGCTAACCAGTTAGCTGTATTAACTTTTAATAATTCACCTATAACCCACCTGGTGGCTTTAAAATGTGGTTCAGCTAGGGAGTTGGTGATATCTGTGACATTGAATAGTGTCGGCAAACCACAGCCAACGTCTGTGCCCAACATTAACAGGTAGACTTGGCGGGAACGAGCGGCACACTGAAAGCCCGCTGGGCACACGGCGGTGTAACAGTGTCTATATACATAACCACTCTGCCGCAGACACGATGTGATACAAGGCAAATTTTTAAGGGAAATAAAGCTGGTCTAAGTTTAAAGTTTTCCTTTTCCTAGACTACACGCCTAAACCAAAGCTAAAAGACCTAGTCTACCCAACTATTTACAAATAAAGATTATCTATGACTCTATTATATTATAATTGTTATTATAATTAGCATCATTATATATATATATATATATGTTGGCCGAAGGTGACCCGAAGGATCCCTTTTTAATAGCTACTACGCCGATGTGTAGGGGAGAGTGCTACACCTTTCCCTGGATTGCTCCACTTACCATTGATCCGTAGCTTATAATGCTGAGTGTTATGCAATGACGTGTCAAGTACCATTTTTTGAGTCTTTGGTATGTCTAAACCTGGGATTGAACCCCGGTCTACCCACTTTGCCAATGAGCTATATATATATATATATATATACTCCTTTGCTAATGTGTCAATCTCGATGGAACTTCGCTTGTGAACTCCATGGACCTCAAAGTGTATTAAAAGATATTATAGGGATTGTAATGTCCGTCCTTGTAATATTTTGCTTTAAAATTGTTCAAGTCTGGTGCTTGGAACATTTTAGCAGAGAATCGATCAATATCTAATTCGTCTAATAAAACAAATAATTTTAGTATTCGCAGAAACTACGCCCCACTCTCGGGAACTTTTTGTGAGCAGGTACCCCATCTGAACGGAATACAAATAAAATGATGTTAGTATGAGTAGAAGTCTCTATAAAACTAGAAAACAGATTTGAAAATTTTCGAACTCAGGTAATAAATTTTAGAAAGCCTTGAATGGACACACACAATTTTTCATCAACTACTATAAATCGATTTGTTTTTGCTGGAAAATTATTGCTAATTTTGAATAACTATTGACAGGAAATATTTGTGGTTTATCGAGTTTTATTTTCAAATCGCTCAATTTCTTCAGATTTTTAATGTACCAACGTAACTCCTAACGACGTCTAAAACAAGTTTTGTAAACCACATCGTTACAAGACCTTCGTGTTTATGCATATTTAAAAGCCAGTATTTTGAATCCTAGTTCGTCTTTTCTTTTTTTTATCTTTCTTTTTTTTAAAAGTAGATCTACCTTACATGGAAGATTGGTTTGGTTTCTTTGTTTACAAGCATATCAACCTTCGTGGGTTATTTAATGCCAAAACTATCTTTTTAGAAGAATAGCCGTGACACTATTTAACCCATAACTGGGATGATAAGAGAGTTCATAACTTTCCCAAGGGAATTAATCCGAAAATGAACATAATAGCCCGATTGGAGCTCAAACTCGCTTACTACGATGTCACAGTCCTGCACGTTAGCCACTTTATTACGGGGATTCCCCTCATAGAAGATTAGTGCAACGCAAGTTTTGGTGCTTGTCAAGAATAGGACACTAATGAAATGTCCGTTGTAAAAAGAATTATAAATGAATGTTAGGGTCTTATCAATGGATAAAGTAAACTTGTTTAAAAATTATTCGTATTTAATAAGACTGTGCAAAAAATAACTAAATAGATAAAATAGAATAAAATAAATAAAAAATGAATAGATTAAAATAAATAAAAACCTTAAAAAACAACTAAAGAAAAAGTGTAAATATTAACGTACAATGAATGCGATTTCTTAACCTCTGAGCATAAAATAACCCTTTACTGGTTGAAATGCCGTTAAGATCGATCAATCATGTAAAAATGAATTTTTGTATGTAGTTTTAGACAAGAAGCTAGCTTTTTTTACTGTATTTTTTAAAATTTGTTTTTATTCTTCCAATTTGTTTTTATTTTTACTTTAGTTTTTTCAGTTTTCATATTTGTATTAACAAAAATTGGGTAAATTTTATATGTCAATATTCATGTATAAGCTTTATTTTCAAATACTACAGCGTTTTCATCTCCTGTCTTATAAGGTCGGTCGTAAACTGGTAGAGCATATGGTTTTCGCCTCTTTTTAACAATAATAATTATGCTAATTAGTATTGAAAATCCCAAAACGCCAACAACACCTGCGATAATAATATTCTTTATCTTTTGTTTTCCTTTTACTGGACTATTGCTTCCCATTCGAACATTGCGTGCTGTTGATTGTAGACTACTTCCGGTTCCCATTTGGATATTGGTAAACGAAGGTGATGTCGGTTGAGTGTTTGGTATCCTTCCTGAGATACTACCATTGGTCAGTCGTTGGGTCTGTCTGTCTACCGTAGATAAAGTTGGATTTTGTTCTGAGGTACCAGAGTCGTTCCTATTTGCAGTAGTTGTCCTATTTGAAAGAGGATTTGCTGTCCAAGACGATGGATGTGTTGAGATGGAAGAGAGAGCAAGTGAACTGTCGTTTTTCGAGATCCCTGCTGTCATTGAAGTAAAACCCCTTGGAAAGGTCGATCTGAAGGTTGAAATAAACGAGACAGAAGTTATTGTATTTTTAATTTTTGTTGGCCAAACAGTTTGTGTTGTCTGATCCTCAGAATTTTCTTTCGATCTTGTTGTTATTGTCTTATGTTTAGTAGATTTTGATGAATTTATTGGGGTAATCCATTTTGCTGTCTTGAAGCTTGTAGCTATCCACAAGGATTCTGCTGTTGATGAATCTTTCATTTGTACTGTAACAGGTTTTTTAGTTAGTCTGGATGTTGTAGTCGTTGTAAGTCTCGGTATTGTTGTTGTTGGTCTTGGCATTGTTGTTGTTGGTCCCGGCGTTGTTGTTGTTGTTGGTCTTGGCTTTGTTGTTGTTGGTCTTGGCTTTGTTGTTGTTGTTGGTCTCGGCGTTGTTGTTGGTCTTGGCTTTGTTGTTGTTGTTGGTCTCGGCCTTGTTGTTGTTGGTCTTGGCTTTGTTGTTGTTGGTCTTGGCTTTGTTGTTGGTCTCGGCGTTGTTGTTGTAGGTCTCGGCGTTGTTGTTGTCGGTCTCGGTGTTGTTGGCAGTAAAGGACAATGATTTTGTGATTTGTGGCCTTGAAGATCTAAAAAGATAAAAAGCAGATTAATATCGTAATAATCAAGGTAAGCATTACCCCCTTTATCACCAAATAATTTTGGAGGTGCCCGTGGTGTAGTCGTTATCGTCGTAGGAAATGGACACGGCGACACGAGTTCAAATCCTGGATGAGACTGATTGCATTTCACATAGCACTAATACCTTTGGGGAAGGTATGAATCCAATTATTCTCCCTCCAGCTATGGGTAAATAGTAGGACAGACTAGGTTCTTCAGCCTTGGTTAGGCAACTAGTCTAGGAGAAGGAAAACTCTGAATTCAAACCTGTGAAAATCCGCTTAAAAATTGACCTTGTGTCATATCCTGCCCGAATAATTTTATTAAAGATGAATATAGTGCTGTTCGCATAGTTATCATATCTCAAGTGAAAAGCAAAAGGAAATGCATTGCTTTGTTTTAAGGGCCGTAAAATACGCTCTATGTATTTATCGGGACAGTTTTCAATGCATGGTATATCCAAGTTTGATACTGTGATACTGTGACACAATAATCTCTTCTGCTGTTTCATATAGGTGCAATCGTAAATATGCGCGTTGGTGCAAGTATGTCAATATGCATATGTATATGTGTGTGGGAAAGCGCATATCTGTATAGGCATGTGTACATATAGGCATAGTACACACACACACACACACACACACATACATATACGTAGGGGGAGGGCATATCAGTACAGTTGTTTCCCAATCGGTTTCTCTGCAGAGGGATAAGATCACCCATCCTGGATATGACACTAAACAATCTGATAGTGAGGTTCCAGTGATGCTGGAGCTTTGGGGAATGCGGAGCATCCCTTCATTACCATTGCTCCCAGGTCCACTTTGGCCCGGAATGGTAGCACCTGATAGGGCTCTATCTATGGGTTAAATAGAACTAACTGCATACTAATGCTCAACTGAATTCTTTGAATTAGAACTATTTGACTAAACTGAATAGCTCAAATAGAAATGTTTTTGACAATTAAACTGTACTTAAATTTAAACAGCTTTCTTATGCTAAACTGAATTGTTTGAAATGGAACTGTTTTTGACATTGAAACTGTACTTACACTAAATTGAACTGTTTAATATAAAACTGTTTTGACATTTAACTGTGTGTAAACAAAATCTGTACTGATACTAAACTGAATTAGAACTAAATTAGAACTGAATTGTTTGAAATAGAGCTGACTATTTGCATAAAAATGGATTGGGCGTTAAATAACCTGCAAAGGTTGATATGCCATAAAATCCAACCAACCCTCGATCAACCAACCAACCAACCAACAAACCAACCAATACAATTGTGTGAGTAAGTAAGTGTGGATGGCGCATGCATGTGTGCATGTGTAGTAAGATAAAAAATTTTGTCAAAATTTCGAAAAGTTTTGTTGGGCGATAATATTAGAAGGAAATTTTTGCGAGGGTAGGATGATTTCTAAATCAAAAGAGCGAGTTTTAATGTCCCTCATAAATGGAGATGTTTGGCGCTGGTGTGGTCGGAGGTCATTTGATAAGAGTGAGGCCGTTTTAAGTATTTTAATTGTTGGGTGGTTTGAGCGGGAAAATAAATTTCCACTTGAGTGTAAGAGTGACTTTAGGTGCGCGTATTCAGGAGAAAAATCAGCAGATAGCATTTCAGTTTTCGAGTTTTGAGAAGAATTTTACACTGTTAGTTAGACTCGAGCTCCAGGGTGATTGTACCGAGTCGGTGGTGTCCCCTTTCGTGCCCTGTTGTCGAACTGAGAATCGGACAGAATGGAACAAAGAATATAATGCTCAGAGCCAGTTTTGTTAAGTGTCATATGCCACCCCGTTCGAGATAAAAAGAGGAAAATAAATAGGAAAACAGCAATACAAGTTTTCTAAATTCATTTTGTCTATCTTTCATTGTGGACCAGAACGGAGGCGTGTGTGATTACGAGCCAAATCTGTAACGACTAATCTGTCTTTATAGAATCTGTCACAATATTATCTTGAATCGTTCTGCAAGTGAAATTGTTTAAGCAGCAAGAGCAAAGACTTACACAATACTGTTGGATTATCTCAACTGCCAGAAATACCAAGAGCAAATCGTAGAGAGAGGTGTAGTACCGAATTTTCATGATCATCCACTAGCACCACGTCCAATTTTCATCGTTGACAATAACTGATTGAACAGAACATGAATATTGTGGTCCTATGCTAGTCATGGGACTTGATAAAGTTAACTTAGTCTAGTTCCGTGACTACTGCATGTAACTTCGGCTAGTTGCTTTGTCCAAGGTTTGGTACCCACCAGACATTTACCTAATTGGTAAATATCAGAATCAAAGAGAATGAATAGAATAAGAAGAAAAATGTTATTTTATGAATGATGTACAAAATATGGTTGCACAGTTTTAGAGTTCATTAACATGAGATATTTCTACTGCATGCAAACGTTGTGGTTCTTTCATCTTCGTTGGTGATTGTTGCGCAGATTCCTCGCCCAGTTGGTATTATTTTGATTTGTTGTTCTGAGGGAATTTCTTGTTGGTCATTGACAATTACTCTAACCTGTTCAACATTCTCGTGCTACCTCATTGGTTCATTGCTATTTGTAGCGTAACGCCTTTCATAGAATGCAAGATGATCTGATCGTAACCATACAGAACATTTGTAAGACATTTTGGACTATAATGTATGAGCTGGCCTCCATCGATTTGAAAACCTGCAGAACATTCACAGGCACTCTAGGAAGATAAATAAGCTTTTGGGGGAGACGGTTGGGAAGAATACTTCATGATAATGGTGGCTATACCAAATATTGATATTTTCTTAGCGTACAAGCTCAACAACGTACAAGTGTTTTTGGTTTTTTCTTTACTTTTTTCAGTTGTGGTTATGTGAATACATCGATAAACATAAACAAATATATATATATATATATATATATATATATATATATATATATATATATATATATGTATATCCCTACAGTCAGAAAAAATCTACCTAGGTTTAAACGGATCATCGGGGTGATTCTGACTTTATCTTATTTACTATATTTTTATTTATTATTTTATATATTATTTTTTAAGGTAATTCTATTCTTTCTTGCGGTCTTTTAATCAATAAAATGTAGTTTTGGTTCAACACTTCTTTGGTCAGAATCGTCCTGATGATCCCGTTAGGTGAAGCCTTGGTAGGTTTTTTCTGATTCGATAGGCATTCATATTTCGCTCTACTTAGTGTATTAAGCACTTTTTCGTTTAGCTTAAGGAATTCTGTCTTGTCTTTTTTATGGAATTTTTCCCCGGATATTAGTTTAAGTAATACTTTTTATTATATCATTTGGTCGTAAATGTCCTGATGATCTATTTATGTGAAACCAAGGTAGATTTGTTTTTTAACTGCAGGAATTCATATTTCGCTCAACTTAATATATTGAGCACTTTTTTGTTTCGCTTAAGGAATTCTGTCTTGACTTTTTTAATGGGATTTTTCCCCGGATATTAGTTTATGTAACACTTTTTATTTGCAAATTGTATCATTTGGGTTTTTTCACACCATCAGAATTATAGAATAGTAATGAAAAATAAGAAAAATAATTATATATAGTCATCCACAGACAGACCGTTTCGTTCTATCAGAACTCTTCAGTGTGGCTAGACTCGTAGGATCGAAATCCGTCTAACTTTACGTTAGACTAAGTCTCAGACCGCTCGGCCAACAAGCGTACTACGTTGGCGAAGGAACTTTTTAAGGTATTATGTAGTAACAGCAGCAGCGTCCGTTTGTTTACATTTTTTTATACACTATCAGCTACCAGAGTTCCTCTTTTTCTTAGACACGTATATATATATATATATATATATATATGAAATTTCTTTCGTAAAAATCCTTTACAATAAGGTTATATGCAAACACTGCTACTTACCATCCCATATTTGGCTGATGAATAAAGAAGAACCTTTTGCAACTTGGCCCCTAATGGAAATATACCACTGAAAAAGAAAATGAGTTAGAATATATAAAATTCACTTAAATTTTTCACTTTAATTCACAAACCAGAAACTTACATCAGGAGTCAAAAGCTTTGACACTAGGGCCTTCTCTACTCTTGGGTGCAGGTAAGTCCACTGGTGCATATGTGTGTGATGGGTGGGAGTGTAAATATATCTATATCAGAGTAGGCATCTCAGCGTGGATGTGTGCATGTATATACTAAATCATTATGTTTTGTAGTAAGGATTCTGAATGAGAAGGGAAGATGCAAGACCACTTCCGCAAAAATGGCTGAGCAAACGTTTTCTCACAACCTCACGTCAATCAAGATACAGTGTTTTAGAACAGAAAAACGTTCCGCTGCGAATTTGCAAATATTTTTCCGCAACAGCGCTGATTTTTTCTTCCACAGAGTGAAAATTCTTATATCTAAAACCATGGCGAAATTTTCAAAAGAAACGATTAAGGAGATGAGCCAGCGAGCTAGAGTAAAAGAACTCAGAATTTCAAGAAGTGGCATCTCCAAAATCCTCTTGAAGTTTCAAGGCACTGGAAATGTTTTGCATCAACCAAGATGCAGTCATCCCTAAAAGCTACAGCACTGGATGGTACAAAAACTGACCAGGATATCAAAATCTCAGCCAAAGAAAACTGCAACACAAGCGATGGATGAGTGAAACTTGTCCAATTTGATGTTAGTAGAAATTATTAAGTGCATCCTTCGAGAACACAAACTGAAGGGGTGCATTGCTGTTTAGAAACCAGTATTAACCAAAAAGAATTAGAAGGCAAGATTAAGTTGATTAAAGAAGTATGAACAATAGGATGCAAATACTTGGAATAAGATCATATTTAGCGATGTAACTAGGGTGGAGCTGCATTCTAATAAGTAAGAATTTGTCAGATCTCAAGGTAAGCAAATCAACTCAATTGAAATTTGAAGATAGGAGTCTGATGCTTTAGGGATACATAAAAAGTGATGGTTCAAGAATGTTGGTTAAAATTGGCAGTAACTTGAATAATGCCAAATACATCCAGTTGATATCAGATTTGGATGAAGGTGAGATTTTTCTGCATGATGGAGCTCCATACTACAGATCGCATGCAACACAACAGTGTGTGTGTGTGGGGGGGGCTGAGATGTGTGCGTATGCCTGTGTATGTCTACGTAGGATCGGATATGCATATGTGGGAGTGTGTATGAACATAATCAGCGAGTGAGTGGTAATATCGGGAGAAAGAATGAAAAAAGTTAAGAAAACTCTAGATGAAAAAGAGTCATTTTTAATATCTTTTCACGACTTGGCTGTAGAGGAATGGTATATAAATAGTTTTAAGTATTTAACTTGTTGATTAATTGTAGAGGTTTGCCACTTAAAGAGGATATGGTACCTTTTCGTTTAAAACGATTGAACTTTGTTTTTTATGTAGTAGCCAATGCTTCCTGTTGCTTTCTCCAGGCTATTCAGTTGGGATTTAGTTTGGTATGGTGTATTTGAGAGAAGCGCTAGATCATAGTCTCCGTCTATTAAAGTTTCTGCTGGATATCGTCTGCTTCTTAGCTTTTTTAGTCTATACATTCATCGGTAGCAATATCTCATCGACTAAAAGTGATGTCAACATACGCCTAGTAAAGGCGTGGACAGCTATCGATAATTTATCGTTCATACTGAAATCTGATCCATCAGATAAAATAAAACGGGATTTCTTCCAAGCTGTGACTGTGTCATGCACCACATGGATGTTGATAAAACGCAAGAAGAAAAAGCTAGATGGGAAGCACAAAAGAATGCTACATGCTATTTTGAACAAATCCTCGAAGCAACACCCCACAAAACAGCAGCTGTACGGCCACTTGCCTCCCATCTCAAAAACCGTATTGTCGTAATTGTTGCGAAATTTTTCTGTATAAGATTCTAAAATCTAAAGAAAAACACAAATACAGATTAGTTCTCAATGTATAATGTTAAAATAGGAATAAATAAATCAATAATAAAGCTTTGTTTTTGTGCCAAAAGTAAATGTGACGTATTTCTTAAGATTCAACTTTCTTTTTTTTTTGCTTGTTTTTTAATAAAATAATTTCTAAAATCGTAAAATAAACAATGAGTGAACATATATTTGTACATGATCTAAATATATGTAATTTGTATATATACTCCCAATAGGTAACCAGAGAATAAGATATCATTGGCCTAGTGGGTAGAGTGTTCACAAATTGTCCGGGAGACCTGGGTTCAATCTCAGGTCGGGTCAGACCAAAAACTTTCAAAATGGTACTTGATACCTCCTTGCTTAACACTCAGCAGTATAAGGCACGTATCAAGGGTAAAGTGGAGCAATCCAGGGAAAGGAGTAGCACCCTTCCCTACACCTTGGTGTAGTAGCTATGGAAAAGAGAGCTTTCGGGTCGCCCTTGACTACGGTCGCCAACTTTACTTACTTAATAAATATGTCAGTAATCATGATTTTATGATGAGTTGTCTATTTCTGAGAATTAATTTTTATTTATGGCGGACTTTTTGTCCTCATGTTGGTAGTTTTTGTGTTGTTTCTTCTTTCACTACGTTTCGGCCAATTTTCACCTCTGGCCTTCTTCAGGTGATTTACCGCGACCTCGGATAGGAATGCTGAGTCTTGTAACCGTATCCCCAGTAATTACTGCCTTCCATAGTTGTCTATCGCACCACGTTTTTGACCACGTAAACCTCTGGCCGGCTGGGGTAGGATTCGAAACCGCTATCTTCTGACAATGCTCACCTGGAACCGCAGAGACTCAACGCCTCTATCCGCTGCGCCACGACAATTTCTTTTTTTTTTTTCGCCGAGGATAAGTTTTCAAATTAAGAAAGAAGTTATTATTCCTATAACTTTTTTTTACTCGTTTGAGTTTTTCATGTGAGCATTAGCTGATGGCTTCCACTGGAGTCTGAGTGACAGCAAGTCTCCTCAAGTCTCCAGAACTCTTTTTAGTATTCTGGCCGATCTTAACAATGCAGTCGTTTGGATAGTCTCCACTCATCTTCTTATTTCCAAGTCCTCCAGTCCCTGTATCAATCCTTTAATGACTCTAACAAGCGTACCAATTACAATTGTTATCACCGTCACTTTCATGTTCCATAGTTTTTTAGTTCTCTTGCAAGGTCTTGGTTCTTATCCCTCTTTTAACTTTCTTTCAGTTTTACTCTGTTCAGCAGGTTCTCTTCTTTTGTCGATTATCACGAGGTCTGGTCGTCTGGCCGGAATTAGATGATCCATTTGTATCACAAAATCCCAGAAAATTTTGTACATTTCACTCTCCAGGACGGATTCTGGGTTGTGCATATACCATTAATTTGTATGGTCAAATTTCACTTTCTTGCGCAATTCCCAGGGGATCACCTTGCCTATCCAGTCGTGTCTAGCCTTTTTCTCTTTTTGTGCTAATTAGCTTCATTTTCTTATTGGGTGATTTGTAGTTTCGTCTCTATCACCCCATAACCTATATTTGCTATTCTGCTGCGTCTTATCTATTTTTGCTTTAATATAGTTAGTTCTTATGGCGTTGTTTTATGCAGCTTTCAAAAAAGATTTTGTTTCTCTCTTAAAGTTTCCCTTTCTTAATCATATCCAAGTTTTCTCGTGTGAAATTTGGTTTGTCACTTGAAGTTGTTTTCTTTCCCATTTTTCCATCAAAGCCGGGAGTTTTCCAGTTGGGTAATTTTTTGAGTGTCGCTCTGAGCGAATCAATGTCTATATTCGCCTTCGGGCTTTCTTCGACACTGCAAATCTTTTACCATATTGTTTATCCATTCGACTTTTTTTATGATCTCTTCGTTTCCATACTTTGCTCCAAAATCGTTTAACCTCTCTTGCATCGCTGGACTGACTTTCTCCACCTATTTCCTGAGAAAATTTTCTTTCGTTGTTTTGGAAAGTCCTGTTTTGTCTGTATTATTTGACCCTGTCTCAGTATCTTTTCAGTCTTCCTTCTTAGGCCAGTACTCACTGATTTATCTCTTCGTGTTGTATCGTTTGTTGCCGTTGTATTGCTTTTTCCTCTTTGTCCCAATATCTCGTATTTTTCCTCTATTTTATCTTCTCTTGCGGTCGTAGATTTCTTATCTATGTTTTCAATCTAATTTTCAATCCCGGTTTAGTTATTTTGTTCTTGTTCTTCAAGGTAAACCTTACTTTTTTCACAGACTAGTTTTACACCTGCATTGATTTGGTTGTTTAGTTCCGTGATGTTGTTCGTTGGGATAATTTGTTAATAAGTCGTTTATTTTTTTCAGTTTCTACTTTGATTGTTTTCCAATCTTGGTTCCTGAGAGAAGACAATGCTGTTTTCTTCTCAGACATAACTCTTTTTATAATTTCTTCATTCATTGTTTCTTCTTGGGTGAGTGTTTGTTCGACTGTCTTTGAATGTTTGGTGTCTTAATTGTTATTACAAAGTGTTTGTCTTTGATTAGAGGTTTCTGGTATTTTTGTATTTAGCGTCTTGGTTATCATATCAAAGTTATGTTGACATGTTTCCCTATATATTTGTTGGTATATTTCCAATATTTTAAGGTCAGCAAACCAGCCTTTCTTAATTCTTGTTCTAACCCGGTCAGCGAGCCTTTGGTTTGTTGTTTTAAATCTAGATAACTCTACCCTAATCTCTATCATTCTTTTTCTATATCATTCTTTTTGTGTAGGTTTACTTTTAAAATAATATTAAAATGCCAATTTATTATTTTCCTTCTTCCACTTTCCGCACTAAAGTCTCTTATTTGAGTAATTGCTTTGTTCGTCGTTTGTATACCTAAAAAAAGAATTATTATCATTAATATGGTCTTGTTGGTACATTCAATTTCTTTTTTCTTGGGTTCTGTCTTTAGCGGTTAATTTTTTTTTAATTATTCTCTTCTCTCGTCGAAGGTTTTAGAACACACACACACACACACACACACACACACACACACACACACACACACACACACACACACACACACACACACACACAATATATATATATATATATATGTGTGTGCATATGTGTCTGTGTCTGTGTGTATTTCCCATTGATTTTATTTTTCTTCAAAACCACTATTAAATTCATAAGGATTTTTTGTTGCTTTTGCCTTAATCGTTGATTTAGGGAAAAGTTGATGTTTATTTTTATTCTTTATTTCTAAGCAACTGATAAGGCGTTGTTACCCTGTCTCATAAAAACTCTTTTGGCTGGAGGTAAATAAAGGGGTAGAGTTGAATAAGGTAGTCTAAAATCATTTAGAAGAAAATAAATGTCATTACTCAAAACTTTCGTCACAACAACTTATTTTTGCTTAAGCTCTTTTAAAGAGTATGTAATAATTGTGTGCAAATAAATGAGCTCTGGTTCGTTCACAAATAGTGTTAGCAACAAACTTTTCTTTTACAAACCCTGCATAGATATATATATATATATATATATATATATATATATATATATATATATAAGCATTAAACAACCTACAAGGGAAGATATGCCGTAAAATACAACCTACCAACTCAACCAATCAACTTAAGTCCTGTCTGAAGTATTTAGGTTCATTTTGAGCTTGGTTGACTGTGAAAGAGTGAAGTACTCTCGAGAAGTAAGAATTTCTGACGCTAAACAAATTTTAAAAAACTTACTATATAATGAGATAATTTACTGTTATATTTATTCAAAGCGAATTGTTCACAAGAAAAAAAGGAAAAAAAATACCGGAAACGTTTTATTTCTAAACGGATCATAAACATTTTACAACCTTGATAATATTTGCATTGATAATAGGATTTTAAATAGAATTCTTACCGCAGATCCCGGGACGTAAACATAAGCTTTTCTTTTTATATTTCCTGGTTGAACAGAACATGACCAAGCTTGGATATTTGGCCAATTATAGCCTTGGAAAACTTGCAAGGAAAATGGCCCTGGACCCTTCACGTAATATTCAATTGTTAAGAAATTGTCACCACTACCATCGAAACGGCCAAATGTCCATTTAATACTAGATGAACAGTGAGGAGCACCATTTAAGTACATATATCCTGGGAATATATATAATAAAAAAAAAAATAATAATAAAATGTGTGACAATAAATATTTGAAATATAAATTTCATACTCAATATAAATAACATCATTAATGACTAATTATAAAATCTTTAATTCAAATATACTTATTATTATTATCTTAAAGAATCAGATTCATTTTGAAACTATGTTTTTGTTCATACCTAAATGTATAAACCTGATACAACTTGCATACACATACTCAAAGTAAGTCTATTCTTAATAGTATTAAAAAATGACATTGACATATATAATGCAGTTTGGGACAGTTTTTAGATGCATATACGTAAAGTACGGGGTCCTTTTTATTCTTAATCAATTTAAAAGGTATTGCAATGATTTCATTATTTTATTTGGAGTTTTTTTTATTTCTTACACATAAACACTAGAAAAGCGAAAAAGAGTTTGCAATTAAGTATTTTATTGATATTTAGCATTTGAGAGATGTGTAATAATCTAACATTAATGCAACTCCGACAATAAACAGAGAAAAGAGATCAAATATTTGAATAATGAAAGATTTTTAAATCCATTGACAGTAGGCCTTCAAATCATTTTGGACTTTAAATGGATGTATCGCACCTTTATCAGAATAAAAGACTAGCGAAGTACGAGTTCCGGCTGAAAAGTTCATAGGCTGACCAAGATACTCCCATGGAATGTGGTCGAATGAGATTTATTTTTCAACATAGTCTACCTTCTTGTGGCCCATACACTACTTCCATCACTGTTGCACTGCTTCGATCCTATTGGTCAAAAAATCATCAACAACAGATATGACTTCATCATATGAAGTTTTCAGCTCACGCTCGTATATATATATATATAAGGGTCGGTGTTAGACTCCCTGATGATCCGTTAAGGTGAAACTTTAGTACGAGAATTCCAACTCGTGATTTAAGTTAATTTTGTAATTGGCTCCACTCGTGTTGAGCACTCTTGTAATTGTAGCATTGCAGCGTTTACGGTGGGTTTTATTTTTCTTTTGACCATCTGACTGCATATCTCTTGAATTTTTTCAACTGGTGTGACGGGGTTGGCCTTTTCTTTCTTTTTGTCCCATGATATTTTTTTCCCCGGGCGGTGATTCGAGATATTTTATCTCTTGTTCCTGGCGGGCTTTTTTTCTTTTTTTCAGGTAACCGTGAATGCTGGTAGATTAGTATATATATATATAAAACAATAGATCATTCTTTATATTAACCGTTTATTTTTTAAATGAAATATTAATAATGTCGTTTGCATTTTTAATTCATGTTCATCAAGAAATTGGGAGGAAATAGTTTTTATATAAGTTCTTTCACCAATGACATCAGTTTTACGAAACTTGATTATTTTGTTATGTTATTTCAGTTAAGAAACTCTCGCCTTACCCCTCAGCTCTCTGCACCTCGGTGCAACACACTATCAACACCCACTGCTTATAGATCCTGTGTAATCATTATTCTATTGAAAATTTTTTTTAAATGGATGGAGTCTGAAAAGTCTATGAAAGAAATAAAACCTTTTCATCCATAAAAATCCCCCTTTACCAAGAAGATTCAACCTATCGTAGTTTACTTAGATTTCAATTAATTTTGGAGAATTCTCTTTTTTCCTCCTCGGATTCATTGAACATTTTTTCTTCAGTTGGGAATATTTTATTTCCATGTTTAATCGAAATTCTATCAACTACTGTGACGCTTTAGTATTTTAGAAAAAGAATTTGAACTAGAACGTTAGTTACAATCATAAGTAAATTAAAACATTTTAAGGAATTAAAAATGTTCTTACCTTTATTTTGGTTAATATCCTGCCATTTCCAGTTGCAGTTATCGTTATCTATTATTATTTGCCATCCACACATGCCAGACCAGGAATCAAAACTGCATGAAGTGTCCTTATTACCTGTGCACGTGAAAGAAAGTAAGAAATCTTCCATCAGAATGTTTATATTTTTCTTGAATCCACCAGTCTCTTCTTGTTTGGAACAATTTTCCCATTATTGATCTTGATCAGTTCTTGGTTAGGTTGAGAACTTTTCAGCATCACCTCTTATAAAGATCGTTTAAACTTAACCTCGCACAAATTCAATGTCGACATTATCTAATACATGAATGACCAAATTATTCAAAATAATAACTTCTCACATTTAGTAACACACTGAAACAATACATAAGGAAAACTTACCATCGCATGACACAGCTAACGTGGTTAATAATAGAAAAAGTTTTAGCCACATTGTACGCTTTTTTTCCCTGTAATATCCCCGGAAAGCGTTTTTCTTGGTTTACTTTTTTCGTTTATTTCTTTCTTTGGTGACAAAATAATTAATTTCCAAAATATTTTGTTTCATTCATCCTTTATATGTTATCCCCTACCATTTTTCTGGAATCGGTACATTTTGCATAATCCCATTAACCTTCCCTTGTTCCTCGGCACTGGCGTTGGGGTAAGATTGTATGGAATACCGGCAGTTACCTATGCTATTGGTCATTGATGTTGTTTATGGGAAAGAGCCATGTTCCATACTACTTGGTATTAGTGTCGTCGTGGGAGTTACCAGAAGGAAATTGAACACAATATCGGACTGTCTTAGAGACTCTGGCTTCCAGTTTTATAACATTATTACGTCAAGTTACTCCGACACGCTTATGGAGGGTTTGAATTCAAAGTTATCTTTCTCCAAAATCATGTGGAAGTCCTCGTAGCGTAATGGCTTAAGTGTTTGACTGCAGCCTCGAAGTAAGCGAGTTCTAACTCCAGTCAAGCTATTACGTTCATTTTTAGATCAATACCCTTGGGAAAGGTATGAACCCCCTTATTCCCCTGAAGAAGTATTACTGCTGTTCTTCACCTCTGGCTTTCTTTTTGAAGAAAGCCAGAGGTGAAATTTGGCCGAAACGTAGTGAAAGAAGAAACATAAAGACAATTACAAAAGATTCGGTACGGACCCGACTATGGAAGACCAAATAAGGATTTATAAGACCAAAAAATCAATCCTTGATCGCACTTCGGGGCCCGTGGCGCAGCGGATAGAGGCGTTGAGTCTCTACGGTTCCCGGTGAGCATTGTCAGAAGATAGCGGTTTCATATCCTACCGGCCAGAGGTTTACTTGGTCAAAATCTTGGTGCGATAGACAAGGCAGTAATTACTGGGATACGGTTACAAGACTCAGCATTCCTATCCGAGGTCGCGGTAAAATCACCTGAAGGGAGCCAGAGGTGAAATTTGGCCGAAACGTAGTGAAAGAAGAAACAATACAAAAAACTACCAAGATGAGGACAAAAAGTCCGCAATAAATAAAAATTAATTCTCAGATTAAGAAGCCTCATCTCAAAATGATTCCAATTAAAGACAAGCTTATTATTTGTATTAAGAAAAGTTACTTGAAACAATAATCGTTGATAAAGTATTGTTATCCTTAGTCATTTCAAACCATTGACATTAAATAATCACATGTGAGCTGATATGCCGTAAAACCAACCAACCAATACTTTCTTTCATCTTAATTTATTTATTGTTGCCTTTCATCGTAACTGGTCGTGCATTAAACAAGACTAGTCTAAGCTGTTCTTTGCTGCCATAGAATGAATATCCGAATGAATTGAGATGAAAAGAAACTAAAACAATTTAAAGTAAAAGAAAACAATAACAATGACAGCAGCAATTCGAACAAATGATAAAAAAAGGTCACTATTTGTCAGCATTTGTCTGTTTTACTGTCACTTAAACCGAAAATAATAAATTGTAGTGGAGGGATTAGGTAAATGCGAACTAATATTTGTTTTTAACTTCAAGTGAATTTTCTTAATATCAATAATTTGTATACAATTATATGCTGGAGCAATTATGTATAATATATTATATTATATTATATATTATATGCTGGGATGAGTTCAGGGTTCACTTTAAGGAATCCCAAAAGAAATACAAATGCTAAATGGGAAATTAAGCTAGAAGAACAGATAAAGACATTGCGACAATAAATGAAATTCTCTTGGATTTTGAAATACAAACAGATCCCCTAATCCAGGCCAGAAAACCAGATCTGTTACTATAAAATAGTTCCTCCATTTATGTGACTACTGGCCAAGCTACGTGCGACCACAACATTCTGTCAGAAGTGGGATTTTCGCAACCTTCGTCGCTTCTCATCTTTTCAAACCAATCTCCTTTCCCCTTTAAGCTGTTCCTGTCTTGTTTGTTTTTTTTCCTTCTTTTCTTCCTCTCGTCTCTTCTTCGTCCTCAATTTCAAAATATAAAGGATTCTTTACCGGCTCCAAAAGTCCTTGTGGGGTATGTTTGCTGGATATTTTGCTCCCCCAAATTTATGTTGGCTCATTATTGAAAAGCAAACGATGTAAACAACGCAGACAAAAGAACATCCAAAAGAAAGCAATACAAACAAAAATAAATTTATATAACCACAAGTATTTAAAATGAAGCATTACAAAACATTACGAATATTCTAATATAGCTTGTTAAATATTCCTCTTTGTGTGTGCGTGTGTGTACGTAACTAACACGAATATAACGGTGAAAGACTAAATATCAAAAGTGTACAGTAGACTATAAATGCATTTTAGGAAGACGTGTTTTCTCCTATATTGGTCGTTTGTATCTTTTGGGATTTGGCGAAATGTCTGAGGCTGTGCGCGAGACTGGAACAAGTTTAGCCGAAAAGGTAGAATAGGAAAGAAAAAAGTCACAGTGTATATACGCACCCATGTAGCGTGTATTGAGCTGTGTGTCACTAGTTGGAAAAGCAAAGTTGTCTCTGGAAGTCAAAATGTAAGAGAAAGAGTGCTGCCTCTGGAAGTTAAAATGTGAGAGAGTGAGTTATTGTAAGTCGTGAGTATATATCGCTAATCCTTGACATGTGATCGGCTCCAAATGCGCGGGATAAAATCAAAGTTACGGACGTAGTTGGAGGCACAAATCACGTGATTATCCTGACCAATAGGTTCTCGAAACAAATTAGTTTATCGACGTCCGCCATCTTTGTTTCGGGAACGAGTGGACCTGTATCGTATTTTCTAGAATTTTCTTGTATCACGGCCATTTTAAAAATGTAGGAGTTTAAATCCTTTACCCTCGACTTCAGTCAAGATAACCTCGCTGAGGCATAGAAGCGGTGGAAGGAGGAGCTAAGCCTATATATTTTTTTATTGAACAGAATTTTACTTAAAACCCGAAAAAGTCCAGACATCAATACTCTTATCTTGCAAATGGCCATTTAATCCACTTTTCAGTCCACTCCAAAGGATGATAAGTTTAACCTCGATAAAATCATCGAGCAATTCGATGCATACTGGCAACCTAGAAAAAGATTTAACGATTCTGATGCATAAATTCCTCACCAGCAAGCAGGCCACTGGACAAAGATTCAATGACTTTGTCACTGAATTACGTCAACGTGCCGCTGACTGTAAACTAGGCGACTTGACAGACTCGTTCATTAAAGACGTCCCCATCATAGGCATGAATGATCTCCATCTCCGGGAACGCTTCTTAAGAGAACACAACATCAAGTTGGAAAAAGCTATCCAAGCTGGTCTAGCCGCAGAACAGACGAGGAACCAAGCGAAAGCACAAGCGAATACTGACACAAATGAGGCAGACATAGCAGTTATCAGACACAGAAACAGAAGGAAGGACAGTACATCCGACCGCAACTCACCAAAACGGGATAGGCTGCTACAAATAAACTCCTGCAAATTCTGCTCCAGTTCACACCCACGAGGACAGTGTCCATCCTGTTATAAATGATACATAAAGTGCCAACTCAAGGGACATTTTTAAAGCTGTTGCTACTCAAGAAAAACAGTACGCCAGATGGAAGCATACTTCTCGGCCTCTGACTCAATCCCTGTTCCGATTGACCAACCCGCTAAACAACCCTACACCACCCGCACTGTCAGACAAGTTGTTCCCCCAGCACGGTATGAACTTTAAACTGACTCCCTTTCTTCTTTTCTTTTTTTTTTTCCTTTTCAATAAGATTCCTTTTTTCACTTCCTCAATAAAGAGGATGTTACAATAAAATAGAGACTATACTCCGGGCACTTCCGGTGGGAGTGCTTCCGGTGTAAAAGAGAAGAATATAATCGGCCACTGCTCTTCGAGTCTGGCTATCATTAATATGCATCCTGCCTCCACGTTATTTCTTCACCAATACTAACATCCTCCAGGTGACAATGGCCCGTTTGGTAAGCGTCTCACTTATTGTTTTTAATACATTAAAGTTATTTCGTTCCTCCATTTATATGACTACTGGCCAAACTATGTACAACCACAAGACCTAGTGGTAATTAACAAAAAAAATAAATAAATAAATAAAAATGAATAAATAAATAAAAAACAAAAAATAAAAATCTGTATAGTGCCAGAAGACCAGACCTCGTGATAATTAACAAAAAATCTTTAGAGTGGATTTTGCCGCACTGATGAACCACGAAAGGAAAAAAAAGAAAAGAGATAATAAATACTTGGACCTTGCTAAAGAACTAAGAAAACTGCAGAACATGAGGGTGACAGTGATACCAATTGTAATTGGCACGGTTGAAACGGTGCCCAAAGGATTGAAAAGGAGGCTGGAAGATTTGGAAATCGGAGGACGAATCGAGATCATCCAAATTACAGCATTATTAAAATCAGCCAGAATACCGAGAAAAATCCTGGAGATCTGAGGAGACTTGCTGTCATTCGTATTCCAGTGAAAGACCATTAGCTAACGCTGGCGTATAAAAAAACTCTTAAAGAAGAAGAAGAAGAAGAAGAAGAAAAAAGTACTATTCTCTGGGACTATGCTGTCCAAACTAATAGAAAAATAAAGAGCAATAGACTAGATATAGTGGTTAAGAGCTATAAAAGAAGAGAAAAACTGGCCTTGTAATTGATATATCAGCAGATAATTACATATCAGTCAAAGAATATAATAAAATAAGTAAATACAAAGACATAGAAATAGAAATTGAAAAAAATGTAACATCTTGAAACTACCATCGTGCCAGTAATAGTGAGAACACTGTGTATAATCAAGAAAGGGACAGATAAATACATTAGCAAGATACTTGGCAGTCCGAGCCTATATGAAATGCAAAAAAAGTGCATCTGGTTCAGCTGCTCATCTCTTTAAGAGAGTATTATGTTACTGAAAATTATCAGACAAAAGAGGCAGGTAAAAACATAGATACATAGAGTGCCTATAATCATTACCTTTCTTCACCCTAGGTTTTGGGTAAGGACCCGGTGAAAGATTGTTAGAAATCAAAAATAAAATTCATTTTTTTTTTCTTGTGGTTCGCTGAAATGTCTTCTTCCTCTGAAGAATAACAGGACAGGAGCACAGAAAATAATATTCATCTGGTATAGCCATATTATACTCCACATGAAAAATGACAAAGCTGAATTCCAATCAACGTGGGACTCAGATTAGACTGTGCACCCTTGATAGTCATTTGCTTGCACATGGTCATATGGTTTCAATTAACTAATAATCTTTAGTAAAAAATATTATTGCTTTAAGTAACTATTTTTAATGCAAATAATACAAATAAATTACAGTTAAATTCTTATCGAATACGAATAATTTTTAGACAGATCTATATCACCCATACATGAGACCTCAACTGGTATTATCACTCTGGATCAGATTGGACCTTTAAGTACTGGAGCCTCGCCACCAGATCCAATTCAGTGTCATACCCTGTTAGGGACCAAACCAAACAAAAAATATCAATGTTATTCCCCTTGAGGAATAGAAAGGAGTTGCTCTCGGGGGCCAGTGCATTGTGGGATTGGTGGGGACCGTAAGAACGGGGACAGAGAGACAGACATGACACATAGTGTCCAGTCATGGAAATTCTGGTCCCCACAAAGTTAAAACAGTATTGTTTCAGGTTATTTGACGCATGTCTCTGTGGTGAATAAACCTAATCGCTTTGTTTCACATCCACGAGTCCGTCTCTTTTTACTTTTGTTTTCATATTTTCTTTGCACGTAAAAATGTAACATACCCAAGCTACCACTTTTTTAGTACTGGGGTCTTATCCTTCAGCCGGAAATACAGTCAGCATATTCTAAGCCTTACCAATATGGCGTGCCGAAAAGAATGGAAACAAATTATACACACCCATTTTTTCCGTAACACTTATGATCGGGTGACGAAAATTATCAGTCCAACTAACAATGAAATTACTCTTTCAAAAATATTGATTAAAAAATGTTAAGGGTTAAATTAATTTGAAAAAAAAAAGTGCAAAATGTAAACAATTATGGAATATATATATATGTGTGTGTGTGTGTGTGTGTGTGTGTGTGTGTGTGGAAGTAAATAAGGAAATTAAATCCGACAATATGAAGAAAAGTAGAAAAAAAACCCCAGAATAATCCAAATTTGATGAATTTATTATGAAAGTTAACGTTGAATGTTTCAGTTATAGTAACATTCTCCAGGACTTTAGATTCAGGAAAAATGTAAAATAGCGATGGATTTTTGATGAAATGGCTGGAGAAAAAATCAATCGCTATTTTAACAACACTTTTCATAGATTTAAAGAAGGTTATTATAACCGAAACGTTCAACGTGGACTTTCATTATAAATTCATCAAATTTGGATTATTTTGTTTAGTCTACTTTTCTTCATATATATATATATATATATATATATATATATATATATATATATTATATATATATTGTACGCTTCATGGATTTCGATAAGATGTGGGCAATCTTAATCGAGAAGCAAGCCACATGAGAGATGGTTCATCATCTGGCTGGCTACACTACAAACAAAACTCAAGGTATTTTTCATTGAAGCTTTTTCAAATATTTTCACCTCAGAAGACCAAATATGTAAGCATATGCCGTTGCAATAGGGAAAAGTTGATTTTTTTTTTCTCTTCGTTGTATTTTTTTTCCTGAAAATATTGAAGTCTTCTTCTTATACTATAACTGATGTCAATGAAATTAACATACACAGCTGTCGTGATATATTACGGAATAATCAAAAGGAAAAAAAAAATGAATCCTCGAAAAATCAATGCATTCAATATGAATATGATCTGTGTATAGAAAAAAAAATTTTCATAATCGTAAGTAGAATTTTTATTAAAATTATTTTACGTAAATTTCAGGTACATATTTAACAATCTGACAATTAAATAATTTCATTTGTCACTTTTAAAGTGAACTAAAACGTTAATATAAAATATATAATAAAAATATTATATCAAATTTATAAGATTGATTTTTAATGAATTCATTTGACAATACAAAAATTTTTTGATGGAAAAATATTTTCCTTTAGAAAAGATATTATGTACATATTTTGTGAAGTTATGCAAGCCCTTCAGAAAGTATCTCAGGTTGCAATTTGCCCATTATTGATCTTAATCAGTTCTTAGTTAGGTTGAGAACTTTTTAGCATTACCTCTTATAAAGGGCGTTTAAACTTAACCTCTCACAAATTCTATGTCGACCTTATCTTATACATGAATAACCAAATTATTCAAAATAGTAACTTCTCATATTTAGTCACACACTGAAACAATATAGAAGGAAAACTTACCATCGCATGACACAGCTAACGTGGTTAATAATAGAAAAAGTTTTAGCCACATTGTACGCGTTTTTTTTTTTCTTTTTGCTGTAAATCTCCGGAAAGCGTTTTTCTTTATTTACTTTTTTCGTTT
The DNA here is from genome assembly GCA_963585895.1 of Sepioteuthis lessoniana. Classification (NCBI taxonomy): domain Eukaryota; kingdom Metazoa; phylum Mollusca; class Cephalopoda; order Myopsida; family Loliginidae; genus Sepioteuthis; species Sepioteuthis lessoniana. The sequence goes on from OY757909.1 coordinate 88,512,086, forward strand.
ATTTCTTTCCTTGGCGACAAAATAATTAATTTTCCAAATATCTTGTTTTATTCATTATTTATATTCTATCTCCTGCCAGATATGAAAAGAGGACCAAAGTACATATATCTTTGAAATATGCGAGATAACAACATCGTTCGGCTCTTGTCATTTGACTTTGTCAAGTCTCTCGCTTTAAACTATGTATTCTGTTGAAATTCCACCTGAAAAATATAAAATACAGACACAATTAAGAGATAGAGACTATACCGACACAATCTTTAAAGTTTAAAAACAAAACTAGAAGGGACGATAAACATCTTTTAATCCTTATCATTGTTTGTGACAAACAAATTTATTATGAACTGATATCAATAAATCCAGTAATATTAAGGTATTTGCAGTATGGTATCCATTGTTTGGTGGCCGAGGTAGTTATGTATTTCATATTGGTCCCATTCGAGCTAAGATAAAAGCCTGTATCTCGAAATCAGACAGGCTTTCGCCACTTCTTATTTTTATTCCCTTCGACATAGGCTGAAAAGTGCCGTTTTTCTAGTTGGTTACTTGGATGACCGATGCAACATGATATATCCAAAATGTTCGTTAAACCTTTTCAGACGGATCATCTTAATCCGTGCAACCGGACACTTTATAACTGAAATTAAGAGTGCCAATTGGCCTATGAGGAGTATACGCTATATGTTTGTTTCAAATTTTAAGAAATAACTCATTTTTATTTTTTCAATGTAGCAATGTCAATAATAATGATGATAATAATAATTGGTGCGTTTGGAACAATCCCCAAAGGTTTGTTAAAAGGACTAAATGACTTAGAGATCAGAGGACAAGAAGAGACCATCCAGATTATAGCATTATTAAAATCGGCTAGAATACTAAGAAGAGCCCTCGAGACTTATTGTCATCCAAACTCCAGTGAAAAACCTTCTGCTAACACTGTTGTGAAAAACTCACAAGGAATAATAATAATAATAATAATAATAATAATAATCATAATAATGATAATAATAATGTAGGATAATAAAAAAAGGAAGGGAATGACTTGAGAATGGAATATTCTCGAATGTCACGTGACTTCTATTTCTTATAATATAACAAAAAAAAAAAAAAAGAGAAGACAGGAATCAAGATCGAATAGCTGGGGAAAAATAAACGAATCTTCACTGAATGTTTTTTGAAGATAAGAGAGTTGGGTTAGAAAAATTTATCTTTAATTAAAAAAAGAAACAAAACATTGATTTCGTTACTCTTGAAATCTTTTGGTGAATAGTTGTAATTTAAATGAAGACATTTTATTTTCCGGAATTATTTTCAGCTAAACTATTTGGAAATCACGAAATAGATTTGTTTAAATTTTCCGTACTAAATTCTATATGGCTTATGTGTGACTTCTCTCAATCGATGAAAATATACGTACCTGATATAGCCTGAAAGCGTTAAGTAAGAACAATTACCGTCCTCAATGAAACCGGAAAGACATAAGAAGCCTACTCTTTATTAAGAAAGGACTAGCCTAATTGGAAATAGTCTCAAGATCATCATCATCATCATCATGTCGTGCCGCTAGCACGGATATCCCTGACCCTCTCTTGCCACTTTTCCTTATCGTTCATCGCCTTAGGCAGGTCTTCAGGTCTACATCACGTATCCTCACAGAGCTGCTGTATGTATGTTCTAGCTGGTCGTCCTGCTTTTGCACGGCCATATTTGGGGGTCCATAGGAGTACATCACTTATGAGCTCAAGATAGGGCAGTAAATGTAAAACCAAAAAATGATACAGGAACACCTGAAACTAGCTCAGATGCTTATTTTGAGAGGTAAAGTATAAAAATAGGTTAACGGACTTTTACAAGTTAAAACTTAAGAATTTATCCATTTAATTTTTTTTTCTTGACCCGCTGTTCATGAACAGTTACCGTAACCGTTCTCGGTCACATCTGTGTCAGGTGCGTAGATTATAAACAACCCCTCAGTCTTGTATAACCACAGTATACTACCCATGAAAAATGACAAATCGAAACCTAAATCAATATGGAGCCCAGGCGAAAGGTTTGGGTGTCATGATCGGCAGGTGCTCCCTTGATAACCAACATAGAGGATCTGATCGGCATCCAGCGAATGCTGGCTGTCCTTTTTCCAGGTATACAAATAATTCTTCTTTCAAGTATACGAACAATGAACAAATCGACCACTCAAAGCAGAGACTACAGCGTAGAAAATGGTTTAGGGAAGATAACAAACTAGCATTTACTATTATTTTAGTGGCGACCCTGGTAGAAATCTGGACAGAATTCGGCAGATTTAAGGTAACAAACCAAAAGCTCGCTGACAAGGTTAGGACAATAACAAAGAATAGTTGGTTTTCTGACCTTGAAATGCTAGAAATCCACCAACAAATATGTAGGCAAACATGTCAACAAACCCCTACCACAGAAACCGAGACAATAAACTCAGGAAAGCCAGAGACCCCTAACCAAACACTACATGATAAAGACTCATGCACCTCAAACACACAAACGCAAACACAGACCCAAGAGGAAAAAACTAACATAGATACCATTAGAAGAATCATGTAGAAAAGAAAACTGCATTGCCTTCTCTCAGGAACCAAGACTGTAGGACAATTAAGTCCGAAACAGAGAAAGTGAACGACTTATTGACAAATATCCCGACAAACGACATCACGGAGTTAAACGGAATAATATAAGCAGGATCAAAATTAGTCTGTGAAAAAATCAGGGCCCATTGAAGACCGCTGACAGAAAGTCAAAACCCGGATGGGAACGGAGACTTGAATCGCAGATAAAAAGAGTGCGACAACAAGCAAGAATACTGGAATGGAACATTAAGAAATTTGCGGATGAAACCGAAAAAGCACGGCAACTAGAACTCAAAAAAGCTTCAGGAGACCAACCAAAAAATACTAACGAAAGAAGGAAGACTAAAAAGATACCGAGACAAGACCAAACAATATAGATAAAACAGGACGTTTCAAAACAACAACAAAAATTCTACCAATAATTGGGGGTGGGGAAGAATGGGTGAAGCTATATCAACAACTGGATGCGAGAGAGACAAGATTTTGGAGCAAAACATGGGAACGGAAAGATCATAACAAAAAAGCCGAATGGTTAAACAACATGGGGACAGAGTTGCAAATGCTCGAAGAAGGACCCCAGGAGGTGAACATAGACCCCGACAGGCTCAAGGCAACACTTAAAAAGTTAGCAAACTGTATATCCACATATTTTGGTTTAAAAATTCACTTCCATACACGACAGACTTGCAACTGAAATGAATAAATGCATACAGAATACTTTCCTTTGGTCATCCATTCGGATGACCAAAGGGAAGACCACTTTAATCCAAAAGACCCATTCAAAGGAACTGCCTCAACCAACTACAGACCCATAACGTGTTGTGGAAAATACTAACGGCACAAACTGGGGAGAATATCTTCTACTCATTGATAAGCCGCGGAATCTTTCCCGACGAACAAAATGAATGCCGCAATAGAACCAGAGGCACAGAGGAACTACTATATATAGATCAACTCATCTTCATCGAAAGTAAAACGAGACGGAAAAATCTAGCTAGAGCCTGGATCGACTATAAAAAAGCTTATGATATGGTCCTCCAAAGCTGGATACTAGAATGTCTCAAAATGTATAAAATACCCGACCAAATCGTACAGTTTATCGAGAAGACCATGTAAACCTGGAGAGTGGAATTGGCAGCAGGAGAACAAAGGTTAGCAGAGGTAAAGATCCAAAGAGACATACTCCAGGGAGATGCACTCTCATCAGTACTATTTGTGATAGCCATGATGCCACTCAACCACAGCCTTAGGAAATTCTCAGCCGGATACAAACTCAGTAAATCGCAGGAAAAGATCAACCACTTGATTTACATGGACGATATCAAAGTCTTTGCCAAAAAGGAAAAAGAATTGGAAACCCTAATGCAAACTGTGAGAATATACAGTCAAGATATAGGAATAGAATTTGGCATAGAAGAATGCGTCATTCTAGTAACGAAAAGTGGCAAACGTCACATAAAGGAAGGAGTCGAACTACCAAAGCAATTAGTCATCAGAACGTTCGGAGAAAAGGAAACCTATAAATACTTGCAGATATTAGAAGCTGGCATCATCAAACAAAAGGAAATGAAAGAAAAAATTAAAAAGAGTATCTCAAAAGAGCCAGAAAGCTACTCGAGACAAAAATTTATAGCTAGAACCTTGTCAAAGGGATAAATAGCTTGGCTGTTCTCCTCGTAAGATATTCAGGACCATTCTTGACGTGGACCGGAGAATAACTTAAACAAATGGATCAGGAAACAAGAAAAATAATGACCATGTACAAGGCATTCCATTCCAGGGATGACATTGACAGAAAATATGTCAAGAAGAGAGGGAAGAAAAGTACTTGCCAGCATTGGAGACAGCGTTGACGCATCGATACGACTCGAAGACTACATACAAAAGAGCGGAGAAAGACTGATCACAGTCATCAGAAACGATACAAACGACACGAAGACCAGCGGAACGACAATAACAAGAAATCAAAAGTGGTAAGAAAAAAACTTTAAAGATGGTTTAAGCGGCTAATAAGCAACATCTCACACGAGAAAACATGAACGTAACTAAGAAAGGGAAACCTTAAGAGATAAACTGAATCCCTCCTAATAGCAGCACAAAACAACGCCATAAGACCCAATTATATCAAAGCTAGAATAGATAAGACACAACAAAACAGCAAATGTAGGTTATGTGGTGAAAGAGACAAAACGATCAATCACATAAGCGAATGCAGTAAATTCACACAAAATGAGTATAAGACGAGACACTACTGGGTAGGCAAGGTGATCCACTGGGAATTGTGCAAGAAATTGAAATTTGACCATACGAACAAATGATATACCATTTGTTCGTATAGTCAAATTTCAACTGGAGATTGAGATGCACAAACTCCTTTGGGATTTTGACATACAAACGGATAACTTAATCTCGGTCAAACGACTAAAGTTTACAGTAATTAACAAACAAACAAACAAACAAACAAAACAGAGAACTTGCAAAATTGTTGACTTTACTGTCCCGGCTGACCATAGACTGAAGATAAAAGAAAATGAAAAGAGGGACAAATACCTTGGTTTTGCTAGGGAATTGAAAAAACTATGGAACATGAAAGTGGCATTTATGCCAATTGTAATTGGTACCCATGGTACAGCCACCGAAGGATTATTTATGGGACTGAAGGACTTAGAAATAAGAGGACGAGTGGAGACCATCAAAACGACTAAATTATTGAGAAAAGCCAGAATACTGAGAAGAATCCTGGAGACTAAAGGAGACTTGCTATCACTCAAATTTCAGTGAAAAATCATCAGCATTAGCTGATGTAAAAAACTCTCAAGGAGTAAATTGTTGATATGCTGAAAATTGATACTTGTTTGTAAATATCTCTACCGTACTATCGAAGTAACATTTAATGCGTTCCTTTTTAATTTTAGATTTAATTTTTGTATATATACGTATAGGGGTAGGGGAAATAAAAGGAGAAAAAAGTGAGAAAATGAAAATAAGTAGCATTGTCCTTTTCCCATTCCCATGTCAAGTGACAAGAACTCTTGACGAAAAGCCGTTAAACAAAGAGTGTGAGGTAGGTATAGTTTAAAGGTTTTGTAACACTTAAAACGCTGTGCAAAGAACGGGCATTGAAGAATACCATGGTTGGCTTTTAACAACTGAAGCGCAGTATCAGTTATAAGTCAATCCAGGTACCAAGAAGCAGCTTAAGTGCCAAATGGATATTTTAAAAAAAATGGATATGTTTAGAAAAAGAAGAAAAGAAAATTACTGTTTTACTTTTGCTTTGTTGAAATTTAGTAAACTTAAAACCAGAGTTTTTTTTAGAACTCGCTTAAGTGTACCCTTTTTACGTCTGTAACAGGAACACAGATAATAAAGATCAACCTCTGGTTCAGTTATAACCATAATGTACTACCTATGAAAAATGACAAACCCAAACCTAATTCAACGTGGGATCCACACAACAGGTTTGGATGTCATGATTGGCAGGAGGTTTCCTGATAGCCAATATAGGGGATTTGATCGGCATCCTGTGAATACTGGCTGTTATAATTTCAGGTACACAAACAACAACCAAAGCCACTATTCGACTCAGAATCTCTAACGGAAAAATGGACTCGGGAAGACAACAAATATGTACTTCACCGTTATTTTAGGAGCAATATACAAAAAAAGGGTATAGAAAAAGAATGATAGAAATATGGACAGAATCCACAATATTTAATGCAACAAGCAATATTAAAGAAAGGTTGGTTTTCTGACCTTGAAATACTTGAAATATGTGAACAAGTAAACAGGGAAATATATGAAGAAGATCCCTCGATCCAAATCAAAACAGTAATTATTGAAATGCACGACCCCCCCCTCCAGCCGAATTGAAAAGCAAAATACTAACTGAATCATCTCATACCACTGCACCACAAAACAAATTCTATCACAAGAAAACCAAATAAACGTAGAGTTAATAATGAAAATCCTCAAAACTCAAGTAAGTGAACATACAATTTAAGTACGTATAGTCGACTTTATCCTGCTGTATTCATACTTAAATGATAAACTTGAGATTTGGAGCACGAGTTCTGCCATATAATTCCATAGTCTGAAGGAAAGCGAACCGTGTCTACCATCGTTGAACTACATTTTCACCTTCCGCCATTAACAGATATTTTATGCCTGGATCGTCCGAGGATAAAGATATTTTATCAGGGGCTTAGTCCAGGATACGGATATTTTAGTGGAGGGTCCTTCCGAGATACAGAAAGACTTTCTCGCTCCTGACTTATACTTGAATTGTTTGTTCACTTACTTGGAGTTTTGTAGAATTTATTCTCTTCTCTTTTTTCTTTCGTAATTGGGTTTCCATAACATGTTGGTAGAAGGATACACGTCTTATTTTGGAATAGACCAAGATTAATAATTGTCTCTTTCCTCCTGGGCAAATCTTTCCTTTTGGTATTCGTTTAACGAGGCTTACCATACCTCGGAGTGCTGAGTTCATTCAAAGGATAAGCTTCTTCTTTTCTCTGCGTTCTCTGCGCGGCATTATTTTGGAATTTGGGTTTCTTTCATATCCCAAATTATGTTCTTGGTTTTTCAACAAACAAAGGCAACTCCTTATGAGTCTTCATCCTTTGAGGAATAAATGGCAACTCATTATGCGTCTTCACCCTGTGATGGATGAACGGCAACTAACTTATTTTCCGTAGTTTGAAAATTCCCCACGTGTTGATTTTTTTGGCGGACTCTTCCTCGGTACCAATCATGCTCGAAAGTCGTCCCTACCCATATCTCCTTGTAATGATAGGGAGGGTGGGAGAGAGAGAGACGGTCTCTCCCACTTCCAATTCTGCTTATTACAATCGTCTGCTAATTTTTGCTTGCTACTATAGTCGGCCGCCGGCTTCCTTCCCCCACAACTCAGCAAATGTATTAGGGTGTCATATTTCCAGAAATATGCTCTTTTCTTACAGGAAATTTTCAAATGAAATAGTCCACATGATTCAGAATTTTTATACTAATATGAAGATTCATTTTACCAAAAATGCAACATCGATGGCTATTTATTTCAGACAGAAATTATTTTGTTTTTTTAGTTGGTTGGTTGTTTAATCGCATATCAACCTTCTTGGGTTATTTTAATGCCAAATCCACCTTTCTAGTAAAACAGTTGCGGTGGTACTATTTAACCCATAGCTGAGAGGATAAGGGGGTTCATACCTTTCTCAAGCGTATTTCTCCGAAAGTGAACGTACTAGCGCGACTGGAGCTCGAACACGCTATCTACAATCCCGCAATCCAGCGATTCTAACCATTACGCCATCTGGATATCCAAAGAACGGAATTAGTTTACGGCTTATACAAAAGAATTTTCCAAGTTTTCAATCTGCAATTTTCTGACATTTTTCTCCTTTCCGAGTCTATAACACAATTCCACCATTTTACAATAGTAATTGATTAAATACAATAATAAATAAATAAATAAATAATAGCTCCCCTGTTTTCATCAATTTAAATTTTGGTTCTTGAAAAATGCCTAACTTTAATTGCAATTTTTCAAAGAAAGAAAAAGAATGCAAGTTCCACTTAAATAACAAATCTTCAGTGTGACAATGTATATATATACAAAGGTCAGCTGCAAAGTTTATCGGCTAACCAAGATTCTTATTTAATGTGACCAAATGAGGTTTATTTTTCAACATAGTCCCCTTTGAAGTCCACAAACTTCTTCCATCGATGTTGCAGTGTTGGATTCTTCGGGTCAAAGAAGTCATCAACAGCAGATATGATGTCATCATATAAACCTTTTTGCCGATACACTTTTCAGCTCACACTCGTGTATATATATATGTTGCAGAAAGAACTTCATACTTTTGTTTGGCGCGTAAATTAATTTGACCGTTATGGTAATCGCTTATTTTCACCCAATAAGGATGACTTATTCTATTCAGCCCGGACCATTTTCCCGGACAACTACCTCTTCCTCCGGACCATTCGAGCAGGACGGACGTACTTTCTGTCCGCTCCCTTCATAGCAGCAGAATCACAACACCATGAGGAAAGTGGTCTAATTTATGGACTTTTTGAGTCTACCCTCTTAGACCAAGGGTTCCCAGTTGAACATGAATTAGATGCATGTAATCTGCCACTGACAGGAACACTTTTATGTCACCTCTAACTTTTCCTATGTCTACAGCGATGCCTAATTATGCTCAGACATCTAGCTACCTCATTCCTGGGCAACCTTTTTTGGAGATCTTCATGCCTCTCTCCTACAGCAATCAAGACTACACATTTATGGGTGACTACATCATTCCTATCCTTAAACAGCAAACACGACTTTTGCTAAGTCTGTAGCAACGCATATTCCGCTCAGACATTCAGCATTGCCTTAACAGTAGCGACGCACATTCCGCTCTGGAATTTAGCTGCTATAATTCCTTCACAACTCAATAACAATTTTCTTCCCCCTTCGTACGAGATTTGCAGCATAAAGGTACCCTTTATTCTGGCTGCCATTAAACCTTCTTAAAAACCTTACGAAATCTTCATTCTTCTCCTTTATTTCCCACAATATAGCGAGGAGGTAACGTAACAACTCTTCCTCGCTATATATATATATATATATATAGATTGGCAGCATTTCTTCATTAATACAAATTTCGTTGAACATAATAGATATTTTCTCTGTACATATTTTCTTGTTGATCCTTTCATATTGCCGGATTGATTTTATAATACTCGGTGGGAATTGATTGATGTATTTTCCATAATTGTTTATTTCCTAAGTACTTTCTGCCCGACTTTGGGTAATCATCAGGGGAGGATCTTTTACAAAAGTGATGTAACTTTTGTAAATACATTACTGGATTGTAAGAAGAAGAGCGTCTGGGCCGTTGCAGTGTGTAGCGTTTACTTTTAAAATTGTTCTATAGTGTCAATAGCTAAAGACATTTAAGTACATTAACACTGGTTTAAAAATTAATTCTATTAAGTTTGGGTTGAATGTTCCAAATATGTAGTGTTTCGAGAATCTATAGTTTTTGTTTGTTATTTTGATGTTCTAATATTGTTGTGTTTTCGGTGATAATTTTTCGTAACTCTGTTGTTGGGCATAAATGTTTTTTTTAAATGCTGTGCTATGGAACTTGTATCAGAAAGGTGCATTGTAAGTCTCCACGATAGGATAGTTGAGGTTAAACCAACATATATATTATTATTTTCAGAGATACAATCTCCTAAAGGACATTTAAATTGATATATAACGTTGTTTTTTTTGCAAAAGTCCAATCGAAGGAGAGGAATTATTTTTAATGACTAAGTTGGAGGTTTTTAATTTATTATAATATATGATAATTTTTATTTTTTTATTTGGATCAGTGAGGAGTATGTTTCTATGATCCATGATTATATTGGTTTCGGAAGACCTGAATAATTCTAATTACCATTACCTTGTGGTTCCGTTATATCGAGAATTTGGATGATTATAAATGATGTCCAATACAAACGAAAACCCGACAAAATTATCGATCAGTCACAAATTGAACTGGAAACTGCTTTGTTTACAAGGTTTGAGTATCTTAATTGTATTTCTTTGATAAAAGTCTCGCCATGATTAGCCGTTTTTGTTTGGTTGAGGTCGCACACACATTTTTGATTATATTATTATTTATTACATTACAAGAATGGATGTTGATATGCAGTTTTAGGCAACTTCATTATTTGCTTGTTGGAAAACCATGAACCCCTTATTCCTTCAGCTATGGGTTAAATATTACCATTACAGTTCTAGAAGGATCACTTTCATATTGAATAACCCACGAAGGTTAAGATGCCATTAAAAGAAACCAAGAAAACTTGTTTATCTAAATTTCTGAGAATAGGTGTTATTTACATGATTCTTCGGACTGATATCTGGCCCAATCGGCTGGGGCTGTAGAATACACCCACTGCATCTCTGCAGAAGTAAGACTCTCCCTATGAGTGTCCTGGTAATTTGCCACTACACAACTTGATAGGGAGAGTCCAGTAATTCTGAAGCTTTGGGGAATGTGGAGTACCCATTCATTGCTATCGCTCCCAGGTTCACTCTAGACCGGAGTGGTAGCACCTGGTTGGGTAAAAAAAAAAGTGTCGGACATCTAAACTGTGTACTTTGACATTTAAACTGAGTGCAAACAAATGACTTATGCTAAACTGAATTGCTTAAAATAGAACTGTTTAATCATTTAATTGTGTGTAAGCGAAAAAAAAGAAGAAAAATGTATAAATGACTGATGTTTAATTGAATTGTAAGTGTTATATAGTAATACTTGGAACCTTTTAAATTTGACTTATGCAAAACTGAATTGATCGAAATAGAACTGCATGATCATTTAACTGTGTGTAAACAAATGACTGATGTTTAATTGAATTGTCAATGTTAGATACCAATACTTGAAAATATTTAACTGTGTGCAAACAAATGATTAATTGTGACTAGAGTTATTCCGACTTGATAGAAATATGTAAATCCATTTAACTGTGTAAAAATAAAAAAAATGCTCAGCCTCGTTTTAAAAATGCTATCCTCAAAATTTGTTTAGAAATCATATATTTAATATATATGTATAAAAAGGATTTGGCATAAAATAATTTACAATGGTTGAAATGCTGCGACTTGCCTACAAACATAAACAGATCGGATTACTCGTTCGCCCAAGAAAAATTACATCCGGGTACGGCCGGAAATGAAGAAGCCCTTTTCGACCCTAACCTGTCGTTACAGCTAAAAAAGGGGATAAAATAACATTTAACAACATTTACAAAACACTTCTGCCAGAAATAACTCTATAAAAATGGAATTAATTATTTTCGCTAGCCTATATCAGGCAAAAGAAGGACTTATTTTCTACGTCCATTTTTTTTATAGAAGAACTGTCTATTAACGTGGCGCGGCAGAAGTGGTGTTGCCTTCCTTTCATATGAACAAGGCTTCAGCAGCGAAAAATTGAGAGGTCTTCGCGGACGCTCTCAGGGGCCACTCGGCTCCCCGAGGCTGAATCCTACATTATCGCGGTTGCATTCACCTCACCGCAACTTCTAGTGGCAGATTCACCCCTTTTTTTCTCATCACATTGATAGGCACTAAAAGTCCCTTTAAGGGCCATATGAGGTCACCTTCTGCAGGTTGGAGTATCTCTGACGGTCCTTAACGACCAGTCGAAGTAGACGGCCCGGAGGCAAACACGAAGAGGATTCTAAGACCATCCAGTCTTCACCATTCCGCTCGGTTCCGCTCGTCCGTTCGGCTGCGCAGCGCTAAATACGTTTGCACAATTTTGGCGAGCAAGCCTTAGCTACCGTCCGATACGCTTGCACACCTTTGGCGCGCAAAGCCTTAGCTATCGTCCGATACGTCCGTACAGCTTTGGCGCGACACAGCCATAGCTATCGTCCGACACGTCCACACGGCTTTGACACGGCAAAGCCATAGTTATCGTCCGACACGTCCGCACAGCTTTGACACGGCAAAACCTTAGCTATCGTCCGATACGTCCGTACGGCTTTGACACGGCAAAGCCACACGTCCGCACAGCTAGGGGCACGACGAAGCCCTAACTTCACCGACTCGTTAGCTTGATCTCATCTGTGCTAAGACCTGATAAACATTAGCCACGGTTTCCCCGTCCGTTCACTTGGTCCGTAGTACTAAGACACGGCTCAGTCTTAGCACCAACTCGCTCGACTCTACACGACCAAGCTACCAACACCAATTTCGACCTCGACGCTCCAGCAATGTAGCAGACAGTCCACGTAATGACTCACTGTTACGGACTGCCCTAGCATTGCAACACCAAACCTACGTACGACTCGCTGTACAGGCTAGCAACTACTTCGACACATCTCCGATTAAATCAACGTACTGTCAAAAACCGGACATCGATTCACCAGACTCGACCGACTTCTGCTTCCCCCAACGATCGTCCAGCTGCATTCAACGATTCGACCAACCTCAGCTACCCTCATCGAACATCCAGCTGCGCACATCTACGACTCGACGACACCAGCTATCGACGTCACCCATCTTGCTGAAGACCACATACAACCGCCACGGACTTTACATACACGATTTTGTTGTATTTGTCACTTCACCTTTATTTCCTTCATTGTCTTTGGCTGTCACTACTCGCATGCATTAAACTAAAAATCATTTGCGGGGTCGACGCACATATCGGCTCCGCAATAGAGATAACATAAAACCAGAATAAACCAAACCCAACAAGTATCTTCATCTTGATTCTCTTTATCATAACCAACAACCAAGATGAGGATAACAATCTGTTAATTGGTAGTTTTAGACGACAGACTTTCAGATTATTACTGTATTTTTTCTATTTATTTTTATTCTTTTTTCCAATTTAAAAATCTGTGTTAAAGAAAATTAATTATTTTTCAGATGGAAATGTTCACACATAAGCCTTATTTTTAGATGCTACAACAATTAATTTGTACTTTATAAGGTTGGTCACAAACTGAGGAAATTATTGGTCTGCGCCTCTTTTTAACAATAATAACTATGCTAATTAGAAGTGTAAATCCCAAAACACCGACAACACCGACAAGGCTCAAAGTGATCATATTCTTCATCTGTTCTTTCTTCATTATTGCGTGGGTGTTTTCCATTGTGGGCGTTGTGGTGGTTGTTGTAAGTCTCCGTGTTGTTGTTGTTGTAGTTCTTAGTGTTGTTGTATATCTTGCTATTCTTGCTGTAGTTGTTGTTGTTGTTGGTGGTGGTTTCAGCGTTTTTATTTTCGGTCTTGGCATTGTCGTAGGTCTCAACATTGACGTTGTTGGTCTCGGCGTTGTCGCTGTCGTCGGTTTTGGTGTTGCTGTTGTAGGTCTCAGTGTTGTTGTAGGTCTGGGCATTGTTGCCGTTGGTCTTAACATTTTTGTTGTTGGTCTTAGCGTTGTTGTTGCCGTCTGTCTCGGTGTTGTTGTTGTAGATCTCAATGTTGACGTTGTTGGTCTCGGCGTTGTCGTTGTCGTCGGTTTTGGTGTTGTTGTTGTAGGTCTCAGTATTTTTGTAGGTCTGGGCATTGTCGTTGATTTTAACATTTTTATTGTTGGTCTCGGCATTGTTGTTGTAGGTCCCAGTGTTGTTGTTGGTCTCGGCATTGTTGTTGTAGGTCTCAGTGTTGTTGTCAATCTGGGAATTGCTGTTGTCGGTCTTAACATTTTTGTTGTTGGTCTTGGCGTTGTTGTAGGTCTCAACGAGCTATTGCTGTAGATCTCAGTGTTGTTGTTGTAGGTCTGTGTTGATATTGTCAGTCTCGGCGTGGTTGGCATTAATGGACAATGATTTTGTGGTTTGTGGCCTTGAAGGTCTAAAATCATACAAAGTTGATTATTATCGTTATAATTCACAAAAAAGTTTAGCATCACCCAATTTATCGTCAAATAATTTTATCAAAAATAACTAATCAAAAGAAATATAGAGCTGTTTACATGGTTATCATATCTCAAGTTAAAAACAAACAAAAAGAGCATTGCTATGTTTTGCGCATTCATCGTGACAGTTCCTAATGTACAGTATACCCAAGTCGATCTTGTGATTCTGTAAGGCAATCTGAATGGCCAGAAATATCGGGAACAAGTCCTTAAAAGGTGTCGTACCGAATTTTCTTGATCAACTACGTCTAATTTTCACTGATAACAATACCTGATCCAACAGAACATGTGCAATTCAGAATATCTGTAGTGTAACGTCTTCCCTAGTATGCAAGATGCTCTGGTTATAACCCTACATAACATTTGCAAGACATTTTGAGTCATAACGTACGAGCTGGACTTCATCGATTTGAAAACTTGCTGAACATGCACATGCACTCCGGGAGGATTAATGACCCTTTTAGAGAGACATTTGGGGGGCATACGTCTTGCTAATAGTGGCTATACAAGATACTGACATTTTCTTAGCGAACAAGTTAAATAAAGTGCGACTATTTTTTCTTTGTGTGTGTGCGTGTGTGCGCGCGCGTGTTTTTATTGTGATTATGTATATATTGACCAGTATATATATATATATATATATATAATGGGAACTAAATTGATTTCTATACTTAAAAAGTGTTAATTTATGTGAAAAAAAATAGACTCGAGAAGACTCAATAATTTTTGTATCTGTATATTTACATTTATTGATCAATTGGCACATTCGGGTTTTAGGGACAAAATTTTCTCTTCATTTTACTCTCCTTTTCAGGACTACTACAGGCCTAATCTATCTCCTCACTACTTGTCCTTTCAAAGCAGTAAACTACATTCTCATCAACATCACGAGAACGATGTCATATTAGCAGCCACCCAGATACAGACGACACCGATTGGACTACTGCAGATTTCTCTAGCAAAACAGCTACGCCTAGCAACCCTGGCTATATGACCCAGCCTTCGAGCTGTTCGTTTCACGGCTTCAGTTCACAAGCTAACCACATCGCTTGGACCGACGACATTTCATCAACTCGTTCGACGTTAACGTAGACTAAAAACCCGGTTAACTGCCAAATCATTGATCGGGACATCGCATCTGCGATCCGACACGTCCGACTTTTCAGCCGTCAACCGATACCTGGCCACATAGCTGCACCAACGATCTGTTAAAAATTATCTAGACTCGTTGTCGCCCAAAACTATTTGACAATCGAGCCAACACATTCGACGCAACATGAACTTCATTTAAGTTCCTTTTCAAATATCAGCCAAAAAAATTGGCATTTAAATTTTCTCTCTGGGCTTTGTCATCCATGCGTTTTCTGCGTTACATCACTCTACAAATTTACGGGATCAACATATTCATAGGCTCCGAAACAATATATATATATATATATATATAATGATTATCCAGAGAGGAAGAGTTTGAAATTATTCAGATGTAGAATATATGAGAAATTTCATATAATTCTACGGGAGTGCTCGATGTATGGCTATTAATATCAATATATATATATATATATATATATAAATCTCATCCAGTGCGAATATATATATAATATAAATAGAAAGGAAACTTAATAGACTGTCATAATGCTATTATAAATTTATTTCGACAGGTCGCCGACGCGGCTTACCTCATAAGATAGTGTTTTGGTTCCTTGGTTTCTTTTTTTAATGGCATATCAACCTTTGTAGGTTATTTAATGCCAAAGCTATTCTCCGAGAAGAACAGTAATGGTACTATTTAACCCATAGCTGGGAGGATAAGAGGGTTCATACCTTTCTCAAGGTATGAACTTTCTCGAAAGTGAACGTAATAGCGCGACTGGAATACGAACTCGGTTACTACGATTCCGCAGTCCATCGCTTTAACCATTACACCACACACCCTAAGATAGTGTTTTACAAAATGGAAAGGGAGATCCTCAAACAGTGCTCATTTGTAAATAAATAAATAAAAGACCGAACTGCAATTATAGGTTAGGTTTCGGCCTTTTATTCATTACAAATTTTAGAAAAAATGCACCTTTTCCTTGTGAAGTAATCGTAGTGGTAAATAAAGGCAGCAAACTAATTGTTATTTTGAAAAATATATCCAGAAAATATGAAAAAAATTGGAAAGATGTGGTTCCATAAAACGTTCAATTTCAATAGGTATTAAAACTTAAGAAAATTGAAAACCAACTTAAGTTGAAATAATTATTTGATTTAATATTCTATTTCAACATGAGAGGAAGTAAAATAAAGGATAACATGTAAAAGTCTATAAATGTTCCAAGAAAAAAAAAAATTTCTTCTCCGGGTGGAAAAACTCTCCGACATCAATTTTTAACGGCAGACGATTCTACTTTTTTGTAAATGCATAAAAGAGAATTCTGTTCTTAGAGAAAGAACATAGATATACCTCTGTTTTCTTCTGCAAAGTAATTCCTGCTTCAAGATATTTTACTGTTATGGCATTTTTCTCAATCCAACAGTCACGAAAAATCTCTTCTTGGTAAAATCTTTCAATCTGCCTTGACCCAAAGTATATCGGCTAAGATAATCTATCACCTGTGTTTTAATGAAAAATTCCCTCGTTGCGTTCATTGGTTCTTTTTTTAATTTATGATAATTTAGTCAAAAACCAATATTATCTTCTTTCTTATATTTATCTAAAAAAAAAAAGAAGTTAAAACTATATATAGATTTAATTCTTTTAACTCTTTCTTTTAACAAGTTTTGACAGCTGTCCAATCGTTAACATCTTTCACTGGACCGTTGAGCCCTCTTACGACGGGATCAACTAGAGTGTTCATTATATATATATATATATATATATATATATATGTGTGTGTGTGTGTGTGTGTTTGTGTTTGTGTGTTGTGTGTGTGTGTGTGTGTGCATTCACTTATATATATATATATATTCGAAATTTTTTTCATAAACATCCAGTACAATAATGTTATATACAAATACTGCCACTTACCATTCCATATCTGACTAATGAATAAAGAAGAACCTTTTGCAACTTGGCCCATTATGGAAATGTACCACTGAAAAAGAAAATGAGTCAGAGTATATAAAATTCATTCACTTCTATTCACAAAGCAGAAACTTTTTGTTTAAAGCAGAAAGAAAAGAGAGAGTTTTGTTGTGTTTTATGGAATATCAACCATTGTCGGTTATTTAATGCCAAATACTCTTTATATATATATATATATATATATATATATATATATATATATATATATATATATATATATATATATTCATTAAATATATGTGATTTTGTTTGCTTGGGTTTTATGGTATATCAACCATTGTAAGTTATTTAATGCCAAATACTCTTTATATCTTTATACATACTTATGAAAAATGTATGATTTGATTTGGTTGGGGTTTGTGGCATATCAACCATTGTCATTTTTTTTAATGCCAAATCATCTTTATATATATATATGTATATATATACATTAAATATATATATGATTTGTAAAGAAATCTTTTATAGAATTTTTAAACGCGCTTGAGCACATTTTTGCTCACAGTTAAATGGTTACAAGCATTGCTATGCATCACTAACAATTCGGTTAAACGTCAGTCATTTGTTTATACTCTGTTAATCAGTTCTATTTGACCCATTGATAGGGCTCTATAAGGTGCCACCACTCCGAGTCAGAGTAGACCTGGGAATAATGGCAATTAAAGAGTACTACATGTGCCCCAAATCTCAAAGACTGAAACTTCACCATCAGGTGGTTTTGTGTCATAATCAGGACACTCGTTGGGGGGAAGTCCTTACCCCTCTGCAGAGATAGAATCTGTGCATTCTCCACCCTCAGTCGACTAGGCTGAGAGAGAGAGAGAGAGAGAGAGAGAGAGAGAGAGAGAGAGAGAGAGAGAGAGAGAGAGAGAGAGAGAGAGAGAGAGAGAGAGAGAGAGAGAGAGAGAGAATTTTGTCTATTAGTCTTTACTTGTAAGGTCATGGCTTGGCTACGTGAAGTGAAGATCAAGAAGGACGAGGTCCATGCTGACTGCTGGTACACTTGTGGCTGATCAGACACAGCCCCAGGACCACAGCTGAAGTTCTGGTCAGCGCTAAATGGTATAGTGTTGCAGTTCCTCCAGTTGTGCTTTTTGCCCTTGAGAGCGGGCATGTGGTTGTTTTCTAAGGAAGAGACAGAATGGTTGGTAGTGAGACGCCAAGCATCACGGTTCTAAATTAGGGTGGATCATCAGTGATGGCCGATGTGACAGGCACCAAGAGACTTTTTCAAGCAGTCCTTGTATCGTTTCTTTGGTGTCCCTTTGTCATGATGATCAGCGGAGAACAACCCAAATGGAAATTAAGAATACAAAAAGAAATGTTTTTAAGGTAAAGATGTCACCCTGTCGACTGCCTAGACCACTGACAGGTCACTGCACCAATGATGGATAGAACCTAGGCTTGTTCAGTCACCTATCCACGCTGTGTTTTAGATCCAGATAACTAATCCGATCGCGAAACAAATCAGATAGGGTTGATCATTCGAAGAAAAAATAAATTGAAGTCGAAGGCCAGAGATAAAACAATACTGGCTTCTCAATGATTTAAAAAAGTTTAGTTGACAACAAAATCTGTTAAAAAATAGTTCAGTTCTCTATTTCAAAAGGCTTGACTCAAGGCTTTAATTGCAGAGCGTTAGGGGTTCACCGCTGTTTCTCTTCAGTCTGTTTGACTCTCTTCGACTCCTATCCGATTGACTTCGACCGACGTCTGTTCGCTTTTCGGGAAAAACTGAGTTTTTATAATTGTTTCTCTTATTTCCAAGTAGGCGTATCTCATCAACGGCCTTCTCCTTAATTAATCTTCAGTAATTAATTCCATTCACTGTTGCTCTCTGCTACCCCAATGGTGAATCCCTGTGTCTGCCATCCAAGGGGGAGGCTTCTCCTCACACTTCCATGTGTCTCTCTCTCTCTACAGTGGGAGGTTCTCTCTCATCACATAACTCACACATCATGTCCAGCAAATTACTCACTTCCAAAAGTTTGATTTTTTCCCATACAATCGGCTTGCATCTGGCTAGTCCCTTCTTGATAAACTCTAGCTCTGTTATTGTTTTGGCTAACAGCCATTCTGGTGACAAAATAGATATTTTAGCTTTTCTTTCTTTCTTTCTTTTTGTGTTTAAAAAACCCACCTTCATACGTTTTTGTATTTTTTCTGCCTAGCCAAAAACTAAACAATATTTCTCGCTTCCTTTACATTTTGACAATATATTGTATCACTCTTTAAAAAAACAAACCAAAAAAACAACAACAATGTACTGATTTTATCCTTCTAAAATCTACGCTGCTAATTTTCTTTACTACTAAAATCATTTTCAGATTTTTGTCGCTCAAGTCTTTGATGCCTCACTCAACAATGTTATACCAATATACTAAAAACACTAAAACCGTTCCAGACAATTTTAAGAAAACTGGGTTAGAAGACAAACACGTAAATGTCTGTTTAATTTGAAAGATTTCAATCATACTATTTTTCCATAATCCTATTAAATTAAAGAGATATATTATGCTTTGTTCATAACGAAAAAGCTATGAATAGTGAATTTTGCTTGAAAATAAGGTGAACTGATGAAATTAAACAAATCTTGTATTTCCCAAAATACACGAATATTTGCCTATACAGGTAACTAAAATAGAACAGCAATTTAAACTGTAAAATAGCCCAGTTGATGAACCGTAGAATACCCCGACTGTATTTCATCATGCAGAGGGATAAGACACCCGCTCATCACAAATGGTGTCCTGGGTATGGCATTAATCTGCATTTCGGTAGTGAGGTCCCATTTATAAATCTCTGGAAAGTGTGGAGACACTTATTCGTTGGTTCTCTTTGACCAAGAGTGGCAAGAGTTAGGGTTCCAGCCATAGGCTAAATAGATCTATTTGAAAGGGATTAATATTAGATAAGAATAATTGAAATCCTATTAATATATGCAAATTTTTTATATTGGAATTCTTGATTCCTTATTACTGTGTGCCAACAACTGATTATTATTAAATAAGAATAGTTACTTGAAACCAAGTGAGAGTGTATAGGTCCTTTGTACTTGATGGAAATACTTGAAACCATATAACTGAGAGCAAATTATTTGTATTTGATAAGAATACTTGAAACCATATAACTGAATGCAAATTATTTGTATTAGATAGGAATACTTGAAACCATATAACTGAGTGCAAATTATTTGTTTTAGATAAGAATACTTGAAACTATATAAGTGAGTGCAAATTATTTGTATTTGATAAGAATACTTGAAACCATATAACTGAATGCAAATTATTTTTATCAAATAGCAGAATTAAATAACCTATAATTTGTTAATATATTAAACTAAGCCAAAACAGTAGAACGTGTATGAACCACAACCATACCCTAAGGAAGAAGAATTAAGTCCCTTATCTGCATTGCTCTTTCTTCCAGATGCTATGAAAGAACACCCGTCAAGATCTGGCACAATGCCACTTACAAATACTCACTCACACACGCGCGCGCGCGCACACACACACACACACACACACACACTACGCATTAACACTTTTTGATACTAGATACAAGTTTTTTTTACATATAATTCAAGATACATGTAACCAATAAAGAAAATAACTCCTCTGACTTTTGTATTCCCTCACAAATCTTTATATCTCTTTTTAGCAACACGTACGTACCACCAATAACTTTTCTATTTACAGACCGCATTCAGTTTGTGCAAGTTCTTCTTTGATTAGTTTGTACATTAACAAATGCTTGTTAAGTTAGACATAACATTTTCTTGAATTTCCTTCCTATCATCTAACACCGATGTACACATCGAATCATCCCAAAGTAGTAACATAATTTCCTCTACAAATATGATAGCTTCGACACTTCCTATGTTCATCACAATCTCTTCAAGCGTTTACAAAAATGTAATATTACTTCCACAACTAAACCGCTACAAAATGCTTTAACAATTTTACTATTACATTAATATAAAAAAAATTGTAAGCAGGGTGAATCTCTAATTTATAACTGCAATATAACAGATAATACAAAGAATATGTCGATTTAAACAGTCAATGGAGCTTAGAACACGTCGATTGTATCTCATACACAAAATAAGACCCTTTCACCTGAAATAAGCCTCCTAAATATAGCATTAAACTGCATTTGGGTGGTAAAGTTTCAGTTATGGAATTCTGGGAGGTATGTTCTAACCCTTTCATAGACGAAAACAAAAACTGATAATTTTTCATGAGAAATAGGAACAAAAAATGTTATTGTTAATTGTACTGGTATAATTAACAGAAACCACACAGAAATGTTCCGATTAGGGAGAGTTGATATCTTTATAAAATTCTTTAACTACATGTCCACAAACAAGAGAGAGTGACTACTGATGTTAAAATTGGGCTACGATATTATTTTGCGCCGTTCGATTATCGAGCAATATTTATACTATGAATGGTAAGATTTCACTGTTGGCGAAGACGTCCACATCTTCTGGCGTCTACTAAGGCAGTCTTAAGGCTTGATATATTATTCTATGTGAGATAATTGAGACATGTAACGGACAGGGTTCTCTTAACTCTGCGATCAAAATGTTGAAATAACCAGCACTTTTTTCGTTTCTATATTTATATGGAAGGAGAAAACGTAATAACTAGCACACGTATGGTTTTGAAGACTTTCAGATTTTTGCCATTGGCTGTAATAATCTATGATTAAAAAAAAAATTGTTCTGTCTTGTGTAAGCCAACTACAAAGAGTAGGATTTTTGTGGCTTGCTATAACTAAAGGAAATTTTGTCTTCGACTTATATGCCTTCGTTGGCATAATGTCACCCTTACGCTGTTCATTATTTCTTTAGAGGGTTATATTAAAAACCAAGAAATTCAGAGAGGTTCACAAAGGAAGGAAAAACAAAATCAAAAGCTTGAGATGTTGGTTAAGAGAGGGGAAGTGTATGACACTTTGCCAAAATGGCTCTGCGTGTATGAAGTTCTCACTATCACCTTGTGGATAGCTGGCGAAATTCCCTGAACTAAACGACACTGACTGCTAAGTTTTCGGGTTTGACGTGACTTTCCCGGTCCCAGGCGGATCTCTCTACCCGGTGGATCTCTCTAGCCACAGAGGCCCCTAGCAGACTACTGCACTTGTATATATGTAGGAGGGAATCTTTCCCTACTTCCGGGTCTTAAGCCACCCATAGACTGGACAAACAATATTGTCAGACTGTGTGTCTACAGACCACTTTAAAAAAGTATGACAATAAAATTGAACTCTTTTAAGTTGTGGCATGAGCAGTCACCACAGCCTTATCTGACTATCTACACCTAGACTTGGAGAAGTGATAAAGTGGTTCACACACAAAATACATACAACTACTTACACTCAACATAACCACGCAGATATATCCAGATTCCTATAGAAATATACACATAAAGACATATATAACAATAACATACATATATATACATATCTATGGTTAATTCGCAACTATACACATATGTATACACACACATGTACATGCATATATGTACCTAAACCTACTCATATGTCTACCGTGATATGTGTATATACACACACATATGGACACACATCTAAGTCAGTATATTACCACATCAAAAATTCATTGTGTCACATAGCCATATTTCTACATTCGTTCTATTGATTGTGCAATATCACTGTGAAATATGTAGTGTATTTAGTACAAAAGCCATATGTAACATGCCCTCTCACATATATGTTACATATATGTTACACTCACATACACATATATATATATGTGTGTGAGTGTAACATATATGTAACATGTATGCAACATGCCATTTTTTTGCTATATAAGTAGGTACTTACAGTTTTGAATATCATTAAAAAATCTGCACACACACACACACACACACAAACACACAAGGAGGTGTGTAGTCTAACGGTCATCGTCTTAGGAAACTGACACGGTGACTTGAGTTCAAATCCTGGAAGAAGCCGTTTGCATTTCACTTTTGTACAAATACTCTTGGGAAAGGCATGCATCCATCTCTTCTCTTTCCAGATATGGGAAGAGAAGAGTAGGGTAGACTGGGTTCTTAAACTTGCGGCAACAAAACAACAACAAAAAAACTCTGAATTCAAACGTTGTGTCTCATCCTGCCCTTTGCGGAGGGGTTGGGTAAATATATATGCACAAACTCGCACACACAAGTACACAAATATCACCTGAAACGAATATTTTTGTGGTAACTCGATATATTGATGTCAAATATTTTTCTGACTGTTCTACACGTCAACATTTTTCCTTTGCCCTGCAGCGGGGTAATACCCGCCCCAACAAGTGTCCTGGATATAATACGAAACAATCTGAATCCCGCATTCACAAAAGCTTCAGTAATGCCAGAGCGTTGAAGAATACGGAATATACCTTTATTACCATTGCTACCAAGTCCATTCTGGCTTGAAATGTTAGGATAAAATATAACTGTTTGAAATTTATACTGTGTGTAAACAAATGACATGCTAAATTGAATTGTTAGAAATAGAACTGTTTGGCCTTTTAACACTGTATAAAATAGATGACTGGTGTTTAATTGAATTGTTAGTGGTACATAGCAATACTTGGAACCATTTAACTGTGTGCAAAAGAATGAGCTTCAGCTCGTTTAAAAACGTTATCAGCACAATATTTACAAATCATAAATATCTTATACATATGTATAAAGAAGATTTGGGATTAAATAATATATTATGGTTGATATGCCATAAAACCAAATCAATCCAAACCAAACATTTTTCCTTGTTGAATACCAGCAAGCCGAAGACGGTAAATTCAAGATAGGAGACATTTAGAACACCATGCTTTTATTGAATGAAAGAACAACAGAAATACGAAAACACATTAGAACAACTAAACAGTTCACTCGTGGGAGATGCAAGTTGGCCGAAAGGAAAAAAAGTCCTTCATTTCTAAAGCAAAAATTATTATCAATGAATAAAATCCGTCATTTACGGAAGAAAGCAATTAAAGGAAACTTTGAAGCTGTACTAGATAGATAATGCAAAGAACTGGATGTTCACCCTGCGATGTTCGAGGAACGTGTGCCGTAAAATAGTCCGTATGCAGGGAAGCTACGCGCAGTCTTCCGGTAAAATAAATGGATACAAAATACCGGAAAACTACGCGGAGCCCCCCTGTGAATGGACCATTTTACGATGCACTGAATGAAAACGGCCACTTACAGATGAACACAACTAAAGGAAACGTTTCATGGAATGCAAGAACTAAAGGAGTCTGTTATTTCAGGTAGTTCTGTAAATATGCACTGAACTTTATGGTCCGATATCTAGTTTTCGCCTTCGATGCACTCCAGTCAGTGCTGTCTCTATAATTGTTCGGAACCCTTTAAGTTCATTCTCTAACTTCTATCACTATTTCTTTATTCCCTGCCAAACCGCCTACACATCAAACCTCGTCAACACGGTCTTAACTTTTGATTTGCCTCTACTTTCTCATAAAAACTGCCAACTCTGTCAACATGTTAAATTCTGCCCACACGCAGCATCCTTTCTGATGCGTAACTTCTAGAGGATGCCTTTATTTAGACATACTTGGCAATATAGCAGTTTTGATTTAAAAGAAAGAAAGCAAGAGAAAATACAGCATAACATGTACAATATACATAAATGGTCATAAATTTTGTATTAAATCTAAATTGTAAGCTGAACATTTTGAAATCAACTACAAATTCAGTGTTTCTTCGTGCGTTAAATGTACTTTGTAAACTGAACCACACTTTATGACCACCACACTAAGTCTGAATTTTAAAGATATTTTTCTTAGAAAAGGAACATCGTATCAGAAGTCATTTTTAAACATAATAAATCTAAATATATAAGAAAAATCTGCCAGGACTGCGTACTCTGAACGTTAAAAGTAAGTAAAGTTGGCGACCATAGTCGAGGGTGACCCGAAGGCTTTGTTTTCATTAGCTACCACATCGAAGGGTTGGGGAGGGCGCAACTACTTCCACTGCTCCAATTCGATCCCTACCTTATAATGCTGAGTGTTAAGCAAGAAGGCATCAAGTACTATTTTTTGAGTCTTTGGTATAACTCGACCTGGGCGTGAACCCCGATCTCCTGGCCCACTGGTGAATACTCTACCCACTAGGACAGATCTAATTAAAGAAAATGGTTTTAAACGATCCCCCACAAAGAAAGAAGCAGACGATATCCTACTGATACTATAGATGATCCAGTGCTTCTTACAAATGCACCTGCCCAAGCTGAATTTCTACTGCATAGCCTAGAGGAAGCAGCAAGAAGCATTGGTCTCCACGTTAACGCAAATAAAACAGAATTAATGTGTTTTAAACGAGAAGAGCCATCTTCGCTTTGAGTAGCAAGCCTCTAATATTAGTATATAAGTTCACATACCTCGGCAGCAATATCTCATTTACTGAAAGCGATGTCAATATATACCGAGAGAAAGCGTAGAGTGTTATCAATAGGTTGTCGATCATATGGAAGTCTGCTCTATCCGATAAATAAAACAGGATTTCTTCCCAGCTGTGGCTGTGTCAGTACTACAGTATGGATGCACCAAATAGATGCTAATAAAACGTATGAAGAAAATGCTTGACAGAACTTACACAAAAATGCTACATGTTGTTTTGAACCAACTCTCCACAAAATTGCAGCTGTAGAGCCACTTGCCTTCCATCTCACAAACCATTCAAGTAAGATGAGTTGGACATGCGAGACATTGCTGAAGAAGCAGGGATGAATTCCTTGGCGACGTTCTTCTATGGACCCCTACATACAGACGCGCCAGTGTTGGCGGACCAGCAAGAATTTACTTCAGATCTTTGTGAAATCTGAATGTAGTTTGAAGGACTTTACGGGAGCGATGGATGAGAGAGTAAGAGAGCGGGGGAATACGTACTGCCTGTGCAACTTGATGATGATGATGATGATGATGATGGTATAAGAAAATAGAATTTTCTGGGAAAATGAATGTACATCATTTATGCAAAGCTTATTACATCTTTTATTTTAAAAAATGTTTGGGACTACTTTATGATTCTTGATCAAATTGGAGATTATGATACTATAAAATGGGGGCTCAGTTTACAATATACGTAAATGAAAAAGAAAAAATACTGAAAACGTTTTATTTCTAAACGGATCATAAACATTTTACACCCTTGAAAATATTTGCATTGATAATAGGATTTTAAATAGAATTCTTACCGCAGATTTCGGGACGTAAACATAAGCTTTTCTTTTTATATTTCCAGGTTGAACGGAACACGACCAGACTAGGATATTTGGCCGATTATAGCCTTGGAAAACTTGCAAGGAAAATGGCCCTGGACCCTTCACGTAATATTCAATTGTTAAGAAATTGTCACCACTACCATCGAAACGGCCAAATGTCCATTTAATACTAGATGAACAGTGAGGAGCACCATTTAAGTACATATATCCTGGGAATATATATAATAAAAAAAAAAATAATAATAAAATGTGTGACAATAAATATTTGAAATATAAATTTCATACTCAATATAAATAACATCATTAATGACTAATTATAAAATCTTTAATTCAAATATACTTATTATTATTATCTTAAAGAATCAGATTCATTTTGATACTACGTTTTTGTTCATACCTAAATGTATAAACCTGATACAACTTGCATACACATACTCAAAGTAAGTCTATTCTTAATAGTATTAAAAAATGACATTGACATATATAATGCAGTTTGGGGCAGTTTTTAGATGCATATACGTAAAGTACGGGGTCCTTTTTATTCTTAATCAATTTAAAAGGTATTGCAATGATTTCATTATTTTATTTGGAGTTTTTTTTATTTCTTACACATAAACACTAGAAAAGCGAAAAAGAGTTTGCAATTAAGTATATTATTGATATTTAGCATTTGAGAGATGTGTAATAATCTAACATTAATGCAACTCCGACAATAAACAGGGAAAAGAGATCAAATAATTGAATAATGCAAGATTTTTAAATCAATTGACAATAGGCCTTCAATTCAGTTAGGACTTTAAATGGATGTATCGCACCTTTATCAGAATAAAAGACGAGCAAAGTACGAGTTCTGGCTGAAATGTTCATAGGCTGACCAAGATACTCTCGTGGAATGTGGTCGAATGAGATTCATTTTTCAACATAGTCTCCCTTGCAGCCCATACACTTCTTCTATCACTTTTGAACTGCTTGGATCCCATTGGCCAAAAAATCATCAACAAAAGATACGACTTCATCATATGAAGTTTTCAGCTCACACTCGTACATATATATATATATATATATATATATATATATATATATATATATATATATATAAAATAAAAACAATAAATCATTTTTTATATTAACCGTTTATTTTTTAAATGAAATATTAATATTGTCGTTTGCATTTTTTATTCATGTTCATCAAGAAATTGAGAGGAAATAGTTTTTATATAAGTTCTTTCTCCAATGTTTTAAGTTTTACGAAACTTGATTATTTTGTTATGTTATTTCAGTCAAGAAGCTCTCGCCCTACCCCTCAGCTCTCTGCACCTCGGTGCGATACACCATCAACACCCTCCACTCATAGATCCTGTGTAATCATTATTCTATTGAAAATTCTTTAAAAAGGATGGAGTCTGAAAAGTTTATGAAAGAAATAAAACCTTTTCATCCATAAAAATCACCCTTTACCAAGAAGATTCAACCTATCGTAGTTTACTTAGATTTCAATTAATTTTGGAGAATTCTCTTTTTTCCTCCTCGGATTCGTTGAACATTTTTTTCTTCAGTTGGGAATATTTTATTTCCATGTTTAATCGAAATTCTATCAACTACTGTGACGCTTTAGTATTTTAGTAAAAGAATTTGAACTAGAACGTTAGTTACAATCATAAGTAAATTAAAACATTTTAAGGAATTAAAAATGTTCTTACCTTTATTTTGGTTAATATCCTGCCATTTCCAGTTGCAGTTATCGTTATCTATTATTATTTGCCATCCACACATGCCAGACCAGGAATCAAAACTGCATGAAGTGTCCTTATTACCTGTGCACGTGAAAGAAAGTAAGAAATCTTCCATCAGAATGTTTATATTTTTCTTGAATCCACCAGTCTCTTCTTGTTTGGAACAATTTTCCCATTATTGATCTTGATCAGTTCTTGGTTAGGTTGATAACTTTTCAGCATCACCTCTTATAAAGATCGTTTAAACTTAACCTCTCACAAATTCAATGTCGACATTATCTAATACATGAATGACCAAATTATTCAAAATAATAACTTCTCACATTTAGTAACACACTGAAACAATACATAAGGAAAACTTATCATCGCATGACACAGCTAACGTGGTTAATAATAGAAAAAGTTTTAGCCACATTGTACGCTTTTTTTCCCCGTAATATCCCCGGAAAGCGTTTTTCTTGGTTTACTTTTTTCGTTTATTTCTTTCTTTGGTGACAAAATAATTAATTTCCAAAATATTTTGTTTCATTCATTCTTTATATGTTATCCCCTACCAGATAGGAAAAGAAACCCATGTAGATGTTTCTAACAAACATGCAAGATAACAACGTCGTGTGGCTCTTCTCATTTGAATTTGTTTGTCAAGTCTCTCGCTTTAGACAATGTATTCTGTTGAAGTTCTACCTAAAAAAATATAAAATACAGACACAATAAGAGATTGAGACAATACAGACACAAACTGTAAAATTTAAGAATAAAACTAGGAGTAACGATAAACACATCTTTTAATCCTTATCATTGTTCGTGATAGCTTTTTTTATGAACTGATATCAATAAATCCAATAATATCAAGGTATCTGCAGTATAGTAGCCACTGTTTGGTGGCTGAGGTAGTTATGTATTTCATACTGGTCCAGTAATAGATATTTGAGCTCAGATAAAAGTCCGTACCTCGAATTCAGACAGATTTTCGCCACTTCTTATCCTTATTCTTATTCCTAGGCTAAAATACTGTTTTTGTAAGTTATTTGGGTGAAAGATGCAACAAGATTTGATAAGAACAAGATGCAACAAGATTTGATAAGAACAACCTATGCTTTTAGCTTGACTTAATCCTAAGTCTCATTTTATTAAGCTTTGTTCAGTCAGACATACAGGCCCCAGATTTCTAACCAGTATTTGCTATTACTAAGTGATCACCCACTTTGTTTCCATTTCAGTTTCAGTAACATGCCAAAAATATGGATACATGGTACATTTGAATATTTTTTTACGAGAATAATAATTCTTATTGTTGCGTCTAACTTCAAACTTCACCTGAATATTGTAAATACCTAAAATATACAAAGCCTACAGAAAAAAAGAAAATATTATCCCACACCTAAATTTATCAACCAATTCAACATATTCGTTGAACGCTGACTTCTTGGACACAAATCGATAAACAGCGTTATTAAATAGCTTGCTATTTATTTGTAATGAATGCTGTCAGATTTTAGAATAATTTGATTGATTGATTGATTTTAATGGCATATCAACTTGTCTTGGGTTATCATATGACAAGAGGTTATGGAATCGAGTTCAAATTTACATTTTTGGGCATTTGTTTTTTCAGAGATTTTTTTACCTACAGTTATGTGGAATATGAAGAATTTGAAGCTCTATGGAACTATAACATTTACTTCCACTCTGGGTCAGGATGAGTCCGGGAGTAATAGCAATGAAGGAATATTCCATACTCCCTTGACCACTAGAACTAGAGCGTCACCATCAAATGCCATTAATTATCAATCCTGGGAAATCTTTTTTGGTGTGGAGTATCTTACCCCTCTGCAAACGATAGAGTATGTATATTCTAAGTTTAGCTTAATTTGAAGTAAGATTCATGGGAAAATTACCTCTAAATTTATTCCACACCAGTTGAGAAATCACATTAAGATCACTTAAGTTTTAGTGATTCCTTTGATAAACTTTATGTTTTTCATATATTTTCTATGGCATTTAGGTCAGGCGACTTACCTTATTTTCTTCGTCTCAAACTTCTCTCTCGTTTTCTCTACGATATGTCTCGGATTGAAAAATCCAACTTCTCAGTTATTTTGCAGATTGAAACAAGTTCCTTTCCTGTATTTGGCACTGACCTTAGCTCCTTCAATATGCAGTGTATTGGTAACTACCGAAGAAAGATAACCCCTTCCATTTGAATTCAGTTTTAGCCTTCCCAAATAATGAGGTGTTCGTATTAATTGACAATAAAAATGATAATGTCGACAGATTAGCATTATGGTGAGGCATTGAGAGAATGAAAACGTAAGTCGTTTAAAATCTTTCAAAAGTTCATTATGGAGAATAATTTTTTACATATCGGCCCATAGGATACAGGATCTTTTTTATGTGGATAGTAAATATTTCAAAGGGGACATATACTTAATACATTTGTTAAGTGACACTAATTACAAATCGATTGCATTTATATAAAAAGAGATTTGATCAGGCATCTTTAACACTTCACATACATTTCTGCAACAAATAGTCTGGATATCACGTAGGCGTATCAAAAATCAAATCAAATAAGATAAGGACTATGAATGATAATTATAGAAGTTATCTTGCTCAAATTTTTGTTTTTCTGGATGACACAAGTTCATGCAAATAATCTAGATCCATCTCAGCCATCATATCATAATCAATACATAGAGATATGCACATACATATTTTTTTTTCATACTCCTCTTGATATTTCACACCGACATGCTCATACATTCATCATCGATTCACACTGCCAGCACGGATTTCCTTGATTCTCTCTCATACCATCCGTCCTTATAATCTATAATCCATCACTTCCAAAGTACAACCTGTGTCCACACAGAGCTGATGTAGATATGTTCTTGCTGGTCGGCAAACACTGGTACGTCCATCTGTAGAAGAACTTCACTTATAATTTCGCCCTTGCTTCTCCAGCAGTGGTCCCGAATGTTTTGTTCGTCTTACTTGGATGGGTTTTAAGAAAAAAACAACTGCTGTACAGCACATGCATTATCACATTTGAATATGCCCCATTAGGGATAGAAGAGCTTATTCAGTCAGAAGTATTCGTTTGGAATACTTTACATCCATATAATAGTACAATTGAGAATAGTTACATGAAGCTATACTTGATTTCAAAGAATTATCATTAGTTACTTGAAAGCATATAACTATGTGCAAGCATCAAATAGAAAGAGTTTCTCGAAACCATATAATTATTGGTATCAGATAGTAATACTGGAGACCATGTAACCGCGCGTAAATTATTTGTATTCAGTAGAGTTGAAGTTATAATTGCGCAGTATTTAAACATATAGCAGTTGCAGCCTGGAGATATCAAAGACAAAAGGAAATAACTTTCCTTGACTGCCAAAGAATTCTGTTAATGGCTATCAGGTTGTGTTGTCAAACCTGTGTATTAATGCAAGCACGTGAAAGCCGTTCTCTATAGTTACATGCGGATATGCCTTGAAACAGATTTGACTTCGGTCATACGAGACAGGGGATTTTCCTCCCCAAGAAACTTCGTGGGTATTGAAAATAACATCACAGAACAAAACACTTGTTAAAAATTTAAGTTTTTACTCAAAATTTTCATTTCTCTAACACGAACGTACGTTAAAGACAAGATTGCTCAGACAATAAATTATGTTGTTCATCCGTCATTAATTGTTCTTGCATTTATTCTGTACTAGGAAACAATATTCAACCACCCACCACTATTCCTCTTCAATTATTCACTAAGGATTATTATTAATTACTTGAAACCATACAGTTCAGTATAAAATATTAGTATTAGATTGAAATACTTGAAATAATACAACTGTGTACAAACAAAACCCCTACAAAAACGTGTAAATATAAACGAATGTGGCATTCGTTTCGATGGGTGTGGATGAGTGCTAGTGAGAGGATTCCTTTGTCTGTTTTGTCCCGAGACCCACACAAAGGGCTTGCGTGCGAGATTTCCTTCGAGACCGGAAGAAGACGAGGGTAGGCAAGGTCCCTGGGCAGGGAACAGAAGAAGGCAGTCAACATGAGAGAGCAGAAGGGCGACTGCTAAGCGAAGGGTTGGGACCTTTGGACTCAGAAGCCAGGTCAGCCAACATGAGAGGATGAGTCAGCGTTCCTGGTGGCTGAGTAGGAATTTCGCTTGGATACACGCTCGCGATAGCCCACAGATGCACAGAAAGCTACACAAATGTGTCACAAACTTCTCCCTTCTTGCGCTTGGAGCTAACCCAAGTCCGTGTTTGATTGTTTTTAACTTTCTTCCACCTTTTCAGTTGTGTATATTGTGTCTTGTGTATTTGTAAAGCAATGTGAAATACTCCTGTCCGGAGATGAGAGAAACCACTAGACGATCGGATGGCCATGAGTGGTTTAGGAGGTTGAGATAGTGGGGGTTGGCCAGTCGATATATTGTCACAAGTATAATTTACACGATTCCCTAACATCTAAACATAAAATAACCTTAAACAGGTTGATTAGTTTAGTCTTTTGAGAGTAAACGAGGAACAAGACTGGGACAGGTGTCGCGGTAAAATCATTATGAGGAAATGTGGAGAGCTAAGAAATAACTTTGAATAATAAAAATATATGACCTTTCAGGGAAAGTATGAGAACGTGAGGGAAGTTGTTGACTGGCACAGGTGTCATCATGGGAACATCTGATGAGCTTAGAATTACCGTTGTATAGTAAAAGTATACGCCCTTTCAGTGAAAATCATAGACAGTGAGAGACAAAAGATTAATATTAGTAACTTGAAACCATGCAATTACTTACAAAAATGACTGATTTGGGTATTGGCTATTTCAACAGGAGTTGAGATGCCTAAAAACCAACCAACCATACAATCAAAATAGCTTTAAAAATTTTTTCAAGTTACACTGGATGAATATTAGAGCGAGTTTTTCAATATTTTGGTTATGTGAAAATCGATTCCGGGTGCTCTTGTCGAGGTCGTGGTGGTGGTTATTGCACTTGAATCATCTGTTAAATGTGCTATGATCAACTACCCCATTATCTTTTGTATAACAAATGTTTTAGCCCAGTCGGCTGTGGCTGTAGAATACACCGACTGCATCTCTGCAGAAGGGTAAGACTCCTCTAACGAGTGTGCTGGATATGATACTAAACAATCCGATGGTGAGGCTCCAGTAATGCTGGAGCTTTTGGGAATGCCGAGTACTCCTCTATTGCCATCGCTCCCAGCTCAACTCTAGCCCAGAGTAGAAGCACCTGATAGGGCCATACTATGGGTCAAATAGAACTAAGCTATGTACTTATTTTAATCGGGATTGTTTGAAATAAAACTGCTTTTACATTGAACTGTGTGTAAACAAAAAACTGTACTTATGCTAAATTGAATCGTTTGAAACAGAACCATTTTTGACATTCAAGCCGAATCCTTATGTTAAACTGAATTGTTTTAGATAGAACTGTTTATATGTATAAAAATGGATTGTGTATAAAATAACCTACAATGGTTGCTATGCCATAAAACTAGATACTTCCGCCACGTTATAGCCCAGATCGAACACGTAAAACATAATTCCTCGAATAAGACGACGTTGCACGTTCATCTGAGTAGCTTTCCTATCACAGATGGTGAGAAGCCATTCACAACGTGTCAGCGCACCAACTACCGAGATACTATTAATCCCAACGTGTACCCACCCCGGCCGGAACAGCTTCGGTCATGTGATGTACATATTGCAAACTACTGAAATATTCCAAAACTTTAGACTAATCCCTGTAAGTGAATAAAGAAATTTAGACAATTTTTTTTAAAACAAAGGTGTTTTTTGTTTCCTTGATTTTATGTAAGTGATAGTTAGTAATCAGATAAGCTGGAACTTTTAACACCTGTTTGCATTGATAAAACCATTTCCATAGATAAAACCGCCCCAAACTAATCATCTATAAAAGAATTCGGGACATTGCAATAAATAAGAAACAAAAGCAGAGAAACTTCTGCGCATATTCCAAATACAGCTGAAAATCTCTAGCAGCAAACATGTTTGTCTTTGTTATTGCTCTTCTAACAATCTCTTCGACTTTAGGTAAGCAAATTCTTTCAGGCTCCCTTTTAAATACTAATTTTGCATATATATACTTAGTCTGCCTTACTATTTACCGATAGTTGGAAGGAGCATTGTTAGATTCATGCCTTTCCCAAAGGTATTAACTGTACGTGAAATGCAAACACATTCGTCCAGGATTTGAACTCGGGTTGCCAGGAACATTTTCTACAACGATAATCGTTACGCTACGAGCGCTTCCTAATGTTTGTATATAAGTAAGTATTTACCCAAACCCTCCGTCACCAGAAGGATGCGATAAGAGGGTCAATTTTTAAGCAGAGTTCAACTGATATGAATTCAGAGTTTTCCTTCTTCTAGACCGGTTGCCATACCAATTTTAGAGAGTTCAGTCTACCCTACTATTTACCCCATATTTTGATGGTGGAGGGGTAATAGTTAGATTCATACTTTTACCAACGGTATTAGCGCTATGTGAAATGCTGCCTCGTTCAGGATTTGAACACGGGTTGCAGAGTGTATTTCCTATGATTATAACCGTTACATATCGAGTGCCTCCTTGTTTGTATATAAGTAACCTTAATCCTCACCCGCACCCCCCCAAAAAAAAACGGTATATAATAGCAAGGCTTTTAATGGGATAATGCACTTCAAATTTTTTAAGAAAATAAAACAATTTCCAATCGAATTTACAACTTACTGATAATTTTGTGCGGTTTGTGTTCGTGCTGAACGACATTTTTTTCATCGTCCAAATTTTCGCTGGAACAGAAATAACAATGAAATGCTGATTAGAATCCTAAACTCCATTTTAAATAGAAGTATCAATATCATTATGGACAGCTGTTAAAATTGGAACCCAGTGTATTCATTGGTGATCTATTAATGTGTGAATTCTTTAAAAGACTGAATCTGAAATGTTCAGCGTAATAAGAGTAACAATAAAATGCTAATAAGAATCAGTCACTTCTTTCTGAAAAGGAGTATCAATATCATCATGGACAGCTATTAAAATAAGAACCCAACGGTCGTCTAGTCTGGATTCTATATCCATGTGATAACATAAGAGATTGTAATTAAAAAGGCATATGTCTTTTTTATGCACTTTTTATACCCTTGAGAAGAATTGTGTTCAAATGTACAAATTATGTACTAATCTTAAATGAAAGAGAAGTGTCAGTGCTATTAAAATAATAACTATAAAAAATGGTTTGGTTGGATCAGTATAAATAAAGAAACGAATAAATAAAATGGAAACAATTTAACGAGTTAGACTCGCAGACTATTGTTAATGAATTCAATTCTCACTGAGAACTTTTTAATAATTTATACTTAGTAGATAGCAAAATAAAAATGTAAATAAAAGATGTTGTTCTTTATATATATATATATATATATATATATATATATATATATATATTGAGAGAGAGAGAGAGAGAGACTTACAAACACATACCTTACGCCTACACATAATTAAGATAATGATGGTGGATTGATTTTAAAGGCATAACAACCCGTCTAGGATAATTTTATGTGTCATATATACATTTTTAAAATAGTTGTTTAAGATTTTGAGGTTTTTAAAAGTTTTTTCTTCCACACGATCCAATTGAATACGGATATTTTTTGAACAGATCTATTTAACCCATAGATGGGATCAACCAACCAAATACTCTCATTCTGGATAAGAGTGGACTTTGGAATAATGGCAATTAAGGAGTATTATACACCCCCCCTGATATTCAGCACTAGAACTTCACCATCAGATTTAGTTGTGTGTCATACCTGGGACACCCCTTTTTGGCGGGGCGGGGGATCTTACAATCAGTTCATTCTAAGCCCTGTCGACAGGGCGAACATCAGCAATGTTTCTTAATAAGAAGACACCAATTTAAATTTCGAAAAGCTAGATTGGTATGCAATAGTTGGAACTGTAGTGTCTTAACATGATAATATCTTACCATGATAGCAACAGCAACCTGGATATATAAAACGTAGAAGGTTTTAAGTTCCTGTTTCTTTAGGTTCGTATCTCCTCGGGTGATAGGTTGTTTGACGCACAAATACACTAGCCACCTCGAAATAGAACATTATTCACCTGAGTGTACCACATACGCCTGAAAGTAATGCCATACTATTTACTTGTTTTGATTTAATTAATGTTTGTATTGTCATATATTTCAAACGGTTTTGTCGTCATTATTGTTAACCACATTATTTTTTGAAAAGAATTAAAGTTAAACTTTCGAGTATGTAATAGAAAGTTTAATATTAATTCTGTTCGAAAAATGTTTAACCCACAATATTGGTTTAAACACAATTTAGTATTTACGAAATTGATGACCCCAACGTGATGCAAACTCACAATCTTCTACGGTAAATTCTAATTAATAAACTTTAGTTTTGAAGTAATAATTGTTTTAATATCTATCTTGCGCTTCTGCTTATCGATTTGACTGATTAATTGATTGACTTCTTTTTCTTTTTCTTTTTCATTTAAAGGTTCAGATTTTTCGTGCAATTTCACAAAAGATAAGTGTGGATGGTTTTTAGGCGCCGGACAAAAGTGCCACTGGCAAATGAATTCGGAACATTCCAGAATAAGCAAAGGTAAGAACTAACCTAAGCTCAGTTTGACACAAGGCAAAAATATGAGGTACCCCAGTAAGAACGGCGCTCATCACCATTAAACTGTAGGACGGACTAGGTTCTTCAGCCTTGGTGAGGCAACTAGTCTAGGAGAAGGAAAACTCTGAATTCAAACCTGTTAAACTCCGCTTAAAAATTGACCTTGTGTCACATCCTGCCCGAGCGGAGGGGTTGGTAAATAGTATCACCATTAAACCAAAAGAGACGCACAATAAATGTATATCTGGCCTGGTTGATAACATAGGTATTTGCAAGATTCATCAACTATGTCGTCATCATCATGATCATCATCAAAGTGTACCGACAGCACAAGCGCTACTGTCTTTTTCTTGTGATCCATTTCTATCAGTCATCACGCTTGGTAGGTCTTCTAGACGGCGCCCAATATACTCGTATATGTAAATTTTTGCTGTTCGGCTAACGCTAGTGCTTCACTATTGAGTTCATTGTTACTTCCCCAGCAGTGCCCAGCATGTCCTGTTAATCTTATTTGGATGGTTTGTGTGATTGAAGGTAAGTGGTCGTACTGATATTGTTTTGTAGCGTGCCGCTTCCTCGATTTGTTCAAAACATCACATAACATCCTTATGGAGCTGCTATCTAACTTTTTCCTCAAGAGTATCTTTAGAGTTCAAATGGTGCAGCCATACAGTAGTACGGACATGCCTGTACTTTGGAAGAGTTCCCATTTAATTTTATCTGAGAAAGATCACATTCCCACATAGTCGGCAACTTGTTGATAGCATGACATACCTATGCGTATCTTGACATCACTTTCAGTAGATGAGATATTGCTACCGAGGTATGCAAGTTGGACTTCTAGCTTCAGAGACTTGCAATTTAATGAGGAGATGGCACCATCTTTATTAAAATACATTAATTCTGTTTTTATCAGCGTTCACGTAGAGACCAATGCCTCTTGCAGGCTATGTAGCAGAGATTCGGCTTAAGCAGATGTATTTACAAGAAACGGTAGATCATCTCCGCAGTCTGAATTAGTTTCTTCATGGTAGAAAGCTGTTTTCTTTCTTTAGATCTATTGACGTTCGTAGTACCTAATCAACGTAGATTATGATTATAGATAGTGCTACTGTGTCTCCTTGCAAGACTCTAGCGACAATGTCAAAGTAGTCAGTGTCACCATCAGGACTTATGCTTTTATAATAATGATGACCAACCATATAAATTAGGTTTAACATTGTCAACATTTCTATTTCTTCATCACTCATATAACTAAATATTTGGGCACCTCGGGTAGTGTATTGTTTAGTAAATTAGACTGGCTGATTATGAAAAGTGAGTCAAAATCTCACTGGGTGACCTACACTCCTAAGCTTCTGCCACAACTAAGCAAAGCTTAGTAACTAACTATTACTAAATATTATAATATTGTTTAAACTATGGAATTTTCACGTATTCAGCAAGTATTAATAAATTT
Source organism: Sepioteuthis lessoniana (assembly GCA_963585895.1). Lineage (NCBI taxonomy): Eukaryota > Metazoa > Mollusca > Cephalopoda > Myopsida > Loliginidae > Sepioteuthis > Sepioteuthis lessoniana. Next base: position 88,550,336 of record OY757909.1, read on the forward strand.
TGGTTTGGTTTGGTTTGGTTTTATGGCATATTAACCATTGTAGCTTATTTAATGCCAAATCCTTTTTATCCATATATATTAAATATATGATTTCTAAACACATTCTGTAGATAACATTTTTTCACACAATTAAAAGGTTTCACTTATTTCTATCAAATACGAATAATTCTATTTACTATTAATCATATGTTTGCACACAATTTAATGTTTTCAAGTATTGATATGAATCACTAACAATTCAATTAAACATCAGTTATTTGTTTACACACAGTTAAATGTAAAAACAATTCTATCTCAAACAATTCCATTTAGCTTAAGTACATAGTTTCAATGTCAAACAATTCTATTGACTCATAGATAGGACCCTATCAGGTGCTACCACTCAAGGCCAGAATGAAATTGGAAGCAATAGTAATGAAAAGGTACTCCAAAGCTCCATTAGCTTGTTTAGTGTCATATTCAAGACACTCATCAGGGGAGTCTTACGCCTCTGCAGAGATGCAATCGGTATATTCTAGAACCCCTGCCGACAGGGACCTCGTATTAATAAAATTATTAACATTTAGCTTTGAACACTGAGTATTGATAGATTGATTGATTTTAACGGCATGTCAACCTGTGTAGCATTATTTTATACCTAAAAGTTAGTGATTGCGTTCGTTGTACATTTATATTTGCATTTTGTGTGTAATTGTTCCATAAGAGTTTTTGCACATATTCGTATGATTCCGAGTATTCATATCTAATACTAATGATTATATTTCTGGATATGACTCTAAACAATATGATGGTGAGATTCCTGTAATGCTGGATCTTTGGGGAATGCGGAGTACCTCTTTATTGCCATCGCTCCCAGGTCCACTCTGGCCCGGAGTGATAGCACCTGATAGGGTCTTATCTATGGGTCAAATAAGAACTAAACTGTGTCCTAATGTTAAAGTGAATTGCTTGAAATAGAACCGTTTTGACATTTAAAGTGAATTCTTATGCTAAACTGAACTGTTTGAAATAGAACTGTTTTTGACATTGAAACTCTGTACTAATGCTAAACTGTTTTGATGTTAAACTGTTTGTAAACTAAAACTATACTTATACTTATACTAAACTCAATTGTTTGAAATATAATTCGGCGTTAAATGACCCGAAAAAGGTTGATATGCTGTAAAACCAACCAATCAACACACACACACACACATACATTCAACTTGCAACCACACATACATATGCGCACACATTATATACTTACATCAAAGCGTATGTAATGACATAACAAAAGTCCATAGTATTACATAAAGATATTGGCTTTTCGGAGAAACATTTTGATAAGAATTTGACTCGGGGATAATTACTTGAACTTTGAGAAAACCATTTACAAACAGTTCATCTGATAAAGTATCGACTTATTGTTTTATATTCATTTTAATGTTAAGTGTCAGTGAATTATTCGTGTCTCGTCGCAAGTTTGAAAAAAAATCTGTCGGTAATTTCAAATCTGATGCCGCAGATTCTAGCACATATTCAAAAGATTATTTTTCTAATTCACTGTAAGTCAACAAGGCGCGAATTTTTCAGAACGTTACGTTTTAAAAACTTAATATTTGCCAGCATGAACTCCAGGAGTAAGTCTCTCATCAAAAAAAAAAAAAAAAAAGAGATGTCCTGACAGTAAACTACCTCTGATGGTGTGGTTCCAGTTCTGAAGCTCTGGAGGTGTGGAGCACTCTTTAATTGCCATTACACTAGAACAAGTGTTGCTTTCCTTTTTAAGACGCTTGTGTCAGTCAAAACGTTAAGTAAACAAGAGCAAAAGAGTTTAATTGTCGGAATATTTCTTTTAGCCCTTCTCAATCTTGTAGACTAGCCTATTGTACTTTTTCTCGGAGTAGTTGAACTGGGCCATGACTGTTGCTGTTTAGAGCAGTGAGAACAAGACATGCTGAAACCTTTATACCAACTATCTATGTTATACCAATTCTTTGCACTCAGCTACGAACTACTAACTTGTATTATTATTGTATTGATTAGTATACTGAAACATTCTAGGTTCCGGTATATAACAAAACTATAAACATTATTTTACTCTTTTCCTAGCATTGTATGCCTATGACATCGATCAATCACTACGAGTGACAAATTGTTTCAGGGGTGTGAGGCTACTCCCCAGGCAGCATCTGCCTCCTCGCCTTGAAGGGTCTAAGAGCTGGGTTGATTGCCCAGCGCCTGAAGCACTCCTTAAGAGAGATGCCGACGGAATATGAGCATTTTTTGCACTCACCTTTCGGGAGGTATGCTTCCAGCGGAGCATCACACGTTAATCCAACCTTCCATTTTATCCTAGCACCGTAGGGTTGGTGTTGGTTGAATAAATAAGCTATCGATATGTCACTGTGCCGAATTTAGTTAATGAGCATACTAAACTTCTACGAGAGTGAACTATCATGAATACTAATTCTTGATTATTTTTCTTCTCTATTGGTAGCCTATCTTTCATTAGTTGGTGCACCGGGATGCTCTGCTGCTTTGGCATGGACGTTTGACTCCAACCACGTGACCGACTCGAATTCTATCACTTTGGAATACTACATGAATGGCCCTGGGCCAGCTAGCTTGAATGTCGCTAATGACGAAGATGGGTTAAATTGGAGTTGTCCTTCAATTGAGAAAGGTAACCAAAAGAGAATGATGCATGCTCGTATCAATCCCAAAGCGGTAAGAAACGCAAAATGTTTTGTTTATCTATAAACATATTTTCAAGATCACCATTAGCAGCCATTTATTCCACAGTTGAGTTACACCGTGTGTGTAGAATTTGTATTATACTAATTTTGTCCTATAATAGTTGATATATTTTGAGTATAGAGTATATATGTAAATGTATATACAATATACATACAAACGTTTCTAAAATATATATGCAAATGTATATGAAATACATATATAAATGTGCATGAAATATATATGCAAATGTATACAATACACACACACAAATATATATATATATATATATATATATATATATATATATATATATATATATATATATAATTGTGCATAAAATATATCTGCAAATGTTTATAAAATATATATACAAATGCGTATAAAATTTATATCTAAATGTATATGATATATTATAAAAGCCAGGACGTGTATTTAGGGAACTAAGGAATGAGATAGCTGCGGCTTCGAAATATATATATATATATATATATATATATATATATGAAGAGTAAATAAAGGATTGTAATCCGACAATATGTAGAAAAACTGATAACAACGATCCAAGTGGAAGGAATGATTTATTAACGGGTCGACACTATAGCGTTTCGGTTCTACTGAACCATCATCAGGAACATGAGGGGGTGATATTAATAATTTTAAGTTAACGTTGGATGTTTAGAAATGTGAAATACAAAAACCTAGGGGAAAATATGTATAGTAAGAAAACGTTAGCCGTTTAACTGGCAAATCAGCGTTTGATGTTTAAATTACGTCATTTGACTTATTAGGAATATTGTATAGAATTTATGTACATCGTTTAACGAGAAAGATTTCCAGACAGAAGGAAGAAAAGAAAGAAAGAACAAAAGAATAAAAAGCATGGAAATTATGAGATATACGGAAAATATGATTAAGGATGGAATATATTGTAGCTATTTAAAATGTGTTTGCTTAAGTAAGGAGAAATATTATAAAAGCCAGGACGTGTATTTAGGGAACTAAGGAATGAGATAGCTGCGGCTTCGAAAATTCGTCTAAGATTTTTATTATGGATGTAAGTGAGCATCTTAGCAGAGTTGAAGTCAATGTTATGATTATGTTGAGAAATGTGTAGGAATAATGCGTTGTTTGAGTTGCCAATTCTTATGTCTCTTTTGTGCTCTTTCAAACGAATATGAAGGTTTCGGGATGTTTCACCGATGTATTTTAGTTTACAATCCTTACAAGGGATGCAATAAACACCGGCGTCAGAAAATATGTTACGTTGAGGGCTGGAGTGTACTAATTCGCGGATTGTTTTAGAAGGTAGAGAAGTAGTTTTGATATTGAGTTTATTTAAGTTGTTTGTTATGCTGTGAGAAGAAGAATTATTTGGCAAAGTTATGTGTCAATGGGGGGAACTAGTTTTATCAGATATTGAGTAGACATTAGTTTGAGATTGATTCTTGTTGTGGATTTTGAGGACTTTAGATTTAGCATAATGTATAAAGGATTTGGGGTACTGTAGGTTGAGGAAGGAGTTTTCTATGTGGATGAATTCATCGTTTAAATATTTCGAGGAACAAATGCGTAGAGCTCTGAGGTAAAAACCTATGATGATACCTCTTTTAGTATTGTTGTTGTGTTGTGAATAAAAGTGAATGTAGTCGTTTTTACAGGTGGTTTTACGATAAACCTTAAATTCTAGTTTGTTGATAAATGTCCAGAAAAGGTAGGGTGCAGTTATATTCAAGTTCATATGTGAACTTTAAGGAAGGTTCGACATTGTTCAGTTTATCAGTGATGCTATGTAAATCAAGATCTTGAGGATAGATAAATAGTATGTCGTCAATATATCTGAAGTAATGTGCAGTGTTGGGTATAATATGTTTAAAGGGACCAGATTCTAAGAATTCTAGATAAATGCAAGCAAGAACTCCGCTAAGAGGAGATCCCATTGGTAAACCAAATTTTTGTTTATAAAATGTGTTGTTATGTTTGAAGTAGCAATGTGGGGTACATAAGGTACAAATTTTAATCAATTTATATACAATATTCCTAATTAGTCAAATGACGTAATTTAAACATCAAACGCTAATTTGCCAGTTAAACGGCTAACGTTTTCTTACTATACATATTTTCCCCTAGGTTTTTGTATTTCACATTTCTAATCATCCATCGTTAACTTAAAATTATTAATATCACCCCTCATGGTCCTGATGATGGTTCAGTAGAACCGAAACGCTATAGTGTCGACCCGTTAATAAATCATTCCTTCCACTTGGATCGTTGTTATCAGTTTTTCTACATATATATATATATATATATATATATATATACAAATGTGTATAAAGTATATATTCAAATTTATACAAAATATATATACAAATGTACATAGAATATATATGTAGATGTGTACAATGCAAATATACAAATGTTTATAAAATACATATGCAAATGTATATAATACATTTATACAAATGCGTATAAAATATACATGCAAATGTATACAAAATGTTTATACAAGTGTACATACAATATATATGCGATTGTATATAATACATATATACAAATGTGTATAGAATAATATGCAAACGTTTATAACGACAATGACAGAGGCGCAAATCTCATACTGAGATTGCAAATCGATTGAAAAGATCCAGAGTCCGTAGTTCCCTACATTAATGAGTTACAATTTCATTATTACTTTAATATTTCAGTGAAAACGAGATTGAGTGGGAGACAGTGGTTGGCTGGGACTGGTGTCGGTGTGTAAATAATTAATCGATTGAAGGGATCCAGAACTTGGAGTTCCCTACAGTACACAGAATCTGTTTATCCGTATGGATTGTTGGTTTAAAAACTATCATTTGAACTTCGGCAAAGTCGAACATTGTCTCAGCATTCAAATGAATCCGACATTGTCATCTCGTCGTTGGTGTGCTTGGAACGGTCTCCAAAGGATTGGTTGCCCAGTCGGCTGGGACTGTAGAATACACCGTCTGCTTCTCTGCTGAGGGGTAAGACCCCGCCAACTAGTGTCCTGGATATGACACTAAACAATCAAATGGTGAACTTCCAGTAATGCTGGATCTTTTAGGAATGCGGAGTACCCCTTCATTGCCATCACTCCTTGGTCCACTCTGGCCCTGAGTGGTAACACCTGATAGGGTCCAATCTATGGATCAAATAGAAGTAAACTGTGTCCTTATGTTAAAGTGAATTGCATGTGTTATATTTTGACCTTCGCCCCGGCCCAAAAATACTATTCCTAGGTAATACACCGGAAGGAAGTGATACAGTCCAACGGCCAGTAATCGAAAGAGATCGCGTGGGCGGATTAAGGCTTATGATATGGGACAAGGTCAAGGTCCCATTCTGCCATTACAGTCATGCAATGGAAGAGAGTGACCTCTGAACTGCATGACAGTTATTTCCGCTTGATGACGATTGAACATCCGATTCAAAGATCCAGTAGGCGATTGTGTGGGCGTTGAGTTATTATTTAACTCAGTTGAGTTTGGGGTCCAAAAGCAGTTGCCAGCAGACTTCCAGACAGGAGAGACCAGATGTGGTAGTGAAAGCCACACCCAACCGAGGGGGCACTCGGAAAACCCCCGATGCAGTTGCCAGTCGAATTCCAGACACTAGAGACCAGATGTGGTAGGGAAGGCCACACCCGACAGAGGGGTCCTCGGGAAGCCCTGATGGAGTGGACCCCAACATCAGGAGAACAAGACACAACGTGACGGTCATAACAGTGGGGTCAAAATATAATGTTTATGTTCGGTCTCCAGCATCCTCTCAAACGCAAAACTTACAAATAAATTGAGAGGTGAATATTTTTCTAAAGAAGTCTTCCTGCGTCTTCCTTCCTTCATGCGTCTTAATTATGGTGTCGTTGTGATGTTGCATGAACATGTATATGTGTATATAAGCATATTTATTATGTGAGTATATAACACATGAAATAGAACTGTTTTGACATTTAACTGTGTGTAAACAAAAACTATTCTTATACTCAACTGAATTGTTTGAAATAGAACTCTTTATATGTTTACATATGGATTTGGCACAAGTAACATACAATGGTTGTTGTGCCATAAAATCAAACTAAACCAAACCAAAGGATTGGAAAAAAGATTGAAGGAAGTGAAAATCAAAAGAAAAATTTAAAAAAACCCATCCAAACAACAGTATTGTTTATATCGGCTCGAATACTCAGAAGAGTCTTGGAGATCTGAGGAAACTTGCTGTCACTCAGACTCTAGTGAAAGCCCATCGAATAATGTTGATGTGAAAAACAATGATAATATGCAAAAGTATCAACTTTTATGGGACAGAGGTGATGATTTATCGAAAGATACGTAAAAAATGAATGAAAGTTCTCCATAATTAGTATTTGATGTCATTTAATGTACACTGTAATTAACATTTGATAATTATCTTCCTTGACAACTGAGTTGGAAAGGAGATCAACAGGGAAGTGTACAAACGACTGAATTTTGACATCACAGATGAAAAGCCATGATATATGTCGGAAAATGCAACTCAAATTTCTTAGGGATTTTGAGATTTAAAAAAGAAACAAAAACGGATCACCCAATCTTGACAAGAAGACCAGACTGTTTTATGGTCCTATAGCCCAATCGTTTGAGTGATCGCCAATGATCCGGGAGACCGGGGTTCAATCCCAAGTTGAGTCATACCAAAGACTTTAAAAATGGTATTTGATGCCGCCTTGTTTAACATTCAACATTATAACGTACAGATCAAGGGTAAAGTGGAGAAATCGAGGGAAAGGAGTAGCGCCCTCCATGGTGTTGTAGCTATGGAAAAGGGAGCTTTCGGGTCACCCTGGGTCAAGGTCACCAACTTTTCTACTTACAACTTATATATATATAGACCCATCTCCTCACCCCACTTCAGTTCGTTCTTCACTTCTCTTTTCTTTTTCAGTCAGCCGTTTTGTCACCTCAATCGCTCTGATGCCTCGTTCGTGTTGCCATCTTTGTTCTTATTCGTTGATGAGGAATAACAACACAACTACAACTTTAAGTGCAGGTTTTACTTCTATTAATTGGTGACTTTTAATCATTACCCGCTCGGCCTAAACAGGGAATCATAAAGGAGCGTTCAATCTTTCGTGTTGAAGGTTTCTCACAAACTAACTTCTAACTCAAGAATCGTTTCGATCACCGAACGGAAACCATCTAACGAGCACTGAGGTCTCAGCTGTCAATCATACCGATGTGTTTTCCCACTTATTTAACAGTTCAGGACTTCATTTGAACGCCTCATGACCTATCAAAAATAAATCTAACTGATCTTGTAATAGTTAACAAGAAGAAGAAAAATCTTGTTTTCTAGGGGACTCCACTTTTTTCAGTAGACCAGAGAATGAAATTAAAGGAAAGCAAAAAACTGAACAAATACTTGAACCTTTGCTCAGAACTGAGAAAATTCTGAAACATGAAGGTGATGGGGATACCAATCATAGGATATTTTGAGTAATTCCAAAAAAAAAAAAAAGCAGGGAAAAGACTGGGAGAGCAGGACAAAAGATTCAGACAGTCCAGACCACAGGACGACTAAGATCAGTTGGAATACTGAGAAGAGTTCTGGAAACTGAGGAGGCTTATTGTCAGTCAGACTTCAAGGAAAACCACCTAGAACTACAGAACTGATGCTGGGGATAAAGTCAGTGTAATCTAAGCCCCATCGACAGGTTATCTGACTAAACAACCCTGGTAACTATAAATTATTATAGTTATGAAATTTGAATATCAATAAGGTATTGGATGAAAAAGAAGTTCTCATCAGAAACGAGATGTTAGTTAGTCTAACTGCTACAGCGACGTCAACGCCTATCTCTTATTATTTCGGAAGCTTCTTTCTAAGTGTTTGGGCACTCAGTGAGAATTAAATTCCCTATTAAAAGTCCACTAACCTTGCTCTCTAACTGTTACACTGCCTCTCGGCGAGTCTTAGAATATGCCGACAGCATCCTCTGTAGAGAGGTAATCCAATTCCCACTCAAAAGAAAAGGGTGTCTTGGGTATGACAAATAACTATGCGATGGTGAGCCGGTATATTTGCAAGTGGCGCTCGATCATCTATGTAGTCTTTATTAGTAATAATCCTTGCGGGATTTCCTTAAGAAGAATCGGTTAAATCAATGATGTCAACTATTTTGATACAATGCCTTTCTCAACTGCTTTTATTCATTTCAACAACGGATATTCTAACGCCTTCTTCGTGGCAGTGGAAGTCGAAAAAAATATGCATTTTTCCAGTTCAATCAATCCAGTTAAAAATTGATTTCCCCTTCGTACAATGACCTAAACTAAATGTACCAGCAGAAATTCCACTTTTTATAACAATCATTTTTTTTTTTGTAAAAAGCCGGACTATTTCTACCCAAGAGACATTATATGGGTCATGCCTTCACTACCAATCTAAATTGTAGGACGAGTAAAGAAGAAATTTTGCTCCAATGATTTATTACTTAGTTTAACAGTACTAAGAAGAATCATTCTTTTTTTTCTTTTCTATAGATTCCCTCCCTCCCTCTCTCTCTGTCCCTCTCTGTCTGTTTGTCTCTCTCTCTCTCTCTCTCTCTCTCTCTCTCTCTCTCTCTCTCTCTCTCTCTCGTCCCTATCTTTCATTTTTCTTTTTTGATTTCTTTTTTCTCTTTGATGTATTCTTTTTTTAGCCTTTCTCACCACGAAACCAAAACGGAATGGTTCATTATTTATCTGAGATGATGTCATGCCGTCAAATTCGAACACACGCTTTTTTCAACTAATACTACTCATATCAATTTCTTCCATTTCTCACTCACTCATTCCCTCCATCTATCTATCTATCTATCTATCTATCTATCTATCTTCGCTTTTATTCTTTTCACCCCCTTTTTTTCCATTCCACTGAAGCATGTCTTACTCTATAAATATTATCGATGATGAATTCATTTTGTTTTTCAGAAATACATCTACATAAAAGCCAATGTGGGGCCTGGTTCTGAGTTAATAATCACACAAATATGGAACAGTAAGTAGAAACATTATTATCATTTTACTCATAAAGCTTTTGAGAAAAATGACGGTATCATTCACTGGATATGTAATATTTATGGGTCAGTCTAAACAAAACTTTTAGAATATTTAAAATGCTTTCTTTATCCAAATAACTAGACACGAACTAATGCAAAAACGGTTAGCAAACCAGACTCGTTGATTATTATTGCTGTAGTGAGTACAATCCTTGCTGGGTGTGACTATACCATATTAAATTAAGCTGGATCCCTTCCCCAATGCAGCCTGACGTAATGTTAAACCTCGATCGGGCAACTCTTGCAGCAACTTTAAAGTCAGTTTATATAGCAAGGCTTCTCAAAGTGGTCCATATAGACCTCGGGGGTGAATAAAATTTTGGTTGGGTGAATAAAAGCGTTGGAGTTCAGTGGGGGTGAATTTATTTGTTTGCATTTCCAAATTCCCTTATAACAATAAAAATCATTGATCACATAGACTAGTTGCCAGATATCATACACCTGCCATAATTCCTGATTGGGAGTGATGTCCAGTAGTGTTTTGTTGTTCACATACAAGTGTTCAAAACATCCGGGTCATTTCAATGAATGAACGATCTGGCTCTGAATGAAAAAATCTGGATCTTTTTTAGTGTCGTTAACGAGCTATACAATCATATTTTCTGAAACGTAAATGAAGTCAAGAATAGTATATATATATATATATATAGTAACAACTGAAGATGTATACATGAAGTTGACAAAGGATTGTATGAATAAAACTCAATGCAATCTTTTCCGTATATCTTGATGTAAAATTACAGGACTTTACTTCGGAAAATTTTCCTTCAATATTGGATATTTGAATATTCAGACATTCGAGTTCAACGATAAACATTACCCAGAAATTTATTTTTAAAGAAATACGTGTACGTTTCCTTAACTCATTTCTTTAAAAAAAAAAAAAAAAGAAAGTGCATTCATTTACTAACTTCAAATTTCCCCGCATCATTTTTTTTTCTTTTGTAGTTGTTTATTTCAGCTCTTCATTTACCAACCAACTCTCCTCCGAATATCCAACATCTGCGAACTTTTCCTTTTGGCTTTAACAAGGAATTTTACTTTCTAAAGAAATTCATTTCTTCCTCATACTTCTTTGAATAGCATAGACTTTGATAGTGATTTAGAAAGGGATTGAAATCGGGATAGCACACAGTTTTAAAACTGTCTATTGTTATAGACAAGCGTATGTTATTGACAAGCAAGAGACAATGGGCGAGGGGAATGGATTAAATAGATAAAAGTTGGTAGGCCTGAAGAGATACAGGTTCTCTTCTTCCACCCGATACGGTCAAGAAGTGAATGGGTGTAAGTCGTTCTTGGGTGGCTGGTTTGTTATTTCTGGCACGATGTATGGCGTGGATCGGTAAACTATAAGCAGTTTTGGTTTGGTTTTGGAATGCGGGTTTTTATTAGGTAGGGCATCGGTGCTCTTTGATCGTGCTCTCTCTCTCTCTCTCTCTCTCTCTCTCTCTGTCTCTCTCTATATATCTATCTATCTATCTATCTTGAAGTCTCCTGGAATCGACTGACTTTTTAAAACTTTTGTTGAGCGTTTTATAGCCACCTTTGGGGTCGAATCGGCTCAAAAAAAAAAAAAACGTTGGAAGAGAAAGTTCAGGATTGGTTAAAAAAAAGGAGCCTTTTTTAATTGTAAATTTATTTTTACGTTTCAACCGGATGGCCGGATGGATGCACAGAGCCAACCTGCGCAGCGACGTGTTTTATTTATTTTGTTCTCGGTCATCATCTTGACAACATTTGGTTAATATTAACTTTTTTCAACTGAAATTTTCGCTCGTGGTGTTTTTATTCGTTAGTTTATTTATTCATTTTGATTGTGAGTTAGTTTGGAATGTAATAGTAAATCAGAAGAGATTACTGTATATAATACCATTTATGATCCGGCTTTGCTTTTAGTAATTAAAGTAAAACCGTATCATATCCACTCCCAGATACTTCATATCCCTCAATATTATTCTCTTCCTCAGGTCTTCTAGGAGAACAAGCAGAAACTGCATGTCCCCCACTTTCTCCTATAACAATGGCACCTGTCATTACGACGACAAAATCTCTCCCCAGCACGAGAAACGAGAAAAATACAATCAATGATGTGTTTTTTGGTATGTATAATCGGCATCTATTAAAAGCGTTGCCTACTTCATATATGAGTTTGAAAAAAAGAAAAAAAGAGACATTGGATGATGTGTGGTCCTATCGATGACAGAAATGGTTTTGAGAATCAGGTAAAGTTTTTATCGATAATTTACGCTCGGTGATTGCAGAGGGTGTTGGAAGCTGTTGTAATATATTGCTACGAGGCATCCATTAAGGACAAGAGTACATTCACGTTTATTTACAGAGCTGTACAAAAGGCATGTCTACTTACTGAAGTCTTGAGAAGAGAGAGAGAACCTTAGTTTCTATCTCTGGAGTGACGTCATTGAAGAGTTCCTCTCAAGGGGAATAACATGACTATATTACAGCTGTGACATATTAAACGGTAATACTACGAATAAACTTCTGAAACGGGTTTTGTCTCAATTAACTCACAAATTATTGAAAGGAGGGAATACCTGTAAAGTAGTGGCTAACGTAAAGACAATAGTGGAAATAAGTTGAAAACAGAAGAAAGCTTGTATCGGGAAAACATGAACACATTGGAATTTAAAAGTATTACATTACTGTGAATTGAATTACCACGACCAGAAAATCCGGCGAACACCCGCGCGTGACATACGGAAACACTGGACAGCTGTTTCGACATCAGCAGTGTATACTCTGATCTCCCTCACTGGAGATCGGACCAGTGACCACAGAATGCTGGGCCGAAACTCTACCACTGAGTCACCAATTCACATCGAACACGAGTGATACCTAGTTAACTAGTCATGGTAATTGCGCGGCCAATTAACCTGAATGTGTCTTGCAAGTTACATCCGTGCTCTTTACAGAGGACACGGTCACCCCCAATCCTCCGGGGAAGACGTAGCTCTGGAGGTGACCGTGTCCTCTGTGAAGAGTACGGATGTAACTTGTAAGTATTACATTACTGTGAACCAGAAAATCCAGCGAACATTCAAGTTAATTGGCCGCGCAATTAACATGACTATTTAATTTGGTATCACTTCTGAGCGTTGTGAATTGATGGTTCAGTGGTAAAGTTTCGGCTCTGTGGTCGCTGGTTCGATCTCCAGTGGGGGAGATCATGGTATACACTGGTGATGAGACCTAATAAAGTCGAAACAGTGTTTCCGTATGTCGCGTGCAGGTGTTCACCGGGTTTTCTGGTCGTGGTAATTCATTTCATAATATAATTCCTCTACTTAAAAAAGAAAATGTACACCTATTACATTACTGTTGAAAACAAATTGTTCTGTTTGCGGCTTTATAATTTTATACAAAATAAACTTATAATTGTCAACTTAACTGAAGTCCTTGTATCGTATATATCAAAGTTTAACGTATTTCATACGGCCCCGGGCCACTTCTAGAATTTTAGCAGAGACAATTTTCACGCCTGTTCGTTAGTGAGCATGTTGTAATAAAGGACGGTTAGACATGTCTTTGATATTTGGCTCCACTGTCTTAGAAGCCAGCGATTGGTTAGTTTGAAAAAGGTGCCGACCAATTATTTGTGTCTTACGTGTTCTTTAGAGAGTGGGGTCGACCACGAGAGAGAACCCACTTACCTTACCATATATATATTTGTAAATATATACGTATATATCTATAAACGTGCAACACTGCAACATTGTAGTAAGCGAGTTGGAACTCCAGTCATGCTATTATTTTCACTTTTGGACTAACTTGTTATAACTGGAAATAAATGTGAGTGTTCTTTTGTGGGGAAGGGTGATCGCTTTCTTCTTGAGAGGGGATTAAGTAATAACTTCTTCGTCTCTTCATCCATTCTAGCTCTTCGTCAATTTTAAAGTCCCCCAGCAATAACAGCTACTCAAAGGATATACTAATGCTAATATTAGTCCTTGAAAATTGGTGAATCGTCTAAATATCTTCCCTTCCACTAAATACTCACAATAGACTTTGGAATTCTGAGCGAAATAACAAAAATGAGAAAACTTGTTCCAATTGCGGGAAAAATGTAATATATTAAGCGGTAATACAAAATGCAGGAAAAAACTTGAGAAAAAGTTTTTAGTTTCAATCAACTAAAAATCATTGGTATCAAGTGCCGAGTCAATAAAGATTATATAATCAAGTTTAGTATTAAATCCAGAAAGTGTAAAGTTCCAAATAGCTAAATTAAATTAGTAAAACCAACATCGGCAAGATGTTCTTTACTTGCAGGAAACGACGCATCAAATGGTTTTTGTGAGTTAGGTTATTTCTAATTGTAATTTGAATGCTTTGGATATGGTTATCTACTTCAGACAGGAAATTGCCTATGGCTTATAGTAAGAAAATTATCTAACACACCAGGATTGTATGTAGTGAATTAGAAACGATGTAAGGTGGTTGAATTTCGGTCACTCTTCTACCTTTATATCTGTTAGTCACTTTTAAACCACCATCTTCCCAGTGCCACAACTTTATACGCCTAGTTTTGGAACGGACCTATTTCAGAAGAACTGCCCAAATATTTGATAACAGCTGGCATTATGATTCGATTGCATTAGTGAGTGTGCTTAATATTCATGATAAATTTTTGGTGTTTGTGCGGCGCTCACCTTGCACACTCAGATATACACAACTACCAGGCTTTTGGGATTACTTCCCTTGCCTGCAATGGACTATTCACAATACCGGTAGGAGGCAGCGTCTATGTATTTAAGTAGAGGCGCTAAGATGAAATTCTCTTTTCCTTAATATGCGGTTGTAGCAATACGTGTTCCTTTTCCCGTCTGTGGTCATCTCGTTCTCAGGGACCCGGCATTTCTATTAGTAGTACACTATATACTACTAAAATTACACACTATACAGTCCATAATGTTAAAAGCTTTCACATATTGTTCTTATTCCGTTAACCCTGATCGGGTACAAATGTTATACTATAGTAAGTATTACTTGTTATTCACCCGTAGTTGGGATTGAACCCTCAACCTCCAGATGATTTCAGTGAAATATAGCTTAACACTTGTATCCACTTATGTTTAACGGAATTAGAAGAATTTACCCCCCTGATAAAGAGTACGATTCGAAGTTCAGTGTATGCCCCTGAGTTCGACATGATACACCTGAAAAGGCCGAAGAACCCATCGGCCAACACGCCGTAAATATAACAATAAAGATGAAGAAAATAGTCCTCATACTCTAAGTGATAACATTTTACATTCATAATTTTGAAAATTTCAAATAAATTGAAGCTAATGGATATCCAACCAAATATTAAGTGTTCATAAATTATCTAAACTTGTTATAAACTAAATCAATTCTTATCAATTGTTTTAATAATTTCTTTTATGTCAGCTGTCTGTTTTTTATTTTTATTTTGGGATTATTTCTTGGGTTAATTTTTGTATGTTTTATTTATTTATTTTTATTGTCCAATATTGTAAAAAATAAGATTGTTTAAATTAAAGAGCATATTTTTCTTTGTTTTACAGAATCAACTTCTACCCCTGAAACAATAAGAATCACAACCGAGTTAGACGATGAGGTCAATACTACGCCCGACTTCTCAAATGAAACGCAGTCAACAACGCAGAACCCAATCTTCAATCCTACCGATTTAATGAAACAGTTGCGGGGTTTTATTAAGAAGTTTCTTTCCGCAAAAAACCACACAATCACTGTTACCGGCAATATTACCATGAATATAAAAATTTCAGCCAAACCGAATAAATAAGCAGATTATACAGGGTGTTTTTAGAAAATTTGCTATCATTTTAGATGTACAGGGTATTTAAGAAAAATTTATATGATTTTCGTGATCAAATAACTTGACTAATTCTCGGTTAAATGATTTTAAATTTAACAGCACGATGAGAAATAACTCAAAATTTCATGTTAAATCTTTAAACGCTTTTTATTTTTCCGGTGAATGGGTTTTCTACACCTGAAAAGGAAAAAAAGCATTAAACATTGAATTTTGAATTGTTTCTACACATGCAATAAAAAATTTGAGATTATTTGAGCGAGAATTGATCATTCGAACGAGAATTGGTCAAGTTATTAGATAACGAAATAATATCATTTTTATGAAACACTCGGTATATTGATATGCCCAACATCACACAAATTCACGCTCACCAACATATAAACCTGTCACCCGTACAAACAGTCAATTGCCTCACAAACATTAAAAAAAAAACTGTTAAGAATTTTGAATTACGTCTAATTCGTTATATCGTCTAACATTTTTGCCAGAATTTCACGCGTGAATTGTTTTAATCCTCGGAGCAAATATCGATTATTTAAACTGATTTGCCTCCCAAGAGATCGTAATATTTAACCCGCTTAAAGACCGTCTTCTTTGACCATTCAATTCAATGTTGAGTTACATTTTATTTGTAGAATTTGTATTTAGAATAAGTAATGGAATAAGAGAACATCTTATGATCAGTATTTATTCAATAGTTATCTCCCTTGAGAGATTATAATGATCAGGATGAACGCAAACGCCACACCAGTATTAAGCTGCAAATTGTTTGGTAGAATTTTTATTCTCTATGATAGTGTATTTTTAGTGTACGATGAGCCTTTGCGTTATGTTTGTAACATAAAAAGATCAGATCATTATAATAAAAGTTCATTTAAGCAAAACAAAAACACGCAAAGAACGTATATTCAAGAAAGAACTTAATGCTCGATTAATTTAAGTTCCTCTGTATCAAGACAAGTGTTGGAGAGAGAAAAAAAATGGCTCATTTTTAAGGAAAAAATTAGTTTAAGAGCACAACTTTATAAAAGAACATGACGATTCGTAATTTCATTAAAAAATTCAACCTATCCCTCTCACTGGTGTCATAATCTGATTTTGATTGTTGGGGGTGCTATTCATTGTAGGGTGTCATAGGCAGGATTAGTCTGGTGGAGTCCATCCTTCTCCAGGTCTACCACTGGTTTGAATTCAGTTTTCCTTCTATTAAACCTGTTTTCATACAAAAGCTAGAAGGAAAATAATTAGATTC
Source organism: Sepioteuthis lessoniana (assembly GCA_963585895.1). Taxonomy (NCBI): domain Eukaryota; kingdom Metazoa; phylum Mollusca; class Cephalopoda; order Myopsida; family Loliginidae; genus Sepioteuthis; species Sepioteuthis lessoniana. The sequence goes on from OY757909.1 coordinate 88,567,220, forward strand.
ATACCTTTTCCAAGGGAAATAACTTTGTATTGTTTTATCATATTTCTTTCCCTTGGAAGTCTCCTCATTTGTAATATTTTGCATGTTTTTGTAAAAATAAATTTGTATGAAACTGACTAGTCGACGATGTGTTTGTATTTTCTTTAGAAACAATTCCATAAATTTTTTAACCGTTAATTTATTCTTAAAGTGATATCAATAATTATCTTTATTTTAACAATGCATATATCTATATTTTATCTGTAACTACTGTTCAGTTGGCAGGGATTAGAAAACGTTCATTGTATCCCCCGCAGAGAGGTAAGACTCTCCCTCTGAAAATGGGGTGACCCTAATATGCATCTGAAGGTGAGGCTCTATTTCTGGAGAGCTGAGTAGTGTTGAGTACCTTCCATGTCCAATCTGACCTGTGATAGTGCCTGTTATCTATGGGTCAAAATTTATTCCTATTCGATAGAATCGAGTGCAAAAAGAAAAAAGTGGGGGGGGGGGTGAGAGAAAAGAAAAGAAAAGAAAAGAAAAGAAACATGGAATAGTATGATTGACTGGTGACAAGTCTCAATCACATGCTGAAATAAACCTATGGGAAAGGGGTAAAATTAGTTTTTCTTGGAGATAGTCATTGACACAGCTCTGCTCTGTAAGCATTTTCATATCAGATGCTAGTTTGCCAAACTGGTGCATAGCTGTACTCTGTAATATAAAGATCAACCACTACTGCCATACCACCAAGAATTGCCTCTTCCGTTGTGAGACTCTGTAATAAAAAAGTAGACATTAGTTTAAGAGTGATACTCGTATCAGGTTTTGTTGTAAAGTGTGATTTGCTTTTATGCAAAAATTAATATATTCAAGTTTTTAATCTACAGAAACGGTGGGGTCGCATTAAATATAAACAAATAAATAGTTACTATTTTCACACAGGCCTTAGGTTGTTTACAGTACCTTCTGTCTTCTATCTAAGTACTGAACAGATTCATTGTTTTGCTGATCTGACGGGTATTAACATTAGTGAGATGTTACACATTGATCCATTTGAGGCTACTTAAAAAATGAGACTTTCACTACTTAAGCCTCTGGATGTTTTAAGCCTTCCAAATATATCCACAGTTTTAGCTCTTTGAGTATTCTTTTTTTCTTCTGAATACAGTTGGTATTATGTATATGTTATAGCGGAACTATACACTCAGTAACTCTTTTTAGTATGACACCGGTAAAGATATAAATGGACGGTGTCTGACCACTTCAAGCAGAGAAAGTGTTAATCGCTCTTCGATAGACTTGCCAACTCTTCGACTTGTACCTGTGGAATACCTTTATTGAACCAACGATACAACAGTATATAAATGGTCAAATGTTCTTATATGTACAAACGTGTTTATCGTGTTTTTCCTGGGCACCTTTGGTAGTGTAACGGTTAGCAAGCTTGACTAGCAAACCTACACGAGTGAGTTCGAGTCTCATTGGGTGCCCCATTCATTCGGCCTTGTGCCACATCGAAGCAAAGAGCTTCGTAAATTACTATCGTGTTTTTCCTTCCGTTGTGTTCTGTGTTGGTATATCACGGATAGACTAATGCTAATATTGGTTCTTGGTGAGTGGGGACTCGACTAAATATTTTCCTTAGCACTAAGCGTAGCAATAACCCCAATAGATCTTCTAAAGAAATTTAAGAGATAAAATGTGCAATGTAAAAAATTTAGGGAAGTAATATTTGATATGAAGTGAGTGACACAAAAGCCAAGTTTAGTATTTAACTGGGTAATGTTTTTAGAGGGCTTTAGTGTGCAAAATTAAACGGTTAAGTTTAAACAGTGAGATTAAACAATATGTTCCGCAGCTTTCTAGTTCGGATACTGATTCGAAAAGATAACACAGATAATAAAGTTTTTAAAAAGGAATTTTATACAAAAGAAACGAGAGAGAAACAGATAGAAAAGATAAAGTGTTGCAATTTTTTGTACAATTTGCTGGAACTTATCCGAGAGAGTGTTCGGGAAACAAAGTTCTTTGAATTTGAGTATTTTTCTTTTTCTTTTTTTTTTTCTTTTTTTGTTTTGTTTTGTAGAAATGTTTCAGAGTTCATGTAATTGCGAGTCTTCTTTAAAGTTCTTTTCGGCAGGATTACCGGTTGAATTTTTTTCAATTGCTTAACTTGGTAGAATTTGAGGAGTCGACTTTCGTTTAATTTTACTTTTATTTCTTGGGAAGGTCCATTCCTGAAGCGAGTGACGAAACCCATCTGCTAGCTTAAGTTTTTCGTGCTATCAGTTCGGTCCCCGAATTCGTATTGAGGGTCAAATAGTTCTCGACAAAAGGAGGAAGTCACTTTTTGGTGTCTCACTGTCTGGGACTACTTCTCTCTTTTCCATTCCGGCCAAATCAAGTGCCGCACGTGGTCAGCTTGATTTCTTTTCTTAGAAATAAATTTTTATTCTCCCTATATTTTGGGGGAATATGAAACTTTAAAAACAAATGTTTAATTAAGAGTATATTTAAAAATCCCACACTAACTTCTATTCCGCCAAAATAAAAGGATAGAATAAATAGGAAGGGATAAAAAAGGATTTACGCAGGCAGACTTCTGAAGAAGTTAGGCTTTATTCCGTGAGGTACAATGAATGAGAGATCCCTTTCGGTGGACCGGTGCTTCCGGTAACCCCAGTGGTCTAAGGGCCGTAATCTGTATTTACTTAACACCCTAATGATTGAGGGTGGATCATGAGGGTGGATTCTACGATGGGTCTGATAGGTAGACATGTTTTGAGAATGGGATCTCGTGGTGTCTTCTTTCGCTCATCTGGTTCAGTGTCTCCTTTCGCTCATCTGGTTGAGGAGTGAAGTGGTATACGAGCTGAGACACTCTCATATGACAAATATTACTTGTTTATTTCTTCTTACGACATCGACAGCAAACTTGAGTCCAAGAACGTCAGATTAGTCCTCACTGGATTGTGGTATGGTTAACGAAGGGGAGCTCCTCAATGATGCGCATTGATGGCAAGAAGAAACGTCTACATCTATGGCCTTAGCCATGTCAAGGGCATAGAAATAACGGGTCACCACTCGATGCATTAAGGAGGTGTCCGTGGTGTAGTCGTTATCGTCGTAGGAAATGAACACGGCGACTCGAGTTCAAATCCTGGACGAGACTGATTGCATTTCACATAGCACTAATACCCTTGGGGAAGGTATGAATCTAATTATTCTCTCTCCAGCTATGGGTAAATAGTAGGACAGACTAGGTTCTTCAGCCTTGGTTAAGCAACTAGTCTAGGAGAAGGAAAACTCTGAATTCAAACCTGTTAAACTTCGCTTAAAAATTGACCTTGTGTCATATCCTGCCCGAGCGGAGGGGTTGGTAAATAGTACCACTCGATGCATTTGGTATTTGGTAGGGTGCCTAGTTTGATGTGTAAGGCTGCGAGTAAGGCAGGGTAGGGCGTGTCGTTGGGCAACGGTCGCATCCCGCTGTGGAAGGAGAGGGTTGTTTTGACGGACGACTATAAGGCCATCCTGGGCCACTGTGGGGGTCTGGAGGTACCTCTTCACGTCTTTTATGTTGGTAAGTCGCTTCAATGGACAGGTGCCTTGTAGGAGATGCGCACGTATCTGTCTGAGGTCTGGGCATTCGTTCTGGATCTTTTTCCATGCAGGGCGGCTGGTATAGGGGAATGCGGAGGATCCTCTGATAATTTCCGCCAGGGAAGCTCTGTATACAGTGGCTTCTTCCTGCTCATGTACAAATGAGCAGACCTGGCATGTCAGATACGTGCACTCTTGGGCATTGCAAAGTCTGCAGGCAAGTTTGCCTTGCCAGTGAAATGCTGTATGGAAGCTTGGAAGCAGCAGACAGTTGATAGGAATGAAGTTAGCCTATGGTTGGCTGAGAACTGACCACGACAGAGTTTCTCGTAGGCCTGAACACATGGATTGCTGTCGGTGAGGACAGCCGGGTGGTATTTTGACTGGATAAGCTAGGGGCCGAAGTGTCAGATTGACCCGGCAATAGCCAACGCTTCAACTTTACATGGGAGCCAGCTGGGCTGGTGATCATGTAGTCTTGTGGAGAAATGGCCACAGAGTAACAACTTCTCTCGCCTCTCTTCGTACATCAGGAGACCAATGCTATGTTGCTTGACCGAACCGTCAGTTACAATCCAAAGCTGGTCAGTTGGACGCGGCATATGGATTGGATGGTCTTTGCCGATGCAAGGTGTCTCTGGGCGTTGGTGAAGGTTTCTTGTAAGTGTTCTGACCATTCCACCACTTCCTGTGATTCTTTTCCGGTTGTGGCCTCGTCTAAAGGGCTCAGTAAGTGAGAGCAGTTGCGATGATGCAGCTTAGGATCTTGTATGTTCCAATAAAGGATTTTAGACCCTTTACAGTCTTAGGAGGTTGGCAGGAGCTAAGAGTCAAAATCTTGTGTGGCCCTGCTGTTAGGGAACCTTAGGACCATATCTGACTCTCTTGCTGGCGGATAGTCGTAAGTTGGCCCTGGATAGGGTAGTGAAGACCTTGTGCCAAGTTGATGTTAAGGTCTCTTTATCGTTCCCACCAATGCAAAGGTCATCAGCGAGTTTTGCTACATATCATTCTATTAGGAGGCCGCCCAGTACTCTGCACATTAGTTCCTCTAAAGCTATCACAGACCCAGGCATACCCATAGCACATCTGGTGTAAACATGCATGCCTCTGAATGGGGTCACAATGCCACAGTATTTCATAGAGTCCTTTGCCAGGGGGATTTGGTAGAAGGTGCTGGTAAGATCGGTCTACATGAAGCATCGCCATCGGTTTATCTTCCTCAATGTATAGTCGGCGTTCAGCATAGCTGATGGCTGTGGCTTGGAATAGCAACCGACACAAGAGAACGCAGTGACCAAACGATGCCCTCTATTGGGTTTATTGTCGCTGTATTGGAGGAATCGACCCCTGCATTAAGGTGGTTGCGTAGGGTCCATGTTGATGGTCGCTATAAATTGGCCTGACAGCCCATTGTATCCGGGTAATTCTTTCTCAAAAACGTCAGAAAACTTCCTCAAGGTGGAGTCGTTCGACATAGCTGATGGCATTGGCTTGGAATAGCGACCGACACAAGAGAACGCAGTGACCAAACGACGCCCTCTATTGGGTTTGCTGTCGCTGTATTGGGGGAGTCGACCTCTGCGTTAAGGTGGTTGCGTAGGACCCATGTTGATGGTCGCTATAAATTGGTCTGACAACCCATTGTATCCGGGTAATTCTTTCTCAAAAACGTCAGAGAACTTCTTGGAGAGTCGCTGGAATTTTTCTTTTTCTAAGGTAGATGACAAATTATCTAGATCGATGTTTAACCGGGTGGGGGTTCCACTCGGTGTTTTGATGTGGGCTGACACGGGGTTGATGGGCTTGAAGTGGTTAGCGGTGTGTATGTTGTGATTGTTTGGCAGAGGTATTGTGAGCACCGGACTTGTTGTGGCTCGTCGGTGGTATTGACCAGACGTACCTTGCCTTCTATGGGGCAGGTCACCGTGGGTTGTGACAAGGTCCTTTCAGATACCTGACAGCCCGAATCCCAACACGGTTCAATAGCAAACTCATCATCCTCACTGTCTGGCATGGAGAGTTCGAACTATTCACCAGACCAAATAATGGTTAGATTTTGCAGAGCACGTAAAACGAGGGCACAGCGAACCCGGCTCGTTGTAGGGGTTGGTGTGGAGGAGCCATATATGATTCGGGTGTCGCCAATCCATATTTCGGATCTGGCTGGCCGGACGGATAGGTCGTTCCTTAGTATGAAAGGGACGCCGCTTAGGATCTCAGTGTCGAGGTTTTTGATGACAAGGCCTTCAAAGAAACACCTTGTGTCACCTCTTTCCAGGATGAATCTTGTTTCCCCAACCACGTTGAGTGCGGAGGAGCCATCTGCCTGTCCAGCAGATTAGGATGTTTTGAGGATCTTCGCACCCAGTCGTTTAGCTGTTGTGTGTCGGATCATATTTCTAGTGGATCCACTGTCCACGACGATTCTCACAGGGTGGTGGTTGGAGAATGTATGGGGATTAATCGGTTTTTACTCGTCATGCAGTGCTTGCAGTCTTATAGTCGTCTTGTACGCTGTCGGAAGCTTCAACCACTGTGTCTGCTTCATCGTCGAGGATGTCTAAATCTGACGGGCTCTTACCATGTAACGGCGGTCTGATTCTGGTAGATACATGCACTGACTCAGGAAGTGGTCAGTATTTGGCCGCCTTACCTGGCTACATAAGAGGCATGCCCTCCTTGGACGGGTCTGCTGAGGTCTGCAGACGTTGTGTTGAGACCTGGTTGTTGTACGGTTCAGGGACGCTTCATTCCTCAACTCCTCAAGTAGGGAGTCTAAAGCCTGGGAGATTTTCAGTTTGATCGATGCCAGTGTGCGCGATTTTAGTTCCATTCCGTAGCGCTGTTTAACTAATTTAGGAAGAGTAGGGTGGAGCAGACGTAGCCAGGTTAACACAATCAGATTTTCCTGCGTAGGGGTAACCTGCTCATCTTCTGTAGGCAGGTCACCGTGATGCTTTATATGGGTGTAGGTGGTTAGTAGGGAGTCGTCTATGAACGCTGTAAGTCTTTGGAAAAGGTCCTCAGTACGTTCGTCAGGCTCCAGCCTTATGGAAGCAAATTCCAGGAAATGAGAGCCGCTCGTCTGAAAGCCGTAATGCTGTCTAATGGTCTGCCAAACGTTAGCTAAGGATGTGGAGCTTTTGACAATGGTGTTCCATGATATCCTTGGACAGTAGTTTGCAATCTGACCCAGCATCATATCGACGATGTTGCTTTTTTGAGTGGATGAGCGTCTGTCAGCATACAGAACTTCGGCGTTGTCGTCAGTAAAGGCCCAGTGTGGGTGATTACGTGACCTTCTTTCCCATGTAGCTTCGAGCAAGGAGGCGTAGTTTTGGTCCCGAGATAAACAGTATATTAAATTATCTTTCCATGACTCAAAGGACGAAATATTTCGTTCCGGCCCCTGAACCACCGTTTGGGGACGCGAGAGCCATGTTATACAATATATGAATATAAACTAAAAGTAAATTGGATGGTACTCACGGTTGTTTAGAAATACCACGAGGTACCCACCCTGTTATTAGGTGGATAAAACCTCTTAAATAACTTCCGTTAGACGAGAAATAAATGAATGTGAGTAACATGGGTTAGTGAATAACCGCTGTCAACACACCAGAATAAAAAGATGGAATAAATACGAAGAGATAAGAAAGGATTTACGCATGCGGACTTCGGAGGAAGGATAGACTTTATTCCGTGAAGTACAATGAATGAGGGACCCCTTTCGGTGCACCGGTGCTTCCGGTAACCTCAGTGGTCTAAGAGCCGTAATCTGTATTTACTTAACACTGGCGTTCGACATATATATATATATATATATAGTAAAGTTGGCGAACATAGTCGAGGGAGACCCGAAGGCTCCCTTTTAGATCGCTACAACACCAAGTTGTAGGGGAGGGCGCTACTCCTTTCCGTGGATTGCTCCACTTTGCCCTTGATCCATACCTTATAATGCCAAGTGCAAAGCAAAGAGGCACCAAGTACCATTTTTTGAGTCTTTGGTAAGACTTGACCTGGGATTGAACCCAGGTCTCCCAGGCCATTGGCGAACACTCTAAACATCATGCCAATGATAATTGGTAGGTGCCAATGTCCATTTTTTCCAGGGAGCTACATCACTGTCAGCAATGGGTGTTATGATCTTTTAAATTTATTTCATTTCATTTTATTTTCATTCTGTTTTAGTTTTCATTATCATCATCAAAATGTGCCAAGAACATAGATTCTTTTGATCCTCTCCCTGTTTCGCTTTCTTTCTCTCTCATGATATGTCCTCTATACGTCACTTAAAATTCGCACAGAGCTGATGGATGTGAGTTTTCACTGGTCGGCCAACACTGGTGTGTCCATTGTGTAGAATCTATGGGGTAACGTCCCTTAAGAGTTCGTCCTGACTTCCCCAGCAGTACCCACTTTGTCTCGTTCATCTTTCTTGGATTGTTCTCGAGATGGAGGTGGATGGCCGTTTAATGGCTGTTTTTAGGGTGCTGGTTCCAGGATTTGTTCAAGACTGCACACGGCCGGTTGATAGTTTCCATATATATATATATATATATATATGTGTGTGTGTGTGTGTGTGTGTGTGTGTGTGTCATTTATAGGTGCCAATAAGCCTTTTTGCAGTCTGTGGTGCACCCCTTGTCTGAAATGTGTGTTATAATCTTTGAAATCAATTAGCTTTTATTTTCTTTTACTTTTTCTTAATTTAATTAAATTAATTTATTTTGAGAAAAAGCACTTCGTGTATTTAAATGCGCAATACTGAAAAAAATAGTATCGGAATTGTCACTGGTTTCGAGACAACTGTTATTATAATTCATTGGTCTACACATCGGCTTCAGGATACGACATGGCGCAAGTATGTTTATTGGTGACAATCACACTAACCTAGACTAATCCGTAATTAGGGGGATTATAGAAAATCCAGTAAGAAGATATTCATTTCAAGACTAATTTTCCCCTTCTTTAATGTATTGTACACCCAAGATTAAGAGAGTGAGAGAGTGATTCAAACAGAACACAAACAATCTTTATGCTTATTACGTTTAGAACAAATGTCATTTATGTGTTGTAGTGGCTTTAGGCTTTAGGCTTGTGTAGACTGAGTTGTTGTCTGGCGACCACACTTTAAAAAATCCTGCATTTACGAAATATTCTAAATTAGTAGAATTACATGGCTGCTACGCGCCTCGTGTGTCACGCGCACACACACACACACACATCTATTTCTACAAGGTTTGATAAAAAAAAGTAGAGACCAAATCCACAGATCTTTAAATTTGGAATTTTAAGAATTAAACTTTAAATGAAAACATGCGCATAGCTAAGCAACTTATATAATAACTGTTATATAAAATGATGATGTCTAGATGTCTAGACTTATGTCTAGTCTTCATCTTGAGGCAGTACCAATTCTCAAATACTTTTGATCAGCAGTTTGTTTTTCTTTTTGGTGAAATACCGGATTTCTAAACTTCAAAGTTTTCCTTCTCTTAGACTGGGTATCTTACAACGGCTAAAGAGCCCAGTTTACCATACTATTTACCCATAGCTAGGGAGAAGAGAAGGATTTTGCCTTTCACTTGGGCAATAGCGCGATGTGAAACTCAAACAGTCTTGTCCAAAATCTGAATTCAGGTCTCTCATTCCATTTCCTATTACGATAACCGTTATGATATATATATATATATATATATATATATATATATATATATATATATATATTGCTGAGATCAGTTACTTTCCCTTTTTATGGTCTTATTTTATCTATTCATTTATTATCTCTTGTTTTCTCGCCAGTTTGTATCAGGGTCCAATCGATAGAGGAGTTTAATTCTGCTACCCAATCGCTTTCGATCATGTCCATTGATCGTCTTTCAGGTGATTAAAATAAGTTTTGAAACAGAACGCAACTAACAGTACAAGAATATTAAAAATTTTCTTTTTTTTTTTTTCGTTTTAAGATTAAATATAATTCAGAAGATACATCCCATACTAACATTGCTCTGATGATAGTTTGAAATAAAAACCGAAACATTTAACGTGGGCAAATAATTCAACTAAAAATAAAATCATCCTACGAATACTTATTTTTTTCATATTTGTATATTTAAACACACACACACACACACACACACACACACACACACACACACACACACACATATATATATATATATATATATATATATATATAATGGTATTAACCCGATTAAGAAGGGAATAACTAGTTTGTTTTTTTTAATTATTCTACTTTTTCGAGGGTTATTGAAACTTGAGAAACTATGTGTGATGTGTGTTGAACTGGTGGATGGAAAAACCTGAACGTCACCCGGCTCTAAGTTAATGGGTTTCGTTTCGTTTCGTTGTTTAATGGCATATAAAACTTTTTCGTTTTAATTATACGAAATTAGATGGATTTTTGAATATTCCACAAGTGTGGAAAACTAAGATTATTCTTTCTTTCATGTTTAAGTTTTTTTTATAGCCATTTTTCTATATCATCTCATTTTCTGTCATATTTCTTCGTTGGCTCTTTCCTAAATGTTATATAAACAGGTATTAAGTTCATGTGAAAAAAAGATGAAGGCTATCTGTAAATTAATTTCCTGTATCCACTCTTTACTTCTAGGATTTTCTCATGGATTATTTGATTGATTTTAACGTCATGTAAACACGTCTAGGGTTATTTTATGTCCAGAAGTTATGGAGTTGCGCTCATTGTGCGCTCATATATACATTTTTTGTAGATGTTTCTGAAGAATTTTGTTTTGTTGGCTTTTTTGCACTCAGACCTATCCAATACAAATGATTTTAAAACTTTATTTGACTTACAGATGGTACTCTAACAGGTAGCTACTTCCATTCGGGATACTCCAAGCTCGACAGAACCCCAAAACTGGAGCCGCAGTATCATATACAAGGTAGTGCCTTACCAAAGATATCCTTTTCTGGAAGTTGGAGGATGTCTTACTCATGTTCAGAGGTTGCAGTTGGTGTAATCTAAGACCAATAAACAAGGTGGATTGAGTAATGAAATAATTATATCGTTACTTCACACGACGTAAAATGACGCTTAATAAACATAACAAGACATTTTATTATAATTGAACCGTGGGGTTCGGTTACAAGTTAATTTACTAAAGCATTAATATTGATTATAACTTATACAAAAAAATGGCATATATCATTTCAGTGTTCAGTTGGTTCTCATTTGAATTGTCAGTTATAAATAAATTTTGAAAATGTAAAGTGTTTAGTTGAAACCTGATAAAAGAAAGATCGTTATATTAAAAGGAGGAGGATATATGTACGAAGAGTTGGTTATTCTGATATCATTCATAAAATGATAAAGTTTATATCCCTTAATTTAGCTGTGATACATGACAGAGAACGTAAGAATAAGTTAGTGTAGCTCTCTCTGCCAAAAGAGAACATTAAAAATCGCACTGTGTTTACATAGCTTTTTTAAAGAACTTTTACAGGGAAAAAATGCATAAATACCAAGAAAAATGGCGTCAAGAGAGAATATCATTCAGTATTTTCTGATTTTTCTAAAGAGCAATGAAAAAAATATATATTGTTACTTCATTCGAAGCTAAAATGATTACACTTTTAGGTATTAATTACCTTAATTTTCTATTTCATTTAATTCTAATGTCAAATACAACTTACTTTGAATTCTTATAAGGTCTTCATAGCATAAAGATGCATTCATATATCCTCAAAAAACAGTAGCACAAATCGATGGAAAAAGGGCATCTACGTCTTTATTACAAAATGATCAGTTCGTATAGTTAACAAAATATGTTCTGATTTTATACTATAATGAACTGTATGAATGATTCTGTATATTAGATGGTTCTTCTGGTTGTATCGTCTATTTCGAGAGATAAAATATAATTTTTTACAGTTTCCTTCAATATATGACCTGCAAGACGGTCAATCTATAACAATCTTTCGTCCCAATACATTCCCCATGTCTGTTTGTCAGTCTGTCTGTCTGTCTGTCTCTGTCTCTCTCTGTATATATATATATATATATATATATATATAGAGAGAGAGAGAGAGAGAGAGGGCAGACAGGCAGAGACAGAGAAAAACAGAGACAGTGGCTATAGTTGCTAGCAAAATGCATAGCCATAATTGTTAGAATCTTCGCCCATGGCCCGGGTTCAATCCTAGGTCAAGTCATATCAAAGACTCAAAAAATAGTACTTGATGCCTCGCTGGTTTACTCTCAGCATAAAGTATGGATAAAGGGAAAGTAGAGCAATCCAGAAAAAGAAATTGTAGCTAATGAAAAAGGAGCCTTCGGCCAACTTATATATATATATATATATATATATATATATATATATATATATATATATATATATATATATATATAAAACAGCAGTCAAAATCGTTGTCATGGACACGTATTGAGGAATGCAGAAGAATAGGCTCATTATATCGAATGTTCAATCCGTTTAGGATAGTGGACATGTATTTTGCTGCGTTGGGACAGCTTATTATTGTTAGTCAGCAACATCCGAAAGTCAGACGTATTCTTCTGTCCCTCTGTTTTTTTCTCCATCCCTTCTCTTCTTCTTCTTCTTCTTGAATGAAACTTGACATTTCGGATTGGTTTGGCACTTAATAAGACCAAGCCTTTAAATTCACGAATTACAAGGATCCCTATTGTGATGTTTGTTATTTTTATCACAATCCCTGCCAACGTGTTATACCTATATAGATCTTCTTGCAATGCATATGTTTTGTACTCTATCTTTAAAAGAAAAGAAAAACAGTATGAACTTTATCACATACCTTATATATATATATATATATATATATATATATATATATATATATATATATATATATATATATACCATAGTTAATGAGGATTTTCCGAGGCATAGTTATTGTTAGTTGAAAACTATATATATGTTCTTTACTATGTTAATAATTAGGCAGAGATCAATATCGGTGACAAAGCATATATATCTGAGTTAGGATAGTGTCGACACTGAGTCAACGGTGCTTGGTCCGACGATCACATAGGCGAGAAATTGACAGTTATCAGGAGCTGTTGACTAAACGTTATCTTATATATATATATATATATATATATATATGTGTGTGTGTGTGTGTGTGTGTGTGTGGAGAGAGAGAGAGAGACAAATACAGACAGACTGACAGAGAATTACCTATATTTATCAGATGATTAAATGTATGCAACTTAAAGTTGGGATTTGTGTGATTTTATGTGTTTTCTTTTTAATATTGTTATATTGGCAATCGAATATTTTTGTATCGGACATTGCTTGGAATTTAGAGGCTATATGTTAGTTTAAAACAAGTGTCAGATTTAACTAAATGAAAATTGTATTGCCCAGTGAAATCATTTGTTTACACACAATTATATGGTTTCAAGTAATTAAGATTGATTGGTTGATTTTAATGGCATTCAGTTCGTCCGGGGTTATTTTTTGCTTAGAAGTTAAGAAATCACGTCGAGTGTGGATCTATATTTACATTTTTTGTGTAGTTTCTTAAGTGTTTTTTTAATTTCAATTTAACGAATAAGCCAAAATTTTCTGGGATTGTTTTCTAATATATATATATATATATATATATATATATATATATATATATATATATATATATATATATATTGATTAATTAATTACACGCTTGAAAATGAATAATGATATTGGAAAGTGGCCGGAGGAAAATTTTCAAACAATTTTTATTTAAAATTGGACCCAATTCAAGAAATCTTGTTAGAAGACAAAACATGACTAAAAATTATTCAAATTTGTTAAAAAGAATCATGTCTGTTTTTATATCATTTTACAATGCAAATTCTGATCTACCGATTAATTTTAACAGTTTGTTTGGTTGTGTTTTATGGCACATCAGCCCTTATTGCCAAATTCTCTTTACACACACACACACACTCACACACACACACACACACACACACATATATATATATATATATATATATATACACGATTTGAAAGCGAATAGATTGTAGGTAATATTATCTTTAAACGAGCCTGAGCTCATTTAACACTCACTTCAATGGTTTTAACTACGGCTATTTGACACTAATAGTTCTATTTGAGCTATAGATCAGGGTTAGAGTGGATCTGGGAGTAATGGCAATGAAGGGGCACTCCACATTCCCCAACTGGGCTGTTAATAGTTTGGTTTACACAGTTTACTCTCGTTTATAATGGGCTGTCAAATTAAAGATGGGGATGAGGAGTAAATTCGAGCGATTTTATTGAATGAGTATAAAATTGGACGTAAAGCAGTGGAAACTGCTTGTAATATCAGCCAAACTTTTGGACAGGAGAACGTCAATAAACATATAATTCAATATTGGTTCCAAATATTTCGTTAATATAATGAAAAACTTAAAGATGAGAAGAGTCATTGCAGAAGAATTATAGTAGTACTATTTAACCCATAGCTGGAGGTGGGTAAGGAGGTTCTCAATGGTATTAGTCCAAAAGTAGACGTAATATGGCAGCGGGTGTTCGAATTCGCTCAATAGGATATCGCTGGCCAGTACTTTAGCCATTAACGTCATTGGGTCTCCCACTGATAACTTTCTACTAGATGTTATATTAGCGTATAATTGCAAGGAAAGAAATAAACACATTTGCAAAAACAAAGATCACAAAGGGACGTAAAACTTTCAACGATTGTATTGGAAACTAATGAGTAAAAAGTTCAAATAGCTGGGTTTGTAAAAACGTGTTGATATGGAATTAAAAAGTAGAAAAAAATGTCCTATGCTTAATAGTTGTAGGATTGTTGGACTCACGTGTACGCGGTCAATCAGATATTACGGGTGTGGAGAGGAGAGGGGTGTTCGGTGATTTACGGGTTAGTCGCTTCCTTCAAAGCGGAGAAGAGAAAAGTCAATGTGGGTGATGCATGGTTTCGAGTTTCGCCTCTGTCTCTTTCTCTCTCAGTTAGAGCTCTGGTCTGTGGACTGTCGTCAGCCTTCCTTTGATCTGGGTTGGCTTTCGAGAAATTTGTATTTTATATCGTTTTCCTTTTCTGATCGGATCAGATTGTGTTTTCTTTGTTTTTGTTTTTTTTTGTTGTTGTTTTTTTTTACCGCGGAGGTCATGGATTAGCCGAAAAATTACTTTTGATTATTTTTATTTTTTGACAAATTTTATCGACATTTCGCTATGCGCTGATCCTATGCGCAGAAACACCTTTTTTCCATTTTGAAGAAAGTCTCTGCACTGATAACATCCGATGAATGCTCTCGTGGGCGCCTGTTGCAATCATTATTTTGTGTGTATGATAAATTAGAAAGAGATATCTTTCAGTCATATAACATAGCAAAAGTCTTTAATAAGCAATTAATTGCTCAAAATAAAGAATTTATCAGTTCCAGCAATCTACACTAGTTGTGGTGAAGTCAAACATAGTTCCCTCAATGGATCAGTTCCTCATGAATACTAAAGAATCTTCTCTTAAACTGCACCAAAGTTTAAGTTTTACTGAAAAATCCTTGAGTAAAGCAATCACCTTGTTCGTCTTTTAATAAACAAATGGAATAAATAGACATGGAAACATTGTGTGGAATCTAATAGTTTTCATTTCGATTAATAAATTGTCTTCTAAGCTGAGATATAATACTTTAAAGTTGATTGATAAGAAATTGCATTTGTTTTTACACCAACATAATTGTCTAAAGGTTAGCAAAAACAAGGTAGGATAATTCAATGTTTCCAGTATTTAAGGTTATAATAATATTTTTATCGTTCATTAAGCTTCGTCTAAAAAATTCAGACAACTGTTATAATAATAGCTCAAAATATCTCTGAAGGACTCCAGAGTTATGTGCTACCAAAATAAATAGACTTGTTTATTGTTGGAAACATTGTGTTGATTCTAATGGTTTTTATTTGGATTAATAGATTGTATTCTACATTAATACATTGACTCTTAAAGTATTGATATTAAAACAAAATATGGAGTGTTTACTTATTTAAAATGAATCATTTTAAACAAGTAAACACTCCATATAAAGAATTGTTATTTAAAAGCATATAATTGCACGCAAAAAAGGTCTATGCTTGGCAAGAAATAACCAAAAAAGTGGTTTGGTTTGGTTTGGTGTCTTTCTTTAATGGTATAGGTTATTCAATGCCAAAACCATCCTTGTAGAAGAACAGCAGTGATACTATTTAACTCATAGCTAGAAGAGGTGGGGGGGTAATATGGTTCATACCTTTCCCAAGGGTATTAGACCGAAAGTGAACGTAATAGTGCAACTGGAGTTCGAATTCGCTTACTTCAAGGCCAAAGTCCAGCACTTTAGCCATTACACCGTGGAAATCCTCGTAGTATGATGGCTAAAGTGTTAAACTGCGGTCTCTAAGTAAGTGAGTTCGAACTCTATTCGCATTAACAAGTGTTGATATGTCCAAATAAACTAATCTTGCAAATATATGTATTTCCCTCTGCACAACATTATATTTCCCTCTAATACAACATAAGGTCAATTTTTAAGCGGAGTTTTAGCAGTTTTTGAATTCAGAATTTTCCTTACCCTAGACCGGCTGCCATACCAAGGTTAAAGAAGCCAGTTTCCCCAACTAATTGCCCATAGCTAGAAGGAGAATAGTTAGATTTGTACTTTTCCCACGGGTTCCACCTCAATTTTGCAAATGTAGATAGGTACTATCCTCTCTGTATTATGGTCTTGTGCCCGACTAAATCATATTGAAATATCTACAATACCAATTTTAGGAAAGAACTGAAGTCGAAAAATAAAATTACTGTCACTTGAACCGAGGAGTAAGCGACCAGACATTAATGGTCTGAAAACCGAACATGTACGAAAGAAACATAACACCAAATTGAAAATAGATAGACAAATATATTATTCATAAAGTTGGTTACACCTGTGTGTGTGTGTGTGTGTGTGTGTGTGTGTGTGTGTGTGTGTGTGTGTGTGTGTGTGTGTATAAAATTGTAACGTCAAAATAACCTCGTTTTACGTCAATGAGAGATCGTTTTGGAGAATGGTAATTACCACACCACTACGGGGATTAGCCGGGGCACGAGATCAATCGAGATTAACACTACGACCTTCCCGTACACAAAAGGACAGTGAAAAAATTTTCCAACCTCGTCAGCACTCTCCTTTTTTGGGGCGCCTCGGGGATCAGGCATTGTACCTAACCCCACACCTTTCAGTCAATTGGGCTAAGTATTGTCAGAAGTAACACTCCTTTTTGAATAGGACACAAATTAATTCGTGACAAATAACTGTGCAACTAAGTTTGTAAATACCTGTATTTGTGACAACTGACTTTTGTGACTTTTTGTGTCAATACTACGGTAAGGTTGCGCAACATTGACTTTAAGGAAAGGCCTGGAGAAAAAGCTAGATGGGAACTGCCCAAGGATGCCGAGTACTGTTTTGAAAAAATCTTGGGAGTATCACCCCTACCAAACTGCAGCTATACGGCCACTTACACGAACCATCGCAGGGAGAAGAACATGTCATGATGGACGCTGCCGATGAAGGAAGGACGAACTCAAAAGCGACATTCTCCCCTGGACTCCTTCACATGAACAGACCAACGTTGGCCGGCAAGCAAAATCTTATATTCGTGAGCTCAGTGCGGACACAGGATGTTGTTTAGAGGATATATCAAGAACGATCGCAGAGAGAGAGAGAGAGAGAGAGTCAAGGGAATACATGCTATCAGTACACCTTGGTGATGCTGCTGCTAAACAAGTGATTGTTTTATTGATAATTTTTTTATATATAATTAAGACGTTTAGTTATTCAAATAATTTCGCTTTCTACCCATCAAACACAAAGAATTGACCCTTCTAAGTTGAAGCTTCATTTGATAAAAGTACTAAGCAACTATTATTGAATTTTGAAAATTTAGCAAATCTAAAATTTAATTCCTCCAATGTATATGTATTTTTTAAATAGTGTTCATAAAAAGTGTTTCTCTACAAAAATGTTTTACCATGATTTTCGAAACTATTTATTTTGCAGATAACATATACAAAGATCAGTCAAGAAGTGTTTAGTTAACTCATGTTTCAGATTTGTTGTACACCTTTCACCTTTATGTAGGCCTCACCCATACAGAAATTAAGACAAAAATCTGAATTAGTTTTTCTAGTTTTATAAGATGTAGAGTGTTGCCACAGCAAAATATTCAGCTATGTTTTTTTCTTTCGTGGTGAGACTTAGGGCTTTTTGAACGACTCTCGTAAATATTGGCTTTTAAAGAAAATTGATATCATTTGAGATATATTGGGTGTTTCTGAAAAATGGATTTTATCAATCTTGACAAATTCTCGTTCTAATGATCTCAAATTTTAACAACATGTGTAGAAACGACTCAAAATTCTATTTTCAATATTCTTTTTCTTTTCAGGTACGAAAATGCCATTTTCACAAAAAGTAAAGGCGTTTAAGCATTAAACATAGAATTGTAAGTTGTTTCTGTACATGCTGTAATAGTAAGTAAAGTTAGCGACCATAGTCGAGGGTGACCCGAAGGCTCCCTTTTCGATAGCTACTACACCAAGGTGTAGGGGAGGGCGCTACTCCATTCCCAGGATTGCTCCACTTTACCCTTGAACCGTACCTTATAATGCTGAGTGTTAAGCAAGGTGGTATCAAGTTCCATTTTTAAAGTCTTTGGTATGACTCGACCTGGGATTGAACCCAGGTCTCCCGGGCCATTGGCGAACACCTCGACATTATTTAAACGAGAATTCGTCAAGTTATAGAATTACTAAATAATATAAACATTTCTGAGAGACCCTAATCATTTCAACTGATATCAATTTTTTCAACATCCTATAAATATATATGTAACATCTTGCCAATGATTAACGTATACCTCCCAAATAGAGAGCTTAATGCCAGATGTCCTAACAGCAGATACATAATGATCAGTTGACGATACTAAGATAGCAGAAAACAATTTTCATTCAACGAATGGATATGCTACATCAGCAGTTAATTTTGATCCCATTTATTATAGCATATCAACTCTTTTTAAAACTATCTTTAAAACTTAAAAAAAAGAAGATTTTTTTCTTCGCAAAATATTTTTCCTGACAATGGCCTAGTGTCAAAACTAGTTGGGAACATTAAAAAAATAAATGACACATATTCCAATTTGTCTTATAAATTTTGTTCATTTTATATACATATATATATAGTCATTCACAGACAGAATGTTTCGTTGTACCACAACTCTTCAGTGTGGCTAGACCTGCGAGAATGACTTTTCAATAGCTACGACATCGAGGTGTAGGTGAGGGCATTACCCATTTCCTGGATTGGTCCACTTTACCCTTGATACGTGTCTTATAATACTGAATTTCAAGCTAGGAGGTATCAAGTATCAAGTATCATTTTTTGAGTTTTTGCTTTGACTAGACCTGGGATTGAACTCCAATGTACCGGGTCATTAGCAAACACACTACCCACTTAGCCAATATATATATATATATATATATAAATATAACGACTAATGTTTGTACAACAGCAATACTTCCAACAAAGCCTTCATCAGATGATGACTCTGGGTTCAGGCATAGTTTTGGGGCCAAAGCATCATTACCACTAACCCATAGCGCCCCAGCAGTAACTCACCATATCACCAGACTTTGTTGGATTGTCGTCACTCTATGGGGTTGCCATATCCACGCTGATGCCTTATCTTGCTTATTGGATCTTTTTATGGATTTCCTCTTGTCTAATGGAGAATGTCCGATATATATATATATATATATATATATATATACACGCGCACACACACACATGTATATATATATATATATATATATATATATATATATATATATATATATATATATATATATATATATGTGTGTGTGTGTGTGTGTGTATATATATATATATATATATATCGGCCCATTAGTCTAGTCGGTAGCCTGGGAGACTGTAGTTCAATCTCAGGTCGAGTCAAATCAAAGAATCAAAATATGGTACTTGACACCTCCTAGCTTAACAAGTGGAGCAATCCAGGGAAAGGGGTAACGCCCTCACCTACATCTCGGTGAAGTAGTCATTGAAAAGGAAGCCTTTGGGTCGGTCTCGACTACGGTCGCCAACTTTACATTTTACTTATATATATATATATATATGTGTGTGTGTGTGTGTGTGTGCGCGTGTGCGCGTCTTAGCAAACACCTTTTTTCTTAAAATGTATTGAGAATGTATATTCAGCTTCAAAAAGTCAAATTGTGACAAATAAGAAAGTTTTATTAATTTCCAATGGGTCTTTCGGGATTTTTTTAGAAATACACAATAAAAGGGAAAAAAGGGTTGGCATAAAATTATTTTGACGATTGGTGTATTTTGTAGCAATTTAGTACAATTAATAGCCACTTGATATTTAGTAGGGTATCCATTTGCATCAAATACTGTCTGACAGCGTCTGGTCATGCTTTCAACAAGTAACTGACAAAGAACATGATACTGATTCAATTTCTTTGCAATATTTCTAAGTGACAATCCACAATCATTGTATGCCACTATTTGACATTTTTCTGACTTAGACAACTGTTTACTATCTTTTAGTAAAGGAGTTAATCACAAATTAAGATATCAAATCAAGGAAAAGGAAATTCAAAGAAATTCTTTTTTTTTTTTTTTTTTTTTAAATTATGACTTTTCGATACAACTAAAGGAACTTTGATAGCAATAATCAAAGAAAATAATTACTCCCTATGTGTGTCCTATTCATTTAAAATTAAAATGAAATTTGTAGCGATAATAAAAAAAAAAGTGGTTATTTTTATCATGTTTTTTTGCCCAATACTGTTAGAGAATTTTTGTTTGTAACTTTTATTAGTAAAACGTTTAGTTATTCAAATAACTTTATTTTCTGCCTTAAATTGCTAAACAGAGATATAACAAAGTCTCAGGAGCAATCAACTTTATACCTTGGATCTCTGAGTCTTTCGAAATAAAAATTTTAAAAAATATAGGAAAATACACCACAAGAGCCCTGCATTTAAAATCAAAAGATTGTAGTTGATTCTCTTCTTCCCGCGGACGATCTCACCACTATTTCTTTGCTCTCCCCATAAAAAGGTGCACAGAACGTCACTGCACGATAAGTTCCTTATGATAATCACTTACTCCCTTTCCATAACTTGTTTGGGGTGATGTAACATATATGAATTTATCCAACCTCTTAGCACGAGCAGGATGTGACAAAATGTCAATTTTTTAAGCGGAGTTTTTTTTTCCTTCCATTGACAGGTTGTCATGCCAAGGTTTAAATGCCCAGTTTATCCTACGATTTACCCAAAGCTTGAGGGAGAATAGTTGGATGCATACCTTTCCCATGAGTATTAGCGCTATGCGAAATGCAAACAGCCTCTTCCAGATATTTGAGCTATGGTCACTGTGTCCATTTCCTACGACGGTAGCCTTTACACCACGAGCGTCTCCAATGTAACTTATATCTTCATAGCTAAACGGCGAAATTTTTAACTTTGTCCTCATAATCAGTTGTTAAGAGTGAATTTGAGTTAGTGAGATATGGGTGAATTCGCTCATGCGCAATAACAGATAGTACATAACGAATATGAGCGGCTCACAGGGAACAAAAACAGCATCGGATTCTTTGGAAGAGACCATTTAACTGCCTACTTACGAGGGCAGGACGTGACATGAAATCAAGTTTAGCGTGGGTCACCTCTTCTGTACATGAGGCTCAGGATAAAAGTTTCTCAGCCTATAAAAACTGAAATGGATTCGAGAGGAAATAAAAAAAACTAAAAATAAACAACGTCTTTTCTATAGTAATCAATAAAAAAAAATGAGAGCAATACAATATGTTTCTTTTGCCTACAAACACTTACGTGGCCAATAGTCTACTTCCTTCATGGAGTGTCATTGGCAAACAACTATACTGACTGAAAAACGGATTTTTCCATTATATCTTTAAATAGGTTTTTATTTATTTAATATGGGTGGGTCTTCCTTTCCTAGAGTTTTGCTGTCAGCGGTGATTGGCCGACAACAGGTTAGGGAAAAAAATAAAATACTATATTTATTTTTCCCCCTCTAATTCCTCCTTGTTTAAAACTATCTCCTACATTGAACACTTTATGTACGAAGATTTCGTTTATTCTTGGTTGGTGTCGGACCGTTAAATATTGAACAGTTTTTGCACAGAAAAAAATTAGTGTTTGTTTCCCTTGGGTAGAAGAAGAAAGAAAAAGAAGATAAGTTGTAAAGAAATAAAGAGACACCAAAAGAAAGTTTATAAGAAAGAATAAAAGAAAAAATAGAAGAAAGAAATACGACGAAAGAATATAAAGAAAGAAAGAAGCAATAAAAGAAAGTAAACAAGAAGGAAGAAAAAAAAATATAACGAAAGAAAGGAGGAAAACGAACACAAAGAAAAGAAGAATACAACAAAATAAGGAAAAAAAAAGAAAGTTTTAAAACACAACATGAAAGACAGAATATAACAAATAAAAAAGAAAAAGAACAATAGAAAGAAACAATACAACAAAGAAAAGAACACAACAAAGGAAAAAGGAAAGGAAAGGATTTTATACAGAGTGACAATACGGAGATATCAAAATAAAAGTATAACTAATCAAAGAAAAAAGGAAAATATTTGGTGCTTTTTTTATAAGGCGATGGGATCTAAGCTAAAAGGAGAAAGTGAAGGAAAAAGAGATTAAGAATAATAAAACAAGAGAAACAAGTGTAAAACTAATAACAATAAACATCAAAACACAGCTGATAAAAACAAAAACAAAAATTAAGCGGCCGACCTAAGTAGATTTATTTATCTTTTATCCTTTTATTGCTTCATATCACATTTTTCTCTCTTTAGTAAAATAACTTAAGAAACAAAAGAGAAAAAAACTATTTGATACTGCGCAACGCTAATTTAAATACATATTGAAGCTGGGAGTTAAAAATTTCACTCAAACTAAACTAAAAAACAAAACCGAAACAACAAAAAAAGTATTTTACACGAAATTGGAAATGACACAGGTGTAAAAAAAATCACTTTTCAATTAAAAAAAAAATACAACGAAAGAAAGGAAAACAACAGTAACATAAAAAAATGGTACATATTTTTCAAGTCTTTGTCGTAATGATTATATGTTGTACAACGTCAATCGAAGCCCACGGTAAATTAGCTGATCCTGTATCTCGGTCCAGTATGTGGAGATTGGGATACAAAACACCCGCCAACTACGAGGACAATCAACTATTCTGCGGTGGTGTTCAGGTAAGTAACTAAATCGAATATATTAACTCTGTCCCATGATAGTTGGTAAATTGAGTGAATTAAATTTATATGCAAATGTAATAACAATGGGACAGTAGCAGTAAATTATTTTCTGTTCGGATTCTTGAAATTTGGTTCTTTCAAATGGAAAGCTTTTTCGGAATTGCGATGAACGTAAAAAACAAAACTTTATTATTCTTTTGAAGGATAGGTTAAGTTTCTTTGTTTGATGGCATATCAACCTTCATTGGTTATTTAATGCCAAAGTCATCATTCTAGAAGAACAGTTGTGGTATTATTTTTTTTAACCCATAGCTGGGAGGATAAGGCATTTCATACCTTTCCCAAGGGTATTTGTCCGAAAGTGAACGCAATAGCGTGACTAGAGTTCGAACCCGCTAACTACGATTTCGCAGTCCAACATTTTAACCATTACACCTCAAGGACACTTTTAAAGGATCGGACATTGGCCTAGTGGTTAGAGTGTTCGCCAATGGCCCGGGAGACCTGGGTTCAATCCTAGGTCGAGTCATACCAAAGACTCAAAAAATGGTACTTGATGCCTCCTTGCTTAACACTCAGCATTATAAGGTACGGATCAAGGGTAAAGTAGGGCAATCCAGGGAAGGAGTAGCGCCCTCCCCTACACCTTGGTGTAGTAGCTATCGAAAAGGGAGCCTTCGGGTTACCCCCGACTATGGTCGCCAACTTTACTTTTACTTATCTAGGGTAAAGCGGAGCAATCGTGGGAAAGGAGTAGCGCCCTCCCCTACACCTCGGTGTAGTAGCTATCGAAAAGGGAGCCTTCGGGTTACCCTCGACTATGGTCGCCAACTTTACTTACTCGTAGTAGGAGAGTTAAATCAAAATAACCAGAGACCAAAAAAAGCCAGCTATCAAATCGGTAAATAGCAAAACAAGAAAAATAACTGATATACTTAACAATCGAATAGATAAGCCCTTACGAAACTTAAAGACATGGTGATGATTTAAAAAATGAAATGAAATTAAGTATACTGTTTGACACAGACTATCCTATGAAACTACTATCTAAATTTTTTAATTAAATATTTATAAAAAAAAAGAAGAAAGAAAAGGAAAAGCAAAAAGTCAGCTGCTTTAATCATCATTAATAGAAAAGGGAAATGTGATTTCCAAGAGTAATAAGTGATTTTTTTCACTAATATTCAGAAAAGTTTATATATTTACAAAATATTATTAAATGTATGCGAAATTATAAAAACTTTAACACACAAATTTTAGAAATAAGAAATAAAATTGTTTACATTTTTTTTATTGTTATCATCAAATATTTCAAGTCAAAAAATTAATCATTGCTAATTTTATTATAATATTATTTGTTTTTAGTATATCGCTATAAGCCCGCAATTATCACTACATTTCAATACTTCAAAAATAAGAAGCTTTCAAAAAAATTTTTCGAAAAAAACATTTGATCGACCATAAAAATATTAATGACGAATGAACTGAACATTTTGGTATATCCATGTGTTAATATCCATCACACACACACACACACACACACACACACACACACACACACACACACAAGTTTTAATCTTTTATTCCCCCAAAATTTTTAAAGTGCTCAATGGTGGTAAAACCGGAAATATATTGTTATCCACTTACTCCTATTCTTATCTGACGATTGTATTTCTACCTCTCCCAAAATACATGAAACTAACAGTTATGAGGCAGCCACAGAGGGGTAAATGACTGACAATTTATGTTAGGTTAATCCGTTGAGGAAATCCAAGGGGTAGGAGTATCCAATTTGAGTGCTCAATGCTAACGGCTATTGATGTATAATTAATTTGGGATTAAGAATACATCAACACTCAACGTGCAGAGCTAAAAATCCTTTGATATAAAAACAAAAAGAAAAAATTCACTTCCTTGGTGTCATAAATTTATTTCAGATTAAATCTTCATTAGACGTATCTTTTTATTTGGGTGTTCTAATATTGCTTCCAGCGAGAATGGGTTTTGAAAAAAATTTCTTATTCTTATTTTTTTAATTTGAAATATTTTTTTTATTAAGATAATTTTTTAATATATTTTATATTTTTTTAATAAAAAATATTTTAAGCGTTGAAGATGTTATATCTATTATTATTCATTTATACAATGTTTATATAATCCTATATTAAAAAAAGAACTGTTACCCTAATTTAAATACTACTGAAAATTTAAAAAAATAAACTCGGAAAAAGTAAATTGTGGTACCCGATTGATTGACTTAACAATCGATATATTAATTTCTTCTTAACATAAATAACATGAATTTTTACGATAATTTTAATAGTTAGTTTTTGTAAATTAAGATCAGATTATAAGATTATTTCCTGATAACACGAATTATATTAGTTAATGTTGATAAAATATAATAGTCTCAATGAAAGAAGAATACAAATTTTATCCATAGATTTACAAAAGGAACAGTCCCCAACAGCTACAGACCCGTTACGTGTCTACCAATGATGTGGAAAATACTAACGGTACAAATCCAGGAGATTTACTATTCACTAATAAGCTGCGGACTTTTCCTCGAAGAACAGAAAAAGATGCTGTTAGGGAACAAGAGGAACAGGAGATCTACAATACATTGATGGCTACATTCTCAGAGAGAGTAAAACGAGACGAAAATGTAGCTATGGCATGGATTAGTGACAAAAGGGCATATGATATGGTTCTGCAAAACTGGATAATAGACTGTCTCAAAATGTACAAGATATCCGGCGCAGTTTATCGCGGAAACCATGAAAAACCGGAGAATGGAACCGACAGCAGAAGGAAAAAGCTTAGCTGAGGTGAAAATCCAGAGAGGTATCTTCCAGAGAGATGCGCTATCATAATAACTATTTGCACAGAAGGATACAAACTCCGTAAGTCGTAAGAAAAAAACTAACCACCTAATGTAAATGGACGACATCAAAACGTTTGTCAAAAATGAGAAAGAATTGGAAACCTTAATACAGGTAGCGGGGATATACATTGACGATATATGGATGAAATTTGGCATAGAAAAATGTGCTATGCTAATAATGAAAAGTGGAAAACGGCAAATGATGGAAGGAATAGAACTACCAAATCAAGAAAAATCAGAACGCTCGAAGAAAAGAAAAATTATAATTACTTAGGTATATTGGAAGCAGATACCATTAAACAAGTGGAGATGAAAGAAAAAATTAAAAAGAATATCACAGAACGAAAAAACTACTCGAAACCAAATTATATAGCAGGAATCTCATAAATGGGATAAATACCTGGACTGTCGCCCTCGTAAAATACTCGAAACCATTCTTAAAGTGAATGAGGGAAGAACTTCGATAAATGAACCCGAGAACAAGAAAACTCATGATGATACATAAGGCCTTACATTCCAGAGATGACATAGACAGAGACTATATGTGTCAAGAAAAGAAGGAGGAAGAAGACTTGCCAACATTGAGGATAGCGTCGATACATCGATAAGACGATCCGAAGACTACATAAAATAGGGCAAAGAAAGACTGATTACAGCGACCAGAAACAACACAAGGACCAAAAGAACAACAATAACTAGAAAACAAAAATAAGAAGAAAAACAACTGTACGGACATTTCAAGCGACAAACAAGCGAAATCTCGCACGAGAAGACTTGGACATGGCTAAAAAAGAGAAACCTTAAAAGAGAAACTGAATCTCTTCTTACAGCAGCACAAAACAACGCCGATAAGGATCAACTATGATAAAGCAAAAATAAACAAGACACAACAAAATAGTAAATGTAAGTTATACGGTAATAAACGAAACGATCATTTAATAAGCGAATGTGAAGGGACAAATAAATAAATAAATATTTAAAATTAAATTTTAAAAAACAGAAAAACAAAAAGAAAACTATCAAATTTGCAGAAACTCCCAGAGGCCCCTAACAGGAAAAAGGGATGACGCATGCGTAAAAGAAAAAAGGCATCCTCTTGACAAAGGGGACCAGCTTTCAGGCAGTGACCAGCGTTTTGATTACATCGTTGCTTTCTGGTGTCTGGGCACCACGCATACGTCTTTGGACGTAGCGTTGGTTAGTCCCTTTCACCCAGTAGCAGCCCTCTCTCGGTCAGCATTATGCTGAAATATACAAGACCCACAACTGAACAATAAACTAACCCTTACCAGACTTTGACAAATTTCCAAAAGAAAACTAACCCTTATGGAAGCCCGAAATACAAAATGCGGACACATACATACATGAAAACTATTAACGTATTTTTGACACCTTAAATGGGGGATTCAAACATTTCTATGTATTCAGGAAAAACTCCTTCATCCATGGAATGGTTGTTGAACCCAGTAAATAAAGGAAAGTATAAAAGAAACGTCTTCGTCTCTTATCTGTTGCTGTCTTTTCTTTTGTATAATTCTTTTGGGACTTTCTTGGACAAGGCATTGCACCGACTAACCAACGTGGGGTAAAATAAAATAACCAAAAACATGGAGTCAGATATTCAAACGGCAACACAGCCTTGCCCTTTGCCCGTGACCTTCAGCCTTAAACCCCACAAATGTAGTAAATTGGCATAAAAAGAGTATGACTAGGCACGACTGGATGGGGAAGGTAATCCATTAGGAATTGTGTAAAAAATCTTAACTTGACCATACAAACAAGTGGTATATGATCAATCCAGAATCCGTCGTGGAGAATGAGACGCGCAAAGTTCTCTGGGATTTTGAGATACAAATGGATCATCTATAATCTCGGTCATACGACCCAACCTAGTGATAAAAAAAGAGAACCTGCCGAATAGTCGACTTTGCTCTCCCAAATGAAGATAAAAGAAAGCAAAAAGAGCGATAAGTACCTAAACTTTGTTAGAGAACTAAAAAAAAAAACTATGGAACATGAAGGTGACGGTGATACCAATTGTGGTTGGTGCACTCGGAACGATCCCCAAAGGCTTGGTGAGGGTGGCTAGAAGAGTTGAAAATCGGAGGACGAGCGGAGGCTATCCAAACTACAGCTGTATTAAGATTGGCCAGAATACTGAGAAGAGTCCTGGAGACTTGACGAGACTTGCTGTTTATCAGACTCTGTGAGGAATAATAATGATAATAGCAATCTTTAGGAAACACTTATAGGTTCAACTTATTATTCTTACAAATAATTGGCACACTGTTATATGGTATCAAATATTCCTATCGAATATGAATAATTTTTACTACCTGCCTGCATATATATATATATATGCAGGCAGGTAGTAAAAGTTATTAATATATATATATATGTGTGTGTGTGTGTGTGTATGTGTGTTTGTGTTTGTGTGCGTGTGCGTGTGTCTTTAGAAAATACAGTAAGTTCTCTTAAAATTACTTTATATCGGTGAGGCATAGAATACGCTGACTGTATCCGTCGAGGCATGTGGAGTAAGACTCCCTTAAAAGTATCTCACGCTTCTGAAATCTCAATAAAACACCATTAAATCAGGAAAACTGGGGTGTCCTTCAAAACAGAATTCTAACTAGATTGATTTATTCGCTGGTTGATTGATTTTAATGGCAGGTCTATCCGTCTAGAGTTGTTTTTTTTTTTACTAAGAGGTTAGGGAATTACGTTTTTGTACTTTTATAGTTGTTTCATTATGTGTTTTATTTTTAACCCAAAGTTATATGATATCCCGGATTCCTAGCAAATACGAATAAATAAGAATAATTTTGAAAACATCTCTATTCGAAACGTAAATAGGACCCTAATTCCGGGTGAGAGTGGACCTGTGAGTAATGGCAATAAAGGAGTACTTCACATTTCCCATATCTCTAGAACAGGAGCTTCACCATCAAATGCCGTTTAATGTCATACCCAGAACACCTCTTTTTTGGTGGTGGTGGGGGGAGTCTTACCCTTCTGCTGGGGATACTGTCAGCGTATTCTAAGCCCAACTGATACGGCGGAATTCAAAGCAAAAATAACAGTCTTGTCATTTTCTCAAGGATTCGACTCATTTTACCAAATATAATAACGAATCAAACTCCACAGGACAAGATATCTTCCTATCTCCGATTTCAATGTCATGTTTACATTTCCAGAGACAACTGTAACTGGGCAAAGCAAATGCCATATCTGGCGTTTGTTTATCTTATCACGCGCCATGTGTAATAGCGTCCAAATCCTTTAACATTAAAGCTCTTTATTAAGTGAGCTAATCGGAAACGTAGAGAAGTGAATGAGTAATTTTTACCTCACCCGTTGAATAAACACGACAACTAACAAACAAGGTGTGATTTCAAACAATACTGAAATATCTGAAATTGATTTAAATATCAGTAACGGTTTTTGCATATATCGGTAGCTCATAAGTGCGGGCGTCTTTTTGTTTGTAGGTGTGCACCTGCGCGCGTATCAGTTATATATATATATATATATATATATATATATATATATATATATATATATATATATATATAATGAATAAATATATATTAGTTTATATATATATTTAATTGGATGGATGCTTATCTGGGACCACCGGTTTCACCCCGTCGTTATACGACAATCATCAAGCTGAAAAAGATTATATATATATAATCCACCAAATTTTGCTGACTATTCAATATCAAGAACAACCTCTGCTGCAAACATTTCAAATCAATCATTAGTTTCACAATTTAAAAGTCTTTAAAAATTTACCACGAATAAAATTTCAGGAGCAAAAATGTAATTTGTTTACGCTGCCAAAACATGTTAGAAAGTTAGAATGGCTATTTTATTTTAAATAACTATAACCACGGAATCAAATGTATGGATCATGATTCTGATATTTGTGGAACAACACTTTCACTCAAACGGTTTGGTTTGGTTTGGTTTGGTTTCTTTGTTTAATGGCATATCAACTCTTTTTAGGTTATTTAATGCCAAAGCTATTCTCCTAGAAGAACAGTAGTGGTACTATTTAACCCATAGCTGGGAGGATAAGGGGGCTCATACCTTTCCCAAGGGCATTTGCCCGAAAGTGAACGTAATTGCTCGACTGGAGTACGAACTTGCGTACTACGATTCCGCAATCCATCGCTTTAACCATTCCACCACGAGGACACCCCCTTCACTCAAACGGTCGCGACTTCAACAGAGACGTGAAATTCACCAACGTAGAAAGAAATAAACATAAAGTTAATGATAGAAAAAAAAAACAAAAAACAAGAAAAACAAATTAAAAAACAAATGGATCAAAAGTCTGAAAACATGTCATTTGGATTTGATATGAAACTTAATCTCCTGGTTTTGAAATAATGATCTAAAAATCACAAACATCTATATAAAGAAATAAACCAACCAATTAGCCTCAGCTAACATGAAATTTAACTTGAAATAAGTAAAGTTGGCGACCTTAGTCGAGGGTGACCCGAAAGCTCCCTTTTTCAATAGCTACCATAGCAAGGTGTAGTGGAGGGCGCTACTCCATTCCCTGGATTGCTCCACTTAACCCTTGAATCTTACCTAATAATGCTGAGTATTTAGCAAGGCGGCATCAGGTACCATTTTTTGAGTTTTTGACGGATGTAGACTACGCCAATGACATAGCGCTTCTAGTAAATACAGCCGCCCAAGCTGAATCCCTGCTACATAGTATGGAACGAGCAGTTGCTGGCAGAGGCCTCCGTGTCAACGCAGACAAGGTAGAATACATGTGTTTTAATCAAAGATGTGACATCTCCACACTAAACGGTGGTCCTTTGAAACTAGAGGACAAGTTCACCTACCTAGGAAACAGTGTCTTATCAACCGAGAATGACATCAACACGCGACTAGCAAAGGCATTGACAGCTATCGATAGCAAAGGCATTGACAGCTATCGGTCATATGGAAGTCAGACCTGAACGATAAAATAAAACGCAGTTTTTTCTCTGCAGTGGTCGTGTTGATACTTCTATATGGATCCACTACATGGACGCTAATTAAACGTACGGAGAAAAAGCTTGACGGCAATTACACGAGGATGCTGCGAGCAATTTTGAACAAGTCCTGGAGGTAACACCCCATAAAACAGCAGCTGTACGGCCACCTACCACCCATCACGAAAACCATCCAATTTAGACGAACCAGACATGCGGGATACTGCTGGAGAGGTAAGGACGAACTCATAAGCGATATACCCCTGTAGATCCCTTCACATGGACGAGCAAAGGTAAGACGACTAGCTAGAACCTAAATCCAACAGCTCCATGCCGATACAGGATGTAATCTGGAAGACCTCCCTGGAGCGATGGATGATAGAGTCGGGTGGCGAGAGAGGGTCAGAGAGATCCGTGCTAGCAGCGCGACATGATGATGACATTATATATATATATATATTGTCATCCACAGATAGACTGTTTTGATGTATTACAAATTCTCAGTGTGGATAGATGCACGGGACGCTTCAAGCTGGGATCGAAACTAAGCCAACTTTACATCAGACCGATAACATACCTCTCTGCCTATTGACGACTGAAAAATTCATATATATATATATATATATATATATATATATATCCACATTTACATACACATTCATCATCTACGAGTTTCAGAGAACTACCATTTAGTGTGGAGATATCACCTCTTTGATTAAAGTACATGCATTCCGTCTTGTCCGCGTTGACATGGAGGACAATGCCGCAAGGTTTCGGCTTGGGCGGGTGTATTTGCCAGAAGGGCTATGTCGTCGGCGTAGTCTGCGTCCGTAATTGTTTGTGCGGAGTATCTTCTGCTTCTTTCCTTTGCCAGCTTGAAACCGTTGTCTTTCATTTTATCAATAGACGTTCTAAGCACGTTGTTTAGACAGATAATGAAGAGGTATGGGGTTAATGTGTCTCCTTGCAGCACACCCGCTACACCTGTCGAAGTAGTTTGTGTCTCTCTTTAGGGAGCGGTCTTTTACTGTTATATTATATAGCATCATTATGACTGCAACGGTTTCTTTAGGTAGGCCGTAGGCGAGTAGTATTTGCTCCATCTTCCCTCTGTACATGGAGTCAAAGGCCTTGGAGAAGTAAACAAATAATATTGTTACCTCTAGTTTTTTGCACGAACACCTACTAGGATTAGACACAGTCAAAATTTGTGATGTCGTGGATCGATTTCTCCGAAAGCCATTTTGGTTCTTCTCAATTTTGGGTTCAATGCGGTTGCGTAGTAGAGCATTGTAGATCTTGGCCGCTATGGATGTAAATGTTATACCTCGGTAGTTCTTGGCTAATCCGAGGTCACTCTTCTTAGGGAACGAGAGGATGCATCCCTTTGTCGATCTGTCTATTGTGTTTTGATTGTATACGGCAATACAGTGTCAGAGCAGTATGTGGTCGAATTCCCTGGTCTTCCATACTTCTGGGAGTATTTTATCAAGCCCTGCTGCTTTTCTATTTTTAATTCTTCTTAGTACTGAGTCGAGTTCTTCTTTCGTAAACTATCCTAGTTTGATGTCTAATTGGTACACACTCATGAGCCATCGATATATACAAAAACCATTACTGATATTCTAATCAATTTCAGATATTTCAGTATTATTTGAAATCGCGCCTTGTTTGTTACTTGTCATGTTTATTCAACAGGTGAGGCAAATATTACTCATTCACTTTCCTACGTTTCTGATTAGCTCACTTAATAAAGAGCTTTAATGTTAAAGGATTTGGACGCTATTACACATGGTGTGTGATAAGATAAACAAACGCCAGATATGGCATTTGCTTTGCCCAGTTAAAGTTGTCTCTGGAAATGTAAACATGACATTGAAATCGGAGATAGGAAGATATCTTGTCCTGTGGAGTTTGATTCGTTATTATATTTGGTAAAATGAGTCGAATCCTAGAGAAAATGACGAGACCGTTATTTTTTGCTTTGAATTCCGCCGTGTCAGTTGGGCTTTGAATACTCTGACTGTATCCCCTGCAGAAGGGTAAGACTCCCTGCCCAAAAAAGAGGTGTTCTGGGTATGACATTAAACGGCATTTGATGGTGAAACTCTTGTTCTGGAGATTTGGGAAGTGTTAAGTACTCCTTTATTGCCATTACTCACAGGTCCACTCTCATCAGGAGTTAGGGTCCTATTCCCGTGTCGAATAGAGCTGTTTTTAAAATTATTCGTATTTGCTAGGAATCCTGGATATCATATATCAACCTTTGTTTATTGGTACATCAACCTTTCTAGGTTATTTAATGCCAAAGCCATCCTTCTAGAAGGGCAGTAGTGCTACTACGGGGTGGAACGATAAAATTGTCGTCCTAAAGAAAACAACACTTCAGTTTTATTTTACAACTTTTTTGGAAAAAATCAATTCAGGTAACTTGATTATGTAGTAGAGCTGACATCTATTCAATGTAGCCACCTTCAGCCTCAATCACCGCCTCGATACGGATCCGGAACTGGGAGCATGCCTTTTCCACAAGCGCTGGTGGGAGCTCGGCGAATACTCGGTGGATGGCGGCGATCAGGCTGGCTTTGGTGTTGTGGGAGGTCATGTTGGTGATGTTCTCGACGTATGACCAACGAAGTAGTCCAGCGGGTTCAGGTTGGGGGAGGAGGGGGCCAGTGAGAGAAGGGTACAAAGTCGTAGCACTCCTTCTGAAGCCAAGCCTGGGTCTCTTTGGACTTGTGGGCCGGCGTCGAGTCCTGCTGCCACACCCAGGGTCTGCCAACGGCCATCTGATTGCACCAGGGGATCACCACACTCTTTAGCACATCCAAGTACACTTTGGTGTTGACTTTCAAGCCGACTTCGAAGATGTGAGGTGGCATGATGTGGCCCTCATTTGAAACTATACCAAAGACCATAACTGTTGCCGGAAACTTTGTTTTCATCCCCTGGGCACGTCCCTGTTATTCGTGGCAATCCAGATTTGCATTTTGAGGGTGCTGGCAATGGACCTGTTGTCATAACTTGGATCGGTAGAGAGCATGAGTTCTACAGTGGTGCATCTCCGATCTCGCTCGTTGAACATTGTGTCACTTTCAGACATGATAGAAGGCTCCTATCTCTCTTGGGATCTGTACACAAATGGCCAACTAGTAGATGGTCTGCAACAAAAAAGAAAACCGGTTTTCATTAAACGGAAATGGAATCATGTCATCTTTTCTAGGGCGACAATTTTATCGTTCCACCCTGTATTTAACCCATATATGGTAGGATAAGTGGCTTCATACCTTTCCCAAGCGTATTTGTTCGAAAGTGAATGCAATAGCACGGCTGGAGTTCGAACTCGCTTACTACAATTCTGCAGTCTATTGCTTTAACCAATACACCACGAGGACACCCCACGGGTATCATATAACTGTGAAAAAAAACCCAAAAAACAAAAAACACGTGCATAAGAAATAACTATAAAAGAAGAAAAAACAATATTCCCTAACCTCTTGGCAAAAAATAACTCTAGACAGATTGACATGCCACAAAGGGATGTCTTTCGCATGACATTAAACTGCATTTAATTGTGAGGCTCCTGTTCTGGAGATCTGGGGAGAATGGACACCCTTTCATTGCCATTACTTCCAGGTCCACTCTGATCTGGAATGGTAGTACCTGTTGTCTCCCCATTGTAGATAGGATAATTTGGAATTGGGATTTGTTCGTATTAAAGATGTTTACTTAAAGCTATTATTGTTATCCTGGGAATGGAGTTGCGCCCTCCCCTACACCTTGGTGTAGTAGCTATCGAAAAGGGAGCCTTCGGGTCACCCTCGTCTATGGTCGCCAACTTTACTTTACTATTATTGTTTACTAAGAATAATTATTATTATTTACTTGAAACCTTATAACTGCACAGATAATTTACAGTTATATGATATGAAGTATTCCTATCGAATACGAATAATTTTCAAACAGATCTTTTTGACCCATTCATGGCACCATTTATGGTATTACCACTCCAGTACAAATTGGATCTGGGATTAATGTCAGTGATGGAGTACTCCTCTCTTCCGAGATGTTAACAACCGGAGCCTCACCATCAGATGCAGTTAAGTGTTATATTCAAGACTATTTTTCCGGGATAGTCTTACCCTTCTGCAGAGGATATAGTCAGGGTATTCTAAGCCCCGCCGACTAGACGCAGAGTTGAACGAGTACTGAAGAGTTGAGTTTTTGGTCCCTTTTAATTAATTGTAGAAGGTCCTCGCGAAAGAATTTCTTTTTTTATTGACCTCATATTGTCCCTGTTTTTTCTTCTTCATTTTTTTTTAAATACATAAGACTAGTCATATTTTTTACTTAATGCTACTTTCGTACCTATTTGAAGGATGAGATTTTGGTTGACTTCTAAGTAACAGAATAACCTTTACTTTGAAATGGGAAAAAATTTAAATCTAATAAAAGCTTTATATATATATATATATATATATATATATATATATATATATATGTGTGTGTGTGTGTGTGTGTGTATTCATATCGTAGCTAAGAGATGATATGTATGTAGTTACCTAAATTCAATTTAGTCTGACATAAGGTCCTTATCACTGAGAGTCCAGTGAGGATCAAACTTAGCTTAGTATTGCAAGCTTAGCTTGCTAACCACAATTCGATTAAATAGGCGCACATGTGCACCTATTTTACCCAAAAAGCAGTGGCATAGATATTCATTTAAGAAGTTTAGCTTAGTCTAGCATAAGAACAGAAGTGTGGAGTACTCAATAAATATTGAACTCGTGACATTAGAAATAATCTACGAAACTTGTTAATCATAATTATACGACTAGTGGTCGTACCACTATTTAAATTCATTTACAATTTTGAATGAATTATTATTATTATTATTATTATTATTATTGACTAAATTAATATTTCATTTTTTGATTTAGTTGCTTCTATTTTTTTAAATTTTTTACCTGCAACCCATTTTCCCGACAGCGTGAAATGGGACGTATCAGATGTAATGAAAGATTAGCACTTTGCAAAATTCGAACTTCCGTTTTTTTCTAATCTCGAGGAAGCCTGTTTATCCATACCTTCTACTTTACCAAATTTCGAGAGTAATTGATACTTATAACACTTATAAAACGTCCCTTGCTTCGTCTCTCAATCGGTTGATGCCATTTTTGTTGTTATTGTTTTACACACTAGTAGCGTTATTTGCATATTCTTAGCTTTTTTGTGTTTTTTATTTTTATTTAAAGCAATTTCAATCACTAATCACTGATCAACAAAATGTTTGTTGCAATGATATCAACCATTATTATTATCTGTTTTTAATGTACTGATTTCAAATATGAAATTGTTTTTTTTTTCGTGAATGCTCTTATTATTTTTTTTTTTTTCGATGTATTTCAAAATATCAAAATGTTATCTCCGTCTCAATTTCATTTTCGTCTATTTGAGGAAGCACGTGATTGAACTCTCATTAAATTTGCTGGTGAATAAAAAAGAGAATGTTTCATTGTTCAACTTTATTTGCAACACAATTTGAAACTTGTTCATCTGTTCACAGGATAGAATTTATATGAAATTCATTATTTAAGAAATTGGTTGCAATGAAGATACAAAGTTCAGTTACATTTTAGTTAGACAGGAATTAATGCATGAAGCTCTTTCGATTGAGGACTGTATCAGGGTAATCTCGTTTAATTTTCCAGCAGTTGTCTGCATCATATGTTTGTTCAATTTCCTTTGGTAGCGCTCCTCCATAGTCTTGAGGTCCTGATGAAACCGCTCCCCTTGCTTGGCACTTATTGCTCCTAAATTTTCAGGAAATCTATCAAAATAACTGTATAGAAAATGGAGTTTGATACTCAAGCTGCATCCTAGGTCATGAAAAACTGACAACAAATTTGTTACATGGCTTTCATGGTTGTTGACCTTTTTATTACCGAGAAAGTTTTCTGTTACCGCCACAAATGAAAACCATGCTCCTCTTTCCTTATCCTTCTTTCTCACAAAGTCTTGATCACGGACAAGTGCACGAATCTGTGGTCTATCAAACACTTCTGCCTTGATTTTCTCGAATGAAAAAGCTGGGAGAACCGAGACTATGTGTTGGAAGCGTTCACCGTCAGTATTTAATGCACTGTTTCATCAGGTCTAGTTTGATGTGCTGAGGAGGAAAGATGATATTTTCTCGACTGACGATTGGTTCATTGACAATATTTGGACTACCAACTTCCAGAGTCCCACATAAGGGCCACTGTTTCTGGTTCCAAAGCTTTTCTCTTACTCGGCTGTCCCGCATGTAAATAAAACAGAAATACCTTGGAAATCCTCTTTGTTGACCAAGAAGGAAGTTCATTTTGAGGTCTATGCAAATTGTCCAGTTGTGCTCGTGGTATTAAAGTCGGTCTATCACATTTTTAATATCATTATGCTTATCTCGTAAACACACAGAATAACCTACTGTAACAGCTGCATAGGCATTGCAATTATGTGTTAGAATACACTTCAGGCTGCACTTAGAACTATCTCAGAATAATCTCCAATTCTTTGGATCATACAATGGAATTCCTAATTCCTCGAGAAGACCCGAGATATTATGACAATAAACAAACTTATTCCCCTCTTTAAAAAATCCACAAAAACCTGTTCCCGATTTCGGAAGTATGAAACTTTTGCGGTTATGTTCAGTGAGCCTTTTTTTGCAACCAAGAAGCTAAAATTTTTGTTGCATTTTTGGAGAGACCCAAATCATGAATTTGGTCATTCAATTCAGGCTGGTTAAACTGATGACTTTGATGTAACATAAAAAGGATAATCGGGGTCTATCAGTCTCTTGCATTCCGTCGATACTCTCTTCTTCAGTTGGAGACAACTTGTATTGAACAGACAAAATAGCAGTCAGTTGTGTGGTGCTTCTATTCCCGCCAGGTCATGGGAATTCCCAAAATTAAACTCTTACGTTTCTCTTTCGTCCAATCACGCAGTTATGATACACATTTCTTGTTTTAGTTGCCAAGAGTAAGTCCGAAGTACACTTTATAAGTTCGCTTCACAAACGAGGTTATAAAGCAGCTCTGATGAATAAGCGTGAAGTATTCACAAAGAGAGCAGAAAGCGCCAAGATTGTTTACACAGTGCTGTCTTTTTGTAGCTAGGATAAAATCTGACAGAAAAAATAGATATCTATATTGATATCCTTAAGTAATTTATTTAGCAGCAAAAGGATAAAATGTAATACCTTAAATTACATGGAAACTAGAGGATATGGAACAAGATCGTTTCCATATTTGAAATCAGCATATTAAAAATAGTAAAAAGAAATTTTTAAAAAATCATGCAACGAGATTTTTTTAAAATTTGTTGTTCTGTGCTATTATAAATAATTTTGGTCAGCATTTTCTTTCATCTTTTAATTTTAGTTCTTCTTCTATTGCAACATTTAAGATTAACAGAGGAAAGCAAATCCTAACTAAAATTATGATTAATAATAGGTTTGGTTTGTTGGGTTTTTTGGCATATCAACCTTTGTAGGTTATTTAACGCCAAATCCATCTTTATGTAAATAATCTGTTCTTTTTAAAACAATTCAGTTTAGTATAAGTACAGTTTAATAGTCAAAAACATTTATTTCAAACTATTCAAGAAGTTATATGTAATAATTCAGTTAAGTGTAAATACAATTTTAATGTCGAAAAACAGTTCTATTTCAAATAATTCAGTTAAGCATAAGCACGCAGTTTAAATGTAAGTACGGTTTAATTGTCAAAAACATTTCTATTTTAAGCTATTCAGTTTACTCAAACAATTCAGTTTAGCA
The DNA here is from genome assembly GCA_963585895.1 of Sepioteuthis lessoniana. NCBI lineage: Eukaryota > Metazoa > Mollusca > Cephalopoda > Myopsida > Loliginidae > Sepioteuthis > Sepioteuthis lessoniana. The sequence goes on from OY757909.1 coordinate 88,605,824, forward strand.
TAAGAATGCTGTTAGTTCTATTTAACCCATAGATAGGGCCTTATCAGGTGCTACCACTCCGGGCCAGAGTGGACCTGGGAGCGATGGTAATGAAGGGGTACTCCGCATTCCCCAAAGCTCCAGCATTGCTGGAACGTCACCATCAGATTGTTTAGTGTCATATACAGGACACTCGTTAGGTGGGGGGGTCTTACCCCTCTGCAGAGGTGCAGTCAGTGTATTCTACAGCCCCACCCGACTGGGCAAGATTAATAATAGTAATGATCATTCACAATACTTTATCTAATTATCAATAACAGTTTCTTCATATAGATGAGTCATTATAAGTTTTAACTTTTCTCTATTAGGGTTGTTTCCGTGATTTTGTATGATTTTATTTGTCTTGTATCTGATTGGACAGACTCCAAAGTTTAGCAGTTTGTCCTTGTGTAGATAATATAGCAAACATTTTATGACCTATCCATCTATATATCTACTTCATTCCAATTAAGTCCATCTATCTATCATATACTTAAACATCCTAAACATTTATTTTATAAAAAGTTAATTGTCTTCAAAACCAAAGATTTCAAGACTTTTAAAATTTCAAGTGGAGCATTGTGCTGCCAAAACGGATATTATGAGATTTTCAACCAAACTCTACAACACTGAAACTCTGTAACCAAAAGAAACCCACTCGACTGTAGAATACAGTCTCTGCAGAGGAGTAAGACTTTCGCCTAAACAGATATCCTGCATATGATACTAACCCATCTGATGGTGAGTCTCCAGTCCGGGGGCTTTGAGAAATGTGGAGTACACCATTATTATCATTACTCACGGACACACGGGGGGGGGTCTCAAAGTGTAATGGTTATTGTGATGGACTGTAGAATCGTAGTAATCGAGTTCCAACTTCAGTTGCGCTATTACGTTCACTTTCGGACAAATACCCTTGGAAAAGGTATGAAATGCCTTATCCTCACAGCTATGGGTTCAATAGTACCACAACTGTTGTTCTAGAAGGATGACTTTGGCATTAAATAACCAGCGAAAGTTTTTGATATACCATTAAACAAAAACAAAAAAAACAAAAACAAATTACAGGTACACTCTGACCTGGATTGGCAGTACCTGTAAGAGTACCATCAATGAATCAAATAGAAATATGTAATCATTTTCTAAACTTGTAACCATCTAACTATGCAAACAAATTACTAAATTTGAATTGAATTATTAATATTACCTAGAAAGTCTTGAAACCATTAACTATACACAAATAAAACAACTAGTATTAGCTAGCAATACTTGAAACCATTGAACTGTGTGCAAATAGATGAGTTCTGGGCCGTTTAAAAATAATGCTACTTACAAACTATTTGTTTAAAAATCATATGTATTTAATGCATATATAAACGGGATTTGAGGTTAAATAACCTTCGAGGGCTGATGTACCATAAAACCAAACCAACCAACCTATCAAAAATGAAATTGCATTAATATATATAAGACGTGTTTCTTTTTTGTTTTCTTTATTGCAACATATTCATATATTTGGTTAATGTAGTAAAAATCACGACAAATATACAAAATACTGAACATAATTCTTTTAACTCGAAAGAAAAGTGTTTAATTATATTGAAATAGGTTAAAATACATCATATTAACTGAAACTGTCACATGAAACATAGAGAAATATGTAAAGTGAAGTAGTTGTTTGGTTTGGTTTTATGGCATATCAACCATTGTAGTCTATTTAATACCAAATCCATTTTTATACATATAAACAGTTTTATTTCATACAATTCAGTTTAGAATACGTACAGTTTTTTGTTTACACACAGTTAAATGTAAAAACAGTTCTATTTCTAACAGTTCAGTTTAGCATAAGTACGCAGTTTAAATGTTAAAACAGTTCTATTTCAAACAATTTGGTACACAGTTTAGTTCTATTTGACCCAAAGATAGGATCCTATCGGGTGCTACCACTCCGGGCCAGAGTGGACCTGGGAGCGATGGCAATAAAGAGGTACTTTGCATTCCCCAAGGAATTATTAGATCGTTTAGTGTCATATCAGGACACTCTTTGGGGGAGTCTTACTGCTCTGCAGAGATGCAGTCGGTGTATTCTGCTGCCCCTGGCGACTAGGCCAGTAGTTGTTTGTTGTCATTTAATAAATAATAATAATGTAATAAATCAGCTTTCGACCCCCACCGCATTCATCGACAACCTTTTCTGACCAGCAAGTATTTATCGATCCCTTGAATTCTTCTATCGACCCCAAGTGTCGATATCAGCCACTTTGGTGAACCCTGGCTTGTAAAATAAAATCAAGATAATTTAATTACAACTAACACTACGTACTACAAACGTCAATATGATGATAGAAAACGGTTTCACACTAAAAACAAAGGCAAGAAGAAAAAGATACCTCGCAGAAACTATTTCGGATACAGACTTTGTGGATGATCTAGCTCTTCTTGCAATACACCTGCTCAAGCCGAATCTCTGCTGCATAGCCTGAAGCAGGCAGCAAAAGGTATTGGTCTCAATGAAAACGCAGATATAACAGAGTTTATGTGTTTTAATCAAGATGGCACCATCTTCTCATTAAATGACAAGTCTCTGAAATTAGTGGACCAGTTCACATACATCGGTAGCAATATCTCATCAACAGAAAGTGATGTCAACATACGGATAGGTAAGGCATAGACTGCTATTGGCAGGTTATAGACCATATGGAGAGCTATTCTTTCTAATGAAATAAAACGGGAAATATTCCAAGCTGTAGCCGTGTCAGTACTACTGTATGGCTGCACCATTTGGACTCTATCGAAACGCATGGGAAAAAAAGCTAGATAGGAACTACACTAGGATGACAGCTGCAAGATTTCTTACCTCCCATCTCATAAACGAGCAAGACACGCTGGGCACTGCAAGTGAAGCAAGAATGCACTCAAAAGCGACGTTCTCCTGTGGACTACTGCACATGGACACACCAGTGTTCGATGACCTGCAAAAGCTAACATTCATCAGCTCTCATATATATATATATATAAACAGGATTTAACATTAAATAACCCACAAGGGTTGATATCCCATAAAATACAACCAAACCATTCCCCAGCTCGGTTTGGACACTGGATGACGTCTAGAAAACCTACCAAGAGTGTTGACCAATAGAGACGGGTGGCAAGAGAGAGTAAAAGAAATCTGTAATTTTTGAACGCTTTGATGATGATGATGATGATGATCACTACTTGTGTATTTGGGCGCCTTGTGTAGAAAATGGCTGACGAGTTAGGCTAGCTGACAATTGTTACTGAGTGTGATTCTCACAGGGTGTCCTCTATTTCTGACTTTGTCGCAAACTAAGCCTAGTAAATGAACACAAAGAGTGCATGTAAAAGTGACGACCTTTCTAATTTTTTTGCATAGTTAAAACTTTTGCCTGAAGAAGCATAAAAAAATCTTATTTATTTGATTGTCTAATTTTTTTTAATATCTTTTTTTTTTGTAAACTTTTGTCTGTGTTTTTCTATTTTCTTTTCCCTTGTTTTTTTCCTAATTTAAAAAAAAATTCTTCAGCATGAATCTTCTTTGTGAGCTTTAAAATTTGTAAACTTTAAATTTGAAGTATTAAAAAAACAAACACACAAACAAAAAACAAACAAACAAAACACAAGATGATAAAAGTAAATCTTTCAGTGACTTTAATCCCCTCTGTGTGTGTCCATGTGTGTGGGTGAGTCGGTTCTTTGTCTCTCTCAAAACACCTGTATCAACAATGAAGCTCTTGTAAATGAGATTTGCAAAATGTGGAATGTGAATTACCACTCAACATGGCAAAGATGCGCTTTCTAAGGAGTTTTAGATGAACAACTTTAATATTGTGGAACTAATTGTCTTTACAGAAAGAAAAGAAAAAAAAAAGGATGAAAAGGAAGTTGATATATAATAGCATAAGAAATATAATGATTTTATCAATCATAAAACATGCAGTTTAAAAGTAAATCCGAAAAAATATTCCCGTGATCAAAGGTATAGAAGAAAATGGAGGAAGGAAACTGACTATTTTAAAACTCCCTTTGGGACCCAATAAAGGGAAAACTAAAAGGTTTATACATATTTACCCAACCCCTCCGCTCGGGCAGGATATGATACAAGGTCAATTTTTTATGCGGAGTTTAGCAGGTTTGAATTCAGAGTTTTCCTTCTCCTAGACTAGTCGCCTCATCAAGGCTGAAGAACCTAGTCTGCCCTACTATTTACCCATAGCTGGAGGGAGAATAATTGGATTCATACTTTTCCCAAGGGTGTTAGTGCAATGTGAAATGCAATCAGTCTCGTCCAGGATTTGAACTCGTGTCGCCGTGTCCATTTCCTACGACGATAACCATTACACCACGGGCACCTCCAACTAAAAGGTTTATAAATAATTGTTCTCCTTGCCAACTGCATTTCTATTGATATTATACATTAATAAATTTCATAAAATGTTGGAGGTGACTCTTTAAGAAGGTGCTGTGTTGTCTGCTGCCGAACATAAGTACTCTGTGTGTGTATGTATGTGTATATGTGTGTGTGTGTGTATATAAGGAGGTAATCGTCTTTTGGTGATCGGTGTTCGCCTCGTTGTATAACTTTTACAACTTTTGGTGGCTGATCTTGGAGAGGAGTCACGGGTTTTTAAGGTCAGTTGTTTGGGGTCCGGGGTTGCTGCTAGCCGCTTATTCTGTTATTTGCTTCTAATATCCAGGGAAAGGCATGAACCTATCTCTCCCCCGCTTCTCTATTAAGTTGGAAAGACTGAGTTCTCTTGCCTTGGTAAGGCAATTAATCTAGAAGAAAGAAAACCCTGTAATCCGCAGTCCATGTATTTCCGGTTGCGTAATCTCCCACCTACGTTGTGTTGTTTTTCTCGGTAGGTTCTGGTCGTAATTCATGAGTCCGAGACAGGTCCACAAAAGAAGAAAAAGACGAAAACAAAAAGTTGAATAAATGTTGGTTAACTGAGGAGGGGTGTGTATGACACTTCTCAAAATGACGGTTTATGGAGTCCTCACTTTTGCTACGTAAGCAGCTGGTGACATTCCCTTAACTAAAACTAAAGTTGACTGCAAGGTTTTCAGCTTGAGTTGCCTGTCTCCACTCTGTCTCTCTCTAGTTCTCTCTGAATCTGTGGTCCTTTCTCCTCTGTATCCTTTCTGTGGTCTCATCTCTATATCTTTCTTTAGTCCTCTCTTCTCACCATATCTACATCACTGTATCTCTGGCATTTCGGTATCTGTTTAATCTTAGTCCATTCTGTCAGCCAATCTCTGTATCTGTTCTGCTAACTCACTTTACTTACATATATGCAAGGGTGAACATTCCTATTTTCGGATTTTCGGACACCCATAGACTGGACATAAAAATATTGTCAGACTGTATGTCTCTAGGAGACCCAAAAAGGAGTGATAATAGAATTGAAACGCCTTTCAAGTCGTGGCTTCACTTTAATCTGACCATCTCCTCTTATACTCGCAAGGCCGAATTATTGGCTCAAAATACATACTGTCACACACATACTCAACATAACCACGCAAATATGTTTCGGGCTTTATATGGACACACACATATACTCGCATACGCATATACATACCTATAGTCACCTCACGACCATATATATGTATATACCCTCAGGTAGATACGTACAAACATACATGTACTCACATCTACTCATATTTTCACTCATGTGCACACACATATAGCCAAGACTGTACACTACCACACCAGTGTCAATAACGTAGCATCACATCCTGTCCTTTGAGAAAGATTTGGGTAAATACATACTTTACACTGGCAAGTCCCCGCTTAGGTCCTCAAATCTTTTGTTAAACCTCTAGTCGTAAGTTTCAATGTTCATTTTACAGATGAAAATACCAAGCGGATTTTGTAAAACTGCCGAAGCTTATCTATTATGAAAGGAAGTGATGGACGTCTAGCAGTATATTACAAAGAATCTCCTGTTGTATGAAACTATACCCGATCAAAAGTAGCACAGCATGACGAGATTTACATGACCTTGTTCCGGACAAAGTCACGCTAACTGAATAACAGCAAAAGCCCGGCAGAGAAACTGGCATATTTTTCGTAAGTGCCAAAAGTCGCTGTTTAGAATTAGCATTTAGAACATTGGTTTCCTTTAATAGTATCTTTTAATTTATTTTTTATTATTTTAGTTTGGTTTCTTACAACGCTGTCTAGTACATTAGCCATTTACACCATATGACCAAATAAGGTTTATGCAAGTGTTGGCTGAAAAGTTCATAGGCTGACCATGAGGTTTATTTTCCAACGTAGTCCATCTTGCAGTCCATTTACTTCTGTCATCGGTGTTTCAGTGTTTGGATTCCATTGGTTAAATACTCTTGGGAAAGTTATGAACATACATATTCCCTCAGCTATGGGTTAAATAATACGACTACTGTTCTAAAAGGATGACTTGGATATCAAAAAACTTACGAAGGTTGATATACCATTAAACAAAGATACCAAACTGAACCACTGGTCAAAAAAGCAGATATGATGTCATCATATGAACTTTTCAGCCAATGAACTTTTCAGCTCACCCTCATTATTGATCGCCAAATGATTGGCATCAAGGTTATCATTGCTGTCTTTTTCTTTTTCTTTTTTTTCCTTCTTCTTTTTTAGGGGGTGTCCTCGTGGTGTAATGGTTAAAGCGATGGACTGCGGGATCGTAGTACGTGAGTTCGTATTCCAGTCGCGCTATTACGTTCACTTTCGAGCAAATACCCTTGGGAAAGGTATGAACCCCCTTATCCTCCCAGCTATGGGTTAAATAGTACCATTACTGTTCTTCTAGGAGAATAGCTTTGGCATTAAATAGCCTACAAAGGTTGATATGCCATTAAACAAACAAACCAAACTTCTTTTTTACTTTTTCTCACGCTAGTGGTTTTAACACTATTTTTGTTACTTTTTTCTCACGCTAATGGAATCAATACTATTTATTTTGTCTTATTTTTCTCACGTTAGTGGTGATGATATCATTTTTTGTTATTGTTTTCTCACGTTTGTGGTACTAATACTATTTTTTGTTTTATTTCTTTCTCACGCTAGAGTTGTTAACATCTATTTTTTTCTTGTTTTATTCTATTTTATTTCTCTTTGAATGAAGTATTGCCAATCATTAAATTTGATAAATGATCGGTCATAACTGCTGCAATATTAGCGGCTATAGTAGCTTAGCAGTTAAGCAGTCGGCATAGATAGACTTCATCGAGACTAGAAGAAGACCTTAGTTCTTGTCTCACCTCTTGCTTATCCTTTATTATGATCTCTGTGTTATTCCTCGCAGTCTAAGACTTCTTTTTTATTTTTAGATTAATTATTGTCAGTGATTATCATAAATTTTGACAATTGCTTTCTTTTATGTTTAACTTTTATTTGCCTTTTTATGATAATCTCACTGGGAGCTCTCATACAGAGACAACTATTTGTATAAGGGGAGGTCTTACTCCTCTTCAGGTTAGGTTAGATTATTTGGTTTAATGCCATATCAACCCTTGATGGTTATTTAATGCCAAAACATATATATATATATATATATATATATATGATTTTTATTTGTTAGGTTAGTTTTATAATGTTCGGAACTAATTCTTCGTCGCCACTTTTGTAATGTTCCGTGAGGTGGGTAATTTTGGCCGATACTTCAAATTTCTTCACTCTCGTACAATGCCAAATACTGAATATGAAATGCTAAACAATACTAAGTCGCAATGTTACATTTCACATCTATTTTGCATACGTACATGTCTCGCTACTCTCATGTCAGACCTCTGACTGGCCTATTTATATATCCACCACTTATAGTTACGTGAACTCCAGTTGCACAATCCATTTCAACACTTGTGTTTGTTGGCCAGAGATCCGTGTTCAAATCACGAGACAGTATCGATGCATTCTTCTAGGTTATTTGGTTTAATGCCATATCAACCCTTGATGGTTATTTAATGCCAAATCCTGTTTATACATTTTTAAGTGAACAGTTTTTAACTTTATTTTTTAACGAGCCAGACCTCATTTGTTTGCACACAGTTAAATGTTTACATTTGGTTGTATTTCATGGCATACAAACTTTTGTGGGTTTTTTTAATGCTCAATATTGTTTATACATAAAGGATTTGTAAGCTAATTGTGTGTACTCATTTTAGAACTAGCAAGAGAGCTCCTTTATTTGCACACAGTTAAATGGTTCCATGGATTTGCTGTTTTATGGCTTATCAACCACTATGGGTAATCTAATGCCAAATCTTGTTTATGCATATACGATTTGTAAGCTAAATGGTTCCATGGGTTAGGTGTTTTATAGCATATCAACCACTATGGGTTATTTAATGCCAAATCTTGTTTATACTATTTGTAAGCTAATAGTATGTACTCGTTTTAAAACGAGCAAAAGAACTCATTTGTTTGCACACTGTTAAATGGTTTCAAGTATTGCAATTTATTGAAATATTGTTACCTATTCAACATTATTCATTCGTTTGCGTACAGTTAAATGGCTTCAGGGAATTGCTATATAATAATGATAGTTCAATTGAACATGGCTCTTTTGTTTGCACTCAGTTAAATGGTTTCAAGTATAATAAACGATTAAACAATTTTATTTGACACATTGATGTCTTAACCTTCTGAGATTCAGTCAGTGTGTTCAAGTTGTAATTCTATTTATCAAGTATTCCAAACTAATTTAATACTAATCATTTGTTTGCCCACACTTAAATGGTTTCAAGTATAGTAAATGATAAGATATTTTTATTTGAAACATAGATATGATCATAACAGATACTAACACTTCGGGTCAGAGTGAACCTGGGATTAATAGCCATGAAGGGGTACTCCACATTTCCAAAGTTTTAAGACTGGAGCCTCACCACCTGTTGCACTTAAGTTTTCTACCCAGGACACTCATTTTCGAAGAGTCTTACCCCTCTGCAGAGGTGCAGTCAGTGTATACTACAGCCAGTCGATAGGGCAGATTGTTTAGCGTGAAATAATATCTTATTTTCATAATTTTTCCTCGTTATTTTACCACTAAATATAATTAATATTCTAGGTACAATACGAAAAGAATGGCGGAAAATGTGGCGTCTGTGGTGACCCGTACGATGGACCTCGCGAAAATGAGGTCGGTGGTAAATATGCTAACGGCATTGTCGTGCGCAACTACACGGCTGGTCAAGTAATGAAAGCTCGCGTTAACCTGACGGCCAATCATAAAGGTTGGTTCATGTTCAGCATTTGTCCCAAGAATCGATACGACGAGAAAGAAACGGAGGAATGTTTCGAGAATTACCCACTCAAAATAGCCGACACAAACGATGTTCACCTCATAGTGAAAGCAGAATGGGGATCCAAATCAATTGTGGTCCCACTGAACTTGCCAAAAAATGTTGTCTGCGATTTTTGCGTATTTCGATGGAAATACAACGCCGGTAAGCTTTATTTATGATTATGTGTAAATTTCTTGTATTAAGAAAGAGTTCTTCGTTTATCATGCTTAGCCATATAACATAATACGAAGTTGGTTGAAAAAGTTTTACGCTTCACACAGAAGGAAGAGTCTCAGCTGAACCTTTTGTTGTGGTAACACACAACTATTTCTCATAAAACAAGAAAAGTCCATTCAGATGTCTGTCTTAATTTCTGTGCAGATGAGTCACATACAAAAGTAAGAGGTGTACGACAAATCAAAAACTAGGTGGGGCTTAGAACTTTTTAAACAATCTTCGTATGAAATTCTTAAATAAATGATAAGCAAACAATATTAGAAATGAGACGTAAAAATGACTTATGCCTTTGGGACAGTGTAATGTAATGAATGGTAAATAAAATAAAATAAAATAAAAAGGTTTCATCTACTTCCAACATTTCAATTTGCTTGAAAATCAGGCTAGTCGTTAAACACACACACACACACACACACACACACACACACATATATATATATATATATATATATATATATATATATATATATATATATACACACGAGAGTCATTCAATGTATTGGGGAAAATATTTTTGAAAGAAGCAAAACAATTTTTAGAACTTTTTCCATAAATGTAATCTATGCATTGTTTGGAATTGGTTTATTGCAATAATCATCTTAATCTCGCAGAAATATTGTTTTTGAGGTAAAATGGTGACAAACAGCAAATCTAGTGAAATTTACAAAATAATGTGTAATGTGTACGGAAAAGTCTATTTGAGTTCAAAGAATGTTTACAACTGGGCTAAACATGGTTTTGCTACTACGATTTTGCGTCGAAAAGACAGTCTATGGACTGGAAACAAACTGACGGTAAGGAAAAAGTTTTGATCGCAGCAGTCGGTAAAGAAGGTCATGCTGACAGTCTTCGGAGATATGAAAGCATCCATTGATTTCCTTTAAAAAGTGCAACTGTAAACAGTGGTCCCAATTGCCAATACGCTTGGCAATATTTACCTTATTTCTTGAATGACCATCATATATTCGATTAGTAGGTTTTGGTAAGCCGCTTTTTTTTGTTTTATGCTGATTTCTCTTTTCTTTTTTGATATATATAAATGTTAAAAAATTCTCTATTTCCTCATTTTTGCTGTCTGATGTTTGTAGTGTTATAAACAGCATGAAACTTAAATTAATAGCGTTTATTTGCGTTCGCAATGTTTTAGCACTAGACACCAATTAGATTGATTGGATTGGTCTTTCAGCTTTGGTAAGGAAACCAGTCTATGAGAAAGAAAACTCTGAATTTAAATCAGCCGTACTTCGCTTGAAAATGGATCTAGTGCTACATCTTATCAGCAGTGGAGGGGTTGGGTAAATACATACATTTGACTTACATACATCGTTCAAATCCCTGAACATTTAATAGCTCATCATGTACTCATAGTACTCACAATAATGCTCATTATGCACCTGTAGTACTCATAATAATGCTCATTATGTACTCATAGTACTCATAATAATGCTCCTCATGTACTCATAGTACTCATAATAATGTTCATCATGTATTCGTAGTACTCATAATAATGCTAATTATGTATTCCTAGTACTCATAATAATGCTCATCATGTACTCATAGTACTCATAATAATGCTCATCATGTACTCATAGTACTCATAACAATGCTCATTATGTACTCATAGTTTGTTATAAAGAATATACTGTTCAGGACCTGCTGTCATTCGATGGAGATCAAGGTTATTTTGGTGACCACATCACTGGTATGTTCAGTTTGAACCTCACTGAGTGTTTTCACTACTGTAGCTTTGTGTCTAAACCAACCTCATTTACTGACATGAAGCATACTGTAGTTCAGTGATTACAAACAAGTCTCACAATGCTTCTACAGTGATTTCCTTCCTCACCCTTGCTTAATGAATGTAGACATGTATTGATCACTGAATTAAATAAGTATTAATTTTTGTAGTTAATTGATAATAAACGTTTTTACACAATCTGTCTCGATAGTGTAAAAATCAACTTCATCTTTCCCCCAATTAGCAACCATGGAGGTACATTTTGATTTTTGGGAAAAGGGAATAAAAGAATTCGAATCGGGACTAGCACCACAGAAATAGTATTTGGGGACAAAAACTCATTCAAAAACAGCGTGTGTAGAAAGTAGCATAAAATTCTTGCGGAATCAATCTTTCTTGTCACTAATTCAATCAGAATGTGTAACAGAATGTCAATAATTGTAAGGAACGCCGTGCTGAAGTTTTGAAACTGCTATTTATGGTTGGTTCGTTGGGTTTTATAGCATATCGATGCTTGTAGATTATTTAATGCCAAAACCTGTTTATACATATATTTATTGAATATATACGATATGAAAACGAATATTTTGTAGATAACATTTTTAAACGAGTTCGAGTTCATTTGTTTGCACTTAGTTAAATGGTTTCAAGTATTGCTATTTAACACTAATTATTATATTCAACATTATTAATTCGCTTGTGCACAGTTAATTGATTTGTTGGATTTTATGGCATATCAACCTTAGTAGGTTATTTAACGCCAAATCCATTTTTATGTAAATAATCTGTTCTATTGAAAACAGTTCAGTTTTGCATAAGTACACAATTTAATTGTCAAAAACATTTCCATTTCAAACTATTCAAGCAGTGATATGTAGCAATTCAGTTAGTGCAAATACAGTTTTAATGTCGAAAAATAGTTCTTTTTGAAATAATTCAGTTAAGCATAAGCACACAGTTTAAATGTAAGTACGGTTTAATTGTCAAAAACATTTCTATTTCAAGCTATTCTGTTCAGCATAAGTATGGTGTTAGTTCTATCTAACCCATAGATAGGGCCCTATCAGGTGCTACCACTCCGGGCCAGAGTGGACCTGGGAGCGATGGCAATGAAGGGGTACTCTGCATTCCCCAAAGCTCCAACACTGCTGGAACCTCACCATCAGATTGTTTAGTGTCATATCCAGGACACTCGTTGGGGGTGGGAATCTTACCCCTCTGCAGAGGTGCAGTCAGTGTATTCTACAGCCCCAGCTGACTGGGCAATGTGCACAGTTAAATGGTTTCAAGTCTAGTGAATGATTGAATAGCTCTATTTAACCCATAGATGAACCCTAACAGGTGCAACTACTCCGGGTTAGAGTGGACCTGGGGGTAATGGCAATGAAAGGATACTTCACATTCTCCTAAGCTCCAGAACTAGAACCTCACCATCAGATTTTTTCGTGTCATATCTAGCCAAGTCATTTGAGCGGAAGTCTTATCTCTCTGCAGAGATGCTGTCGGCGTATTCTATACCCCCAGGCAACTGGGCTGCATTACTTATGATTATGGTATCCATCTGTTTCACTAGATTCAATGGATCTAAGTCTTGATCTCAGTACAGTCCCGATCAAGATTGTATAGAAGACCGGCTGTTGCTCATGCTGAAGATCTCCTCCTGATACCGATGTTGTCCAAGGAAAGGGTAAAATCCTTTAAAACTTGCTATTAGTATCACCACAAGACTTGCCCGAACGTGGTTGAACACAACGTCGGATTGGCTCAGGGACTCCAGCTGCAGTTTTTTTACCGCCCCACCTCAGCAAGTTATCCTACAATACTGGAAGGTTGTATGAATTCAGAGTTTTCCTTCTCCTAGATTAGTGGCCCTACTAAGGGACTCCAGCTGCAGTTTTTTACCGCCCCACCTCAGCAAGTTATCCTACAATACTGGAAGGTTGTATGAATTCAGAGTTTTCCTTCTCCTAGATTAGTGGCCCTACTAGGGCTATAGAACCTAGTTTAACCCTTTATTTTACCCATAGTTGCGAATGGGGGTAGAAGGTTAGATTCTTACCTTTCCCAAGGGCATGAGAGAAAGAGATTCAGCGTTTATAAGATTTTGTGAGATCATCTTACTTCGAGGTCAACCTGAATCGTGACGAGACTTTTATTTTTCTGGTCACTCTTCAGGACAATGCGACAGAAACGTTTAACATAGGATTATAGAGATAAAGTTCTATACTCTTGGTCGGTTCAAGACATTTTTAGATAGTTAAGAGACTGTGGTAGATGAACCTCTTTATGTTCAGGAACTGAGGATAGTGTGACAAAAATTAGGATTCTCATCGACACCTAATGGTGAGAATTACTAGTTATGAATGAACATTGATCAGATGTTTTTTTTTATAAGAGTTAACAATCAGAAAAATAAAATAAAAAATCAGTTTACATCACCAACTGTCGTCTTTTCTATTTATCTGTTATCAAACATAACTCAAAAAGAGCTAGGGTCTATAGATATTGCAAAAACTTTGACTCACTCTAGTATAATGCTAAACTCGATCCTTGTTTCGTGTGTGTTGAATCAGCTAAACCATACAAAATAGACATTTAGCTGAAAGCTTCAGATCCAGAAACCAATGACATCCATTTTCCCCATGTCTTTTTTTCGACGACAAGGAAATCAAAACTGAAAAACTGTGTTGTTTTTATATTTGTTGTACGAACAGTATCCATCAAGAGAGTAAAGATGTTAACCTCTCTTGGATGTTCATTAACTTCTAATTCATCACAGAAAAAACGCAGTTTAGTGTTAGCTTAAAATCCCACCTCTCAGGTCAGTTTTCAGTTAGTACTTGTTATATACCACCCATTGGTCAAGTGGGTAGAATGTTTGCCAATGGTCCGGGAGACCAGGGCTCAATCCCAAGTCGAGTCATACCAAAGACTAAAATAATTGTACTTGCTGCTGCATAGTTTAACACTCATTATAAGGGATGGATCAAGGTTAAAGTGGAGCATCCAGGGAAAGGAGTAACGCTCTCTCCTACACCTCGGTGTAGTAGCTGTTGAAAAGAGAGCCTGTGTTGGTCGCCGTTGACTACAGTCGCCAACTTTACTTTACTTTTACTTATAATATTCCGAATATTTTTAAGAATTGTATGAACATCAAACTCTTGATAAAGAATGGTAGTTACAAAGGTCATGAAGAATTATTTTCCAAAACAATTCGAATTCTCTTCATAATATCTAAATTACTATTTTTATTTAAACTTTATTCTAAGATTCTGGTGCTTTTTTAGCGTAGACCTTCATCTTCATCTTGTTTAATGGTCATATTATTATACTCTGTGTGAGTTTTCACATCAATACTAGCTGATGGCCTTCATTGGGACCTAAGTGACAGCAACTTTCCTCGGTTTTCCTGGTTTCTTCTCAATGTTCTTGTCGGTATTACTAGTTTTGTGACTTGGATGATTTCAATCCTTCTACAGAGCTCCGGTTCTCCAGTCTCTTTTTTCCGGCCAGAAGACTTAGTGTTAATTAAAAGGAAGAAAAGAACCTGACAATTGATGGATTTTGCTGTTCCAGCAGACAATGAAGCGAAAATAAAAGAAAGCGAAAAGATAGATTGATACTTGGAGCTTACCAAAGAGCTGAAGAAGTTGTGGAACATGAAAGTGTCAGTGACACTAATTTTATTTGGCGCGATTGAAATGTTCTCTAAGTTCTTGAACGCCTTGTTTGATCAACACACTTTGAAAATGATTTCCCAGGTTGAATCATTTCTATGCCCAGATGAACAAGGGACACCTGGGGAAGTCTGGAGGATACAGCGGTCGAAACGTTGGTTTTAACTTGCCACAATAAAGATGAGAAAAACAGTCCGAAAAATCACACGTCAACTCTCATCTAAAAAATTCAGACATATAACGTTCCCAAAGGTTTGGACATGAGACTGGAGGAATCAAGAATCAAGGAAAAAATCTAGACAATATAGATTACCGTACAATTAAGATTGATTAGAATACCTAGAAGAGTCCTGGAGGTCTGAGAAGACTTTCTGTCATTCAGACTTTTGTGAAAAACCACCAGTTAAAATTGGTGTGAAAAACTCGCATTCAATCATAGAACGCTAATGAAAATCATAATGAACATTGAGTTAATTGTGTTGAAACTCGATGTCAAAAAAGCAAAATACAGGGTGAGCACAGAAAGACTTCCTTTGAGGGTGAACGCCATCTTGGATTTCATTGTCCTACAGCGAAGGTAAGGGTGCACAGAAATTCTTCGGGTGAGAAATAAAGCACTTTGAGTTAATGTACGTTATGTCATCATATTAATGAAGCTATTCTAAAAAGTTTTGGAGCTATGACCTGTTGAAATTGAGAAGTGGTTTAGTGCTCACTTCGTATTTCAGTAAAGTTGTAATTTATAAATCTTCAATGTGTAAAGTCGTAATTTGTTAAGTTCTATGAGTAAATTTGTTCGTAAAAAGTTGTAATTTATAAGTTGTATGTATAAGGTTGTAATTGTGGCTATAATATTTGTCGTTGCCTCCCACCAGACAGGACTTGACAAGGTTGTAATTATGGCTTATTCGATGTGTATATCATTTATGAATTTTATTTACATAAATCTCATTAAAGATATTTGTATTTATTTCACTTTAATTCACTTTTTTTTTTTTTTTGTTTATTCTCCAATCAAGGCAACAGTTGGGGAGTGGACCCAGTGACAAATAAAGGTTGTGTTGGCTGTGGGAACCAGGAACAGTTTTACGGTTGTGCCGACATAAGTATATTTGGAGATTCAACTGCTGCATCCGCTGGTTTGGATGGAAACTGGATTTTTCTACTCTTGGCTTTGTTTATTTTGTTTATCCTTTGTCAAACCGGAAGTCAATAGGTTTTGCTATGAAACATTGAAAAACGAATATTATCTTTCTTTTTTTTATTGAAGAATAATAATAAACAGAAAAAAACTGTAAATTCTTTTAAACTGATTAAATCCAAATAGGAAGGCACATATTTGACTTTATGTATTTTACTTTATTCTCCAAACATGTACATACACACACACACACACACATATATATATATATATATATAGAGAGAGAGAGAGAGAAAGAGGGTGATCTATATACCTTTACATATATCTATATATCTATACTTTTATATATGTGCAATTATCTTTACATATATATATATATATATATATATATATATATATATATATATATATATATATATATCATCAGAATTGGCTTCTATAATGAACAACTATCTTAAAGTTTCTTTTTGCTAAATTCCTGATAACGAGCCTAACCGATTCTGCATTTTCCTAGGACGATCTGTATTCTTAACTCTCACTCTTTCGATGGATTTAAGCCACATATCAATTCTTGAAACTATTAATCTCTATTGTTAGAGACTGAAAGACTCTGACTCTGACTAAGTAATGAAATTTCTTTCTTTTCGCGGTTGTTCAGTTCTTTCTTTCCTTCTTTTCTAATTTTGTCATTTATTTTCTTTCCTTCTTTTTATTTTGCTCTTTCTTTTTATTTAACTTTTTCTTTCTTTCTTTCGTCCTTTGTGGCTTGGTTTTCTTTCTTTCTTTCTTTCTTTCGTCTGTAATATGTAGTTATTTAAGGCATTCCTATTATTTCAAGATGAGAGAATATTATAAAATCTACGATGTTCTTATGGTCATGCATGTAAAACGTTAGTCCTCTTCAATATGGAGTTATTTTTAAAAGACTGTTTATTTAATTATAAGATTTGTTTTAAAGTAATATAAAAGGAGATACCCCCAAATCCCCCAAAAGCAACAGATAAAATCAAAATATTTTCTTGGATTTTTTACACAATAATATTTCTGAAAACATTAAATATTTTTTATACTATTGTCTTTTGATTATTATAAATCTATTTACTTGTTGCTATTGTTCTTGTCAATCATTCAAATTACAGTATCAACGACACCTTAATAGGTGAGTTGCGTATTTCCCTCTAACACTAGAGACCGGTGTTCGAACCTGGTTAGAAAAAACAGGATTTTGAATTGTGGATTTTCAAGGTATCCAGGTTTTTCAGACTTGGGAGATTTTGGCGGAACACAATCTTCCAACTCTTATTTCCTCGATTTGACCTTGTTCTAAGCTAAGTTTAACAATGACAACTTAGTTAACGCCAGCTTATCAACTTAGTTTGCTAAGTTGTGTTCGTTGCCTACGTGTGTCTTTTCACGTGTTCGACCTGCGACGGAAAAGACGAGCAATCGGTTGTTCCCCTTTTGTCTCGTTGCAATTGAGAGGAAAGTGACATACGTCGTTTGACATTGATCACTTACCGCTTAAAAGTTCAGCGAATAAGCTGTTATTGTGTGCTCGGTGGACATGTGCTTCCAACTCTCTGCTGGAATAGGTCTTATTGATAACCCTAAGTCAATAATATTACTGTTGAGGTGAGTATGCGCAGCCTAAGGGTGAATAATACCAAACAAATATACACACATATACACACACACGCAAATACACACACATGCACACACACATCATTAATAAAGCGATCTTGTGCACTATTGGAGGGTGTAATATCAAATACACACACACACATACACACACGCACGCACGCATATTACTGATGAGGCGACCTGCGCACCCTTGGGGTATAAAATAACAAACAAGTACAAACTTACATACGCAAAGACACACACAGACACCACACACACACACACACACACACACACACACACACACACACACACACATATATATATCACTGACTAGGCGATCTTGCGCACCCTTGGAGTGTATAATAACAAATACTCTCACACACACACACACACACACACACACACACACACACACACACACACACATATCACTGATGAGGCAATCCTGCACACTATTGTGGTGTATAATAAACAATTACACACACATACATACGCAAAGACACCCCCCCCCACATATATATATATATATATATATATATATATATATATATATCACTAATGAGGCGATCCTATGCATCCTTGGGGTGGATTATAACAAATCTATGATATATTTTGCTATGAATTTTAAACGAGAATACTATCCATTTCAAGCGTTACGCTTTAAAGAATGCACATCAAATCAAAATAATTTTTGATGGAAGTTTTTTTTTTTTAATTTTTCGTCTTAATCTTGCTTTAAAGTTTCTCCGTTTTCTCCGTTTTCTCCTTTTCGTTTTATGCATAATCTTATTTGGTAGAATCTCTAAAGCTATCAATTTTTCATATCTAATCGAAGCGAAGTGATTTTGAAAGAAATAATAGTGATTTTGATGGGATCCTGAAAGTGTTCACGACATCACTTTGCAGTGTCCTTTAATTGGCCCAAAAATGTTTAATTCCCGGTCACATGACTATTCACCGGTAATTTTGACCATGATGAAGTGAGTTCATGAATCATCAAGAGATTTGACTTGTGTTTAACACAATTAAAAGATCCAAAATGCGCGTAATTGGAGATTATTATATCTCACGATTATTTTTTAATCTCTTACTCCAACTATTTTTGAGAAATATTATCTTAGAAGTTAAGACCTTTTTAATTTTACCCCAGTTTACGGTAGTCGATAAAGTGGCAGAATTATATTTGAAATAATGTAATCGGCTTTTTAACGCATAAAAAGCTCTGATTTTTTTCCCTCTGGTTTTCCCCTTATATTCAAAACTTACGCTTAGCCATTCCCATATATTTAATGATTAAAAAAGTCATTGTTCAAGTGTATAGATTGAAATGGTGTTTCTCATTTTCTAATTGAACCCATTAGAAAACAATTACAATGTGACACAAGTACATGATTAAAAAAAGGTGTCCATTATTCATTAAAAATACACTTTTTTTCAACAAAATTTCTGCTTTGCTCAATTCCCCAAAATATTCTTATCAAAAATATTTATTTCACTTTGTTTTAATTACTTTTATATTACAGACTTGAAAATGGCTAATATTTTATTTGTATAAATATACAAATGCAACTAATAAAACTGTTTCAGAAAACAAACAAACAATAAAAAACAGTGTTGTTATTATTATTATTATTATTATTATTATTATTATTATTATTATTATTATTATTATTATTATTCACTCATTAGAGCTTTTCACATCAGCGTTAGCCGATGGTTTTTCACTGGAGTCTGAATGACAGCATGTCTCCTCAAGTCTCCAGGACTCTTCTCAGTATTCTGGCCGTTCTCAATAATGCTGTCGTTTGGATGGTCTCCACTCGTCCGCCAACTTCCAAGTCCTCTAGTCCCTTTATAATCCTTTAGTTACTGTTCCAAACGCACCAATTACAATTGGTATTATTATTATTATTATTATTATTGCTGTTGTTGTTATTGAATTCGCTGCGCGTGGGGCGACTTTGCGCTAGACTAACGCCTTTAATAACAGAAGGCGTTGGCTAGACATTGCAAGCGGCGAGGTAGCTATGATCTCGTATTATTATTATCATTGCTGAAAATCCCGAACAGGTTTGATATATTTGATTTAGCAATGTAAAAGGTTAGTTAGTCCAAGAAAGATGCACAGCAAATACCAAAGTATGCAGTTTGGAGGGGATTTAATAATAATAATTCTCATCCATACATTTTGGGCAATAAAAAAAAGAAGCAGATTATATTTTTGTACATCAGCGTTGTTGTCTTTCTCAGCAATACATCTTCGAATGAGACTTGTTTCCCTAATCTAAGATTTAGTAAAACCTGAGATTTAGTAAAAGTATTCATTCAGCATATCACAAATGGGTTGGGCTTATAATTGCCTCCCAGCGCCTAATATGCCGTAAACTTGAAACATTCTGAATTGTACGGATCTGTTTTGTATCTGCCCAGCTGTATACAAGTAAGACACGTTCCTGTATCAAAGGCATTGTGGGGACGGATGAATTAATAGAGTTTAATTTTCTAAAAATTGAACCAATAATAAAATACGAAAATGAAATAAAATAAAACAAAATATTTCACAATTTCAATTCCAACGAAAGTTAAACAAAAAATAACCTCTTCGGGCATTGCCAGCTCATCGAATAGACCACATCTAATCTAAATCAGCTAACTTGGAGTAAGCTGAAAGCCAATTTGGTACAAAAAATCCCCATTGCATTTATCATGTGGTTTAGAGTGTCAGTCTCCTGAAAGAAGCTGGGAAGGGGAGTCCGCATGGCGTTGTGGTTAACGTGATAGACTTCAACATCATAGAAAGAGAGTTGGATTCCAGTTGCGCTATTACGTTCATTTTCAGAATAATATCCTTAAGAAAAGTATGAAACTCCTAATTCCTCCTAGTAATAGGTTTGTAGCGTAAATTTCATATACATACACAAAATTCGCACTCACATTTTTAAACCAATCAACAAACATTAGAACATTCTAGAAAAAAAAGGATCCAAACCACATACAGAAAATTCGCGCCCATAGATTTTTTTACCCATAAAGTACTTTCCCCCAAAAAAACATTCATACCCGTTTTGATCCTCTTAGGAGTTATAAAAAGAAAGCGATGGACCAATTCACCAGAGAGTTCGCTGCTAAAGACAACAAAACTACGCTACTGGACTGTTTCCTTACTCCACCAAAACCTGGGAGGTACCACGCTGTCTAGCAAAGACATTCCCACTTATCCTTACACCAAAGGCGAAAACAACAACAACAACAACCACATTGGCAGAACAACAACAACCACATTGGCGAAAACAACAACAACATTGTAAGTTCCTTGGCACAATATTCCTGCTGAATAATAAATCTTTATTTTAAAATTATTCAGGTTTTGATTTTGTTTTGTTAGGGAAATTATTTGCGAGGAACATGTACTGCCTCCAAACTTCATTTTATACTTTCGACACATCTCGCAATATCCCCGACAGGTTAAATAGTACTACCACTGTTCTTCTACAAGGATAGATTTGGCATTAATAACCCGTGATGGTTAATATTGTTATGCAATTTCAATCGAAATCCTTTTCGATTTACTAATTCATTTCATACCCACTCATCAACAAAACGAATAAATAAATGGATAAATTCGAGAAGAAAATCCAGCGAGCTTACATTTCGATTGAAGAAAGGTATCAATAACCGGATGTTGTCTGAACAGAAGGTAATTACAAAAATAATAAAACACGTTGCTGCGCAAGTAGGCTCCAGGTATGCATCTAGTTGAAATGTAAAAATCAACTTACGAATAAAAAACCTTTTTCAACCAATCAGAAACTTTCCCACCAAATCCCTCCAGAGCCGATTCTTTCCCCAACAGAGCAAAAAAAAGAAAAAAAAAAAAGAAAAAAAGAGGTTCCCACAGACTTGAAAGCAGTTCACGCAACGCTTTGGTACGGACCACCTGACATTCGTGCCGGGTTGGTATCAATGACAAGCAAAGATTCACATTGCACTTGGCCTGATAAATTATTGACAAGCATTGACAAGCAAGGATTCACGTAGCTTTTTTTTTGTCTGGTGAATCGATGACAAGCAATAACAAGCATTAAAAAGCAGAGATTCACATAGAATTTAGTGAATTAATGTCAAGAAATGACCCACTTGCACCTAGCTTTCGAGCCTGGTGAACCTATGACCAACAGTGCATGAGTCTCGATTCATGCGCGACCTCCCGTAATCTCCACTTCAAAAAGACCTTGTATCAAATCCTTCCAGGCGAGAGGTACAGATAAATATCGCATGGTATTCGTGCCAGGGAGTTATTTTTATCCGACTAAACTTGTCCTTAGGTGGCCCTCCTTCTTTCAGGATTTATCTACTTTGCAGGGTTGGGTTTATTGCTTGGCATCTGATGTACCTCAATAAGGGAATACCTACGGAGTCAAGTATTTTTTGCACCTACAACGCATGAGTCTCGACTCGTGCACCGCCTCCAACATAAAATGGCCTTGTGCTATATTCTAACACGGTGGAATGACAGATAAATAGCGTTCACGCCACACTTCGGACAAGAGTAGTAACGAGTACCGGCTTATCAATAAACAACACCCTGACAAACCACTGAACACACCAGAACTGGGTCACTCACAGCACACATCCCGAGATAGAATTCACACCCACTCGTCTCCTGAACCGATACCAGAGGGAGAAAGAACACTATTCATTCTTGGGACTACATATTCGACACCACACAACTTCTGTTTGTTTTACAATACACAAATTTAACTCTGAAATTTTATATCGTTATAATTTTCCTTGCTACTATACGCTTGTCTATAACAATACAGCATTAAACAAAGAAACCAAACCAAACTAAAATAAGCAATTCTGTCCTTTACAACTTTTTTTATCTCTCTCTGGATCAGCTATCTTTGTATATCTTTAAGAATACAGGATTTGCACTCCTACATTTTTAGACTAGTTGGTGAAGAGCACGTGGAGTGGAAAATGCAAGAAAAATGGGATCAACATTCACTTGAACTCGAAACAAAAATAGTTAGGTGCAAAAATAGAATAAGTATTTTCGGGAATCTGGTCAGACAGAGTAGTCACGTTCCGGTGTTTTCAACCACGTTCACGGGTTTGGAATCCAAGAGGAACTTGTTCCGCTCAAAAATAAATCTTGCGTTTGGAGCCGGTCACGAGACTACGAAATCAACATATTTCTCGCTTTCGAAAGCAACTTTCTCTCTCGCTCTCACTCTCCGCTTTCCCAGCTAGCCACACACAGCTCCGGACAACTTAATAGCTCTTTCGCTCTCACTTGCTCTCCGATCTCAGACATTCGTCATGATCAAATTCACACATGCAGTCGAAAATTGGAGAACTTACAGCCAGTGAAATCATGTTCAAAGTCCTAATGAAATTAACATATTTACCATCCTTCAATATACTAAGCTTGTCATGGACGTCAACGTCGCCTACTACATACAGACACACACATTCAGTCAGCAGGCTGACACATATTTCGCTACGATGAACGTTTTAGTTTGCACGTGTACATACACACACATACGCATATGTAAGTATGACTTTACTGTTCTCTCGCCTGACTTAACGGCGAACACACGCACACATAGATATTTCTAGAAGCACTCTACTATTCAGCTAACGTATAAGTACTATACACACCCACACACATATATACGTACATAACAAACATATTCGAACATTACTACTTTGTATTAATTTTCCTCGCTTGTTATCTGTTATAAAAGAATATTTGTTTTAACATTCCCATTGTTGTTAAATTTCTATTGTCTGCGTTGTTCATATTCTTTATGTTGATAATAGTGGAATACGACACACGGGGTTTTGATTCCAACAAAACCTCGAGAACAAACCATATCTCCACAACACTCCTATATTTTTCAGCATGTCAGTGAGGATCTTGTGCAACAAAAAATTCTAAAAATTGGATCCAATACTCACTTTTTCCCGTCGCTGAATTTAATAGTTTCTGGACAGAGTAGTCACGTACCGTGTGATTCTGACAACATCCGCGTATTGTGAATTTGTCCCGCGCAAAAATAAATCTTGCGTTTGTAGCCGGTCACGTGAATTGGGTATATATATAGTCTTCGCTTTTGAAAGCTTTCTGTTTCTTACGTTCTGACTCAGACGTTTCGCTACGTACAAATAGAGACAACACCCAGCATGGGAGCACATATTGTCAGCAAAGATACATTAATCGCTATAACGAAATGGGTATATTTACCACACTCCCATGTGCAGTACTTTGCATGGGTGTCAAAATCGCCTCATACATATAGACGCACACGCCGCTGTTTTGGTATTTTGGTTTCTCGAGCATACATACATACTTACATACACGCACATATACGTAAATAAGAACTGTTACATTATAACCCTTAGTTTTACCAATGAACACACGGATACATAGATATGTTTGAACAAAAAATGCACTTACATTCACATATTTGTATCAGTCACATCCGCACACACACGAATATCTAATAAACAATATTCGGACATTCTTTTTACTTTGTATTGTTGTTTTATTTATTTATTTATTTTTTTGCTTTGTTGTTAGTACATAAAATGGTCTGTTATATGTTATCATGTCGTTAAATTTCTTTTGTCAACGTTGACTATATTTCTTGTGTTTTAATATCATCTTCCATAAAATTGTGGGGCTACACATTAAACGTCGTAACCACATGACCACCGACGTTTGATTCTCCACAAAAAAAAACTCTACTCAACAGACCACAGTAGTGTTTTATTTAAATAAAGCCTCAAGTCTAGCTATTACCTAGTTTTTTTTTATCATAACATTGGTGAATATTTCATGTGCCAAATAATTATAATTATAGTTTTTCAAATATATATATATATATATATATATATTCACGAGAGAAGCCCATAACATTTACACTATATTGATGAATATTTCATGTACCTAATAATTATTATAATAATTTTTTAAAATGTATATATAAATCCACAAGAGAAGCCCATAACTCATACGTCAACTAGACCAACTTTAATTGCAAAGTCTACAATCAGTGATAAAGCTCACCTGGCAAGACAATGGTCACTCGAGCTGAAATTATAGCTATCTTGATAATATCTATAAATATATATATATATATATATATATAACCAAAGTAAATGGGTTATCTCCTGTGGTCGACCCCACTCTGTTAAGGACATGTATGACACCATATGATCGGTTAGCACGTCTTTTCAAATTAACCAATCGCTGGCTACCAAGACGTTGGCGCCAGATATCAAAGACATGTCTAAGCCTCTTTCTATATCCATACTCACAAGTGAGCAGACGTTAAGATTGTCACTGCTAAAATTCCAGCAGTAAACTGGAGCCGTATGAAGTATGATAAACTTTCGTATATACGACACGAGGACTTCAGTTAAGTGGACTATTATATGTTTATTTTTGTATAATATTATATAGCTGCAAACAGAACAATTGTTTGCAACAGCAATATAATACTTTAAAATTCCAATGTGTTCATGTTTTTCCCGATATTAACTTTCTTCTATTTTCAACTTAACATATTTGCGGCTCAAACTTTCCACATTTTTTTAATATATCAGCCTAATTATACTGAACAAGACTATGTAGCAGGAATTCGTCTTGGGCGGGTGCGTTTGCTCGAAGCGCTATGTCATCGGCGTAGTCCGCGTCCGTAATAGTTTGTGCAGGGTATCTTCTGCTTCTTTCATTTGCCAGCTTGAAACCGTTTACTTTCATTAAATCAATAGACTTCTAAGCGCGTAGTCTTGGCAGATAATAAACAGGCATGGGGCAAATGTGTGTCCTTGCAGAACACTTTGGTGTTTTTATTTATTTATTTGTTTATTTTGTTTAGCAAATTCACCTGCCCCAGCCGAATCCCTGCTACATAGTCTGGAACTAGCAGCAAATGGCATAGGCCTCCATATCAAAGCAGACAAGACAGAATACATGTGCTTTAATCAAAGAGGCGACATCTCCACACTAAAAGGTGGTCCTTTGAAACTATTGGAAAAGTTCACCTACCTCGGAAGCAGTGTCTCATCAACCGAGAATGACATCATCACTCGACCAGCAAAGGCATTCTATCTATGGGTCATATGGAAGTCAGACCTGACCGATAAAATAAAACGCAGTTTTTTCCAAGCAGCGGCCGTGTAAATATAGCTATATGAATGCACCACATGGACGCTAGCAAAACGTATTGAGAAAAAGCTTGACAGCAATCACACAAGGATGCTGTGAGCTGTATTGAACAAGTCTTCGAGGCAACATCCCATAAACAACAGCTGTACGGCTACCTACCACCCATTACGAAAATTATCCAATTTAGACGAACCAGACATGCGAGACACAGCTGGAGAAGTAAGGATGAACTCATAAGCGATATACTCCTGTGGACCCCTTCACGTGGACGAGCAAAGGTAGGACGACCAGCTAGAACCTAAATACAGCAGCTCTCTACCGATACTGGATGTAGCCTGGAAGACCTCCCGGGAGCGATGGACGATCGAGATGGGTGGCAAGAAAGGTTCAGGGAGAGCCATGCTAGCAGCGCGACATGATGATGTTGATACTGAACAAATAATATAGTCAGAATACGTAATTTAAAAATGCACATTAAACGGGCCAGTTGTTACAGTATAAAAATGTTCTAAAAAGAAACCCCAGGAAAAGTTGACTGTCACCCATCAGTATGAGAAATACTGGCATAAGATTGTGAACAGTCAAATTCACAGAAAAGAGCGTGAATACCGTAAAAAACAAGGTCAGCGACTGTTCCGATACTCTGTCCAGGCCTCACCTGTCAAATGTGTGGCAAGCAGAGCCTGTCAAGGATCTGTCGATAATTAGAGTTACTCGAACACGCACACATATCACTTCTCAAATGAAACGTAATATCTTCATCCCTTATGCGTCCCAAATACGAATGGACCAACAATTTAAAGCAAACCTAGAGGAGTAGACAAGAGTCGCATAAGCGTTAAACAGTTGGAGAAAGCGACCTGGTTAGAAATAGAACCACTTCGAGAGTTCCTTCTAACTTTGTCATTATTTCGCTAATTCTAATAAAAGAGAGAATCGCTAGATGCCTCCGTGGCCCAATGGATAAGGCACCGGCCTCCTAAGCCGGGGATTGCGGGTTCGAGTCCCGCCGGAGGTTGATTAAATTTTTGTCATTTTTTTTCGATTTCTTACATATTTTTTTTTTTACTGAGTTTTATTTTATATGAAACACCGATCTCCAGTTGATTACAGTACCTTCGATTTTGAAGTGGTCACCCATTCAAGTATATCGTTACTTATTTCAGCAATCAGAGGTAAGCCGGAGCTTTAAACGTGACTTGACAGTACGTTTAAAACTCTTACCTTGGCTTAGATTTTTGCATGAGGCCATAAATAATAGGTGCTCAGTGAGGATTAAACTTACATCTCAGTAATATTTGATCTGCGAGAACAGCTGGTTAACCATTACTCAGTGGCCACAAAGAATAGATTCTCCACAAAAATTCTTGTTGATCCCCATCACAAAGATCTTATTTGTTGTCTAGTTTTATTATAAGATACAAAAAATATTCACGATAGTAAACTGTTTTTTAGTTTTGGTATTTATTTAATGTGATTTAAATTTTCTCATAGTCAGTAAATGATGAGTTGTTAGTGTAGCAACCGGAAGTGAAATTTGTCATTCTCGACTCTCAAAAAATAAAAAGAAGAAAAATAAATAAAAACAACGAATCGGAACAAAAATATCACCTGATACATCCCGCCCAACATCTGACGAAAAATAAATTCAAGTCTAACCACATTTTTTGACTAATCAGAGGACAAAATTAAACAATTAAATGATTTTTTTTCTCTGAGATCTTATTTCTTTGCTAAGATTTACGGAAAAGAAGCTTCTGCTTCGTTGTTGGAACATAATTAAGTCCTTTTGGTATATCCAAGGATTTACTCAGTCATTTTGCAAACAATAACGTCCATGCCTTTGTAGGGAGACAATACATAATTGTCTCCCTTGGAAAGTGGCCGTGTCTGTTGGGTGTGTCAGATGATAATTCCGTGAAATCCATTGTCGTCCTTTTTTTCCTTTGTTCATTCAACAGTAGATATGTGTCTCCTATCCGATCACTGAACCATAAATTCAACATAGCTATGACCATTTTACTCCCAATCAATCTCAAACAAACCTTGTTTCTTTTTTGTACCCCCTTTTACATACTGCTTGTTTATAGAATAATACGTCCATATCTTATCTGTTATGACACGTTAGTTGGGGGAATTTTATGACTTAGTAAGTTATTCTAAACCAAATCTTGTTTATACATATATCTTGCCAGACCGCAGTCGAGGGTAACCCGAAGGCTCCCTTTTCAATAGCTACTACACCGAAGTGTTGTGGAGGGCACTACTCCTTTCCTGGGAATGTTCCACTTACCCTTGATATGTGCCTTATAATAGTTTGTGTCAAACAAGGAGGCATCAAGTACCATATTTTGGGTCTTTGGAAAAACTTGACTTGGGATTGAACCCCGATTGGTGAACACTAACCATTATGCCAATGGGCCGGTTGTAAACGAATAATTTGTAGGTAACATTTTGAACGAACCAGAGCTCATTTGCTTGCAAACAGTTTAACGGCTTCACGTATTACTAACACTAATAATCCTATTTTATATTGCTTATTTGTTTGCACAATTTAATTGCCGAAAGTATTGCTATGTAACACTAGCAATTCAATTTAACATCAGTCATCAGTTAAATAGTGAAACAGTTCCATTTGATTCGTAGATGGGGCCCTAACAGGTACTACAAATCCGAGTCAGAGTGGACCTGGGAGTAATGGTTATGTAGGAATACTCCACATTCCCGAGAGCTCCGGGTCTGGGGCCCAACCATCAGATGGTTTAGCGTCATGCTGGGAACTCGTTGCAGGAGGGGAATTTACCTTTCTGCCAGAGCGAATTCTACTGTCTTAGCCGACTCGGATTGACATGTCTGTATATTTTTTGTCAATACAACGTGTATGCATACATCAAATATTTCTCTATGTGTACATGAACTTGTCTTTATTTCCGTTTATTCAATGTTAGTATTGTTCCTTGTTGAGTGGCAACTTCTCGACTTCCGAGCAACTCAACACTTTTCTCTTATGTTAAACAATAGCGAATTATTACACAAAAGAAAAAAAAAGAACGAACATACAATTGTTGGTCACCTCGGTAATAATGAATTAGACTAGTAGACTATTGTTAGCAAGTTCGATTCTCACAGGGTACCCAATAGTTTTGGCCTTTTGTCAAACTAGGCTCAATTTAAATGACATGCTTACCGCGTGCGCCTTCCTGACCAGAAATTACAATATAATCCTTTCATCATAATAACATACAGCAAAGAGAAAAGCAAACAACCTTATTCGGGATTTTTAACACAACTTGCCAAATCTACTTTCCTTGACAATAACAATTGCTACATTCAGACATCTTACTGCCTAATCAAAACAAACTCTCTCTCTCTCTCTCTCTCTCTCTCTCTCTCTCTCTCTCTCTCTCTCTCTCTCTCTCTCTGAATGACGAATATGAAAACTTTGTGACCACTCTTAGAGAATCAGTAGTAGAGTATTTACCAACCAAACCAAGATCCAAATGTAGACTTCCTTGAAAGTCAATGGCAGTTAGGAAAAAACGAGATAACGTGGAAAAAGGCATTCTTACTTAATAACAAAAACACAACAAATGCCAATGCGCAGAAACTTAAGAAAGCCTAGAGAGAACTAATACATAGGTAAAAGAACAATTAGAATAAATTCAAGGAATCGATCGACAATCGTGATTGTTTATTTTCTATTGAATTTCTGATTCTATTGATTTAGCATCAATAGAATCAGAAATTCAATAGAAAATAAACATCATGATTAACACGGTAAAAAGTAAACTAAGTGAGCAGAAGAAGAAGCACATTGAGAGCAAAACTAAAAGCTGCCAAGAAGAAAAACTTCAGAAATTGTAAGAACATTTCAAGAATCTAAGCGGAAACCCTCCTGAAGTTACAGACAAACCAATCAAAACATTAGAAACGAGAACAGTTCACTGCGGAAGAACTTGATGCTGTATTGAAAAAAAAAGTAGAAAAGTTGCTGGCCTCAACGAAATACACTCTGAAATATGGAAGACAAGAAAATTTAACTATATACTTCTTCGATTATACAACACTGTGTATAAACAAAGTGTTATCTCCTAAGGCCCTCCTTTTCAAATTGGCCTTGGGAGCAGACTTCATGTCTCTACTGTGAACTAAGAGTGAACTTTTCCTTAGTTTTTGATCTGGGTCACTTTGAATACTATCTTGCACGGCTCATTGTTTGTAGTTCTCTCAGCCCCTTTTTGGCCTTGACGTTTGGGTTGAAACTACTACTATTTTGGTCCAGTGACGCTGATGTCTCTGGCAGTTTAGTTAGAATGATTCCACCTCTAACAGAGTAAGACGTCGCTGAGCATTTCTCCCGGGATCAAGGAACTTACCAGTAACCTTTTTACTTGCTCTATTCAACTTTTTATTCGGGTTTTATTGTGTTTGCTTTCGCTGGATTGACTTTGAATAATCTTCTAAACTTTAATTCCAAAATACATTTCATGTTTGTTTGCCCATGTTTTTACTTTCACCCCTTCTACCTACATGTTACTGTTATTTTGTTTTATCTGTGTATGCCTCCTCTTCCCCTCTACATTCCTTGTAAATAAATTTAGGTTAGTATTTACAAACCTCTGTTTTTATTTGACTATTTTGCGTACGACTTATTTTTGTGTTATAACTGCGTAGTCTACCCCTAGACACCTATCCTAAATTCAACGTAGTTGTAACAAAGCACAATAGAGAAATTAACAAATAACTGCATCCTCCCGTTTCCCAGGAAAGGTGGCCTCGGAATCACTAAGAACTATATAGAATAACTCTTACTGCTACATTTGCTAAGGTTTATAATGCCCTGCCTCTCAACCGTATCCTACCTGAAATCGAGAAAATCCTTTAAAAAAATAAAAACGGCTTTCGGAGGAATCGATCAACAACTTCACAGAAGCTGACAATCCACCGAATCATCGTAGGAGAATGGGTAATTAATCTCTAGGCAACACTAGTGTTCGTAGATTTCTCCAAAGCATTCGATTCTATACACAGAGGAAAGATGCTGCAAATACTACTAGCATATAGTCTCCCTAAAGAAACTGCTACTGCTATAATGATGCTTTACAAAACACAAAAGGAATGGTTTGCTCACCTGATGGTAACTTCGACTTCTTCGATATCGTTGCTGGAATCTTTCAAGAAGATATATTAGCACTATATTTGTTTATAATTTGCCTCGACTACGTACTTCGGACGTAAATAGACCTAAGAAAAGAAAGTGTTTCGACGCTAAAAAAAAGGCTAGAAGCAGGCAATTATGACAGACGCTGACAAACGCTGACAACGCAAGTGATGTAGCACTTCTCACAAATACACCAGCCTAAGCCAAATTCCCACTATATTGCCAGGAGCCAGCAGTAAGAGGCATTTGCTTCTATATGAACACAGATGAAACAGAATTCATATGCTTTAAATTAGAAGGTGCCATCTCCACTCTTAATGGCGAGTCTCTAAAATTAGTCGACCCGTTCACATACCACGGTAGCTACATCTATTCTACTGAAAGTAATATCAGCATACACCAAGTGAAGGTGTGGAATGCTACTTACCGGTTATAGAAATCTGATTTATCCGATAAAATAAAACTTCTTCCAAAATGTGGTGGTGTCGATACTACTATATGGATGCCTCACATGAACGCTAACGAAAAGCTTGATGGGAAATACGTAAGAATGCATCGTGCTGTTTTGAACAAATCTTGGAAGCAATTCCGAACAAAACTGATATTGTACGGCCACCTACCTCCTATCTCACAAACCTTCTAAGTAAGACGAACAAGACATGCTGGATGCTGCTGGAGAAGTAAAGAAAAACTTATAATTGACGTTATTCTCCGGACTCTTTTATATGGACGCACCAGTGTTACCCAACCAGCAAAGACTTACATCAGCTCTGTGCGGACACTGGATGTAGCCTAGAAGACCTAGCAGGTGTAATGAATGATAGAGACGGATAGTGAGAGAGAGAGAGAGAGAGAGAGAGAGAGAGAGTCAGGAAACTTCGTGCTGTCAGCGCGACTTCATGACGATGATGATGATGCAGAGACATTTTGGATGAAAGTTTAGGCAAGGTTATGTCTATAAAAATGGTAATTTGGACGTTTCAAAAACATGCATCGTGTAATAAACGACTTCTTGTTTTGGAGGTGAAAATTGGTCTTAAGAAATCGTTCATTACACGAGTATATAACAGTATATCTTTTTTGAAATTATAGAATTTTCACATTTTTCTACGTTTGTCACAAAGATCTCGCAAAAAATTACACACGATGATAAGTTTAATTCTTGTGGTGGCGAATTTCGAACACAAATAAGCCAACCAAGAATTACAAGCAAATTTACGTGATTGCATTGTTAAGAGAAATAAAAGGTACGAGTTTAAAAGTTGAACAGCTAAGCTCCTGATATAACTATATATCTACTTGTTTATATATATTTTACAGTCATGCTCAAAATATATCAGCGAGAGCCTTCGTGGCCCAATGGATAAGGCACCGGCCTCCTAAGCCGGGGATTGCGGGTTCGAGTCCCGTCGAAGGTAAATGAATCTTTTCTTTATAAAATGAGTTAAATTCTTAAGGATTTTAATCACAAGACTTACTTTATTCGTGTCTTGTTTTATCTGGCGTAAGCTATTTACAAAAATAAATTGTCTGCATTCATTTTTTAGTTTCGTTACGTTTTAAATGCTTCTAATCTCCCTTCGTTGGTAAGCAAATAATGAGATTTTTTTTCTTTATTTTATAACTAATGACAATAAACTTTAAAATTATCACCTTTATGCTCGAAATTAGTTGCGCATTTTTTACGATATATTCCACTTAAATGATTGAAATATTTTACGAAACAAGCAAAACAAACACAAGTAAATGAAGGTTTCATCCATTTTTTAAAAAGCTCCCTTTTTTGTTTTTATTGTTTTGGGTTTTTTTATCTTTTTTTTTTTTTTTTTTTTGGCCGATATTTTCTTCGGTCAGCCTTGCATCTGATCTTGAGAAGTTTCTTTGTACTTTTATTCTTCTTCGTCTTCATCTTTCTTTGAAAAGAAGGAAAAATGTTCACTCGATTGGGCTTGAGTCCGAGATACATGTACAAGAATGGAAGAATGTGCGAGAATTAATAAAGATAAAAGAAAATAAAACAAAATTAAATACAAAATAAATACAAAAAATGCAGAAACTCCCAGAAGCCCCTGACAGGAAAGGGGGCGACGAATGTGCAAAGAAGGAATCTTCTCGGTAAAAGAAAGAAGCCTGCTCTCTTTAAGCAGTGACCAGCGGAGTGACAACACCCAAATCTTTCTTGCTACTGGTGGAAGGCGCTATGCGTCCATCTCTTGACGACGCGTTGGCTAACCTTTCCACTAGTAGCAGCCGCCTCTTTTACCAATGACCCACGACTAAAAACACCAAATAATAGACTCGTCAGAATTACAATTAAGGTACCATATAACAGACATAACAACTACAACTTAACACATCGGATTTAGACATATTTCCCAAAAGCGTCTGAACGTCGTTAACACCTTGAACACCAAATTTGGACATATATACCCAAGAACGACTAACACATCTTAACACCAGAGGCCTCCTGGGAGATTGCTATTTTTGTGTTTATTTATTTTATTGTGTTTATTTTATTTTTTTTATTTCTTAAATTTTTTTACATTACTGTTTTTTATTCATTTATTATTCAATCCCCACAATGCTTAGTATTCTGTGGATTTATTTTTTAATATCTAAGCTAGATGATATATATATATATATATATATATATATATATATATTGATATTGATATATTGATGTTGATATAAATCTATATTTGTGTGTGTAGATTGAATCGAGTGGGCTTTAGTATTGATGGCTTGAAGGTTTGTCGAATCTGAGTAACAAAATTCACCGCCACAATTATTTGAGAGCAGGGAACACAATTCGGACACTTGTAGCAAAGGAAATGTATTATGATTTAATGTTTACTCTTGCAGAACAATGCAAAACAATTCGCGATGAATTGACTACCACTTAGTTATAGCCTGAGAAAACTTAATAGAAGGGATAAAGAAATGACAAGGAATACTAAAAGAATACTTCATAGAGAAAAGTCTTTCCATGCACTTAAAGAGTCTTTTGTTGTAAGTTCAGAGTTCTTTATAGAAAGGAAATTGTTCTGTGAAGACTTACATCATAGTACAGCGCGCCATATGATATAAAATTTGTTGGGGCGAGAGTCCTCTCCTGTCTAGAAACGCACACATTTGTGCGTGCTTCTGATCGAGGCAGAACTGGGGAGAGAGAGAGAGAGAGAGTTTTACGGACCGACCAGCAAAGCTTACATTCATCAGCTGTCTGTGGACACTGGCTACCATGTAGCGGATCTGCTAAGAGCGATGAATGATATGAACGGATGACTATAGAGGGGGGGGGGAATCAAAGGAATCTGTGCACTTAACACAACTTGATGATGTAATTTTAGGTTCTTGAATTTTAAGGAGCCGGAAGTACCAGTTCCGCCATTGGTATTTATCAGTAAAAGATGATAGGACAAGCACACACACACACACACACA
Organism: Sepioteuthis lessoniana; assembly: GCA_963585895.1. NCBI lineage: Eukaryota > Metazoa > Mollusca > Cephalopoda > Myopsida > Loliginidae > Sepioteuthis > Sepioteuthis lessoniana. The sequence goes on from OY757909.1 coordinate 88,640,353, forward strand.
CACACACACTCTCTCTCTCTCTCTCTCTCGCTCTCACACACACACACACACACACACACACATACTCTCTTTCTTTGTTTCTCTTTCTCTTTCATTCTTTATAGCTATCTCTCTTTCTATCTCTATTTTTTGCTATCTCTTTCTTTCTCTCTCTCTTTCTTTCTCTCTCTCTCTCTCTCTCTCTCTTTCTTTCTCTCTTTTTTCTCTCTATCTTTCTTTCTCGCTCTCTCTTTCTCTATCTATCTCTCGTTTTTTTTTCTTTCTTTCTTTCTTTCTTTCTTTCTTTCTTTCTTTGCAGTTAACCATCTGATTCAAGAGTACTGTAAAGAATATTAAGCTTGTGGCAACTTATTTCTTTTTTAAAATAGCAAAAATATGTTTCAACTTAATATATTAAGCACGTTGTCTTCATTCTTTCATTCGTTTGTTTTTCAATTTGATGCTCTAATGTAACAAATATTGGTACATATTTCTTCTACTGTAAAATAAAAAAAATCATAATTTGCACTCACATCTTCATGTATCCAATTTTATGTTCAATTCAAAATCATTTAATTTAGTTTATTGAGTTAATGCAGCATTTTTTAAAGCTAACAACCACAAATAAAGAAAATTCTCTCGATTGTAAATGTTTAATTGAACAACAAAACAATAATTTGCCATACAAATGTCTCTCCAATATACAGTGTCAGTTTGAGAGGTTTACTAGTTTATTGAACAAAGAAAACGATTGCTGGTATCTTCTATTTGCTCGGGTTTTATTATCTTCGAGTCTTCCTCTTAGGGATGAATTCTGTGGGTCTTGAGGATCTTGTAGCAGCCACAGATCTATTTCCTTTCGCGAATCAATGCCCCTGTAAAGAGAATCGGTCACTCACTGACCAATCAACTGGCAGAGCGCATTGATTCCTTCTCCCTCTCAGGAACTATTTTTCTGGTCCCTTTTCTGTAGAACGGACAACGTCAGAGAGAGTCTGGAGCTAGCAGAAGAAACATATCTCTCCCACATGACTGCACTGATTCCACTTGGAACACTTCGCTCACTGCTAGCTTTAAACACGCTTCCTACGAACCAAGGACCTGCATACAGACCAGCGACGCAAAGAGACACTTTCTCACTCTCACTCCTTCACGCCTGCTACTGAAATAAACCTTACTTTGTTGTGTTGTTAAAAGAAGTTTCGTTATTCATTTGTGTTGCCTAAAAAAATATAGTGTTAGGGAAATTAACTATTTCCCTTAACCGCTATAAATTGGTGACCCCGAATGGCACCTTCTGAATTACGAAACAAATAAAAAAAAATAACACGAAACACGGTCTCCATTTTCGGACAGCAGAACAAGCAAAAAGAAGAGAAAAAGAGAGAGAAAAAGCTTCCTGACTCAAAGAACCGAAAGAATACTACCACCCAAGAATTTTCTTCCCAGTGACACACGTGTTCGTTCAATTCATTCGTCGGCTGAGAAGACATAGGCGCAAATTTTTCTTTCAGAAAAATATTCATAAAAAAAACCTTTTTTGTGCCAGAGAAAGACTTTAAAATACTTCGTTTACGAAGCCATAAACGAAGGAAAAAATTTGCGGCAAGTAAAACAATCTTCCTAAAAAGAGATATCATCTTTCGTTTTGCAGACATATCGGCGCCCATTTACGAGTGGTCAAATAGAAAGATACAAGATTCTCCCTTTACACAAGTAACATTTTTCGAACAACAACAAAAAAAATCCTAAAACTTTCCAACCAGGAATTATCTTCTTTTTCATCCCGTCCACAAGAAAAACACCAACTCAAGCAAGCATAACGAACATTACATTTGGTTCATACGAAACAAAGTTTAAAAAAAAAAAAAAAGAAAAAAAAAGAAAAGAAAAAAATTATTACCCTCAGCTTGGCCGACTTGTCATAAAAAAAGAAAGAAACTTACTAATCTGCTCTTTTCAACTGACCACGTGGTACAAAAATTTTTTTATTACAATAACAAAAAGAAAAAGGAAGAAACTTACAACTCTGCTCTTTTCAACTGACCACGTGGTACAAAAAAATTTATTACAATAACAAAAAAAAAAGAAAAAAACAAGTGAGTAATACATTTTTACATTTTTTTTAGGAAGTCAAAGCTAAAAGAGCGCCTTCTTCCTATTTAACATTTCATTTTCCCGCCTAAATAGCCATTGGGCGACGCCATCTTGAATTTAAAATTTTGTTTTCCTTACTAAGGAACCTTAAAGGAGCACCTTCTTTAAAACAAAACAATTTTTTTAAATTTTATTTTTACACGAATATCACTATTTTCTTGTGGCTTTTTATCCCTTTCGTTCCTTTCTCATTGAAACGTGTTTCTTTGATTTTTTTTGTGGTCTGTTGTCACTGTATGAATTAAAAAGAAAATGGACACTACAGTGGCCATACTCGAAGCTTTGATGCGGCTTACCAATGAAGTAAGTAAATTGGCCGTAGTCAAATCACAACCGCCTAGACGTCAATACAAAAGTCGTTCGCCATCCCCTCACCACCGCCGCCTCTCAAGCAAACCTGGACTATGTTATTATCACAGTCATTTTGGCGCTAAGGATCGGAGGTGCAAAATGCCCTGCTCGTTTTCAAACCAGGGAAACTTAAATCTGGAGAGCTGAGCACGGCACACTCTCCACAAGATTTATATAACAACCGTGCCTATTTTATCACTGACTTCAGGTCCCAAGCACGTTGTTTGGTTGACACAGGAGCAGCTTGCAGTATCTGGCCTCTGAAACTCCTCACTGAGAAGCCGCCAGTGTCGCCCATCACACTGCAAGCGGTAAATCACTCCCCTATTCCCACGTACAGTCAAATTTCTCGTTCTCTGGACTTGGAATTACGGAGAGACTTTACATGGATTTTTACTGTAGCTGATTTACCATATCCCATTCTAGGCTCGGACTTTCTGCACCACTTCAACCTCTTGGTGGACATGCGCAAAAGACGACTTATTGACGGCAATACGGAACTTTCCGTCACAGGTTATAAGGCAAATACCTCACCCATCAGCCTGGTATTTTTCATTGCCGCCACAGACGACCCATACCAAATATTATTACGCTCTTACCCAGAGTTAACTAACTTAAATTTTGTTGTGGGCAAATCAACTCACGAAACGACACACCACATTGAGACCACAGGTGCTCCGGTGTTCTCACGCCCTCGTCGCCTCCCTGCTGATAAACTAAAGGCGGCGAAGGCAGAATTTAACCATATGCTGCAGCTGGGAATTATACGCCCCTCGTCCAGTCCTTGGGCTTCCCCTTTGCATATGGTTCCAAAGCGTTCTGGAGATTGGCGTCCGACTGGGGACTATCGATGACTAAATGCCATTACGGTACCTGATCGTTACCCAATCCCACATATACAAGACTTCGCTTCATCTCTGCATGGTTGTAAGATCTTCTCCAAATTAGATCTCGTTAAGGCTTACCATCAGATACCAGTGAACCCAGCCGACATACCAAAAACTGCTGTAACAACTCCATTTGGAGCGTTTGAATTTTTAACTATGCCTTTCGGTTTGCGAAACGCAGCTAGTACCTTCCAACGCTTCATGGACGAAGTAGTGCGTGATTTGGACTTCGTCTATAATTATATAGACGATATACTCGTAGCAAGTGCCTCACCCGAGGAACATGTTACTCACCTCCGCCTACTGTTCGAACGGTTTCAAAAGTACCAGGTGAGGATTAACCCTGGTAAATGTGTTTTCGGTGCTTCGTCGCTAACTTTCTTGGGACACATTATCAGCCCTGAAGGGATATCTCCCTTACCTGAAAAAGTGAAGGCCCTACAAGACCTCCAACCACCCACTTCACTCCGCCAACTAAGGCACTTCCTCGGTCTGCTTAACTATTACAGACGTTTCATCCCACATTGTGCGGATCTCCTGTCTCCCCTGTCTGACCTGTTACGTAACAGGAAAAAGAAAAATGAGCAGATTTCGTTGAATAACATACACTTAAAAGCCTTTAACGAAGTGAAGCAGAAATTAGCAACAACATCGCTACTTGCACATCCTGTACCCGACGCCCAGTTCTCATTGGTCGTTGATGCATCGGGCACAGCTGTAGGTGCAGTTTTGCTACAGCAATACCAACAACAGCTACAACCTCTCGCTTATTTTTCGAGACAGCTGAAACCGGCAGAACAACGTTACAGCACGTTTGGCCGTGAACTCCTGGCAATGTACCTCGCAGTGAAACACTTTCAGCATTCACTAGAGGGCAGGCAATTTGTGATCTACACCGATCACCGTCCGCTTACTTTCGCGTTGCGCTCAAAGCCGGACAAGTATTCTCCTCGCGAAACTCGCCGCTTGGATTTTGTTTCGCAGTTTACAAACGATATCCGACATATCTCTGGTGAACAGAATCCTGCGGCAGACGCCTTGTCTCGCCTTCCAATTAATTCACTTTTCTCACCTTCGGATATCGACTTACAGCAGATGGCCTTAGACCAGCCACGTCTGGACACCTTGGATCTATCGTCACCTGAATTTGCAACTTGCAAGTTCGCATACCTGCCAGTGCCCTCTGCAGACACGCAGATTATCTGTGACACCTCAACAGACGCACCTCGACCTCTTGTTCCGATGACTCATCGTAGGGTTGTTTTTGACACCCTACACCAATTGGCACACCCCGGACCGAAAGCCACAGTGAAGCTGATTTCAGCTAGATTTTTCTGGCCAAACATGAGGCGTGATATCACTGCCTGGACACGTTCTTGCATATCCTGCCAAAAATCAAAGGTGCACACACATATCCGTGCACCCCTCGGGACATTCAGCACCCCAGACGCTCGGTTCAGCCATATCCATATAGATCTGGTTGGACCATGGCCGGTCAGTCAAGGATTTACTTACCTCCTGACCTGTATAGATCGTTTTACACGATGGCCTGAAGCTATTCCCTTAAAGGACGTTTCAGCTGAATCCGTAGCGCAAGCCCTTATATCAGGCTGGATAACGCGTTACGGAGTTCCAACAACAATTACCACTGACCGTGGCAGACAGTTTGAATCCCACCTATTCCAGGAACTTTCCAGGATTTTAGGGATCAAGCGCATACGAACTACGAGCTACCACCCTGCTTCTAACGGGATGATAGAACGCTTCCATCGCCAATTGAAGGCCGCATTGCGCTCCTATCCTGACCAACAGCGATGGAGCGAATATGTACCTGTTGTCCTTCTTGGCTGTCGTGCAGCTATCAAAGAGGACCTCGGATACTCTCCAGTAGAACTTATCTATGGAGTACCGCTAGCATTACCAGGTCAGATGCTGAACCCTATAGATCTAACGGGAACAGATCCAGCTTTATATGTAAATAGACTGCAATGTTATTTTGGTAATCTCCCACCAATGCAACCTAGAGAACAGACCATCAAACCATCAGTCCCCAAAGATATTTCCTCATGGACTCACGTTTTTCTAAGAAAGGACGCTGTCAAAGCCCCTCTCACTCCACCTTACACTGGCCCTTACCGCGTGCTTTCACGCACTGACAAACTTTTCACCCTTGACATTAATGGCAAAAAAGAAACTGTATCTATTGACAGGGTGAAAAGAGCCTTTCTTAACACAAACACACAAGAGCCACATATTCCCCCTACTTACACACATGAACATGTCCCTACACCGGTAAAAAAAATACAATGCCAAAAGACAATTACGTCACCACCACACGTAGTGGTCGACGAGTACATTGGCCCAAAAAGCTCTGTAAAACTGTTTATGTATAAAATGTACCCTTCCTTGTTTTATGGCTGCTATCTTTTTCTCTGTCGGCTTTCCGCCTAAGCAGGGGGTGATGTAGCAGCCACAGATCTATTTCCTTTCGCGAATCAATGCCCCTGTAAAGAGAATCGGTCACTCACTGACCAATCAACTGGCAGAGCGCATTGATTCCTTCTCCCTCTCAGGAACTATTTTTCTGGTCCCTTTTCTGTAGAACGGACAACGTCAGAGAGAGTCTGGAGCTAGCAGAAGAAACATATCTCTCCCACATGACTGCACTGATTCCACTTGGAACACTTCGCTCACTGCTAGCTTTAAACACGCTTCCTACGAACCAAGGACCTGCATACAGACCAGCGACGCAAAGAGACACTTTCTCACTCTCACTCCTTCACGCCTGCTACTGAAATAAACCTTACTTTGTTGTGTTGTTAAAAGAAGTTTCGTTATTCATTTGTGTTGCCTAAAAAAATATAGTGTTAGGGAAATTAACTATTTCCCTTAACAACTATAATCTGGTTCTTTCTGTCTGGGTAAAATGAACTTCAAAACTACTCGGCGCGATACGTGCTAGATTTGTCCTATCAGAGAAAGGCCCTCCGTCTTTGAATTATGTTTCTCTAGCTAATCATTATTACAAACGAGGGAGTTTGGTTCTTCCTGAGTGTCTCATATATATAGCGTTTCGGGAAATTGTTAATTTCTCTAACACTATATATTTTAGGCAACACAAATGAATAACAAAACTTCTTTTAACAACACAACAAAGTAAGGTTTATTACAGAAGCAGACGTGAAGGAGTGAGAGTGAGAAAGTGTCTCTTTGCGTCGCTGGTCTGTATGTTGGTCCTTGGTTCGTAGGAAGCGTGTTTAAAGCTAGCAGCGAGCGAAGGATTCCAAGTGGAATCAGTGGCGGTCTTGTGAGAGAGATGTGTTTCTTCTGCTCGCTCCGGGCTCTCTGGTCTTGTCCGTTCTACAAAAAGGGACCAGAAAAAATAGTTCCTGAGAGGAAGAAGGAATTAATGTGCTCTGCCAGTTGATTGGTCAGTGAGTGACCGACTCTCTTAACAGGGGCATTGATTCGCGAAAGGAAATAGATCTGCGGCTGCTACATATACTTTTGTTAAAACGAAGTGAAGCTTCCACTTTCATTAAGCTGCTAATCTATCTTAATCTAGGGTCGGAGTAACGTGCAAGTTATCATAGCCTCTAGCAACTCTCATTGGGAGTCTTAGATATGAGTACATCACGTCACCACTGTCATCAGTGAACGGAATTTTCCCTACGAACTGAAAACGAATCTGAGGTATCAGTGCATCACGATCACCCGATGTCCTTTGCGAATGGAATTTTTCATTATAAACCAGTGACTATTTCCGAGACAATTAATTCTGAGAGTCGTTTCGGTGGTATTTTCTGACTGCTGCATATATTAAGTAATATTTGCAAACTTCTCTCGGTCGTATCATAAGTTTCATTATACTCATAAACCAAAGATAACTATCCTAAATCGGCAGAGAAACAACCAGCTTCGCAATAAAACCCGCGATCATGGACAACCGAGAGAGAAGTAGCGAGAATAGCCCAAGCGAAAGGATTTTTTAGTTTCTTTTCATTCCAGACGTTACTACTTTACTTTCCCAGTGACAAGTACTGAACTCCGGCAATTTATTTACTGTCCTTATTAGGGCACTTGCCTTGTCGTCTTCCTGCAGTCCTTATCAGAACACTTGACATGTTTTCCTCTGATTGTCGATATCAAGGCACTTGTCTTGTCTTCTTCCAACTGTCCTTATCAGGGTACTTGTTTTGACTTCCTCCTGCTATCCTTATCAAGGCACTTGTCTTGTTTTCCTTCCACAGTCCTTTTCAGGGCACTTGTTTTGTTTCCTTCTACAGTCCTTATCAGGGCACTTGTCTTGTCTTCCTTGTACAGTCCTTATCAGGGCTCTTGTCTTGTCTTGTCTTCCTTCTACAGTCCTTATCAGGGTACTTGTCTTGTCTTCCTTCTATAGACATTATCAGGGCTCTTGTTTTGTCTTTCTCCTAAAATCCTTATCGGTGCAATTGTCTTGTCGTCCTCCAACTGTCCTTATCAGGACACTTGTCTTGTCTTCCTCCAAAAATCCTTATCAGGGTGCTTGTCTTCCTCCTACTACCTTCATCAGAGCACTTGTCTTACTACGACTACCCTTTTTCGAGTATTTCTATTAAATTTCAGTAATTGTTTTAAGTAATTTTAAGGATTGATTAGATCAGCTTGCTTTAAATCCACAAATCAACCAACTCGGCTGATCGGCTTTGTTAAGAGGTTTACTTTTCTCAACAGTTCAAGTATTTATAACTGATTCAGCATCTGATTTTTTTCTGTTCTGCAAGTAATGCTTAGAATATGTTAATTGTATTTTAGCGAGGAAGAGTGTTACGTTAGTTCCTCGCTATATTCAAATGAAAATAAAGGAAAAAAACGAAGATGGTCGTCGTAGTGAAAAGGAAAACAGGTATAAAAGGGTTGAGCAGGCATTTGGCGTGTTGCCAGTAGTTGGTAGTCCTGTAGATTTTAGAGTGAGGAATAAATGTCTCCAAAATAGATAAGCAGAATTGAAGTGGCTGGTTGTCTGAGCGTGGTACGCTTCGCTGTAGACATAGCAAAAGTCGTGTTTGCTGTTTAAGGACAGGAATGATGTAGTCACCCATAAATGTGTGTTCCTGGTTGCTGTAGAAGAGAGGCATGAAGGTCTTCAGAAAAGTTTGTCCAGGAATGAAGTAGCTGGATGTCTGAGCGAAATTACGCGTCGCTGTAGACATAGCAAAAGTTAGAGGCGACATAAAAGTGTTCCTGTAAGTGGTGGATTAAATGCATCTAATGCATGTTCAACTGGGAACCCTTGGTCTAAGAGGGTAGACTCAAAAGGTCCATGAATTAGACGGCTTTCCTCATGCTGTTGTGATTCTGCGGCTATGAAGGGAGCGGACAGAAAGTACGTCCGTCCTTCTCGAAAGGTTCTGAGGAAGAGATAGTTTGGTGGGCTTTCACCATTTTTATGTTGCCCGGGAAAATGATCCGGACAGAATAGGATAAGTCATCCTCATTGGGTAAAAATATGCAACGACCATAACGGTCAAATCAATTTACGCGCTAAACAAAAATACGAAGTTCTTTCTGCTACAGTATCTCCTACAAAAATGGGGTAAGTCTCCACTCCAACAAAAAAAAGTTATCCTGAGTATAACGCTCATCTGATGATGTGGCTTCACTTCTGGAGATCTGGGCAGTGTAGAGTACATTTTTATTCCCTTTACACCCAGATCCACTTTCACCAAGAGTGGTATGACCTGTTACGGTTCCATTTGTTAATCAAATTCATTTGTTTGAAAATTATTAACATTAAATAGGAATACTCGATGTCATATAACTGTAAATTGTTTCTATTGAAAATAGTTGCTTGAAGCTAAAGATTTTCAGTTACTTGAAACCATATAACTGTGCTTAACAAATGACTATCATAAGATAGTAATAATTACATCAAACCATATCGTTATTCTTATTTGATAGGAATACTTGATATCGTATAATTGTGTATCCAAAAATCTCTTCAAAAACAACACAAAAAATATAAATATAAACGTACAATGAAAGTGACCCAAGACGAGTTGACATGCTGTTAAAATCAATAATTCAATCAATCGACTGGTAATGTAAAAAAAACGCCACCATAACAGCTGGCCAGTGTAGTACTATTTGATATTTGTGTCCTGTCACCAAGCATAAACCAAATGTAAATTGTAGATTTTATTTGTAAAATATTCTATTCTTAATTATGCGTGGTTATTTTCAAACGCATATGAATCGGAAATTGAAAGTAAATCGAAATGGGCGAGTTAGCGCTGCACTTGTAGAATTTGAAAAGGACATCAAAAGCAGTCAGTCTAAAAATAGAACGACTTCATGAAGCTCTTCTCACATTACTGTATGCCTGCTTGTATTTTTTGTTTCATATTAATAAGTGGGTTGCGGTTTTAAGCGCCTCCGTGGCCCAATGGATAAGGCACCGGCCTCCTAAGCCGGGGATTGCGGGTTCGAGTCCCGTCGGAGGTAAATGATGTTTTTTTTTTTAATTTCACTATGAATGTCAAAATGAGTTATATTCTAGTTAATTCAGCACAATCATTCAGCAACATAATTTCTCTTTGGACGACAATGATATATATGCGTTCTTTTTCCTTTAACAAATATAAACAATTATTCTTTAATATATATATATATATATATATATATATATATATATATATATATATATATATATATATATATAAGATTGATTAACAAAATATGTTTTTTCAAATAAAAGAAATATCATTCATCTACGTAAACCTTTTTTGTACCTCCGACGGGACTCGAACCCGCAATCCCCGGCTTAGGAGGCCGGTGCCTTGTCCATTGGGCCACGGAGGCACTTATGAAAAGCCTTCGACCGACTAAGTCTCTGACTCACCCCTATCAACACAAATATTGGAATATTTTACTTCTCGTTTTTCACTACCATCCAACACACATCAAATTTCCAAAATTTAACTCGCTCCTGTCAATGCAACTACGAACATGTTCTTAATTTCACAGACATTATTTTATTCACCAATACAATTGTTTGAATCTTTTGTTTCTTGTTTGTTAATATAATTGTTAAATTTTTAACTTGTCTTCTTGTTTGATACGCAATTCTATGTTTTGTCGTTTGCGTGAAACCATACGCTTATAACAAACCTAGTAAGCCAGCCTGCCAATTGTGAAGGGTTAAAAGCAGAGATTGTTGGGTTTTTTTTACAGACTTCACCGTTCAACTAGGGATGGCGTAAAATTTTCAATTAACTAACCAGTCTATTACTCTGAATGACGCTGCATTGGGCTGGTTGGTCTGCTAGGTGTCGTTGCATCGGGATGGCTAGTCTGGGACTGGCAGGTCCTGTGAGCTGAATTGACGAGAAATACTTTCTCTGAAAAAGGCAGTTAAATATAACTTGACTGCTGTGTTCAATGAGCGTCGCTGGTAGTGTTTGGTTGTCTGGATCTCAGGGGGTCGTAGCCTTGAAAGGCTACCCACTTTAATCCTTTCATCTTAGGCCAGGCCTGCTGCCTCTCAGCTGACGACATCGGTGACCGTGAAGCACTTTTACCAGAGAATCCCGATGTAAGTAGCTTGTGGCTACGATACTCTAAACCTGGACATCTAAAAGTGGCCCACATAGACTTTTAGGAGGGAATAAAATTTTGGCTGGGTGAATAAAAGAGTGGGGATTCGCAGATTACATTTATAAATCTTTATATAGAAAAGAACAAAAATTACTGGATCATGAAGACTTATCATCTGATATCTTAAACCGAGGAATTTTTTTGGTTGGATGTGATGGCCATTAGTGATGTGCTGTTCACATACGAATCGTTTTAAACACACGGACCAATTTAATGAACAAATGGTGCTGAAGTGAAAAGTGCAAATTTAGGCACCTTTTTGAAAAAAGAATTTGTTGAAGTGACTTTCGATCTTAAAGCGAAATTATCATATTACAGGATGAACGAAAAACTGTAGCCAAATATCTCAAGATTTGTTCACTTGTTGAGCTCATTTTACTAGCTTTTCCAAGTTTGTATATGGTGGTACGGGATAAGATTAAATGGGATTTGGTATCGACGACTTGAAGGCTTGTCTTCGTGTATTTGTGATATCTAAGAGCCAAAACTCACCATAACAATAATTAGAGAATGAACTCAATTCGGACTCTTTTAGTAAAAGAAATGTATTATGGTTTTAAATTTCATCGCACCTAACAATAAGGAACAATTCACGACGAATTATTAATAAAACATTATCTGAGGAAACTTAATAGAAACGATACAGGAATTAAGAGCCCAACATAGTAGTTGAGTAGTCCTTTTTTGAATGAAAGTTGGTGGTAGGGAATATATTTAGACGAGTCCCCTCTTACCCAGGACCGATATTGACATTAGCATATCCATGTTATGATAACTCTGAACACAAGGGAAGTATGGGATAGAAGTTTTTTTTTTGGTAAGTGTAAAGTCAGTTAAAAGCCTCAGTATTTCCCAACAAGAAAAAAAGTCAGTTACAAACCTCAGAATTTCCCAACAAGGTTGTTGGAAAATTCTGAGGTTTTGTTGCGGAGCCGATAAGCGAGTCGACCCCGCAAATGAATTCTAGTTTAATGCGTGTGAGTAGTGACAACCAAAGACAATGAAAAGGACAAAGAGGCAAGGTAACAAATCAACAAGAATGGCAATTTATTGTCATTAATTACAGACGTGGTCGATGTGTTCTGGTCTCCAGCTAGATGGACGATGTCAGTAGCTGGTATGTTCGAGTCGTAGGTGCGGTTGGTTGATCGTTGCTGGGAGCTGAGATCAGTCGAGTCGTAGAATGCAGGAGCGTCTGTAACAGCGCCGTGGTCGAAGTCGGTGCTGGCAGCTTGGTTGCGTACGGATCGAGCGAGCGTAGTTTGCTAAGACTTAATCGCGTCTTAGTACTGCGGACCGAGTGAACGAACGACGAGATGGTGGCCAAGGTTTGCCAGGCCTTAGCATATACGCAGTCGAGCGAGTGGATTGATGAAGCTTGGGCTTTGTCGTGCCCCCTAGCTGTGCGAGCGTATCGTTTACAGTGGCTATAGCTTTATCGTGCCAGATAGCTGTGTAGGCGTATCGTTTACGGTAGCTATGGCTTTGTCATGCCAGATAGCCGTGCGGGCGTATCGTCGGGTAGCTACGGCTTTGTCGCGCCAAAGCTGTGGGATCGGATCGAGACGATAGCTAAGGCTTTTCGCGCCAAAGCTGTGCGGTAGCTAAGGCCTTTTCGCGCCAAAGCTGTGGGAGCGGATCGAGACGATAGCTAAGGCTTTTCGGGCCAAAGCTGTGCGGTAGCTAAGGCTTTTTCGCGCCAAAGCTGAGGGGGCCGCGGCTAAGATTGGCGTTATCTTAGCGCTGCGCAGGTATCGAAGTGGAAGCTAAAGGCTAACCCGTGCCTTTAGCGCTGTGCAACCGAACGGACGAGCGGAACCGAGCGATTATTAAGACCGGCGGGTTTTAGTGTGTCCTCTTCGTGTTTGCCTCCTGGTCGTCTATTTCAACTGGTCATTAATAACCAGTTAGAGATGCTCCAACCCGCAGAAGGAGACCTCTCATAGCCCTTAAAAAAAGACCGTATAAAAAAAAGGGTGTTGAATCTACCAATAAAAGTGGCGGTGAGGCGAATGCGACCACGAATAACGTAGGATTCTCCGCAAAGAACGTGCCGACAAGCGTTGAAAAAGGGCTTGTTGATATTACGAAGGTGCTGTGACACACAGCCCCAGCCGCGTGAATCGGAAATTCTTTTATAAAAAATGAGTGTAGCAATTAAGTATTCTTTTTAACCTGCTATAAGCTGGCGACGACTATTAGTTCCAGTTTTATCAAGTTATTTTTGGCCGAAGTGTTTTGTAAATATTGTTAATTTTGACTTATCCTTTTGTTTTTAGCTGTAACGAGCTGTCAAGGTCATTAGAAAGAAAAAGGGCTTAGTCATTTCCGGCCGTACCCGGTTATAATTGTCCTAAGGTGAGCATGTAACCTGATCTGTCTACGTTTATCGGCAGGTCGCGGCAGTTTATAACTGACTTTTTCTTCTTATCATCCATTCACTTGTTATCTTTTTTTAGTTTGTTGAAACTGCAAAGGAATTAAGGACTGAAAGAAAGAAAAAAACATGGAAACCTTTACACTTAATTTCTATTTTCGGGGTTTACAACTATTTTGGTATAAGGAGAATTTTCCTGAACCAGTAGAAATGACCGTGCTTCCCGGTCGAGGCGTTTTAGGAATATCATGAATCCTTTTTGGCAAATTTGAGGCTCTGCCATGTGTGTCTATGTTCAGGCGGTATTGTTCAGCTGCCACTGCTACGAGAAGGAGACACAACGCGCTGCTAAGGCCTCTGTTTTAGCAAACACGTCTGCTCAGACTAGCTGTCAAGAAAAAAATATGCGTCCGTTTGGTCTAGGTGGTAACGGCGTCTGAGAACGAGTCTCTCATCGGCGCCAGGAAGCCCATCTTTTTAGGCATGCGCCTATTTCGCTTCTTATCCCAGGCCTACTGGGAAATTTTTATTTTTGTATTCATTTATCTTATTTCGTGTTTATTCTATTTTTTTCATAGTATTGTTTTTATTATTTCTTATTTGATCCCTACAGTGGGTAAATTATTTGTACTAAGAACAGTTACTTGAAACTATATTTGTTTACTAAGGATTACCATGAGTTACTTGAAATTATATAATTATGTTCAAACAAATGACCATTGAAGTTATATAATTATTATGAATACTTTAAACCATACAACAGTCTACTTGTGCTGTAGAATACACCGACTGCATCACTGCAGAGGAGTAAGACCCCCTCCCGCCAACGAGTGCTCTGGATATGACATTAAAAAATTTGATGACGTCTCTAGCCTTGGAGATTTTAGGAATGTGGAGTAACCCTTTATTGCCATTGCTCCCAGATTCTCTCTCACCCAGAGTGGTAGCACATGATACGGTCTGTGGGGTACTGAGTATAATCCGTAATTTACGGAGTTACTTTCAGGTTTAGTTTCCACAAATACAACATAAATTTTACCAGCACGTAAACAAATGGAATGTGACAACAACGAACATTAAGAAACAAGCAATTTAATAATCATAACAAACAGGATAATGATAATTAAAATACAGCTGTGGCCAGTTGAATAAAAATATTATTTGTTCGCCCGTGTGTGCGGGTGTACAAATTGGGAAATGTCTATTGAGTCAATGTGTCCATAGTTGGCAGAAGTAACGAGGATAAAAATTGACTTTAATTACATACATGTGTATGCGTGTGTGTATAAATGTGAAGGACCGTAAGTAGGGGTCTTTTGTTTTCTTAAGTTCACACGTGGGTTTTTTTATAATCTTTGGCGAAAATGTATCGAGTTCCAGTAGTCGGCAAAAGAAAGTTGCATGCTTCTTCGCTTTGAGTCTTGTGGCGTTGCCTTCTGCTGTCCGTCCTGGCCTCTCTTAGTGGAATGCCATTTGGTATTGGAATGCCCTAGTTAATTAAATTCCTCGTTATTTATACTTTTGGGGGTCACTAACGTGAATCAAGAATAGGATTTTGTTAGGTTTTATTGTGGGTCCTAAAATTCAAGCGCGCAGATATTTCTTGACCAATCAGATTCATATAATTACTTATTTATTTTGGAGCCTACATATTTTTCTGTTAATTAATTTCTGAGCCGAATTTTCCAGAATGTTCTTATTCTGCGTTTTCAGCTGATTGGTTGAAAAATATAAATAGTGTAACTTCAATGTTGATGCGATTTTGATCCGAAATTTCTAGAATGTTCTTTTGTATGTTTTGGGGCTTGATTATTTTAAGGCTAAAAAAAGGTGTATTCTATAGGCCCAATGTATGTGTTGAATAGAACTCTGTGACCATTTAACACTGTGTAAACAAATGACATGCATTAAATCGAATCTTTAGTGTTAAATACTCATGATTTGGGAAGAAACCCCAACACTTGGTAATGATAATATAACTCAATTTATTCTTCTTGGAGTCAAAGCTTCTATAATGTGTTAGAGACAGAGACAAGAAGGGGAAGACAGACTGCTATATTGACCTGTAACTTCCCTTTCTTGACCATACCAAACTGGGTTATCTTCAAGGCCCCACTTAACACTTCTTCTGCTCTTACGCCAGCGGGTACCAACCGGAGGCCCGCTGTTGGCCATAGCCACAAGTAAGGCGCCCAGCCACTTGCTGGTGCTTTCCGTGACTGACCGAATCTCCTCTGGCTGCAAGCTGTGACTGACTCGAGACTGAGACTCATCGTATCTAACGAGGGCATCTGCATATATCATTTCATAACACCCACACATTTCCGTTCAACCACGTGACTGATTCAACTTTTTTTCACATGTACGTCCAGTGCAGAGAATCTCTGATTGATTGCTCGGTCAAGAGTCAGTATGCAACATTAGAAATAGAACACTGTGACCATTTAACACTGTGTAAACAAATAACTGATGTTTAATTGAATTGTTAGTGGTACATTGCAATACTTGGAACCATTTAATTGTGTGCAAACGAATAAGTAATGTTGAATAAAATTACTAGTGTTGATTAGCCATACTTGAACTCTTTAACTGTATGCCTAAATTGAATTATTGGTATTACATTGCAATACTTGGAACCATTTGACTGAGTGCAAATGAATGAATAGTGTTGAATGGAATAATTAGTGTTAAATAGCAATACTTGTAACCGCTTCACTGTGTGCAAACAAATGATTTATATTGAATAGAATTATAAGTGTTAGATAGCAATAATCGAAACCATTGAACTCTGTAGAAACAATATCAATACTAGTGTGCAAACAAATTAGTTCTAACTCATCTAAAAATGAAATTACCAACAAACTATTCACTTAAAAATTATATATGTATATCGATTTAAATGTGTGCAAACAAAAAATTAATAATAAATTGTTACTCTTATGAGAAATTTACGAGTTATCCTCAAGACAGCAGTGTACCCGGATGTAAAGAGACGCTGAGGGTAAAAGGAGAAAGCCGGACGGAAGGGACTTGAGCACGTGACTTGGAACTGAAAGAGGCAGAGAAGTGACTTCGGCACGGCCAGAGAATGAGAAGTGACTTTGGCACGGTCAGACGAGGAGAAGCGAATAGGGTCTCCACGAAGCAGCCGTGACTAGGGTCTGCTCGAGGCGAGACGTGGAAAAAGAGCAAAGGGTGTTAGCAGACCACCCAACTGTACTAACAAAACCCTGAAGACAATTTTGAGCCCTACGAAACCAAACGTCCACAGCCATCTTAAAACAGACTTAAACGCAACAGAAAATATACAGAAAGACAATAGGACATTCACCAACCACAGATAAGTGTATTATAATTTTAACTTTGTTCTCTTAAAGATTATTGACCACTAAAGGAAGATGCTTTAGCAACTCTTTCGCACTTCTTTTAAAAGCGTATTTAAACGTCTTACCGCGTTGCTTATTCTTTCTTACGGGGATGTCGTTAAAATCTTCCATACTTAGCAATACTTAAAACTATTTGTGAGCAAAAATGAGCTCAGGCTCGTTTAAAAATGTTTACAAGAAAATGTTTACAAATCATAGATATCTAATATATTTGTACAAAACAGGATTTGGCATTAAATGACCTATAGTGGTTGATATGCCATAAAAATCTACCAAACCAAACCAAAGTATACAACTGTGTACACATTATTTTATTAGATTGGAGTACTTGATATCACATTACTGCGTACAAAAATCTTTCAAGAAACAAAAAATACAAATACAAATGTACAATGATTTCAATTCCCTAATCTCTAGGCATAAAATAACCCAAGATGGTTTGACATGTGTGAGGATTGAATAAGAAATATATTTTAAAAAAAAACAATAGCACGAAAAAATAAACTAAACACGAAATAAAATGAATACAAAAATAACAATTTCCCAGTGGGTCGGTGACAAAAAACGAAATCGGCACATGCGACGACGATTCGGCAGCAAGTTCACCACCTGATAGGTGTGTCCAGACAAACGCAACCACTACAACGAACATTACGACAGTGCCCTGACAAGTTAACAGAAACAACTAAAGAGCGAGGTTTCCGCAGACATATTTATCTGCAACTTTACCCAACAAAATTCTTGAACTTTTTTGTTTGTTTTGCTTGCTGTATCTACCTGTTGTATATTGGGTATATCTACAGTAAACCTTTTGTAGTGGCAAAAACTCTATTGTGTCCTTTCATCAAAAGCAGCGCTCATCTCCTCACTGCGTTCTATGTACGGTTTATTCTCCGACAAAACTTAGGGTTTAAACAGTGATTTTCACGGGGATAAAAATCCCCACAAGTTGAAGCAGACGTGTTTGCTAAAATAGAGGCCTTAGCGGCGCGTTGAGTGTCCTCTTCGTAGCAGCGGCAGCTGAACAATACCGCCTTAACATAGACACACGTGGCAGGCACTCAAATTCACAATTTGCCCAAAATGATTCGTGATATTCCTAAAACACCTCGAAGCACGGTCATTTCTATTGGTTCAGGAAAACGTTCTAAACATAAATTAGTCGTAAACTCCAAAATTGAGTTTAAAGATATCTTTGTTTTTTCTTTCCTTTCCGTCTTTGATTCCTTTGGAGCTTCAACAAATAAAAAAGAAGATAACAAGTGAATGGGGATAAGAAGAAAAGGAGTCAGTTACCAAGGTCAGAATTTTTTTAAATGACCATGATACAAGAAAATTCTAGAAAATAAGATCCTGATTCCCTTGTTCCCGAAACAAAGATGGTGGACGTCGGTAATCTAACTAGTTTCGGGAACTTATTGGTCAGAGAAGTCGCGGTATTGGTCTTCCCAACTACGTCCGCACCTTTGATTTTACCCCGCCTAAAATAAACGGTGTGTTTGGAGCCGATCACATGACAAGGTTTAACTATATATACTCTAGACTTCCAATAACTCGCTCTCTTACATTTTGACTCCAAGAGACAGCTCTCATTCTCTTTTTCAACTTACACATTCTAAATCTCAGCTAGCAACATGTAGTTCCAGAAATATACAATGGGCACATGTATAGTATGCGAGTTCTTTCATGTTCTGCCTATCCACCGAAACCCTTTTTAGTGTTTCGGGAAATGGTTAATTTCTCTAACACTATATATTTTAGGCAATACAAATGAATAACGAAACTTCTTTTTAACAACACAACAAAGAAAGGTTTATTATAGTAGCAGCCGTAAAGGAATGATAGTGAGAAAGTGTCTCTTTTGTGTCGCTGGTCCTTGGTTCGTAGGAAGCGTGTTTGAAGCTAACAACGAGCGAAGGGTTCCGAATGGAATCAGTGGCAGTCATGTGAAAGAGATGTGTTTCTGCTGCTGGCTCAAGGCTCTCTTTTTCTTTTCCTTTTGCTTGTTCTGCTGTCCGAAAATGGAGACGGTGTTTCGTGTTGTTATTTTTTTTATTTGTTTCGTAATTCAGAAGGTACCATGCGGGGTGACCAATTTTGTAGGATCATTTTAATCGGAGATTTTTGTTGTTGGCGAGAGGGATGTGTTGTTTGTGTTTAGCGAGGAAGATGGTGTAACGTATGTGTGTTTACGTTGAGTTGTTTCCTCGCTTAGTGTTGTTAGTCCTCTCGCTAAGTTTTAAGGGTAAATAAAGGTAGAATTATGGAGAAGATAAGATGCCGAAGGTCGAAATATATTTTTATGAATAGGTTTTTATTTGCAGCATGGAATATTGGGTTTGCTTTTTGGTGCTGCAAGACTTGAGCAGAGGTTGTGAGTATTGAGACGAAATTGAGTTATGAGAAGTTGGGAAGGTTGAGATGGCAGCGTGTGTCGTCGGACGTGTGAGGGATTGTGTTCGTAGGTTTAACGAAAGACATGTTGCAGTTGTAGGAATTGAACTTTGGATGTCACCGTGAGTTTCGTGTCTGGTTTTGGGGGAGATTAAAGTGGCCCAGAGGTGAATTAAGAGCTAGGTGTCGGAATAAAAGCATAGCATTGACATAGCCAATTTTAGGGTGACATAAAGTTGTGCATGTGCGGGGCTTGTTGAATGTATCTAATTTATATTCAACTGGGATTCCTTGCAAGGAATCCATAAATTAGATGGGTTCCCTCGTGTGTCCATGCTGCTGCTAGAAGAGCCCCCAGTGAGACGTCTGCACTGGGCGGCGTTGTCCAGCTAAAGAGAATGTTATTGAAGAACGGCTAGTGTGACGTCTGCACTGGATGCAAAGAGGGTGTGTTTGGCAGCTTACCCAATTTCCTGTTGCCCGTAAAGAAAGGCCCGGGCTGAATAGGATAGGTCAGCCTGATTGGGTGAAATTAAGTGTCGAATTAAATTTGCGCGCCAAACCAAAATACGAAATTTCCCTTCACTACACCTTCATACAACCTCAGACTCCTCAGCAAAACCAGAAAGAGACAAAAGGTCTGTTTCTTAGTACTTTTGTGTAAAATACTTTATCAACATGCACATATAGCCAAAAGAACACTGTTAATATTAAGTCTACTTGCATGCATCTAGATAATAACCGCTCCCTCTCTCTCTCTCTCTCCCTCTCTCTCTCTCTCTCACACACACACACATACAAATACACACGAATATTTGACGAACTATATTTTGAAAATTCGTAATAATTTTTTACAGTGTACATGTTGATATATAAATGTATTTTTGTTTGTATTGCTTTGTTGTGAATATTCTTTTATCTACGTCGTTGTATTGTGTACATTTAAATGACGTCACCACCACAAAATTGTGGGAGCAACATATCCAATGACGTTCACTACAGATGCGACCCTAACAGGTATGAACACTCTTTGTCAGAGTAGACCTGGGAGTAATGGTAATGAAGGGTTACACTACATGGCTAAAGATCTTTAAAATATTGGCCTCATCATCTGACGCAGTTGAGTTTCATACCCAAAACGCCTTTTTTTTTGAGCAGGGGAAGTCTTTACCTCTTGCAGATGAGTCAATCAGCGTAATCTAAACCTGACAGGATGGTTTATTTGTAAAGGATTCAATTCCTGCTATTGAGTTGTTATTTTTAAATAAGTTATTATTCCTAAAAAGAAAATCAAGACGAGCTAAAGAAGTTATTATTCGCAAAGAAAATCAAGACGAGCGAAACCATGGCTACGCTGATAGAATTCAATGTTTTGTCCAATGACAACAAGAAAACAAAAAGGAGCTGGTCTAAAAATAGAACAATTTCACAAGCGCCTTCTCACTTTGCTAGATGCCTGTTTGTGTTAAGGTATGTGATACTGATAAACAAGAACATAACCAATGCGCCTCCGTGGCCCAATGGATAAGGCACCGGCCTCCTAAGCCGGGGATTGCGGGTTCGAGTCCCGTCGGAGGTAGATATTTTACGACTTCCCAGAAAATATAGAATAAGTTTTCGTAAAGTCCAAAGACAGAAAAGCTTCTATCTTTAGTATAAGCTTGTTTGTCAATATTTATTTCATATTCATAAATAGTCCCTACTAGTACACCGCAAATGGTGAATACAAATCAGTCCTCTTATGGTGTCCTGCTTTAAAAATTCTTTAGGTCGTATGGGACTTGAACTCCCCGTATGCAAGTTCAAGTCTTGTCAGAAACTATTCAGACTATTTTTTTTAAACAATAGGATTGTATTCCATCTGTAGTGTAAAAGGGTAACAATAAAATCAGGCCAGAAAAAATACTACTTGATAATTTTGTTTTGTCTTGAGATTCGAAGTAAGATCCGACGGGACTTAAATTCCTTGGACTTAAGATATGAGTTTGAGTCACATTAAAATCTATCCACTTATTTATTTGGACTTCAAGCTGTCTGCTTTAACAATAGGATTGTATTGTTAAAAAGCAACAATAAGAGCAGTGCTATTGCATTGCCTTCTCACCATGCATTTTATTGAATCAGGCATTGTTACCTTTGAGCGCAAAGGAACCGTGAATTGAATGTAAATCGAAACGAATAATCATTGCCTTTCTCGAATTTAAAAAGGAAATAAATAGCTGCCAGTTTGAAAATAGAACGGCTTCATGAGCTTCTAGCATTTCAATATAACTGCTTGTCTTTATTGATTTAATATGAATAAATAATAATATTCTTTACGTGCCTCCGTGGCCCAATGGATAAGGCACCGGCCTCCTAAGCCGGGGATTGCGGGTTCGAGTCCCGTCGGAGGTAGATTATTTTCTAGACCTGTTAGAATAACCTCATAATCTGCGTCATTTTAATTCATAAAATACGTCGAAAAAGTAAGTAACTTATCATATATATATGACTCTATTTCTTCAGTTTTGTTTTTAATTCTTAGTAACTAAAATACATTGCTTAAAAGCAAAAGAAAAATTTGCTTATAAATGGATAACTATATTTATATGATGATATAAATAACAGACGAAGTTAAAAGCGCAGTAAGGGTAACCCAGAGCCGAATATTTGTACACTATATTAATATTTTTCTGATGCAGATATCATTAGGAAACTAGAAAAGGTTTAGGTAAATGAGCCAAAGTCTGGCCTGTTTACTTTATATCATCTTTTTTTTTATGGACTGAGAAATTCTAACTTTATGTCTGGGATTGATGTTAATTTTTTTTCATAATCTTTCTTATCAAAATGCTTCAAACAATATCAAATCAGTACAATTTCATATTGTTAAAACTGCTAACCACGTAACGTATAGACAGCATATACATATAACAAACAATTACCTTGGTTATTGGCTACCCTTCAATATGCCAAGGCAAAATGTTTACGGTTTCGGTCATTTTAACCCGGGTTATATCACACGTATTATAGACATCAACACTTAAGTGTTGAAAATATTTACTACTCAGGGAAACCAAATTCAAATAAACAAAAAAGAATATTAATTCGAACGAATATTTCCATTGTTCCTACTATTATATTTATCTTTGTTACTTGTTACACTCTTTTTTTTTCTTCTTTTGACTGACATCTTTTTCGGGATAAAGACTAAAATCTCACACTGCACTTGACTCGAACTTGTAATGTCGGCCTAGGAAACAGGAAATTTGACTATAAAGATGCATTTCTTTTCAGTCATTACATGCAAACATAGAATCTTCGGACGTATCTATTAGAATGAAAGACAATGGCATTCCTGGTTTAATCATCCGATACATCAAAAGAAACAATATATTTACAGCCCAGTCAGCTGGGACTGTAGAATACACCGACTCTATAAAGAGGTGAGACTCCCCCACTGAATATGACGCCAAACAATCTTACGGCGAAGCTCCAGCTTTAGAGTTTTAGGGAATGCCAAGTACTCCTTCATTTCCATTGCTCCCAGGTCCACTCTAGCCCGTAGTGGAAGCAATTGTTACGGTTCTATCTATGTGTAATATGACTGATAGAAATCTCTTCTGATTTATCGTACGAACAAAATAATGGCGATTCTATTTAACAGGATTGGAGAGCACTCACCGGATGTTGCCAGGGCCGAGATTTTTTTCAAAATGAAAAACACGTCTCTGCGCATAAGGCCCTCGTGTGGTGAAATGTTGGTGGAATCTATCAAAAAAAATAAAAGTAAAAGTAATTTTTCGACCAACCTATGACATTTGCGGGAAAAAATAAAGACCAAAGTTGATCCGATTTGCGAATGAAAGAACTATAAGAGACATGATTCTTTCGATGTCCAGACAGAGAGAAGACAGAGCCCCGCTCTTTTTTAGGGTGTTTCTGACCTTTCCTCTCCAGTTCTTGGGTTGCATTTGGTAGGCCGTCTTACCTCTGGGCGGTTCTGCCGAGTGTACCTCGGCACTGGAGATTTCCTCCGGCCTCAGGGGGCCATCCCCCCAGGCTTATATCCCCTTCGGGGGTTGGGTTTATTGCCTGGCGCCTGAGGCGCCCCAAAAAGGGGAATGCCGACGGGGCCGATGGTATTTTTGGCCTTGCCGGACGAGTGTGGGCTTCGGCCCTGCGACCGGGCCCACCTTAAAAACGGCCTTGTGCCATATTCGTGCGTTGGTGGGACGCTTCGATAAATACAGAGAGAAAACAGAGCCAGACACAAGAATATCAACCGCCGACAACTGCAACCTGAAAGCTCTGAGAGAGAAGGCAATATTCATCATACAACACTCATCTTAACCTTTCTACTGTGACTTTTGGTGGAAGCCGCGTGATTTGAGAATCACCACCCCACCTACTTTCCACTTCTTCAACGCTGTTATCCGCCTTCTCTGTCGACATAAACTCTGGTTGACAGCGTAAGTCCGTAACTCACCCCTACCAACACAAATATTGGAACATTTTTATCTCTCTATTCTACTACCATTCAACACACATTCAAAATTTCTTAAAATTAATTAATTCCTACCAATACAACTACAGGACATTCTACATCTCAATTTTACACACATTCTCATACTCGCCAACACAATTATTAGGACACGTTTCTTTTGCTTTTCAATGCAATTGATAAATTTTTCACTTGTCTTCGTGTCGTTTGATTTGCAACTCTGTGTATCGTCCTTTCCTTGCAACCATACGCTTGATAGAACATATGGGTCAAATAGAACTGTTTGACAGTGTGAAAATAAAGGACATGCTGGATTGAATTGCTAGAAATAGAACTGTTTGATTATTTTTCACTTGTCTTCGTGTCGTTTGATTTGCAACTCTGTGTATCGTCCTTTCCTTGCAACCATACGCTTGATAGAACATATGGGTCAAATAGAACTGTTTGACAGTGTGAAAATAAAAGACATGCTGGATTGAATTGCTAGAAATAGAACTGTTTGATTATTTTTCACTTGTCTTCGTGTCGTTTGATTTGCAACTCTGTGTATCGTCCTTTCCTTGCAACCATACGCTTGATAGAACATATGGGTCAAATAGAACTGTTTGGCAGTGTGAAAATAAAGGACATGCTGGATTGAATTGCTAGAAATAGAACCGTTTGATTATTTTACTGTGTGTAAACAAATGACTGATATTTAATTGAATTGTTAGTGATACATAGCAATACTTGGAACCAATTAACTGTGTACAAATGAATGATGTTGAAATAGAATAATTAGCTTTAAATAGCTAGGATGCGATACTATGTCAGTTTTTAAGAGGATTACAGCTGGTTTGAATTCAGGATTTATCTTTTGACCGATTGCCGTACCAAAGCTAATGAGCCTGGTTTGCCCTGTTATTTACCCACAACAGGAGATAATTGTTGGATTCATACTTTTCATTTAAACGCTATGTGAAACACAAGCAGCCTTGTCCTGGATTTGAACACGGGTCACCGAGTTCTTTTTCTACGACGATAACCAATAAGCCATTTAATTAAAATTGAGACATAATCACCAGCACTTTAACAATATGAAGTTTCCCAAAGATTGATGTATATACTCATTGACTGATGGTATATCAACTCCTTAGGGGTTATTTAATTCTAAAATTTACTTAATTTGTAAATGTTTAATAACGATTGTCGTAGTCTACAAAAAGTTAACGTTTCCAAGACTAAAAGACATCTGTCAAAAGTTTGTTTGTTTGCAACAGACCCGACGAACCCTTTTCAATTTTTTTGAGCTTGGGAAATTATTGTTTTATTTAACCAATCAGAATTATTCCCGCTGAAATTAAAAACTTCGATTTGGATCCCCTTTTGTCCATGCCGCGAGTATGAATAAAGCCTAAATCGGTCTGTCAATCAATTCACCTTGGGGAGTCAGTTGAGTTCATATCGTCCAAACCGCGGATACACCTGCTCACCCACAAATAAAGCATTATTTGCAGGCGTCCACCAAAACTCACTTTGTACGCAAACAACTTGGAGCCAATTTTCAATCGTAAGAACTCCGAGCTCCCCATCCTCATGAACTACAACGACAAATAAATATTTTTAACCCACACAGATTTGTTCATACACATGCGAGAACATAACTATTCATTAATAAAAATAATTTATTTTCCGCCTTTTTTGGTCTAGATTTTTGTTATTTGTTGATATTTTGTTGAAGGGCCGATGAATATATCGATCCTGCAAACTTTTGAAATGAGTAAAGTGATACAGGAAAGGTAAAAATGACAAACGTTCGCAAGAACTGCACTAAAATGGTAAAAGGGTAAGCTACGAGCAAGTTGATGAAGTCGTGTCAGTCCGAGCGGAGTTATGGTATGAAGTATTCCTAATCTATCACTGATAATTTACACACAGATGTATGGTTTCAAGTAACTATTTCTATTTATCAATAAACATTTATTTGCACACAGTTTTTTGGTTTCAAGTCTTACTATTCAAAACTGATAATTTTCAAATCAAATCTATTTAACCAATAGATGGGAACCTAACAGACACTAAAACTTAAGGTGCGAGTTGACCGAGGAGTCGTGACAATAAAGGGGTGACACCATACTCCAGAACAATGGCCTCACCATCAGATACAGTTTAGTGTAACACCCAGTATACCCTTTCTTGCTGGTGGGAGTTTACTCATCACTAATGGCCACAGTTGGTGTATTTTAAGCCCTGCTACAATCATGGAATATATTGCAGGGCAGTCAATGGTAGCCAACCCAACAAACGTTTAAGAATGAGTTAACGACACAGGAAAATAAAAGATAACAAAATGATTTATTTGATGATAACAAAGTTGCCAGATTTATCATTTCGAGATAAATTAACAAATTCAAAGTGGTTTCGTAGGTCTCTGTTGGTAGAGCTGTAGATTCGTCGTCGGTTCGGGCGGTTTAGATCCCCACGCAGTCTTTAGTCTCGCTATCGTGAGGTCTACTTGATTGGTTGAAAGCGAAGTGTCACTCTCTGCCCCAACATTGGTCCAAAAGAGATGTGAAAAAATCATCAATAAAGACGGCTGTACGACCTTATTATCGACTTTGTTTCTTTTCTTTCTAAGTTAAGACAGCGTAGACATGCGGTGCTTGGTCACTGTCAGTTTCTCATCGGATCAACACTTGTCACTTTCTCGCCTATGTGATCATTGGATCAAGACTTAATCCCATAGGTGAGAAACTGACAGTAACCAAACTCTATGCTAACTTATATATATATATATATATACGTTAGCACACACACACATACACACAGATATATATATATATATATATATATATATATATATATATATATATATATAATAGAATAAAAAGTTAGTTAATATGAGACACGTTTTCTTGGCTCAGAAAGAACAACTCTCATAAAATTACTTCAAAAGGGCTATAATCATTTGAGAAAGAATTGATTTTGGGAACTATATTGCACCGTAAAGGAAGATTAGCGAAATATGACGTTATAATTATGCGCAGACTTTATTGATTGTCGTTGTTGGAATAAGACCATTATAGAACAAAGTTGCAGTGAATGGCATGAAATGTAAAAAATGACATTGTTAAAAGAATCAGTTAAATCTAACATGATCTCTCGGGTCTGGAAAGGCAGTGCTAACTTCTGTCTTATATATATATATATATATATCCTTGGTTGAATTCAGCCAACAAGCAGTAGGTTAACATGAAAGAGGAAGGTGATCAAAGCGGCCATAAATCTGATTAGCAACGTATCTCTCCCTTTCACTCTCCGTCCACCTCTTTCTCTCTCTCTCTCTCTCTCTCTATATATATATATATATATATATATGCGTGTGTGTGTGTATATGAAATATCCATCCTGTTTGCGGGGCTTACGATACACTGACTATATCTTTTGTAGAAGGGTAAAATCCCCCTACCAAATAAAGGGGTACCTGGTTATGTCACAAAGCTGCATTTGATGGTAAGGCTCCTTTTCCGAAGATCTCGAGAGTGTGTACTACCTCTTCATTGCCATTAATTCCAGGTTCACTCTCGCATATCAGTCAAAGAGACCTTTTTAAAAAATATTTGTATTCGATAAAGTAAATTATTTGCATTAAAAATAGTTACTCGAATAGTTTCTAAAAGCTTTAAGCTATGATTGTTTACTCAGGATGATTATTAGTTACTGGAAACTATATAACTATGTGCAAACAAATGACTATTATTAAAAAGAAATACTTACTTGAAACCATATAGTATTGTATAGGAATACTTGATATTATATAACTGTGCAAAAAATTCTTAAGAAATAACAACACAAAAATATAAATATAAATGTGCAATTAATGCAAATCATTAAGCTCTAAATAAAATAAATCGAGACAGGTTGATACACCGCTTAAGGACATCGACACGCGGCTAACAAAGGCATGGACAGATATCGGTAGGCTATCGATCATATGGAAATCAGACCTAATCGATAAAATGAAACGCAGTTTCTTCCAGGCAGTTGTCGTGTCGATACTGCTATATGGATGCACTACATGGACGTTAACAAAACGACTGGAGAAGAAGCTAGACAGCAATTACACAAGAATGCTGCGAGCAATATTGAACAAGTCCTGGCGGCAACACCACACAAGACACCAACTATACGGCCACCTGCCCCCCATCACGAAAACTATCCAAGTTAGACAAACAAGACATGCAGGACACTGCCGGAGAAGCAGGGACGAGCTCATACGTGATGTACTCCTATGGACCCCCACATATGGCCGTGCAAAAGCTGGACGACCAGCACGAACATACATTCAGCAGCTATGTGAGGATACGGGATGTAGCCCAGAAGACCTGCCAGAGGCGATGAACGATAAGGAAAAGTGGCGAGAGAGGGTCAGGGATATCCGTGCTAGTGGCCCGGCATGATGATGATGATGATGATATATATATATATTTATATATAGAGAGAGAGATGAACAAAAGTGATAAGATAAACAAAAATTTGTTTTTCTATTTTTTGATTGTTTTCAAATAGTTTCGATATTTGGTCATCATCAAGAGAAAAGTTTTTTTAGAAAGTATTTAAAGATTGTTTTTAAAAATTTAAAGATATTTCATCGAGAAGTATCATATTACACAGGTGAACAACAAAAAAATTTTGAAATGGTCCAGGTACCAAACATCATTTTTGCTAATTTGAGGGCGCTGAATCTGAAAATGAACTTACTTTTTCTTGGTTAGCTAGTTTTGCTGTTCGATATTATTTAAGTCCCTTTTGATACTCCAGCAGCAGTCAGCCATCATTCGTTTGTACCGATGTCCCTGGGAACGTTCTTCCATTGTTTTAATATCCTGATGGAATCGTTCTCCTTGCTCATCACACATCGCCGCAATTATTCGGAAATTTAAATTAGATGGTTAAAAAAAGTGGACCTTTATACTCACATCAGCGCCTATATACTGTAGATTTTTCAACAGCTTTTCCACTAACTCCTTGTAGTTTCGGCCCAGCAATTGCCTAAGAAGTTTTTCACCATATCAACAAACGATGTCCAAGCGCGTAATTTCAAGTCATTCATTGAATTAACAAATTTATCATCCTTAATGAGTTTCCTGGTGTAATGGGGGAACCATTTTCATAATGTTTATCATGTACAATGGAATAAGTGCATTCAATTGGGATGTATTTAGTTGGAGTTTCTTTTCAACTGTGAAAACAAAAGTTTTTAATGTGATTGGTTTCCTTCCATAGTGAAAAGACAAAAATGATGGGATAAATTTACGAATATCAAACAGATGACTTTAGGTTTTTTTTTATATCACTTTAACTAACAGGTTTACTAAAGTGTATTACTGGTAAAGTTTATCAGTTAATTTAAATTTTAGTAGTAGATTGGAAAACTTTGGTACTTCTACTTTAGATTTTTTGACACAAAAAACACTTAGAGTTTATTTCTCTACCAGGGAAATGATGGGCTTCTACGACCTATATTAATTAAATTGGTGTATTCCAATTCCTGCTGTAGGTGTTAATTTAAACCTGAAATCATAAAAATTGGTCAGTCATCTCATAAGAGGTATAGCAAAAACATAGTGAATTTTCAAGAGTCTTCGACAATTTTAAATGTCTGTACAAAAAAGTCTGGAAACTTATTGAATGCACCACGTAGGTACCTTATAATCCTGAGTGTTAAGCAAGCAGGTATCAAGTCCTATTTTTTTGAGTCTTTGGTATGACTTGACCTGGGAGTGGACCCTGGTGTTCCGGGTCATTGGCGAACACTTGACCCACAAGGCCAATGAGCCGGTATATAAATGACAGTATTGAGCCCTAAAACCCAATATAAATTGTCCCAGTCGGCTGGGGTTGCACTGACTGCATCTCTACAGAGGGGTAAGACTCCCCCAAACGAGTGTCCTGGATATGACACTAAACAATCTGATGTTGAGGCTCCAGTAATGCTGGGGATTTGGTGAATGCGGAGTACCCCTTCATTGCTATCGCTCCTAAGTTCATTCTAGCTCGGAGTGGTAGCATCTGATATAGTCGTATCTATGGGTTAAATAAAAGTAAACTGTGTGCTTATGCTAAATTGAATGGTTAAAAATAGAACTGTTTTGACATTTAAACTGCATACACATGCTAAAGTGAATTTTTAAAATAGAACTGTTTATATGCCTAAAAATGGATTTGGCCTTTGATAACCTACAATGGTTGACATGCCATTAAACCAAAGCAAACCCAGCTACTATAAACATTTTATATACTGGTACTTATTACGTAGGTAACAAGCGAACACGAACCAATATGTTTTCACCAGCAAATTAAAGAGAAAAAAAACAATTGAATTTAAGAAAAAATTTATTTACCTCCGACGGGACTCGAACCCGCAATCCCCGGCTTAGGAGGCCGGTGCCTTATCCATTGGGCCACGAAGGCGGCTGTGCGCATCCTCCTCAGTGCATTAAATAAAGAAACCAAAACAAACACTTACCTGTGCACAGTAAGATATTTAACACCATCGTAGTAAAGTAAGTGATGAGATGTTCATACGTTCAGTAGCGAGATCAGGAGTTTTCTATTTTTAGACTGTTTAACTGATGAAGTGCAAGTTCATCCATTTCACTCACATTCATAATAAACTCAACGTAACTTTGTAGTTATGCGTTAAGACTTGTCGATTGGGTTCGCTTTATTTGTTTAACGGTATAACAACTTCTTATGGGTTATTCAATGCCAAAATTCTATTCATTTGAATCTAAATTAGATTCAAATCTGAGTTATTCAAACAATCAAACTTCTTGTTTTTATTTTTTTCGCGATTTTTCGACCGACACATTCTCCCGTCATCTTCAGATATATTATGCACTATTATAAGGACACAACGGGTACCTTTCATTGTTAACACAAAACAATAACAGTATTAAATATTATATATATATATATATATATATATATATATATAATTTTTCTTAGATCTTTTCAAAATAACTTCATTTTGATCCATTGCTGAGTAGAGGAAACCACAAAGAAAAATATTTCATGCAAAAATAATGAGACTAGGGACTTTGGATATCTTTCGGCTTTTTTTTTCTTTTTACTTCTTTTTTATTCCTTTTTTTTTTTTTTTTGGCCTTGTTATTTGATGTCCATTTTTTGCCTAGTCATTTCGGTCCCACTGATGTCACGTATGTGTGGAAATATGTGCCGCGACCGGCCGACAAACCCTTGCCGCGACCGGCCGATAAACCTAAACATATCAAATTACACGCCCGAGTTAGGACGATTATATCCGAGTACGACCGGAACTGACTAAGCCCTTTTTTTCTTTCTAACGACCTTGACATCTAGTTATAGCTAAAAGAAAAGGGAGAATTAAAATTAATAACATTCACAAAACACTTCGGCCAAAAATTACCTGATAAGACTTGAACTAATAGTCGTCGCCAGCCTATAGCAGGTTAGGAAAATACTTTACGGCTACACTCATTTTTTATCCACGCGGCTGAGCTGTGTGTCACAGCACTTCCGTGATATCAACAGGCCCTTTTCAACCCTCGTTGGCACGCTCCTAGCGAAGCTCATTAAGGAGGAATCCTGCATTCTGTGCGGTCGCATTCACCTTAACTTCCGACGTTGATCCCACTTCTCGTGGTAGATCCCCCTTTTTTTTCCCACCTACATAGGTATGCACAAAGGTCCTTTTTAGGACCATAAGATGTCTCTGTCTGCGGGTCAGAGCATCTCTGGCGGTCAGTAATGATCAGTCGAAGTAGACGGCCAGGCGGCAAACACGAAGACGGATTCTAAGACCAACCGGTCTTAACTCTCACTCGGTTCCGATAGTCCGATAAGCTGCGCAGCGCTAATGGCACGGTCCAGCCTTTAGCTACTCCTTCGCTATCTGCGCAGCGCTAAGATAACGCCCATCTTAGCCTGGCCTTCTGGCCTGTCCGCTCGTCCGCTCGGCTTTGACTCGACAAAGCCTTCGCTCTTGTCCGCTCGTCCGCACGGCTTTGACCCGACAAAGCCTTCGCACTAGTCCGATACGTCCGCACGGCTTTTACCCGACAAAGCCTTCGCTCTCGTCCGCTCGTTCGCACGGCTTTGACACGGCAAAGCTTTCGTTCCCGTCCGATACGTCCGCACGGCTAGGGGGCCCAGCAAGGCCCTAGCCTTTCCTCGACCTCGACGCTCTTGCAAGGTACAACGCAGTCCACGTAACGACTCGCTGTTACGGACTGTTCTACCACAGCAACAACCGGCTCACGTACGACCCGCTGTACGAGCCAGAAACCAGGTTGACACCCCCCCCCGGTTAATCCAACATATCGTCATAACCGAGGATATCGATCTACCAACCTCGATCGACCATTTAGCTGTACTCAACGACCAGCTCCGACCATCTAGCTGTACTCAACGACCAGCTCCGACCATCTAGCTGTACTCAACGACCAGCACCGACCATCTAGCTGTACTCAACGACCAGCACCGACCATCTAGCTGTACCCAACGACCAGCACCGACCATCTAGCTGAACTCAACGACTCGACCGACCTCAGCTTACCAGCATCCAACATCTAGCTGTACTCAACGACTCGACCTACGCCAGCGACCCTCGTCGAACGCCCAGCTGCGAACACATACAACCGCCACGGACATTTACATTCACGCTTGTAAATACGACGAAATAAATTGTCATTTGTAATTATCATTATCTCACCTTTGTTCCTTCATATTGCTTTGGCTGTTACCATTCACATGAATTCATTTGCGGGGTCGACATACTTATAGGCCCCGCAACATATGTCTTCTTTGTGGTCTGGAATGAAACATAAGGTGATTCTTACGCTACTAATATAACTAGAATAATGATGTGGGTTGCACCATTGAAAGAAATCGACAAGAACTGTATATGTCCTTGACCCAAGTGTTTCATCAAATCTAAAGAATCGAAAAAAGACCCACGTGAGTCATAATTTCCGAAAAAAATTTTTTCCAAATTTTGCCGCCTAAATCTAGTGGGTCTTGATACCAGCCATTCCCTTCCTATTTAGTAGCAGTCTAAAAAGACAGACTTTAGATACTCCAGTCTCTGAAATAAAAATATCGGTTCCAAATTTCATGACCATTAACCAAATTTTATCCTAAAAGGAATTGATGACAGTCATGCAAATAAGCAATTTAAAAAACTAATAAAAAGAGTACACTACAGAGTACAAAAATTAATTCTCACACGAAAGCATATTTTGTAAATTATTAGTTATTACCAAAATAATACATAAAAAGATAACGCCTGTCCAATTCAGCTTCCTGTTATTTGTCTTTCTCGTTTGCTTATTTAATTTTATAATTCATTTCAGCATTAAGCTTTTATCACAGTACCTTGAAGACTCCACTTTTAAAATGTAAAGCTACATTTTTTACGAACTCGTTACACATAATTTACTAAAATCCCACTAAACTCGTAACATTTAGCATGTTATTTGTTTGCACTCAGTTCTAATGTAAAACAGTTCTATTTGACCCATAGAGTAGACCAAAGTCGAACCAGAAACAACTGCCCCATGAGACAGAGACCCAGTCGACTCCGCGATATATCAAACACTGCAGCGGATGTGGAAAAACTTCACACACAGGGAGGTTAGTGTCCAGCGGTTAAGCTGAAAAACTTCACACCCAGGGAGGTTAGTTGTCCAGCGGTTAAGCTGAAATGCCGGTTCTGTGGAATGACAGGGCAAATGAAGAAGGTATACCAGAAGTTCGCGAAATCCGAAGCGGAAGCCACCAGTAGAACATTAAAATGTGAGGAATCGATTATGTTTACCAGCAGTGATCCGAGGGGTCAATTCACCCTCAAGATCAGCAGGCACAACAATATGAGGCTGAAGAATGTGCCCCACCTCGAGTGGAATAGGGAACGATTTCAAAAGAGCTCTCCAGAATTACTCCCTTCAGTGGCAGCAGAGATAACCATGATGCCTGGGATTCATGCGATCTTCGGACGTGTACCAAGGAAACCAGTAAGCCAACGCGCTCATCCCGTCCTCGCCTTTGCAGATACAGGGACCCAGACTTGTTCGGTTGGAACCGAGATTCAGAAACTCCTTGGGTACCCAGATGGATATCTGGTGTCAACCAACCACCGGATACAAGGCATAACCAATGACCAGCTGTGCATTATTGATGTCTTTTTCTATGTATAAGGGTGAGGACGAAGGTGACACGGTAGGCTGTATATGTATCAGATAATACATCCGGTTTCTACTAGTCACAGACTGCATGAAGGATTTGAACCTACTGCCGTCCGATTTCCCGACATCATTGTCAAGAATTGCGTAGGAAATGGCCCCATGCGGATGCCCGCACAGAACACCTGTTCCAACGAAGCCAATAAGCATTCCATTCAAGCCAATCCAAGCCAACAGACGCAAGATTCAACAATGGTTACTAGAATACTTTAAGTCTAGTGAGTTTAACACATGCCCACATCAACCACTGCAAACAATGGAGGGTAAACCAATAGACATCAAGTTCATCCCGGGGGCAAAGCCGACGGTAATTCATACGCCACCACCTCTCCCCCACCATCACTAGAAAAAGAGAGTAAAAGAGGAGCTGGACTGAGATGTCGCTCTAGGTTTAAGAGAACCGGTGCCAGTAGGCACCCTAACTACCAGGTGTGCAAGGATGGCTGTCGCACCGAAAAAGGACGGATCTCCAAGGCGGACGGTAGACTTACAAAAACTAAACGATGCCACTATGAACGAAACACAGCACTCATCGTCTCCATTTAACCAGGTATCTATAATACCCGCACACACTAGAAAGACTGTCTTGGGTGCATAGAACGGATACTACGGCCTACTACTATCCCCAGCCGCGCGAAATGCTGCCACATTCATCACCGAGTGGGGCCGATACAGATACTGCCAGGCCCCTCAAGGATTTCACGGATCAGGGGACGGATATACCCGTCGGTTTGACGATATCACCGTAGATATGACGAGAAAAACCCGCAGCATAGATGACAGCTTCCTGTGGGACGATTCGATAGAATCCTTATTCTGGCATACGGTGGGGTACATTAGTCCCTGCGCGGACAAAGGGGTTGTATTTAACCCGGATAAGTTTCATTTTGCCGAAAGGGAGGTGGAGTTTGCGGGATTTCTGGTCACCGACAACGGTGTATCACTGGCGTCAGATCCTGGTTTGGACTCGTGAATCAGGGGTCATATGCATTCTTACTAGCGGAGGTCATGGCCCTCTTCCGAGAGCTATTGAAAACAATGAAGAGAAAGTTCTATTGGGATAAGACACTTGAACGCCTATTTCAAGAGTCGAAGAGAGTGATAGTGGGGAAAATTGAAAAAGGTGTTCAAACGTTCGAAATGAACAGAGCGACGGGGCTGGCAACTAATTACAGTAAAATAGGTATCTCTTATTTCTTATTTCAGAAACACTATAGATGCAGCGGCGAGTTGAACATGGGGTGCGGGCATGGTCACTGGAAGATTATTCTGACCGGTTCCCGTTTCACCAGTGACTCTGAATCACGATACGCACCAGTGGAAGGAGAAGCAGTAACTTGGAGTTATCTGCCCCTGACTAGTATAAAACGAGTAGCGAAGGAAGCAGCCATTTTTCATCACAGTCTGACCATGGCCGTCGCTAATATATATCACGGAGACCACGGTCTGACTCAGAGACAAACTGGCTGATCGCATCTTCCCTATTTTCAAGGCTGAGTTAGGAAATCACAAAAGAACAATGGCGAACAGTTCATGAGATGAGACCAGAAAAAGGCAAAATAGCATATCAACCATTCCTCTTGCGTAAATTCTATTCAAAGTGTTTGGGCCATTTTAGATCATGAAATAAGAAAACTAATTAGAAAATATTCCATAGAATACTTATTTACAATAAAATGGTTGGATATCCAACAAGAGAAGATAGCAGATCAGCTAAGTTCGATACGTGAAAACTGAAGAGTCAAGTTATACAGTTTGTTGAGCTTAATAACTTTATTTTAA
This sequence comes from Sepioteuthis lessoniana, assembly GCA_963585895.1. Classification (NCBI taxonomy): domain Eukaryota; kingdom Metazoa; phylum Mollusca; class Cephalopoda; order Myopsida; family Loliginidae; genus Sepioteuthis; species Sepioteuthis lessoniana. The sequence continues at coordinate 88,676,052 of OY757909.1, forward strand.
TAACTTTATTAAAAGGGGAAAAAAAATTTTTTTTCTTTTCATATTTTATACAGATGGAAACCATGAACAACAAGTGGTTCCTTTAATAAACCCCTAAACCCAGGTAATCTTGGTCCCATTTAATCTCATGTCCCTTTCAGAAGCAGACTTATCTGGATGATGTTTCTTTGCTTCTTACAGAGATAAAACTTGTAAGAAAACCTTGAGTTATTCTTTACTCTAGGTCCGTTAACTTTCATTGTAATGAATATGATTTATTTGTTGCTTAATCTACAGCACTTTAAAATACTGAATGCATATTGTGCAGCAATAAATGCTTAATGCTTGCTGCTAGAGTATTTTTTCTCACAGATTTCCACAAGGTTTAGACGAAGTAAATACAAATTTAAATCAGTGGTCGTACGATTTACTTAGTTGATCCTTGTCATTGGTAAAGAATAAAAAGAGTGACAGAAACTCCGGCTTTTTCGATGTCCCAGTGATCTGTCTTTTTTAATCAAAATTATCAAGAACTCTTTGTGATTGCACACAATTCCTATGGATATCAAATTAAATAAATACTCGAAAAAAATTAATTGCACAAATGCATTAATAGAACACGCCGACTGAACTCCATTCTTTGTGTCAGATGTTGAGCATAAGAAATAAAAATGTTCTTCGCTTCGCGTTTCTTTCTCAATTTGAAAGTTAAACAACTGTAATGTGTAGTGTCAAATATTTTGACGTTATTTATATAATAAATTTTACATCATAATTGTTAAGCGCCTCCGTGGCCCAATGGATAAGGCACCGGCCTCCTAAGCCGGGGATTACGGGTTCGAGTCCCGTCGGAGGTTGTTACATTTTTTCTTCTTTCATTCAAAGAATTGTATTATTTTAATCTATATTCTTGAATATACCAAGCAAGGTTTTTTTTTGTATTTCATAATATAATTAATCATATGTTAAATATATTCTTTTTACTCGCCACCCATTTTGAGGGCCCATTGATCAACAAATAACATCTTTCAGCAGAATTATATATGACGTTTGTCTCGAGTGCAGTGACGCATAAAAAAAGATAAAACTGAAGGAAAACGAACCGAATAGATGACAGATATAGAATGGATTTCAACATGAATGCAATGCACGATGAACCACCATTCCCGTGTGATTACACAAAATCAAGAAACGGTTGCTATGACATCAACGGCCTAACGCGTTTTTAAATCTTTAAACCTTGCCACGTTGGATGTGGGGGGACTGAGGGGTTCAAGCTAGTGTGCGCGCTTGCTTGGTGAGCTCAAGAACCTCAGAGTAGATATCGCTGCATTTGCGCTGCGGACTGTCGGATACTGGAAAACGATTTTACCATTTTCTCAGCATACGGCAGCTGCAGTAGCGCTGGGGTCTGTTTGCTGGTTGGACGCAGCCTTGATGCTGATGTTGACGTTGTCTTTGCAAGTGACGAGGGCCGGTTGGTTGTGGCCGCTGTTGCCATTAAAAGTTTCAAGTTCCGGCTGGTTGCAGTTTATGCGCCCAATATCGCTGTGGAGAGGGCTTCCTTTTTTCGTCGGTTGGCGCTGTTCCTGGACGATACGAAGCGGCTAGTCTTAATGGGTGATTGGAATCCGATCCTTGATCCCAATATAGATAAGGTCGGGCGGGGAGCTGGAAGGTTGGGAAGGTGTGAAAGCAGCCTTGTCGACCTCATGTCTCGTCATGATTTGGTCGACAGGTTTCGACTGGATCACCCTGGGTGGGTGATGTGGACGTGCCTAGATAGCTCTCCCTTTGCCAAAGTGGGTTCCTACTTGGACAGAGTGTTAGAAGAGCTGATAGCGACTTCGTTAGTTGTCCCACGTTCCACTTGATAGCGTGGATTGAACATAAACTTGTTAGCGTCAGTCTGCGGTTGGCTAATAGGCCTAGTCTGGCCGGCGACTGAAAGTTCAATACCTCCTTACTGGAGATACGGGCTGTGGCTGGGGGGGGACTCCCTAACCATAGAGCTAGCTAGAGGGGACCTTGGGCGTAAGACTAGCGAGCGCTACAAGGGATTCATAGTTAGATCTAGGTTAAAAAGGGTTCTCAACGAAGCTGCGAAAACGAACGCGACTGCGCGTGAGGAAGAAGTGCGAAGGTTTCCCGATCGGTATATCGATTCTGTCAAGTCCCCGGATGGGTGCGTGCTGCGATCGAATCGTGAGATACGTGATGCCTTTCGGGCGCACTTTCGTGATCGCTTTGCCCGCTGTCCTCATCTCCCGCTTCAGGAGTTTCGCAGCTATCTTGCCGACTTCCTCCGCCTCGAAGCGGCAGAAGCGGCTAGCAGCGAGGGTGTGATTACTGAATGCGAAGTCCGTGATGCGTTGAAGCAGGTCGGCCTCAACAATTCGCCAGGACTAGATGGTTTGCCCTGCGAAGTGTACTTGAAACTGTTGCACATGTTTGTACCTATTCTGACGAATATATTCAACCATTGGTTCGCCCAGGGAGCCATCCCTGGTAGCGTTACCAAGGGTGTGATCACATTGCTGAAGAAAGGTGGCAAGCATATTTGGGAGGGTTTAGACGATTACAGGCCTATAACTCTGCTTAACACAGAGTTAAAGATTTCGGCCCGGGTCTTAGCGAATCGTTTACAGATTGTCATCAGCGATCTAATCGACCCCGAGCAGACCTACGCTGTGAAGGGAAGATCGATCCGGGACAATCTGCACTTGATTCGCGAGGTCCTAGAGGGGATAGAAGACGACACGGAAGCCGCGCTGATCAGTTTAGATCAGTCCAAGGCCTTCGATAGGGTTGACCATCGTTTTTTTGGCGTCTGTTTTGGAGACTGTCGGATTCCAACCGGAGTTCCGCAGATGGATTGGCGTGATGTATCACAAGGTTAGTGGGGCAGGTGAACGTTTGCTATCGAGCGTTCGGTCCGGCGGGGCTGCCCCCTGTCTCCTCTTTTCTATGTCCTCGCTTTGGAGCCCTTGCTTCGTAGGCTTAGGGATGAGGTGACAAATCCGGTCCTGCGTGGTATCCCTTTTGCTGGCCCTCTTACGGCAAGGGTTTCCGCGTTCGCTGATGATATCACAGTCTTTGTATCCCGCCGCCTGGATATAAAGGCTGTGAAGAAGGCGGTTGGTGAGTACGAGCGGATTGCAGGAGCCAAGGTCAATTTTGACAAAAGCGAAGGTTTGCGGCTCGGTGCTTGGAGGAGTAGCGACACTCTTCCAGGGTCCTTCCGCTGGAGTGACGGACCCGTCCGCATCCTTGGGGTGTGGTTCGGGCCCGACCTCCAACTGGAGCGAAATTGGTCGGAAGTACAAGCTAAGGTGAATGCTCAGAGCAGGGCGGAGGCGTGTGCCGTGTACGTCTTCCCCTTGATCCTTCACCAATTGGCTGTACTTCCTCTGCCTAAGGCATGTCGGCTGGCGCTTAAACAATCCCTCTCCAGATTGCTCTGGGGAGGCGGAAGGCTGATGGTCTGTAGACAGGTCTGTACCCAACGTACTCACAACGGGGGTCTGGGTATACCTGATCTGGAGAGCCACTGGCTTGCTGAAAGATTTGCATACTTGGGCAGATCCTTGACGGAGGACGCAGTGTGGAGACGAAAGGCGAGTCGGACTTTTCCTCGCCTCTAGTCAGACCCAAAGGCTGAAGGTCGACGTAAGCCTTTAGGCGAAACACTTTGTCCGCGAGTGCCGAAAGGCCCTTCGTAACCTCCTTGGGTCCAGTGAACTTTCACGGCCTCGGAAAGAACTATATCAGGAGCTAGTGGCGGGTTCCGCCTCGGGCCCTCTTAGCGAGCGGCGCGGCTGGACGGCGAGGGAGATCCGCTCCCACTCAAATTGGGCGCCAGGATCGAGCTTCTTGAACAACTCCGAGTTCTCGTTCACCTGGCGGCTTGTTCGGAATACGTTACCCCTTCTCGGCTTGAACTACAGATCGGGCCTGGCAGACATGCCCGATTGTGCTCGCTGCTGCAGTGGTTTAGATGAAACAGCTGAGCACGCCTTCTACTACTGCGAGCAAGTTCACCCGTTCTGGGTTCAATTCTACGAGTGGGCAGCTCGCATCGAACCCAAGCAGCTCGTGCTGCTCGACGTTGGTTACGTCGTAGACAACGTTCTTCCTCCGTATCAGGGTGAGAAGCGTGTGGTGTTTCTCGCGATCCTAGCTGTAGCTCGAATGGTGATTTGGACGACGCGAAAGAAGGCATTGTATGACGATGCAAGCTTTTCTCATCGTGATCTGATTTTGTATTTTCGGCATCAGCTTAGGGTCAAAATCAGATGCGATAGAAAACGCTTGGATCGCATAACATTCAACAGAAGGTGGGTGAATGCAGCGAGCCTGGTCGTAAGAAATGGGGCAATGTTGGAGTCATCCTTTCCTCCTCTGCCGGCCCATGGCGTCTACGGTACGGGTCCTTCGGGACCCCATCCCGGGTAAGTTGGCATTATTTTTTCCTCCCTGAAACCTAGTTAGCAGTATGTTGTGAGTCATCGTCCCCGTCATCTAGTCGTTAGTTCTGAAGATCTTCCCCGTCCCCATTATTTTTGCACCTTAACCTGTACCCCAGCTCGCTTTTGTTGAAGATCTTGAAAGTTCATATGAATAAAAATCACATTACCTGCTTTTATCTACCCATTCCGCGCCCAATCCTGTATTTCTTTGCCCTACTAGACGGAGGGATGGGAGGGCAACCAATTTTGAATTTTTTGTATATTTCGGGGTTTTTTTTTTCCCCATTCCCATCATATAAGTCATCAATTGTAAATAAAACCACACATTTCATTCGGGATTTTAGGTAGGACTTTTTCATAGAGCAAATGCGGCATTTTGGTGGTTGCAGCGCGCATGGCGATGGATGAATGGTTATATATTGTACTGTTGAATGGGTCGGCGAATGTGGCTAGCTAGGTTCCCATAGAAAACTTAGAAAAAGCATGACTGCTCCCTTCCCCTCCCCCACAAAACCATAAGAGCCTTGTGCTCTCCTCATTGTACATAAGGAAATAAAGCGTTTTTAAATCACAAACTGCACTAAAATGAAGATGAACGAACGTCCAATGTAATGTCTGCTTTTAGTTGATCTGGCGTATGTGTAGATATATATTTCTTTTAAATACCCTGTCCGGTGGCAAAATTTTACATATAACTGACGGGATTATACCTTTCTTAAGAGTATCAATCCGAAAGTGAACGACTAGAGTTCGAACTCGCTTACTTCGAGGCCGCATTCCAGCACTTTAGCAAATATACCACGGGGACTTCACCTAACAACCGAAGAGTAAAATTATTCAGCCTATAGAATCTGAAGAGAACTAATATAATATGGTCCTATGAGTGACTGGTGCGTCGAGGGCCCCTTGATCCGGTGAGCCTGTTCGTTCAGACTTCCAGTGCACACGTGTTAATAGATCCGCAGGAAAGTCGATGAAGAACTGAGAGGAGTCTGAGCTTGCTCTCTTCTCAGTTCTGGCCGGGTTTGTAGAAGATCAAATTCACCAATGCTGTTAACCACTTCAATAATTCAGAAACACTTGTTAACAGGTATAAATAAAACAAAACCTTTACTTATAATACAATGATTAAAATCATGTATATATAACGAAGAGTTTTACTTTCAAAGTTGGAATATCTCGACTTAGGGATTCTTTAGCGGGGATCAACAAGTTGACTGGCGTTAATGTGTATAGTTAATTAGTCTCAAGTCATTCCTCTGTCTTAAAGGTAGTTTCGAAGGGGATTCTGGTTGAATGGTTAAGTTCAGGAAGGGCTTTGGTCTTCAAGCGATGGAACCAACCTCCGATCTGTTTGTTCCTCTTCTGGTGTTTTCTTCCATGGGATCCAAACCTCGACTGCACAGCTCCGATTGGCCAGCCAATTAAAGCCCTAAACCAATGGCCTCGTATCGTAATCATATTGGAAGAGAAGAAAATTGGTTAGCCAATTGAAACTGTGGCCTTGAGTTGTACGTCTCAGAAAGGGGACAAAAATTCTACCCCGCTTTTCTTTGGTTAGTGAGTAAATCGTTTATACTCTATTATTATATTATAGCCTAGTGTCAAACTTTTAACTGAAAAGCCGTCAAGTTTTGATCATTTTAATCATGGTTCAACTTTAATCTTTCAAACAAATTATTTCCGTGCTACCCAAAATCAAAATTAAAATAATGGCCTTTTCAAAATTATTGTTTTAATTATTCGAATCAAACGACACTTTGGCTTTGACTCTTCACGTTTCCGTGCTAGTTAGGTGACTTTTTAAGGTTCACCTATTTGATAATTTTTATGGTGCTTCTGGGTTTTTTTACTACTTTATCAAAAGTATTGTGATTACCTTTAATAAATTATCTCCATCATTAATCGAATTTTTTAAATTTAATATCGTCTGTCAACCTTTGACAATAATTATAGTGTCTTGATTCGATAAGAGTTCATCAGCAGAAACATTTTAATCACTTTATTAAAAAGAAAAATAGATTTAGAAAAAAGATTTTCTTCCACAGATAGAAAATCTTAACAAAGCCGAAATTAACCACGTTGATTCCCCTCAATCAATTATGGCGTGTTAAGAGCACGATTTCTAAGGTCGTGCACGCGCACATACACACACACACTCTCTCTCTCTCTCTCTCTCTCTCTCTCTCTCTCTCTCTCTCTCTCATACACACACACACACAAACATATACACACACTGGTCAGCCAACAATGGTGAGTCCATGAGTTCATTAGAGAACGTCGCTTATTCGTTCATCCTTACTTAACCAACAATGTCCAGCTTATCTTGCTCACTTTACTTGGATATTTTGCGAGATGATAGGTAAATGGCTTTACAACTGCTCTTTTGTAGGGCGCTGCTACCAAAATGTGTTTAGAATACCACGCACCATCCTTTCATAATATCCAACTAGCTTTTCCTCCAAGCGTTTAATAAGAGTCTGAATAAATAAATGTTGTTTTTTAAGAAAATCTTATTCTCTTTTTTGATACATTCTGAAATTTTCGACTCTCCATCGTAATGTTATGACAGTACATTGCATATTACACTTTTGTTTATATCATTAGATGCATGAAGTTATTTATCTGATACTTATTTATAGGTATTACAACTGTAGGGAGTACTTTCCTTACTGTCCAAATAGTACTTCTAATAGTCGCTGCATAGCGCGACCAAATTAACGTATGAAACGGCGCGATAAAGTTGTAGCAGAAGGTTGTCGAAACTCTTCCTCTTCATTCCGGCTGCGACAACAAGAAGCACGCACAAATGTGTGCACCTTCCAAAAAGAGGAGATTTTTGCACTAAAAAATTTCGTGTCATGCCAAACACGGTACTATGCTTTGACGTAAGTCTTCTCACAACAACTTTCATTCTATTAAGGACTCTTTACTTATACCAAAAGACTTTTCTCAATAAAGTATTCTAGCATTTCATATAATTCTTGTATGCATTCAACTAAGTTTGCTCAGCCAATAAATATGTTGTAAATTCGTCGTGAATTGTTTAACATTGTTTTTACACACGAAAATATGAAACTATAATACATTTTGTCTACTAGGAGAGTCCAAATTGTGTTCCTCACTCTGAAATAATTGTAGCGGTGGGTTGCGGGTCTCAGATACGATAAATATACGAAAACAAACGTTCAAGTCGTTAATACCAAAACCCACTCAATTCCAAATCCCGAGTTTTTTCTTAGACAGGTTGCCGAACCAAGGGTAAAGTGCCCAATCTACTTGTTCAACTAGTTTACCCATAGCTGGAGGGAGGATAGAGTATTAGCGCTCTGTGAAATGCAAACAGCCTCGTTCAGAATTTGAACTCTTATCGTCGTGTCCTTTTCCTCCGACGATATCCATTACACCACGATCACCTCCGGTACATTGATGTGCATGTGTAGTAAGAACTAGAGCCAGGTCTAAATTTCGGAAATTTTTTCGAGGCGATAAAATTACAGCTAGTTTTAATGTCCGTCATAAATAGGGATTTTTGGTGTCACATTGTCGGAGGACAGTAGATAAGAGTCTGGCCGTTTTAAGTAGTTAGCCGTTGGGAGGTCTGAAGCGTGAGAGACAATTTCTTTCTTCATGATGAGAGCTCTCTATATACAGGGTATCAGTTGAGACATATTCATATCGGTCCAAAAGGGGAAAATTGCGACACAGACCAGCATTACGCCAGTCCGAAAAAGTTCATTTCAGTTTCGGGATCTGGAGTTGCGGTCTGCAGTGACATCGAGATTTAATTTCCTGAGCGATTGTGCCAGAGTACTCAGTACTTTACTATGGTCGAACAGAACAGAGAATTAGGAGTGAACCGTTGGACAGAGTGTAACAAAGAAATTAACACCCAGAACCAGCTTTGCTTAAGAGTCATGCGACACTCCAATCGAGAGTAAAGAGAACACAGAGAAAAGAGAACACAGCAGGTTCAATCTGAAATTTGATTTTATCTTTTTTTCCTTTGTAAATTTGTCTCGAGTCAGACGCAATTTCGACCAAAACATGCAACGACTGATCTGTCTTTAGAAGAACTAGCAACGTGGGATTGAATCATTCTATAGTTGTAATTGTGCCGGCAAAGAAGGAGGTAGATGGTCTCACATTTGTGTTTTCAAACAATTCCTGGGGATATCGTATCAAATAAACAATTTATGTAGAAGAATGTACCGAAACTAACTCGCGGTGTTACATTTCACATCTATTTTGCATACGCACGTGTCTCGGTATTCGTCATACGTCCCACCGACCGGACGAGTGTGGCACAAGACCTTTTTAGGTGGGTCCAGACGCAGGCCGTAGTCCAGACACGCTTGGCGAGCACAAAAATGCCTCGGGCCCCGTCAGCATTCACCTAAAAATGGGCGCCTCATGCACCAAGCAATAAACCTAGCCTCCTCCAAGGAGAGTTAGAACCTGGGGTACGCCCCCCCTCTCCTGAGGCTTGAGGGTGCTGGTCTTGGCGCGCCCGACATGAATGCCGGCTTCCCGGAATCCATGTCAAACGGCCTCGACTAACTGCCACTAGAACCAGGACGTACCCGGACTGATTCATTTACCGAACACGGTTGCCCCCGAAGTTTGTCCCAGCACAGCGACGCTTCGAGACTGTGCATACGTACGTATCTCTTCCATCAGACCTCTGTCTGAACCGTTTATATATCAACCACTTCTAGTAACGTGAACTTCAGTAGCACAATCCATTTCAACACTTGTGTTTGTTGGCTGGAGATCCATGTTCGAACCACCAGTCGGTATCGATACATTCCTCTACATAATACAATTGAAAGAAATTTCTCTTGAAAACGTCCATCACTCTCTCTCTCTCTCTCTCACACACACACACACGCACACACGCGCGCATACTAGCATAAACGCTAAAATTTAGAACACGCAAATTGAACTCCACTCTTCGTTCAACATAAGAAAAAACATTTTGTCGCATAGCGTCTCTTTTTCAATTTAGAAATAAAACAATTGAAATGTGTAATTTTTTATATTTTTACGTGATATAAATAACAAATTTTATACTATAATCATTGTCCGCCTCCGTGGCCCAATGGATAAGGCACCGGCCTCCTAAGCCGGGGATTACGGGTTCGAGTCCCGTCGGAGGTTATCTTTTATTTTGTATTATTCTAAACTCTCTGTATTACATTTAATTATATATTAGATAAATTGAAGAACAAGGTAATCTAAAGAGAATAATTTAATGTAAAAAAAAAAGTCGATGTTATAACGTTTCTGTTCTGATGAACTTTCATTAGGACTAGGAAGGATGATATCGAGTGACGTTAGATCACCGATGTATTTTTAATGAAATACATATTTCAATTTTTAATGAACCGAAACGTAATAACGTCGACTTTCTTTTATATTCAATTTTTCTCTTGGGATTACATTGTTTTTCACATTTTCTCGATATTGACGGATTCATTTCCATTATTTATTTCCATACTAGATAACAGCAAAAATAACACCAACAACAATTTTGTTATTTATCGGCCATTCTTTACTGAATTCAATTAACAATGTTGAGCAATCTGGGTTCATAAAATAAAGGAATTATACAAGAAATGTTCCACAGAAGAACATTCTAATTATGAATCTAACAAGAGACGATTGAAGATCAGATAAATTCGATTTTTGAACTCTAAAGAGGGGAAGTTCTTTTAAATCTAGTAATGGCAAGTACATCAAGTTTAAATAGCAGCATGGAGCGGCCTTTGGTTTCCGGCTACTCAGAGCAAACTGAACTTGTCTGTGAGCGTGTATGTGTGTGTGTATATATATATATATATATATATATATATATATATATGCTTATACATTAATGTATTTATGTATTTGTTTATGTCAGGTCGTTCAAAGCGCTACCCAGTATTACCTGTTTCAAAGTCGGGTCATCGGCAACTGAACTGGTTCCCGAACTGAGATTTTTTTGGTGAGAAGGATGGCTAGACACCCTGCGGGATGAAAAACGAGACCAGTGAAAAGGCGGAAGATGCTTTTTTCTCAACGGTCATCTAGTACATTATTTCTGAAAGTATCAGACTCCTTATTTGTAAAGTTATTTAAGTAAGAGGACAACTCTGATATAATACATGTGGTTGATGCAATTACTAGTTATCTTGCTTCGGCTGGTCATTTGATAATTATCATGAAAACATTGAGTGGTATTCGTGTTGTACAAGCATTCGCTACTATAATACCATAATGTACAAATATTACCTTACAATCTTTTTATCTACTAACCTTTCTCTCGAAAAAAAAGGTCCTATCGCAGTGGAGGTGTGACGAGGTATGCAGACTTAACCAGGTGGAAATATGCAGTTACATATTTACACATGGACAGCTGGAGTCTTATTCTAACATCATTGTTATGTTCTACCATGACAGAAATTATCCTGGTGGAGACTCTCGTATCTAAGCAACCCTGTTTTAAGAGAGCACGGAAGAATGTTAATGGTGCTGGTGTGAGATTATGAGGGACGGCAGTGATATGAGAAAGATTGTGCTGTTGCCGAGTATTCGTGTACGTATGTCTTATAGGGGTTTTGAAGATAACACTATTGTTTTTAGGCACACAAATGAATTACGAAACTATTCTTTAACACACACAACGAAGGTTCTTTATTTGCAGCTTTGAATATTTGGTTTGTTCTTGGTGCTGCAAGACTCGTGGTGTTTAGGCTTGTTGGATGTTTGAGACGAAATAGCTTAGCGAGATGTTGAGATGGCAGCGTGTTGTTGGACGTGTGAGGGAAGTATTCAAAGTCACCGTGTAGTTTTGCGTGTCGAGAGCGGAGTGACGCTCGGATCGACATAGTAAATTTTTGGGGTGACAAGAAGTGGTGCCTGTGGAAGGCATGCTGAATGTTTCTAATTTATGTTCCACTGGGATTCCTCGTAAAGAATCCATAAATTAGATGGTTCCCTCGTTGAGTGTCCATGTTGCTGCTGCTAGTGTTAAAGCCACAGTGAGATGTCCACACTGGGTGGCTTGTTTAGCTAAAAAGCATCGCTAAGCAGGGACGACCAGAGGCACGTCTGTTCTGGTCGCCGCCTCAAGCTGAAGAGAGTGGTTTTGGCCGCTCACCCGTTTTGCTAGCCGGAAATGAAGGTCCGGGCTGAATAGGATATGTCATCCTGATTGGGTGAAATTCAGTGTTGAATTAAATTGCGCGCCAAAACAAAATACGAGATTTTCCTCTTCTCTACAGTCTGTATATGTGTATAAATACATATGAGTTATGCTCGCATGTATGCGTGTGTATGTGTGTACGTGTATGGACGTGTGTCTGTGTGTTAGGTGGAAGAGAGAGAAGTAAGAGGAATCCGTCACTTATAATTTGTGATTGTTTTCTTGTGTTTACTTTTAACCAACAGCACTAGAGTTCGTTAAGTACCCACCCAACGCCACGAGGACAGTACAACTTGAGAGCACTTTACTCAACCAACAAAGTTGGTTTGGTATTAACGAAGATGGAAAGCTTTGGCTCTTTTCAAATGTTCAACAGTTTTAAGAACATTTCTCAGTTGGGAGACTGTTATGGTGAGATATGTAATCACCACCGGAACAGTTTAAATAAGGAACCATGTCACCGGTCACCGGACAGAGAAACACAGAGAGACACCCTGGACAGAACATGTGAAGAACACACTCTCTCTCTGTAAATATTACAATAAACTTCTTCTTTATTTATTCAAACCTATAGTACATATTATTTCCTTTATTTCCTTTCACGGAACACTATCTCTTGATTATCCTTATATTATTGCCACCTCAGGATATATCAATTGACGACGAAGACGAAATACGAACTCAGTAAATTCATTTACAAAAAAAAAAAAAAAAAAAAAAAAAAAAAGACTGTGCTGTGGGAACTGTTTTTTCTTACATAAATAAGTTTACGTGTATTTGAAAAAGACGAAAAGGATTACTTGAAATTGGTAAAGTGTTGATATTTTGTACGGTGAGTTTTCTGAACATTTCTCAGTGTTGACAATTCTTTTTTCATAACGAAAGCGTTGAAGGTGAGCATCTTCTTTTTGGAACAAAATTTTATGTATACGTTGATTTGATATTTGTGCATTTAAAAAAAAATGGCTTCAGAACAAATAGCAGCATTGACGAAAACGTTAACTGCAAAGCTCAAATTGACTTTCAAAAACAGATGTTGGTTCAGCAAGAGCGTTTTGAAGCACTTGTCATACAGCAAACTACAGATAACCGACTATTTTGTGAAACTATTTTGTCACAAAAAACTAATGATAATGCGTCTAGATTTTTTTTCGGCGGAGGGTATAGCTAACTCACTAGCTGAGTTCAAATACGACGCAGAACGAGGCGACACCTTTCCCGCCTATTATCGGAGGTTCGAGACGATTTTTACAAAAAGATGTGAGAAATGGTCTGACGAAGAAAAAATCACACTCCTACTTCAGAAATTGGGTACGGAGGAAAATACAAAATTTACAAATTTGATTTTGCCAAAGAAACCAGAAGATAAATCTTTTTCGGAAACTGTTAAAATGTTGTGCTCGATATTTGGTGAAAGAGACAGCCTTTTTCATACAAGATATAAATATTTAAACACGCAAAAAGAAGAAACTGATGATATTGTCACATATGCGGGTAAAGTCAACGCCCTGTGTGAACTATTTAAATTGAAAGATCTATCAGTTGACATGTTTAAGTGTTACATATTTGTCCAGGGACTGACAGCTCCGAGGGACAAGGATTTGAGGTCAAGAATTTTATCAATTATGGAGCAAGATCCAAAAAGTGACAGAAGAATGTCAGAAGTTGATAAATGTGAAAAGGGACACCACTAGGATAAAGGGAAAAGTTACATCCCAGGTCCAAGTAGTGAAACAAAAAAATTTTCTCAAGAATAAAGGAAAAAGTTTTGAATGTTGGAGCTGTGCGGGTTCGCACTTAAGAAAAAGTTGCCCTTTTAAAGACCAACCTTGCGCTAAATGTGGTTTAGTTGGACACCGAGTCTCCCAGTGCCGAACTAAACAAAATAAACAAAGACAAAAATTTAAGTCTAAAGTAAATGTAGTGTTGTCAAAAGAAGAAGTGAGACTAGGGGGTGAACGAAAGTTTGTCAATACCAAAATAAATGGTCACATAGTTAAGCTACTTTTGGATACAGGTAGCGATATTTCGATTATCGACCAAGTGACTTGGAAGAGGATTGGGTGTCCAAAACTGGAAAAAAAAACGTCTAAAATTGCCAAAGGAGTATCCGGAAAGAGATTAAAATTCAAGGAAGAGTTTAATTGCAGTGTATCTCTTGGATCGAAAACTTTTTCTTCAAAAGTGTCAGTTGTTCCAGGTATAAATTCTTGCCTCTTCGGAATTGATTGGATCGTTTTGTTTGATTTATGGGAGCTACCCATAAATTCATTTTGTAACCGTGTTAGTGTATCTGAAAAGAAAAATTCTAAACAAAATGAGGATTTTCTTACGGTCTTAAAAAGTGAATTCCCCAGGGTTTTTTCTGAGGGGTTAGGTGTGTGCACTAAGACCGAAGTGAATTTTGAGCTAAAACAAAACGTGAAACCTGTTTTTAAACCAAAAAGAAACGTGCCTTTTTCTTCAAAAGAAGATATTGAAATTGAACTGCAAAGACTGCAGGAAAATGGTGTAGTCGAAAAAGTTGACTATTCTGAGTGGGCAATCCTCACTGTGTATGTTAAAAAGAAAAATAAGAAGATTCGGGTATGCGCCGATTTTTCTACAGGCCTTGATGACTGTCTGATGGATCATAGTTATCCACTCCCATCCCCTGAAGAGATTTTTACAAAGCTGAATGGAGGTAAAATTTTCTCCAAAATTGATTTATCTGAGGCTTACCTTCAGGTAAAAGTCAGTGAAGAATGTTCAAAGTATTTGTGTATTAGTACCCATTTAGGACTCTTCAGACTCAAAAGGCTCCCTTTTGGTTTGAAAGTAGCTCCCGCGTTATTTCAGCAAATAATGGACACAATGCTTGCCGATTTAGGTTTTGCAATCGCATATTTGGATGACATTCTTGTAAAGAGTAAAAATGTACGGGAACATAAGGAACACATCAGAACAGTTTTCCTAAGAATTGAGGAATTCGGCTTCAAATTGGGTGCCTAAAAATGTGAATTTTTCTTAAAACAAATAAAATATCTTGGTCAAATCATTGACAGCCAAGGCAGAAGACCGGATCCTCAGAGAACAGAAGCCACTGAGAAGATGCCAGCACCTAAAAATGTTGCCCAGTTACAATCTTTTTGGGTTTAGCACACTATTATGCTATTTATATCCCAAAAATGCATAAGTTGAGAGCACCATTGAACGAATTGTTAAAAAAGAGACAAAAGTGGATTTGGTCAAAAGAGTGACAAAGTGCATTTGAAGAGATTAAGAAATGCCTGCTATCAGATTTAGCACTGGCACACTTTGATCCACAGAAGGAATTGATTGTGGCATCAGATGCAAGTGATTACGGATTAGGAGCAGTACTTCTCCATAGACTTGAAGATGGATCAACGAAACCAATTGCTCATGCATCCAGATCACTTTTGCCTGCAGAAAGAAACTATTCTCAAATTGAAAAAGAAAGTTTGGCAATCATTTATGCAATTAAAAATTCCATATATTCATTCATGGCAGGATTTTTACATTGCAGACTGATCACAAACCCTTGTTGACTATTTTTGGCTCTAAAAAAGGCATACCCACTCACACTGCAAACAGACTTCAACGATGGAGCATAATTCTGTTGAATTATAATTTTAAAATGGAGTACATTTCATCCAAAAATATTGGACATGCGGATGGACTATCCAGACTGATTTGAAAGTGTGCAGAACCTTTAGAGGACACAGTGATAGCTGCATTGAGAGAGGAAAAAGAACTCTCCGGACTGCTGTGCAACACGATTCGAGAGTTACCAGTGACTCTAGATGACATCGACAAAGCAGCAGAAACAGATGAATTCATTGTAAAAATGAAAAAACAGGTGCAGTTAAACGAAAAGTCGAAGAAAGACTTGAAAATTTCGCCATTTTCTATTTGTTCGCAGACGTTAATGTATGCGGACAGAGTCGTCATACCGACCACACTACAGAGGAGGATTCTAAAAGAATTCCATAGCGGTCATCCAGGTATGTCCAGAATGAAGGCCTTAATACGCGGATATACGTATTGGCCTAGGATGGACCGGGACATTGAAAAAATTGTAAGAGAGTGTCAAGGGTGTCAGCTAGCAGCAAAGGCACCACCTGTACAAATACAACCGTGACCGAAGACGGATACACCGTGGACTCGGTTACACATTGACTATGCAGGTCCTTTGAATGGTCATTATTTCTTTGTACTCATCGACAGTTTCACAAAATGGCCAGAAGTGTTTAAGTATAAAAATCCGACATCAACGAGTACTATAGATGCACTAAGACTTCTCTTCAGTCGTTTTGGAGTGCCTAAAACTATTGTCAGCAACCAGCAAAGAGTTTGAAGAATTCTGCAAGGCCCTATCCATTGAACATTTAACAATTGCAATATACCATCCAAGGTCAAACGGTCTCGCAGAGAGATTTGTGGACACGTTCAAAAGAGCTTTGAAGAAAAACCAAGGCATGGACACTGATGAGAAGAGTCTTGAAAACTTTCTATCTGTGTACAGGATCACTCCTAACCCGAACACTAATGCCGGTTTGTCACCAACTGAACTAATGTTCGCACGAAAAATCAGATCTGTAATTGACAGGATTTTACCAAATACAAACAAGACAACAGCAACAAGAGAAGATCTTTCGACAAGATTCTACAAACCTGGTGACAAAATACTCTTCTTGAACTATAGGACTGGGAAAAGCTTTTGGGAAGAGGGGATTATTATGAAAAGAATTGGACACGTGCTATATTCTGTTAGAAGTAGTAAATTTGACTGTCGCAGGCATATAAATCAGCAAAGACCTCGACACACTGATGACTACAAACAGGCAGAAGATAATGAACTGCCCTTGGAGGTATTATATGCCTCTTTTAATGTTCCTCTACCCATAACACAACCTGCTCCGAGAGTGGTATCTCCTACTCCAGGTCCGAGAGTACTAGTTTCATCACCAATTCCACCCCCTCAAACGATGTTGAGGAGAAAAAGTACAAGGATAAAAAGAAAAGTCAACCGGCTGAGCCCCAGACCTAAAAACAAACGGTATTAAGCCAAATTCTCCAGGGAAAAATTGGCTTAGAGGGAGGTGTTGTGGTGAGATATGTAATCACCACCGGAACAGTTTAAATAAGGAACCATGTCACCAGTCACCGGTCACCGGACAGAGAAACACGGAGAGACACCCTGGACAGAACACGTGAAGAACACACTCTCTCTCTGTAAATATTACAATAAACTTCTTCTTTATTTATTCAAACCTATTGTACATATTATTTCCTTTATTTCCTTTCACGGAATACTATCTCTTGATTATCCTTATATTATTGCCACCTCAGGATATATCAGAGACAAAAACTAATTCCAAACGTCGGTATTCTCCTAATGAGCAAAAGGAGGACTCATGTGTGAATACTTATCTTCTGAGCTGATTATCTTACTAATGAAGAAGAGTGAAGGCCTCAAGATCGATTGTCTATTCCCATTGATAGTTTTCGTGGCGTTTTTTGGTGTAATAGTTATTGTCATAAGGAGTGGACACAGTAACCTGAGTTCAAATCCTGGACGAGGTTGTTTGCATTTCACATAGAGAAATCTATGAATACAACTATTCACGATTCAACCATGAGTAAATAGCAGAGTAGACTAGGCTCTTTAACCTTGGTATGGCTACTGGTCTAGGAGAAGGAAAACTCTGAATTTAAACCATTTGTGTCAATGTGGCTGGAGTCTACCCTCAGACACCAATCCCAGTGAAATTTCACACATCAACGTGTTGAACCGGCTTAACATACAACTGGTGAATATGGTCACACACACACACACACATGCACACGCACATTAATAGTTAACACAATAGCGTTTGCTAGCATAGACGGTCATACGTAGCGTAATGGTTATCGCTGCAGGAAATAAATTCGGTAACTCGATTTCAAATCTTTGACGAACCTATTTGCGTTTTACTTCGGGCTAATTCCCGTGAGAAATCCATCTGTTCTCATCAGCTAACCCACCAGAAGCTTGTGTAAATAGTAGGGTAGAATGGACTTTTTAGCCTTGGGTGGGCGACTAATCTAGGAAAAGGAAAACTCTGAATTCAAACCAGCTTTGCTCTACTTAAAACTTTACTTTCTGTCACATCCTACTCTTAAAGGAGGATTAAGGTAAATACATACTCACTCACACCGAAAAAGAAAAGAAGCATTATTTAAGACTTCAAAAAATTCGTTTTTAAACCCATGAATGTAATTTGAACCCATTATATTTCAAATTCAATTATCTTGTGACTTCATTGATATTCGGGGATTTTCACTATATTTCTTAAACCATTATGATGATGTGTAAGTTTATGCTTCAACTAGAAATAATGATATACCTTTTCTTAGCTTTAGGCTTTAACACATTTCTCCTGTCATTACATTTCTATTTCTTTAATGCTTAAGGATTAGTGTAAAACTCAATTTGGAATCTTCTTGAGGAATCTGCAGATTTTGAGGCTCTCAGGTGTTGTTTTTTAACTTATACCAAAATGCAACACTACTTGGGAGTAATAGATGACATCTATGATACTTATCTCTTTTCCTGATTAAATACTACAAAGTTGAATTGGACTAATTAGTGGTGGGAAGGATATTTAGTAGAATCCTCACTCACCAATGTTTAGCATTAGTATATCCGTGCTATACTAACACCGAAGAAATGGAAAGAAAGATAATATAAGTTCATTTTTACATACGGAAACATTTAATATATTCATAGATATGAAAAAGAGGTATTGATAAGAATCCACAAATGTTTCCCAACAGATTAAATATGGACATTTTTTTCTATGAACAAGCTGTACAAACCGAGTGTGCCAGCAGGTATTACTATAAGCATACCTTTGTGCCTGTCTAAACAAAGTGGTGTCCAGTTCATACAACGAACAGTTGATGACAAACTTTCCTACATAACGTTTAGTGACTAAAAGAACAAAAGGTTTCATATATGAATTGATTTCGTAATTTACCAAAGGTTTCTTTCTGAATTTGAATTCATTTTCTTTAATCGTGGACCGAAGTCCGAGAAGAACTATCGGCAAATATTCGTTCCATTTGGTTGATCAGGTAGAGCAGCAAGTGCAGTTTTTCGTTGACGGTAGAATCTTTCTACCAAGCCATTAGCGCAAGGATTGTATGCAGTGGTTTTGATGTGGGTAGTTCCCAAGATGTGCATTAGATCCAAGAAGAGTGTTGATTGTAATTGTTGGCTCTTGACTGTTATTGGGAATACCAAAGTTTGAGAGATGCATAGAGCCGTGTGTTGACGCCCGTTAAATCTGTTCTTTTGAATGCCCGAGTTGACACTGGTTAATTTTGCACTTGGCATGTTTTCTTCAGTGTTTTTGTCTTCTCCACTTTAATACCTTATTATATCTTGCCGAATTATGGCCAAGGCTGCAAGCAACTGTCCAGTGAATTGGGTTGTATTTTTGTGAAGATGATGAAGATGGATTCGAACTGGTAGAAACCACACTTTTGGTCTGTTAGTGTTGAAAGGTGGAATATGAAGAGTTCTGGAGTTCTGGAGATAAAAAGTTCTTTTCGGTTTCCATAGTTAATGTAGTGTTATACTTGAAAGATCAGCTGTCATCGAAGACTTGTGTTGGTGATGAGAAGTGTGTTTTCAAATCCTGCGTTGAACTGTTGTCAGTGTGTTTGCTAAAAATTAATACTGAAAAAGCAAAATTGTTTGTGATATTATTGCTGCTGTGTTGTTGTCGAGAGGTAACCATTTATAGTGGGGGTGATCTACACACGTCAGGTGTCACCATTATTTGTAGTGGACTAATGTTAATAAGATATGTGGGGGTTTAGGAATTAACAATAAAACTCCCAACTGGATGTTGACTGTCGGCTGCCGCATACAAAATGTATAAACGCGTCGCCACACATAAGGCTCCACGCATCCATCCGATTAAAAATCAGAAAAAAAAAGAAAAATAATAAAAAGTAAAGTAGCCAATGGGAAGCGGTCGCGCCAAAATTAGAAGGATTTTCGAGTGGCGAATTTGGAGCCGGTGGAGAGGGATAAATACTCAGGTTTTCTGTAGCCGAGTCAGTGAGGACAAAAGAGACCCAAGGAAGCACGTAAATACGATAACCAGTAGAGAAGTAACGTCCGCTCTCGAGTTAAGAGCCG
The DNA here is from genome assembly GCA_963585895.1 of Sepioteuthis lessoniana. Lineage (NCBI taxonomy): Eukaryota > Metazoa > Mollusca > Cephalopoda > Myopsida > Loliginidae > Sepioteuthis > Sepioteuthis lessoniana. Next base: position 88,695,880 of record OY757909.1, read on the forward strand.
AAACTACCTTTCTGCTAGTTCCACTGCCTGACCATAAAAGAAAGAGAAGAAAAGAAAAGAGAAGAAAAAGGAATAAGTACTCTTTAAAAACATACTCCTCCTTTCCCCTTTTTTCTTGATATCTAACTTTCCCCCTCTTCGAAAATTTACTACTTGCATAGGGGAACTTCTGAACATTCAAATCCAAGTTGACGTTTTTTTGTTTTATAAAAATTGTTTAAATATTAGATGTTCCTTGTTTGTCTTGTGTTAAATGAAGTTTTTTCTCATTGTATGTTGTAACACTCCCAAACCCAACCAACAGGCCATAGATAACACAATTAACACGAGTGCTACAAAAATAGAGAAATTTTATTCTTGGGTAGATCTGAAAACAAAGAAATGAAATGGTTCTTGTGTAAAATCACTCAAGGTAGCTGTAAATTTTTCGCCAGCACGTGCAGTTGATAGGCTATCATCCAAGTTGACGGTCGTAACTTGATACGAGGCGTCCGGCGGTCAAGTAAGCTTGGGCTGCTACGGGACTTTAAGACACAGTTGCATCCGTCTTTCCTGGGGGACAAGTGAACTATTCTCTGGAGCATTTGGAAATGTTTCGACTTTATAGAATTTGGGAGGATCATACTCATATGCGTTGGCTCCACAGATTCCTAACGAAGAAAGTGACCGCATATTTTTTAGCACACCGGATTAGTCAAAAAAATGTAGTCGAGTGTTTTGATTTTTTAGTTGGGATTTTTCCAAATTTTTGAATTTTCTGGAAAACGTGTGTGTGTGTGTGTGTGTGTATTTAGGTTTACAATTGCACCAAAATTGATCTGGTTTTTTTAAGAACTTTCTTTGACAAGTAAATGGCATCATTTCCTATATATTCATCTTTGAGCTTGAATATTCCCTTCTTTTTGAAGCCTTATTAAGTTTTGCTGAGACAAAATATCATCATCATCATCATCATCATCATCATTTAGTCGTTCTGATCGCACGCATTTTCTTGACTCTCTTTGGTGCCATCTCCACATTAAATAACAAGCCTTTTAAGTTAGTACACCGTTTCGCATACCTCTGTAGCAATATTTCATCAACTAAAAGTGACGTCACTATACGTATAGAATCGGCATAAACGAGATATACTGTTTTTTATTTCCCGTTCTTTTAACCGAGCAAGCATTGACAAAAAGCAAGCAAAAAAAAAATGCTGCCCAAATATACTTTGTTTAGAATTATTAGTTAATTTATTTGCCATATGGAAATCCGATCTCTCTAATAAAATAAAAAGGAAATCCTTCTAAGCTGTAGCCGTGTCAGTACTACTGCACAGTTTCACCACTTGAACTTTAACGAAACGCTTGAAGAAAAAACTAGATGAGAACAACATGAGAATGCTGCATGCTGTTTGGAACAAATCTTATAAGTAGTACCCTATAAAACAGCTGGTATACGGCCATTTACCTCCCATCTTACAAACCATCCAAGATGGACAAGCAAGACATGATGGTCACTACGGAAGATGTAAAGACTCCTACATATCGACACACCAGTTCTGGCCGATCAACAAAAACTTACATTAATCAGCTTTGTGCAGACTCTGGGTGCCGTCTAGATTACTTATTAGAGTGATAGTCGATTGGTACGGACGGCCGATAGTGAGTAAAATGAAGCTGTGGCGTCAAAATACCTTGATGATTATGATGATTATGATGATGATGAATTCTCGACTTGGATAAAACAATTTATTCCATCACTCCTGACAGAAATAAAACAAGGTTAGAGTTATAAACTTATATTTCACGAAACACTTTTCCCGAAAATAAAAGCTTTTCAAGTGAAAAGACCTAGTTTTTAACTGATGCCATCATCTGATCAGCAACAAAAGCCGTAAGTTTCTATTGATAAGTGGTGGATTATAGTTGCTCATTTATTCATTTACTTATTTTTGGCTCTTATGCGACGTCAATAAAACAAGTTAACTGAAAGTGGTGATAAGCTCATGAATCTAATGTTGTGTTCGTAATATGTTTATTGATCCGATCATTTTCAAATTGCTGTCATGTTTCTGTTAGCAAATATTGAATGAAATCTATTGTTACTTAATCTCTAATTACTGTTACTAGAGTGACCTACATGAGGCGTGATTAGCGTAACGTTTATCATCATAGGAAATGGAATCGGTGACCAAAAAATCAAATTCTAGACGAGCCTGTTGGCGTTTCACTTCACGCGAATACCCTTCAGAAAAGCATTGATCCATCTCTGGATTAGAATGCTCGTAGTGAAATGGTTAAAGCGCAGGTCAGCGGCCTTGCAGTAAGCGAATTCGAATTCCACCCCCCCGGTTAATACTCTGGGGAAAGGTATGAATCTGAAGAGGGATAAGTCTTTTTTTTTTAATGGTGTCCTGGGTATAACATTAAACTGCATCTGATGGCAAGTTTCTAATTCTGAAGATATAGAGGAGTATGAAGTTATCCCTTCATTGCCATTATTCTCTGGTCCACTCTGACTCAGACTGGTAGTACCTGTTTGGTCCACATCTATGAGTCTAATAGATCTGTTAGAGATAATGAAGTGGTAGTACTGAATTCAAACCTGTTAAACTTCGCTTAAAAGTTGACCTTGTGTCACATTCTGCGGAGAGGTCGGTAAATACATATCTACATAAAATAGATATTTTACTCGCGACATATTTCTTGTATGGTTTGGTTTGGTTTGGTTTCTTTGTTTAATGGCATATCAACTCTTTTTAGATTATTTAATGCCAAAGCCATTCTCCTATAAGAACAGTAGTGGTACTATTTAACCCATAGCTGGGAGGATAAGGGGGTTCATACCTTTCCCAAGGGTATTTGCCCGTAATAGCGCGACTGGAGTACGAACTTCTTATATGGCTAATGGCTTTGATGTTGAGCTCTTGTAAATTGCTTGTATTTTTAATAAGTGTTAAAGATGATAAAATGTTTAATGCTACTACCACGACTATTTTTGTGAAGATGTTTATATCAATCCTAGATGTCTAAAGAAAGAAAAGGGGGCTGTAGAATACATCGACTGAATCTCTACGAAAGGTAAAAGAGCCTCCAACAAGTGTCCTGGATATGACATTAAACAATCTGATGGCGCAGCCCTAGCTTTAAAGCTTTGGGGGATGTGGAGTACCTCTTCATTGCCATGGCTTCCAGGTCCACTCTGACCCGGAGTGGTAGCACCTGATAGGATCCTATTAATAGGTCAAATAGAACAAATTATATTCACAAACAAATGACGGATATAAATTATGACTGTTATAAAGCAAGACTTAAAACTATTTGAGTGTGTGCAAAAAAGATCTCAGGCTTGTTTAAGAATGTTATTTACAAAATGTGTTTATAAATCATATATATTTAATATATATGTGTAAACCGGATTTGGCATTGAATAACCTACAATGGTTGATATGCCATAAAACCAAACCAAACCAAACGAAAGAGAGATAATAAAAATTAGGCATTCATTTTTTTTTTTTTTTTTTAAGGAAACTGCTTCTAATCCATTGATATCGATAGTTTTCTAAATAAAAAAGAGATTTAAAAAACTCTGGTGGCGAAAAATATACTCAAGGGCAGACAATCCGTTATGATAATGGTTTTCAGAAAAGAGCTGAATGGAAAAAACTATGAGTATGATTTCTAGAAAAAAAAAGAAAAGAATTCTATTTTTGATATTAGGAAGGAAGGCCGGAGAGTACAGCGACCGAAATATTTTGATATTGAAAAAAAAAAAAAAAAAATACATGTAGATGCTAGTCGTCAGATTTCATGAATAAAAAATTGTCTCAAAAATTCTTGCGGAAAAAAATTAAGAATTCCTACAGGTGTATTTTTCGTTAAATCAAACTTTGCATCCCACAATGGACAATGTGCAAAAACTAATTTGTGTGCATCTCTGTGTGTGTGTTCTAATCAATTTTATTCAGTTTATTAACTTTTTAAGATAGACAGCTGAATAAGCAAAACGGTGAAATTACTTAAAATATCATTTAAGCGTTCGTACTGTATCATGAGACTGTTAATATACACCAAAAGTAATGAGTCTTATTTATTTCCCCAGAAACTACAGCAGATATAGGAACTATACTGCTCAGTCGGTAAAATATATTGACAGCATTCTCTGCAGAAGGGTAAGACACCCCCAACACACACCAAAAATAGGCGTTATCCCTGCCGGTGGAGCCTAGAATATACCAACTGTGTCCTCTGTATAGAGGTAAGATCTTTCCCACAAAAAAATGTGCATCCCAGTTCTGGGATGCACCTTTCATTGACATTGTCACCTTTTGTCTAGTCCAAAAACAGAAGGGAGATTTCAGACCTTCACGTGCCAATTTTGGAAAGAATCAAACTCACGCGGTCGTACTTGTGAATAAACCACATGATTTCACAAACAACTGTGACGCGAAAGGTTTACTTTTATCCCAGAACGGGGTTTTATTTTCGCACGTGTGAAGATGGTGCAGGTTGGCACTTGATCCCTTATAGAATAAGTCCTCGTTCAGAGTTTTTTCTCAGGCATATAAGAACTGGCATATTATGTGGGGGATCAATTTATGTCCAGACTGACCGCCGCTGGCAAGGGGTTCCAAATTTCACACTATCCACACACCCACCAAGACCACTAAACTTCCTCCCCTAGACAACAGAAGATATGGACCTATAGGTTTTAGTCGTAATAATATTATATTGTAGTAGTAGGCAACTCCGGGTTCCCGTGTGATATTTTAAAGGAATTAATAGGACAATTCTAAGCAAGATAACATAAGGTGAATAGAAGCTGAAAAGGAAATGTGACACAACAAATTCGTAGCAGAACTGCAAAGAACAACTTAGACCACGTGGTGACATTAAAATACATGAATATTTTACTACAATTATATACACTTTCAAAGTGTCAAAACATATAATAATTGAACAGTCCATGAACATAAATGTCTTTCTTCTTTTCTGTTCTTTCGTGTTTCTTCAAATTGAGAGAGAGAGAGAGAGAGAGAGAGTGGTATATAAAATTTGGTATAAGGAGAAACAGTCCCAAAGTTACTTATCTTATTTTTCGACGGGGTTCCACTGGAGAATCTTTCTTCTTTTACGGGCTAATAGACTTTATGCTATTTTTAATACTGGCTTGAAGAACTCGGGTCCCTCGTGTCTCAGATATTCTTTTGTCTTCTACCCGGAATACTGGCTTTGGTTCGTCTGTCCGCTACGAACCCTGCCCAACTGACTTTTTTACTTTCTATTCCCGCTGACGGGAAGGAGTCCTCACTTCCGTTTTGGGGTCCCAGCCAATCATTTGGCTTCTCTCTTCCTCCCCCTGGTCGGGCGATTTCTTAGGGCTACTAGATGTCACCCAAGTCAGGTTACTCAGTACAGATAGCTTGCACTAATTTACTATCATGCTTTAACGGTCATTTTCTGACGGCTTGCTACTGTTCATTCCAACGAGAGGATAGCAGTCATCCCACTTCCATCGTCTCAGTGGGATATCACGTGACACAACATGTTGCAGCCAATGTCAATAAAAGACCAAAAGTCTGGTTTAGTTTAAGAACAACACACGAAACCTGTCACAACAGACCACGACAGACGTAAAAATAGGCAACAACTCTAACGACGCCTATTTGCGACAGTTCACCGACGTATCAATGTAGACAACAATTAATTAAAGTTCGGTTCTCTACAAACACGAACACCGGCTGATACTTTTATTCGCGGAGAGGATACACAACAGAACGAACAAAGTTTGGCCGAGTAGGTAACTCCATAATTATCGCCATCAAAACACACTGCGTGCTCACATGCAAGATTTTCTTTCCTCAATCATTTCTTTTGCAAGGACATTCTCTCTTACATACGCATGAACACAGAGAACTTGTCTTTACAGCTTGAAAAATTTATCCATTTCCTCTCAGGCAAAACTTTCCATTTTATTATGGTTACAGTCAATTTGTTGTCAACTTTTATTTGTGTTATCAGGACTGTATTGTTCGCACGCCCTTTTCTATTCCTCCCTCCATTTGCTTCCTTAATTGTCTCACATATTTAAAGGGAAAGAGACTGAATTTTGCCCTGTTTCTTTATTAATAAGGCTGAATGAATCCTACGATTATATTCTTAGCTCTGTAACATATATTGCCAGTCAGATCGTTGTCATCACTGCTGGAACGTATTACCTACCACCTAACTGTGCTTACATCCACTGTTTGGATGAATGTTATTTTTTTCTGCATGATGTATTTCATTGACACTTCTTTGCTTTAATATCAGACACCATTTTACCGGATTACTGTTTATCTGTAACAAAGAAAAATGGTTAATTAAGAGGAGGTTCAACCTTCTACTGCCGTGCCACCAATATCCGTCTCTGGTGCTGTGGAACAACATATTAAAAGATGAGGCCATTGGAGGAAAACCCAACCCAACCAAATCTTATATATTTAATATGTATATGTATAAAGAGGATTTAGCATGAAATAACCTACAATGGTTGATATGCCATAAAACCCAACCTAACCAAATCTTATATGTTTAATATATATATATATATATATATATCAGTAATATCCAGTCAGCGTCTAAAGACTATGGGTATGAATTATTCGCGTATAGAATATATGAGGAATTTCATATAAATGTATGGGAGTACTCGATGTATAGTAAAGGTTGATATGCCATTAAAACAAAGAAACCAAACCAATCGATGTATAGTTATTGTTATATATTCCCTATCCTGGTTTATATAATAAAACTCACATACAGTACGTATACAACATATATTGATACTGTAATCCATAATTGGTGTTTTTCAACCTCAAATTGAACGTGTGGAGTTATCTGATGAGACGAAGAGCACAATGATATTCTTCGCCGAAATAAAATTATCATAACAATTTAATCAGGTTTGAGTTTTCTTCAAATTGCATTATATATATATATATATATATATATACAGGGTGGAACGATAAAATTGTTGTCTTCCGTTTAATGAAAACCGATTTCCTTTTTTTGTTGCAGACCATCTACTAGTTGGCCAGTTGTGTACAAATCCCGAGAGCGATAGGAGCATTCTATCATGTCTGAAAGTGACACAATACTCAACGAGCGAGATCGGAGATGTGCCGCTGTACAACTCATCTACTAGTTGGCCAGTTGTGTACAAATCCCGAGAGCGATAGGAGCATTCTATCATGTCTGAAAGTGACACAATACTCAACGAGCGAGATCGGAGATGTGCCGCTGTACAACTCATGCTCTCTACCGATCCAAGTTATGACAACAGGACCATTGCCAATACCCTCAAAATGCAAATCTGGATTGCCACTTATAACAGGGACGTGCTCAGGGTGATGAAAACAAAGTTTGAGACTACGGTTATGGTCTTTGGTGTGGTTTCAAGTGAGAGCCACATCATGCCACCTCACATCTTCGAAGTCGGCTTGAAAGTCAACATCAAAGTGTACTTGGATGTGCTGAAGAGTGTGGTGATCCCCTGGTGCAATCAGATAGCCGCAGGCAGACCCTGGGTATGGCAGCAGGACTCGGCGCCGGCCCACAGGTCCAAAGAGACCCAGGCTTGTCTTCAGAAGGAGTGCTACGACTTTGTACCCTTCTCTCTGGCCCCCTTCCTTCCCCGACCTGAACCCACTAGACTACTTCGTTTGGTCCTACGTCAAGAACATCACCAACATGACCTCTCACAGCACCAAAGCCAGTCTGATCGCCGCCATCCGCCGAGTATTCGCCGAGCTCCCGCCGGTGCTTGTGAAAAAGGCATACTCTCAGTTACGGATCCGTATCGAGGCGGTGATTGAAGCTGAAGGCGGCTACATTGAATAGATGTCAGCTCTACTACATAATCAAGTTACCTGAATTGATTTTTTCAATAAAAGTTTTAAGATAAAGCTGTAGTGCTGTTTTCTTTAGGACGACAATTTCAGCGTTCCACCCTATATATATATATATATATAAAGAGGATTTGGCATTAAATAACCCACAATAATTGATATGTAATAAAACCCAACCAAATCTTATGTATTTAATATATGTATGTGCATAAAGAGGATTTGGCATTAAATAACCTACAATGGCTGATATACCATAAAACCAAACCAAACCAAACCTTAAATATATATATATATATATTTACTAATCTAATATCTACCAGCATTCACGGTTACCAGAAAAAACGAAAAAAAAAAACGCCAGGAACAAGAGATAAAAATATCTCGAATCACCGCCCGGGGGAAAAAGAAAAAACATCATAGGACAAAAAAAAAAGAAAAGACCTACCCCGTCACACCAGTTGAAAAAAAATCAAGAGTCACTTGGTCAAAAGAAAACTAAAACCCTCCGTAAACGCTGCAATGCTACAATTACAAGAGTGCTCAACACGAGTGGAGTCAAATACAAAATCAACTTAAATTGCGAGTCGGAAATCTCCTACTAGTGTTTCACTTTAACGGATCATCAGGAAGTCCTATACCGACCAATGATAAAGGAGAAAACGCCATTTTTTTATATTCACCAAAAACCCACCTAGCTTAAAATTTACATTCCAAAAGAAACAAATAAAATGAACAAAAAACCTTACTTTTATTTAAAAAAAAAACCCTCTGGTATAAACCTATCCCTAATTATAGAGCAATCACGCCCTTTTGTGTCTACAACTATTTAACACCCCGACCTTTGGTTTGCTAATTTTTCCTCCATGCAAAGCAAACAATCCCAATCACCAGCCCTATATTTACGGCATTTCTTTATTACTTCCCATTTCATATATATATATATATATATATATATATAAACCAAACCAAACCCAACCAAACAAAATCTTATATATATATAATATATATATACAAACCAAACAAAACCAAACCATAGCCAATAGAAAATGACCAAATAGGAAAATATTATTTTTTTAGCTGAAAACTTATTTTATCCAAAAGTGTTATTGTTCTTCCTGAATGCATCGTAGTTTTTTCTTCTTCCTTTTTCCTTTCCTTTCCTTTTTTTTTTTTTTTTTTTTTGTGTGTGGTAATGAATAGAAGCGCCCATTGTAGAAAAGAAAGTGTGCCTTTACCAACGAACCCCGCTACGAACAACGTTTGACACATGATCATTATTTAAGCGAAGTACAATCTCAAAGAATTCTAAGGGATATATATATATATATATATATATATAGAGAGAGAGAGAGAGTGAGTGAGAAAGAGAGAGATGAGAAGACGTGTTGTCACTCGCTCTACAAAAAAAAAAAAAACAGAAACTGCCAGCTAGTACTGGTGTGAAAGTTTAATGAATAAAATAAATCTTTAAGAAGTTACATGAAAATAACTTCAGTGTGTTTGCCTACAAACAGGAAGAGCAAGGCCCAATTAGAAAATTGTTAATGAGGTCCTCTACCCTACAAAATGATTTCATAGTCAATGGATTGCATCGCCAAATTATTTAGTCTGAAATTATTGACCATAGGAATGTTTTAATCAGTGTTGGTTTCGAAAAAAATCTTTCATGTGAACACGGACCTAATATGTACAAATTAGCTAAATTGGCTTAAAACCGGCCCTGCCTACAACTTTAAACATTGATCGTTTTTTTCACTTCTTAGACAGAAATCACAAAGCATCATTATTTTCTTTAGTTTTGCGAAACTGATAAGATTCGGAAAGCAAAGGAGGAAAAAGACCTAACGTGTGAGTGTGTGTGTATGTGTGCATGCATGTGTGACGAGTCGAGCGGGTTTGTTTAGCGGGGAATGAAGTAATCGCGCTTTACCTCCACCGGCATTAGTAATGGAATTTGTGCCTAAATCTAACAGAATTTCGAACTATGCTAACAAGAACTCAAATAATGCAGGGCTGTGTATTAGACTAAAAATAGATAAATACATAATTAAATAAGATTATCTGAGATATTGAGAATGAAAAAAAGGAATATCTAATCCAAGCCAGAACATTGACACCAGACTTTCTTTCTTATGCTTAACACGAAGAAAAAACCTTGATAGCTAATGAACTTCACCATTCCAGCAGACGATGGAGTGAAATTCGCGAAGTCAGTGTATGCACACACCATAATCAGTCCGAGAGAATGAAGCGCATAAATTCTCTGGGATTTTGAGATACAAACAGATCCCATCATTCCAGCCAGAAGACTAGACTTTGTGATTATTAACAAAAATAAATAAATAAATAAATAGATAGATAAAAGAACTTGTATAGTGGGCTTTGCCGTCACAGTGGGCCACAAAGTGAAAATCAAAGAAAGCGAAAAGAGAAATAAATACTTAGACCTTGCCCAGAGAACAAAAAAAAAAATGGAACATGAAAGTGACGGTGACACCACTTGTAATTAGAGCACTTGGAACGATCTCCAAAGGTCAAGTAAAAGGGCTAGAGGAATTGGAAATCGAAAGAAGAGTGGAGACCATCCAAACTACAGCATTGTTGTGGTCGACCAGAAAACTGAGAAGATCCGGGGGGTCTGAGGAGACTTGTTGTCACTCAGACTCCTGTGAAAGACCACAAGCTAAGGCTGCTGTGAAAAACTCGCAAGTGAAATAATAATAATAATAATAATAATAAACAGGATGGATGACTGATTACAGCCATTAGAAACGAGAAAGACAACACGATGGACAACAGAATGACAATAACTAGGAAACAATAATGTGAAGAAAAACAACTCTATGGGCGTTTTAAACGACTAATAAACATCTCACTCGAGAAACCCTGGGCGTGGCTAAGAAAAGAAAACTTTAAGAAAGAAACAGAATCTTTCCTAATAGCAAGTACAAAACAACGCCATACAATCATATCAAAGCGAGAATAGATAAGACGCAACAAAATAGAAAATGTCGGTTATGTGGTGATGGAGACGAATCACATCATTAGCGAATGCAGCAAATTAGCTCAGAAAGAGTATAAGACTAGACACGACTGGGTGGACAAGGTTTTCCACAAGGAACTGTGCAAGAAATTTTAATTTGACCATACGAATAAATGGTAAATGCACAATCCAGCTGCTGTCCTGGAGAATGACACACATAAACTCCTATGAGACTTTGACATACAAACGGATCACCTAATCTCGGCAGGAAGACCAGACCTTATAATAATCAACAAAAAAGAAGAGGGAATTTGCAAAATTGTGGACTTTGCTGTCCCGGCTGACCACAGAATAAAACTGAAATAATGTGAAAAGAAGGATAAGTATCTTGTTAGGGAATTGAAAAAATGATGGAACATGAAGGTGACAATTGTACTAATCGTGATTGGTGCTTTTGGTACTGTAACTAAAGGATTATTAAAGGGACAGGAGGACTTAGAGGTTGGAGGATGAGCGGAAACCATCCAAACTACGGCACTATTGAGAACGGCCAGAATACTGAAAAGAGTCCTGGAGACTTGAGGAGACTTGCTGTCACTCAGTCTCCAGTGAAAGACCATCAGCTAAAACTGATGTGAAAAACTCTCAATGAAAAAATATGTTAAGCTTAGTTAACTTATTCTATTATTATACTGAATATATGTACAAAAAATCTTTTTCTTTCACAATTCCAGTAGAAAAATGTATCCAACCTATAAAATTTACAATTAACTAATTCTAAGTCTTTTATCTTTCAATTTTTTAAAATTAATTTCAAGGCCCTAAATGCTGAAATATTAACATTAAAATATTTCAATGTTCAAATAATATTGATATTCAAAACCTGCATTATTACTGTGACGACCGACTTTACACAGCAAAAAAAAAACTGAATTAAAATCAACATAGATTGATAATTTATTTTTAATTTAACAAAACGTGTGAAAAAAATATGCAAGATAAAATTAGATTTATTACAGATTCAATTAAAAATTATCTTTATACCTCCGACGGGACTCGAACCCGCAATCCCCGGCTTAGGAGGCCGGTGCCTTATCCATTGGGCCACGGAGGCGTACAATTCCCGTATCTACTAAAAGTTCCTAATTATACTGAACTACAGCTAATATTATATTAAGGTTTTAAGTTTAATGTATGTTCTTTTTTCTTCCAAACATGTTTACTTGAATTACATTTTACGAATTCACATTCAACATTACTCTTTGAATTTTCCATCATAAATTCTTGGCAGTAAATAATAATTGAAAAAGCTTCTAATGCGATATGAGCGGACGATACGTGCTTGTCCTCTGATGCCCATATTTGGAAGTATGGAAGCCTTTTGTAAGCAAGATTTTTATGCGGCTGCTGCTTCCCTGAAATTATATGTATCATACATTACATTTTCTCTCTAAAAATTATTTTGTCCACTTCAAACTATAGTGTCTATTTGATGCTGTATTTTAAGTTTAGCCTGCGGATGACAGCCTTTCTATACTGTTTTTTCTATGTCTCTCAAAAAGTTCGTCGATTCGGTTTTTCGCAGGACTATCACTCAAAACTCATGCGAATTCTACGGTAATACAAAAACGGGTGTTGTGAGTTCGATATTTAAGAAATGTTTTAAAAAATCGATAATCAGTGATCAAGATTCTAGGATTGAACTCTGTAAAGTTAAAAATTTAAAAGATATTTAATTCAATTTCCATGTTTACATTCCTATTTTTTAAAACTAATTTTCTAGATAAGTTTTAAAGTACCGTCAGTTCGGTTAATTTTATATGCGGAAGTCCAATAAGCACAAAATGTTCTTATTCATACAGTGTTCATATTGTGTTACAGCGTGTTACGTAGTTTTTTGGATCCATCATTTAAAAAGTGATTTGTCTCACATTTTAAGAAATAATTTGTAACGAACATGTTACTGCACGAGTTAATATCCAATCATGAAATATAAAGAAACCAATTTAGTTCTCTATACTCGTCGGCACTATGAGAATATGAGAAAAGTATTACTTTTCGTGCATCCGTAAAAAAAATCTTAAGAAAGAAACAGTTTTTAAATAATTCAATTGTATTTATGTATCTTTCCATTTCAGAATTTTATAAAAACTCAGGAAGTTTATCTGTTTAAAGAAATGTGCCTAAAATTCAATTATTACATTAAATGTATATGTGCGTTGTGTTTCTTTGAAAGCGTGAATGAGTGAGAACTCAATTATATCACCGGTGTGTCGTTCCTTTTTTTTTATATTTTTGGCGGACTCATTTTTAAAAAGTATTTGGGTGTTTGTTATTTTTCTTTTTATCAAAATTTTTGTGTTAATGTCTTTCATTGCCAAACAAAAAATATTATGCTCATATTTTAAAGTTTAAAATTTAAACTTGAGCGAAAAGAAAAGTAGTACCATCAGTGGTACCCAACGTTTTCGTCATGGGTCTGATCACCACCACCGAAAGGTTACACAGATCTCTGTCTGATGAGACACAAGATCAATTTTAAGTGGAGAACAGTTGGTTTGAATTCAGAGTTCTCTTTTTCCTTATCCGGTTGGCTTACCAGGGTTAAAAAAAACCTATTTGCCTAACTGTTTTACTAATATCTGTGAAGAGAAAAGATGAATTTCCGAATAGTATTTGTGACAAGCGTCCTCCCTGGTAAGTGACTTGATTAAACCCACGTGTTTGCTTGTTTCAATAATCCAAGCAACTCACTCAGTATTATTAATAAAAGTAATTGCATGCTAAAATTATGGCGAGAAAGTTTTGCGTTTAGCGTCAGAGATCATTTAAAATCACAACCAGGTATAAGAAATTGTTTAAAAACGTTCCAAAGATTTATTTTGTTTTAAGTTGCACGGTTGTAGCGTTCGAGCCGGGTGGGTGACAAATAATAACCTGATCCCTCGTTCAAAAAATGGTTATTTACTCAGCTTAGGTTAGTTGTAGCACAAGGGAACCCTTGTAGTAGAGGGAACCCCGTGAGAATCGAACTCACTAGCAATATTCTTCTAATCTATCTTGCTAACCATTACACTACATGGTACCTTCGTATAGTAATTTACAAAGCTATTTGTTTCGATGTGGCACAAGGCCAAATGAATGGTACGCCCAATTAGACTCGAACTCACTCGTGTAGATTTGCTAGTCTAACTTGCTAACCGTTACACTACCAGGGGTGCCCAGTGCTGGGTTTATTCCCCAGTGCCTGAGGCGTCTCTTCGTAGAAATGCTGACTCTTAAGAAATTTTTAAAACCGCCACACGCGAGGCTTGTTTCCAGCGTGACACTACATTAAAAAAAGAACCTTATGTCTATTTTTTCTTGTTGGGAAGCTAAGAATATAGAACTAGCAAGTCCGGATTTTCATCACGAAGCCCTAAGCGATATGTAATTTGAGTGAAAAAATTATTAGTTTTTATATTATGATAAAGAAAATTTTATATATATATATATATATATATATATATATATATATATATATATATATATAATTTTTGATAGATTAGTGTTAAAGAATAAAAACTAATGATAAAATGATATATTTTTAAAAATGTGCAGCCCTGACAACTTGATGTTTTGTCAAATATTCCAAAAGTGCCTCTGTGACTAATACCACCATATATAATACAAGATAATGGATTTTTGAATGTATATATTGTTATCATTGGAAATTATATTTGTTTAATGTTAAGATAGTTATTCACAAAAACAACTCATGTTTGACTCTATGCTACACTAATACAGTACCTTATAAAGGTATATCTACATAATTTAATTTCAAATGAAAAAAAATATTCTTGTTGAAACAATTATTTTATTTTTTCTTGTCACTGATAACTGAGCACCACTTGTTTTTTTAACTAATCTAGTAGACTATTTTAGAGAGTTTGATTTGCACTGGTTACAAGGCCAGAAGTATGGGGTACCCTGTGAAAATCAAGCTTGGCTCAACTTAGTAAAAGATAACCTAATGTGACATCATTGTTCCTTTTATTCATCTGCAAACATTTTAAAAGCTATAAACTAACTGATTAAACTATAAACCTATAGGATGTTAGAAGAATCTAATGAAAAATAGCGTGTCAATTTTTTATTTGGTTTTGGTTTCTTAGTTTAATGGCATATCAACTTTTGTAGGTTATTTAATGCAAAAACTATCATTGTAGAAAAATAGCAGTGATACTATTTATCCTATAGCTGAGGGGTATTGGGAGGTGTCATACCTTTCCCTTGAGTATTAGTCTGAAAGTGAACATAATATCATAACTGGAGTTTAAACTCACTAACTTTAAAGTTGCTGTCCACCACTTTAGACATTATATCATGGGGACTCTTTTCTCAATTTTTGAGAGCAAGTAATTACCTTATCAGTTATTATTATTTCTATTGAGTGTTTAACCCATTCCAGACTAAATTTATTTCTAGATTTATCTGGTTTTAAGGCAATTCAAATTTATATTCAATTTGTGAGCTCTCTATACAAAGTAATACCTCTACTATTTCTATTCTGGTAGACATATTGAAGGAATATTTTACTTATAATATCTAATTTAAGTTATTTTCATGGAAAATAAAATGTAATAAAATTGTCAAAAAAAAGGTAAAACGAATTGTAGATATAACTACGAGGATCATTAAATAAGTTTCCAGACTTTTTTTGTATGGGTACTTTTATTGATAGTACACACATGAAACTCAAGTCCCCTTCGAAGTAATCTTCTCCGGCTGCAATGCACTTGTACCATTCCAACAACTTCTTCATCACAGCCTTTTTTATCTCCTCAATTGTCTCATAACGACAGCCTCTGAGCTTAGGAAATAACCAAAAGTCACAGGGAGCAAGGTCTGGACTATAGGGAGGCTGAGGAACTGTCTTGATGCCCATCTCGGTCAAATAGTCTGTAACAAGGATGGAGTTGTGGACTGGTGAAATGTCCTGGTGGAAATGCCACTGACCTGATTTGAAGAGTGCTGGCCTCTTCTGCTGGAATCTCTTCCTGAACTCCCTTAAAACCTCAACATAGTAACCCTAACCCTAACCCTTTGGCCTATCAACTCTGGTGTATTGACTTCCTTATTCCTCCAATGCCTTTCATCATCCCTCACTGACTCCCTGCCTTCCTTGAATCTCTTATGCCACTCAAAAACTGATGCTTGATTCATGCAAGATGGTTGAAAAGCAGTCTGAAATATTCCATATGTTTTTGTTGCATTTTTTCCAAGTTTAAAACAGAATTTTATTGCATATCGTTCTTCTAAAGTGTCCTCACATACAGATTGCATTTTTGAAATTCACCAGCTGTGACAATCAGGCTTTAGTAAGGTGTATTCCAATTCCTGCTGTAGCTGTTCATTTGAACCTGAAATCATAAAAATTGGTCGGTCATCTCATAAGATGTATAGCAATAACATACTGAAGGTTCAAGAGTCTACGACAATTTTAAATGCCTGTACTAAAACAGTCTGGAAACGTATTGAAGGCACCACATATCTCATGGATGAAGTTGTAATAAATTATGACAATATCTTAGAATTATGTAAAAGATATTCTAATTAATTCCAACAAAATAGTTACTATGTTGCTCAAACTGATTTATTAGCTTATATCATTCTAGGATCAATTGGTATTATTTGATTTATTTGTAAATAAGTACATTTACTCAGCTAAATATAGCCAGTCTCTCTTAGCAGAGTTAATGTTTTATTTCTGGGCTCTTGAACATTGACAGGAAAGTTGCAAATGCACAAGTAGATTATACATTTTCATCGCACATTTTGACACTGACCTTTACATAAAGTCTAGTGACATTGTTTTGTTTGTTTTCTTTGTTTAATGGCATATCGCCCTTTGTGGGTCATTTAATGCCAAAACCATCTTTGCAGAAGAACAGCAACAACACTATCTAAACCATAACTGGAAGGATAAGAGGGTTCATACCTTTCCCAAGGGTATTAGTCCAAACGTTATAGCATAACTGGAGTTTGAACTCACTTACTTCAAGGCTGCAATCAAGCATTTTAGTCATTATGTCATGGTAATTTCTCTGGTACGATACTGTGGGAGCACTATGGTTTAGTTGTATGAATTCTTGTTTTCAAATTATGTCTGTTCCTACAGTCATCTGAAGAAGGTTTTGTTAGTGACACAACTGATTTTTTTTTTTTTACAGCAATATATCTCTGAAATAAAAAGATTTCAAGTTAAAATATACTTATAAAAATATTGCTATCTCTTCAACTATTTCAAGTTAAACAGGTACATTTGAACAATTTGCCAATTTTGTTTAGGTTTAACACTCTGACTGTGGGTATTTTATTATACTGGGTTACTTTAAAAAAAAATTGATATTTAAAAGGTACAGGGTGTTTCAGATAAGTTGATATCATTTTGTAATCTAAAAAATTGACCAATTCTCATTCAGTTGATCTCAAATTTTAACAGCATGTGAAGAAACAATTCAAAATTCTATATTCAATGTTTAAATGCCTTTTTTCAGTGAATGGCATTTCTATATCTGAAAAAAAAAAAAGAAACAAAATAAAGCATTTTGGAGTTCAAGTTCGGTGTTCAAGTTCTGACTGATGCTGTGTATGTTAATATATGAAAGGCATTAACTCATCTCTCCTTTTCTTTGAACATCTTGACAAAATGTCTTGTTGCTAGTTGATAGAGAAGAGTAGATGATAGAGTATTTTGGAAAACCACACTGCCACAACTATTTTCCATACCCAGACAGTAATAGCACAAAACTGTTATTTCTCAAGTCAGCACTGACAGGGTCCAGTCAATCATTGGCATTAGAAATAATTTTAGGATAAATTTTCAAAATAAGAATAATTAGGAAATTTAATTAGACTAAAATTCTCTTAGGAGTATGAGTCTTGAACAACATTACTATTTAAAAAAAAAAAAAAATCACCATGGTGTTTTTCTGTTGATGTTATGTCATCCCCTACCAACACCAGCCCAGCAGAAGTGTAGAGGCATGATTGACAGGTGGCAGTTCAAAGTTCATTCTTATTGAAGCCAGCCAGAGAAAGTCTATGGTTTCAATTTTAATCAGTTGCAGTTCCAGAGGACAACAGATATGTATTTTGAGGGTTTTAAAGTTTCTGAAAAGACTAAGGCAAACGTTCAAAGATGCTGAGTTTTCTCCTCCCTATGAAAGACTGGAAAACCACTGAAATGGTTAGCCTAATTTATTAAAGCATTATAAACATGGGAATCAAATTATAAATATGTTTGTCCATGTCTTTCCTTGACTGACATCAAGTGACAACCTTTCAAGGTTCCAATAATGTTACATAGAATTGTTTTTAGCTACTTACTTTGAGTGTCCCATCATTGTGACCTTGTATCAAACTAAATTTAGGAAAACTATCTTATTTTATACATTCACTTTTGACAAAAAAGGCATAAAATTCTGTGGCCCTGTTTATTAATTCTTCATCTAAATTGTTGCAATTGAGCCAATTTGCTCTTTTAATACAAATACTTATCTCCCATAATTGTTATTTACTAAAATTGGGACATAGCAGGTACCGTGAGCAACCTCAGGCCTGTTCCCTTGTGGTCATCCATGTAATGACCTGGCACATTATGTTGTATAATGATTAATTTTTTTTTTTTTTTAGATTATCCAAAATGAACAGGGGAGTTAAACAAAGAGGATTAAAGGGGCTGACAAATATGAATCTTTGGGGGGAGTTCTCCTTTAGATGAAAATTTTCCTGGTTATATAACATCCCAGACACCTACACAACTTCTTATGGTCACAACTCCTCTTGCTTGCCACCCATGCAATTTACACTGTGTTTCTAAGAACACCTACATCCTGTTTACTTTAGGTACTGGGTGCATTTCCTGTTATTTTCATTCAAACAGATGTCAAAAGGGTCTAAGTCAATATCCAATATTTGCTGCTTAACTTTTGAGACCTGGTAGTTACCAGTGTTTTCCCTGTGACTTGAGCTTAAGTATGTCGCAAAAAGTTTTTCTTGTGGTTCAAATCCTGAATGAGGCCATTTGCATTTCCCCATAGTGGTAATGCCCTCCAACTATGGGTAAATAGAAGGGGAGACTAAGCTTTTTTAAATGGTGATATGGCAATTTGTTTAGAAGGAAAACTCTAAATTCAAACCAGACAGAGAAGGATGGGTTCTAGGCTATTTTTGCCTGAGTAAGCAGCACCCTGACAACCAAAAGCTGGTTATGGGGGCCAGTGAAATACTAAACTTATATGCAAACTAAACAACCTGAGAACTTATTGTGGGTTTGTGTTATAACAACAGGCCATATGATACTTATGCTATTTAAGAATTTGGATGATTAAAAAAAAAAAAAAAAAAGTTAAATAAATTATTCTGATGCACATTGGATCATAAATTGCTTTATTTTCTTATTTTTATGCAACAAAAATCTTATAAGGTTCTTTTTTTTTTTAATGTGGTTGCATATAAACAAAGAGAATTTTAGTAAAATATAGGCAGACATAACTAGTATTATGTGTCATGGGTTATAGATAAAATAATATTAAATTGCTTCATACAAAGTATGTTATTAAAAAGTAAGACAAAAGACAAGTCCAGAAATACATCCCTTTATTGTAAATCCATGACCAGTTAGCTCCAAGAAAAACAATAGCAAATAAACCAACATTTTTTTCCCCTCAAAATGAAAAGAAAGAATTATTTACATTTTTTTTTTTTTTTTTTTTTTTTTTATATACATTCAAAAATTTCCAACCAACAGGCAGAAATTTAAACCCCAGTCTAAAATAAATTGCACCGTTACCACAGTATCCCCAAATTAAAAAAATTCTTCCTCATATTTGGTGTCACATTTATATGACAGTTGTTTTTATTATTTAACCACACTGACAGCAACAATATGTTATATTGTGCACCAGAGAATTCATATGAATGACTAATTCAATAAATTTTTTTTTTAAATTCATGTTGAATATTTTAGAAATATTGCACATAATTGAGAAAACTAAAGCTTCAAAAGGGAAATATAATCAGATATTTAACAAAATAGCAATTAAATCTTAAAAAAATAAAATATTTCATAATCACAAAGATCTTAATTTCGCAAACTGATAAGATTGCTAGAAGGAAAATTTATTCCTAAAATTAAATAAGATATGCATTCATATAACTTATGTATTAAAAAAGCTTAATACTTAAAATATTAATGCAATGAAATGTGATGTTAAAATTACTAGAAAACTTGATGTAAAAACAGAAATAAATGTAAATTTACAAGTACAAGAGTTCAGAGAATGGTTAGTTCAAAGAAACTTAGTTTGGCATTTGCAAAAGATTATTGAATTGTTATATATTACAAGCACCTCTTAAAAGGGGTGGGGAAAAAAAACAAAAAACAAACAAGTATACTTTAATATTTTACCCAATTGGACAGTGAATATCTTGAGAAAAATAAATACTAAGGGGGGGGGGAATTTCAATAGCTGTTGCAAGAATGTTTTTTTCTGATATAAATAGCTGGTTTATTTCCTTTCAAAATAATTTTTTTTTCTATTGAATTGTGTGTATGTATGCACATGCAAAGAAATTAGTATTTGAAAAGTAGCTCATATATTTGTATTTAATTTATCCATGGTTAGCAAAAATCTGTGCACTTATTGATTAAAGGTGGTCATAATTTTTTTTTTTAACTTAGGTTATCTCCCTTACTCCAAATTTATAGTTTGCTAGTAACTGGTAGATATCTAACGGTCTCCTCAACAACAAAGTGAGGTTCCTTACTCTTTACATCAAAGTAGGTACAAAAATTACATGGCTTCATTGGCATTTCTGTTTTTGGGGCCATTTCACGCATATAAACTTAAATCTGACACTATACCTTTAGGTGCAACCTGGCATGAAGTTATGTACCTGTTCACATAACCTGGGGAAGTTCTCTTCTCCGGGTCAAGAAATGTCACATTAGTTGGTTAGGAGATAGGGTGGGTACAGTAGTAAGCTTCTTTTTCTCACTACTGTAACCTGAAAATCTCAATCACTATATTACCTCTTAAATAATTTTACTTTATCACATATTGGATATTTCTTTTTTATGTCACTTCTTGAAGGATATTTAATAAAACTTTTAAGAGGATTTCTGCTAATGAATAAAGTTGCACAAGTTTAAGATACAGAATTACTTTTCACACTACTTTCGATAAACTTTTCTTTATTTTAGTTTTATTCGATACATTACATATTTATACTATTGAGATATGCATTTACAAGCACATAAGACGGGTTTTGTAGAGAATAGAATGAGTTAACTATTACGCACACCAAATCCAAGGGAGGCAACTCATATCTCACCCTATCCAGTTCAACATTTGAAGTTCTTTTTCCCCATTAAATGTGAATACAATTATTTGTAACTGATTAGAAATAGTGTACCATAAAAAATTAAACCGTATTCAGTTTCTTTGTGGACGTAATCAGCAGAAGAAAAAAAAATTACAATAATCACAACCCAAACTGTTTGTATTTACAGTATAGCTGTTTCCCTTATAAGTGAGAGAGAAATACAATATTATGCAACCCTCTTTCAAGAGTTGTACAGAGACAAGGAATCGGGGGTGGGGGGGAGGGAAAAAAAAGCTGCCTTTCTTATATTTCTGGGCAATTTTCAAATTTGACTTTCATTCTTATGAAACAATGCCAAGCAAAAATAAATAAGCAAAATAAGTTAACAATATAATCAAAAAATTGTAAATGTGAAAATAATTTATCCATAAGAACTGAATCTATCAGTGTAATGTTTTTTTTTTTGTTTTCATCAAAATAATATTAAAGTGTTTTAGAAAAAAAAAGAAATACTGAAAACACTAAAAGAATAGATACAGATTACTAGTCTTACATACAAATAAATACAAGGAAGCTTTATTTCAAAATACATTCAAATAAAAAATACATTACATTTTCCTTTGAATTTTAAAATGTGAAAAATATGAAAGAAAAAATTTTGCCCTCATAAACGTTTTCAAATTGACAAATACAATGTGTATAGATACATAGGAAAATTCAAGTTTTAGGCCACAAAATAAACAGTAATTTCTTTTAATGATTATATATTTACATACACAAGCATTGAAATAATGACTGATATTGCTGGACAAAGTCTAATCAACGTATTTTGCTTTTGTTATTTCTGTTTGGACATTGTGATCTTTTAAGTTTTACAAAATTCTGTGGACTAAAAAGAGTTAAAAATAAAAACAAACAAGTTATAAGAATTAAAAGCTAGCACTAAATTCATAGTTTGTAAAAGTTCCCTTCCTTATGCAGATTATTTTGGTTATTTTCAATACATGAGAATACAAAATAGAAATAATGGAAACCATTTTCTTGTTTTAATTTAGCAATAAATAAATGATTTCTTACAAAATTATAAAGAAAACAATTTCAAAAATTTCATTAAACACTTCCCAGGCAAAATCTTAAGATAAAGGTTCTGTTGAAAAGACTCAAATTTGAATGGACAAGTCCAGTGTCCACCCATTATTTAACACTTGATATATACATAAAAATGTTAGAATGTATCTCTAATAGCATTTTCCCTCCAGGATAAGAAAAATTCATAGAGATGTAAGAATCATTAAGATAAAAGCAAAAATGTAAACTAAAAGGACTAACACAGACAAAAAAATATCACAGCCTGGTATTTTGTTAAACAAGTAAAAGAATTGTGTGTGTGTGTGTGTGTGTGTGATTGTGTAGAGAGAGAGAGTTTACAGCACAGCACATTGTTAGGGAATGGGCAACAAAACTGGAAAGATTTTCATAACTGTGGATAAATGGAAAACTTAGAGAAAATTTTTAAAATTTTAAATTACCCATTTTCATTAAAAAATTTATAAAAATTTAATACCAATATCCAAATATTTTGATATTAAAAAATCTATTTTTTCAAATGTTTTATAGTAATAGCAAATTTGGCTACTAATAAGTTAACTAATTTAAAAGCACAAATAAAATTTTAAAGATAAATTTATAGTAGAGTATTATGAAGTCAAAAAAAAAAAAAAAAAAAAAAAAAAAAAAAATCAAGATTTTACAACTTGTGAGAAAAGTAAAACAATTTGGGTAGATTTTATAATCTGTCTTGTATATTACAATTTAATTACAATTAAGTCTTGCAATTCATTAAAATAAATTTAAAAAGAAAAAAATTTCAAAAAAACCTTATGAAAAAATAGAAAAACTAAAACTCATTCTAAACATTAATATCCACCAGTATATCTAAGATAAAGAAAAAAAACTTAATTTGAAAAGAAAGACAAGATTAATCAGGAATCCCAAGTAAAATTTTGCAATAAAAAAATTTCTATTTCTCTTAAATAAGATTGGAAAGATTAAAAGAGAAGTGCTAAGTTCTTGGATAAGAATTATATAATATTCTAATACTATTCAAAGTTTCAGTAGTGGGGTATTTAAGAAAGAAATAGTTAAGCAAGTTTAATTAGGTAACCATTCATTGCCATAATAGTTGAAAATCTTACACTTTGTCCTTTATAAAATTTATCTATTCTACCTACTTAGGAAAAAAAGAAAAAAAATTTTTAATACAAGTTTCAATCATTTTCATTTTTCATCCCTTTTACATTCATTCAATGTACTTTTCTCTTTCATTCTTTTTGATGTCTAATCCTTGATATTCATTTATTTTCATTTTCCTATTTTTTTTAGGAAGTATTATATCCACTTATAATAACTAATGAGTTAAAAGTGGTCATATTCAAATACCATACAACATGAAAAAAATACAAACTAGAATTCTTCTCACTAGAACAGTGTCTAATCTGACAAAAGATTAAATTTAGGGGTAAAATAGTCTAGGTTAAAAGTGCAGTAAGGGTAACCTGAAGCTGAGTTTCTTTAATTTTATTTATTTATTTTTTTTTAAAAGACTTTATTTTTCTTATAAAAGGTATTATTGGAGAACAAGAAAAGTTTTGGTAAACAAGCCAAAGCCTGGCCCATATACAAAAACTTTTCCTTTCTACTTCTGATTTAATGAAAAAAAAGAAATTGATATTGTTGATAATCCTATATAGAACTCTGAGAGATATTAAGACATTGATTTTTCTTCGAACTTTGTTCCAACAATGAATAATAATAGCTGCGTAGAATTTTATAATAAAATAACTAGATGAGATTCAAACTAAAATAGACGAATCATTCAGTCTAACCAGTTTTATCCCTTAACTGAATCCAATATTTCGTAACTAATTGTGTTTTTATGAGTAATTTTGCTGAGATTTGAATTAATATTTCAGTATCAAGAAAATCCTATAAAAGTCCCAACAAAAACAAATATGTTGCTGGACAATTATGTGATGGCAGAACTGTTTGTTTGATTACATCATATTGCCTAAGAAAAAAATGCTAAAAATCATGTTAGTTACTAATTATTCATTTTAAGTGTTGATTATAGAATTTGTTGTTTTACTTTGTGAAAAAAGTATTTTGAATATTTCCACAATATGGCAGAATTCAAGAAATAATTAATATATTTGATTCCCATCTCTTCTCTCCTTCCAGTGTATGTGGACATTGAACCTGGAAGAAACTCTACATAGTAAAAAATAGTCAATAAAATCACATCTGAATTGTTAGTGGATAATAGGATGAAGTTGAGTGGGTTCACATCAGATATATATGTACAGTTCCTTCTCATGTTTGGAAGAAATTGAGGAAGATGGTAGACAAGGAATGTAGACACTGAAGGCACCTCTTTCTCTTTTTATTCCAAGACACTCATGCTCCCTCTACAACATGGAGGCCACACACAAAATTTGAATTCACTTAAGCATAGGCATTGTGTAATAATCGTCGTCCTTCTTCCACGTAGCCTCCATTATGCCAGTAACGAAGATCATACACATAACCAGTCACCTGAAAAAAAAAAAAGAAAAAAAAAAAAAAAAAAAAATTTATCATTACATTACTCAACTTTATTTTATTTATTATTCACCCAATGAGGTAAAATAATATATTAGACAGCTAAAAGTAAAAACATTAAAATAAACAGTATCATTCCACACAAATTCACATAAAGATATATATTAATATATCTACCTACCTTCATCCTCAACATTAGGTAAATATCATACTAAATATAGAATAAATTAGCTAAACTAAGTGAAAACTGAATTCACTCTTAAACTCAAACATGAACACTTTTACTATGAGTCAGCAAATAAACCAGGTTACAAGATTCTTAACACACCAAGTTTCCCTGTAATAACTTTGCTTTGACACCTGTTCCAGCCAACCACTCTTCGCCACACTTCTTCACTTTCGCTGAAATACTACAGCATTGTTAGTATTGTCACTTTTTTTTTTTTTTTTTTTTTTAAGTACATAAAAATTCAACTATACTTAACATGCAAACAAGTAAATTTTCATAACCATATTGATGCAGTTAAAATTAGTGGAATGCAATGACAGTCTATAAATAACACTTCTAAAATTGTCAAGGTTTTCTATTTTTTAAATTGTAAAAATGATTTTCATATATCTTAATGCTAAAATTCTTACCCATTTTTCCTTCATTTGCTGACTGAACCCTTACTTTGTGTCCATCAGTTAAACTCAATCTTTATCTTTTTACTTAACTGTATAAAGCAGATACCAAGCTGGAAATTACCTTGTCAGAAACAAGCCTCAACTTTATCCCCAATCCCTCAAAAATCATAACTTTGAAATAATTAAATGTATTTACATTTTTTATACAAAGGCCTCCAGGAGGTCCATAAATATTAAACTCAATGGCATTTCTTATTACAGTCAAAGATCCCATTTAAACCTTCCACAAAAACTAGCTTAAAATCCTGCCTACATGATTTTTTTAGCTAGTCTTTATAAATAAATTTTATCATTGCAGTCAAAGATCCCATTTAAACCTTCCACAAAAACTAGCTTAAAATCCTGCCTACATGATTTTTTTTTAGCTAATCTTTATAAATAAATTTTTTTTCAAATGCTATTGAAGTTTTCTATCTTTACATTTTATTTGTCAACTGTCATTTAGTATTAACCAAAGAAATTAAAGCATGAATTCCGATTAATTAGTAACAACATTACAAGAGAAATACAAGTGAAAGAATACAAAACTTACCTTATGTCTGTGCCTGAATATTGTGAGAATAGCAAGGACGGCAAGTGTTGCCAAGGCAATCCAACTGTAAAACAATGCCATGCTCATTGGCTCAAAAGTTTCAGATTTTTTATTTACCAAGTATTGTTTACGGTTCTTTTGCCACAGATCATTGTTGAACACTGGAATGGGAGGGGAAGAAAAAAAAAAATCAGTTGTTGAAAATTTAAATTAAAAAAATTTTTTCTTATCAAATGGATTTGAGTAATTCTTTTTCTACCAGTTTAGACCTTTCAAACAAAAATAACTTCCTGAAAGAAAAACAAAATCCTAACTTCCCTGTAATATTTATAGTAATGATGAATAATGAAGTATATTGAAATAAACATACTTTTATTCTTAAAAAATGTATGCCTGAAATTCGCATCTGCCTTGTATATATAATAAACAAAATCTTCAATATATTTCTACCTAGTGGGTAGAGCGTTCACTAATGGTTTGGGGGACCTAGGTTCAATCCCAGGTTGCATCATACCAAGTACTCCATACCTCCTTGCTTAACTTAGCAATCCAGGGAAATGAGTAGTGCCCTCCTCTACACATGTGTAGTAGCTATTGAAAAGGGAGCCTTCTGGTCGCTCTCGACTACAGTCGCCAACTTTTTTACTTATATTCAATATAATTCAGTAATAGCATTTAAGATGACTTTGTTTTGTAATTTGTTAGTTAAGGTGCTGACAGCTGCTTTTATAAGTTCCCTTGGGAGAAATAAAACTAATGAGAAATCAGTTTAATGTATTTTAAGATTTTGACAGCTCAAACCTGATTGATTAATAATAAAAATATACAGAATAAAATTAATGAATAAATAAAACAGATAAGATCCCAACCAAATTTAGACTCTTTGGATTAAACAACTTTAAATTCAAATATTTACTTTTCATATAAAATCTTAATTTCTATTTAATATTATTAGTGATTAGATGCCTTTATCATTTTAAAACAACTTTGTAAAAAGGAAAAAAAAAAAATGAATAGCCAAAATTCAAGTCTGTATGTGTGTGTGTGTGTGTGTGAGCGAGTGTGGGTGAGATAAACTCATAATTTTAGAGTGATAATTATTAAAAGGAAAGGAAATACTCCAGGTCAAACATCAAACTAATGAACTCAGCTGAAGGAATTCATTCTTTAGAGTAGGAGGAAGAAATGGTAGGTTACAGGATCATACTGTTAAAATGAAAGTCTTAAATTTTTTCAAAATACTTTTTACTTTTGAAATTTAGAGCTTTTATTTGTTTTAATTTTTTAAATTTTTGTTAAAAGTATTGATAATTTTTATTCTTGAATATGCATCAAAAATAGATTAAACTTTAAAAAATTGGTTTTAGCTTTAAGTCAATGAATTTTATGAAGTTATATTACCAAATTGGCAGTTCAATCCCAATTGTTATTCACAAAAGAGATCTATAATTTGGTTTGTAATAAATAAAATTTAAATGTATAATTGAAACTAATTACATTATAAAGAAAGGTTTGGAGACTGACTGCCTATTATAATAAGCCCATCATGAAAAATAATTTAAGAGACAAATGGTTTAGTTTTATGGCATATCAACTATTGAAGGTTATTTAATGCCAAATCCTATACAGACACACACACACACACAATATATATATATATATATATATATATATATATAATCTCAAATATGTGATTTCTAAACGCATTTTGTAGATATTTTTAAATGAGCCCGAGCTTTTTTAACACAGTTAAATTGTTCCACTTATTTCTATCTAATATGAATAATTCTATTTACTATTTATCATTTGTTGGCACACAGTTAAATATTTTCAAGTATTGCTATTTAACACTAACAATTCAATTATCAGTCACCTGGGAGTGATAGTAATGAAGGAGGTACTCTGTATTCCCCAAAGCTCAAGCTTTGCTGAAGCCTCACTATAAAATCATTTAGTGTCATATCCAGGACACTCGTTAGGGGAGTCTGACCCCACAGCAGTGATGCAGTTGGGGTATTCTACAGTCCAAGCCAACTTGGCCATAAAGAGACTAATGGTGAAAGTGATAGATTATCATAAATATAATGTAGTTGTAAAACTGTTTTGAACCATAAAAATAAAAACTGAAGACTAAAAAAATCCAGAGTAGTTGAAGATGTCGGTCCAAATAATTTTTTTTATAAAGAGGAATATATTATTCAAAAGTGAAATTCAGTTAAATCTGAAAGTATAATTTTTATCGTTCAGAGGTTTTGGACTATTGTCTTCATCTTTATTGGAATAAAAGTTTCGGCTGATATGTCCGCCAGCCTTCCTCAGGTGTTTGTTGAACTCAAGAGCCTATATGGAACTTTGAACCACATCCTTTATTTAATCCACAGGGGTGGGATGGCTTATTCTAATTCTGTTAATCATAACCAAGTATGTCAAGTGCTAAGTATTCCTGTATTGTAACTTGCCTGCAGTCAGGATTAAACCTGTAACCTCCAGATGACTGTCTCTTTAGAAGCTTAGGGAACTAATATAACTGTTATGCTATGTGTCCTGCTGTATAGGAATTGGTTCCCTAAACTTCTAAAGAGAATCATCTGGAGGTTGCAGGTTCAATCCTGATTGCAGGCGAGTAACAATACAGGAATACTTAACACTTATACCCGGTTATGGTTAACGGAATCAGAACAAGCGACCCCCCCCATAGATTAAATAAAGGACGTGGTTTGAAGTTCCATGTAGGCTCCCAAGTGCTACAAACACCTGAAGGCCGGAGGACATATTGGCCAAAACGTTGAACAATAAAAGATGAAGACAATAGTCCAAAAACACTGAACAATAAAAATCATCAAGCTTCATCTCAAAAATTCAGACAACTAATGATAAATTCTATAGAGAAAATAGAGACATTTGTGTAAACAGATCAGAAATAATAAAAGGGGCAATAAACTGAAGAGAGAATTCAGGAAAAGGATAATAGTCGAAAATATAAGTCTAGAGATGAGAAAGGAAACAGTGATGAAAAAGAGAGTAAAACATTACTTTCAGTAGTTAGATATATCTGTTTAATTTATCCATCTTACTGTATTATATATTGCATTATATATACACACACACAAAAAAAAAACTGAAATTTCTATGGCATCAGTATGTAAACTTATTTTCTAATTATTAAGTCAGAGACATTACTGGTCTATACCAAAATATTAGCAGCAGAAATGATGTTTCGAATTCCAGCATTTCTTATCATTTTACACAATTACAGATAAACTACAAAAATAGTTTATAAAATTTATTAGGCTAAAATCATTTTAGATATTGATACTTACAGTGCACAGATTTGTAGAGAAACTCTTGACAAAAACCTACAGATATTTAATGTATATACTCATACATCATGTAACAGATATGAGGGTAGTTCAAAATTTTTTAAGTCTCACCCTGAAGGAAGAGCATAGCTGAACATTTTTATCATATTTTATCGAAATAATTAAATTTTTTCTAGTTGTATAAAAAGTGGCAGTATATTGCCATAACTAAAATACTCAGCTATGATCTTTCTGAGTGAGACTTAGAACTTTTTGAACAACCTTCGTATCTCAGCAGTATCCATATATTGGCAAAATACATGTTGACATATCTTCAACAGTAAATCTAAAAATATGGTATTTTATTGGGGGGGGGGAAAAAAAAAAAAAAAAAAAAAAAAAGACAATTTGGATAAACTGGAGAGAGAGTGAGCAAGAAATTAGGAAAAGGAGAATGGATTGAGAATAAAAGTCTAGAGATGAGAAAGGAAACAATGTTGAAAAGGATACGGAAATCGATTCAGAGAATAAGATTTACTTACTCTTAGCCCCAGCCAATGCTCCTAAAGGGATATCAAAATGATGAGCACTCATCAGCATTTGTTTGCCAGCATGTTTCTCTGATTCTGTCACACCTGTAAATGATACAAATAAGTTTAGTGTAGAGAGAGACTAATGTGGCACTTGTAGTAAATGATGATAATAATACTCCTGGCAAGAGAGATGGAGTGCAAGTTTAACCAGAGTAACAATTAATAAAGTTTAATCAACAAAGTTAAGCAAACATTGAGCTTTGCTTAATCTGAACAAGAGATCATATAAAAATATTAGGTGTTGTAAGTTAAACCTGCTTAAGTAAATGAAAAGTTCAGGTATGATCAGCTATCCTTTTCAGCAAATGATCATTGGTTAAAATTTTTTTTTTTTTTGTTTTTTTTTTTTACTTGATCCACCCCTTGTAACCAAATTTAATTTCTATTCACCTCCAAATAAATTAATTGAATATTAAATCATAAAACAACTAATTTACCAGTGTTTAATACAATTTATATGATAAAAGAATCAAATTTTAATTATCAAATTTTTTTTTTTTTTTAATAAGGATGGGTTTAGTGAGCACCAAGAAAATCACAAATATTAGGTTGCCGGTTTGAGAGTTGGAGCTGGAAATCAGCACATTCTATAATTATAGTGCTTTTCTGTTTACTTAATAAATAATGCACATAGCTAAACTCAGATTTCATATCTATGAATATGGAAAAGTTAGTAAAATAAGCTCAACAATTGCACAAAGTTTGAGATATTTTGCTACAGTTTTTTTTCATTCATTTAATATTCAAATCCTTTAAATGTGTACATAGACTTAAATTCAAGATCAAAAGTCATTTTAATAAATTCTTTAACAAAAAGGTTTAAATTTTCAAAATTTTCACTTTCCACTTCAATATCAATTGTTCATTTAAATGATCTGTATATTTTGAACAGGTTGTATATGAACTACAAATCATTAATCACACTCAATTAAGCATTCTGCTGGGTATACAATATCTGGTAACTAATCTATGATCCAGTGATTTTGTTATATAGGGATTTATAAAACGCAAACTAGTAAATTTACTCCTGTAAACCCCTATGCTTTTATTTATCTTGCCGAAATTTCATTCACCTCCAGGGGTCTATATGGATCGATTTGAGAATAAAGCAAGATCTTACATGTATCAATCTATTTCTAGACAACCAATATCCAGTTTGTCAAAATAACTTAAGGTAAAAGGAACTGTTAATTCTCCGCTAACAAAAAATTGAATAGAATATATCAAAGGTTACTATGTATAGAAGAAAAAAAAATGTTGATATTTACCTTGATGCAAAGAATCATCAATTTCTTGATTATAATACCAGCCATCATCTAAAGTCACAAAAGCGAGATAGATTCACATGAATTGCAATACAAGTTTAGATTTGTTGTCAGATTATAAATCATTTTGACAAATTAAATATGATCTATTATATATCTTGTAAAATGAAAGTTTTTCTACAATATGACATTGGTCCTAGATAAAAGTGCTGTTGGGATTACTCTTACTGCACTTTTAATCTGGATTACATCTTTTTTAAAATGTTAATGTATCTTTTTAAATATTATTTGCTTCTATGAAACCCAACACATATTTTTTAAACCATTTTTACAACGTACTCAGAATGAAAGAAAGCAGACTTCTTTCTTTCTTTCTTTCCCTTTAACTCAAGCCTTTGAAAATTGATTGTCTAATGAATTCTTGAGCTTCAGTGTCAAAGTGAAAAATGATAAGTAATCATTGTTACAACTTAATCAGTAAAAGAGTCTTGACTCATTACATGTTAGGGTATCAACAAAACAAAATGTACATAAAAGTGTGGAATACTTAACCTGTTTGGACACTTATGTAAATCATAAACAATAATGATCAGTGACTTTTTCAGTAAGTTTCTTTGTTCCCCTGTTTAACTTCTGCTAGATCAGAGTGTAGTATCTGTACCCATGGAAATCTAATATACTCTTACCATAAAAATCAAATAATCATCTATATATTTATACCTGTTTTTTGGGTTTTTTTTCTTATTTCATATTCATTTTTAAGGAAGTATTATAAATTTATACTCTTCAAAATTAGAACTTTCATCTCCATCTTTTATATCTTCTATATATTAAAAAAAAAAAAAAAAAAAAAAACCCTAGGATTTGCACAGGTTCATATACTTTGATCTTAGGAAGAAGTAGCAGAGACAGACATTTTTATCTTAGGCCAAAATGCTGATCTAGGTATCATTTTTATGGATACTATGCTTCTATTATATAAGATTTAAAAAAAAAAAAAAATAAATAAAAATAACTAATCAAATTCTAATTTCAAATTATTAGTTTCATTTCAACCATAAAAATACAATGGGTTAGTTTTTCTAGTGAATAAAATGTGATTAAAACTAATTTAGTAGTTAAAATTTAATAATTTTTATTCTTAACACATCGATATTTAATAGGCAGTATTTAATTCACAGATACAGAGCATGCCAGTAAAATGGTGACATTTACAGTTCGGTTTCAAATCAAATAATCAATAGTTAAAGACCTTGAGCAGAGTTGTGTATAGAATGAAAATTTGTCAACATGCAAAAAATAAAATGCTATCTACAAATAATTATCAGCATATTACCAACAGCAAATAGAGTATATCTCCTTTTAAAAATTGAGAAAATTGATATTGAAAATATATATTTTTACATTAATACATTTTTTAGTAGAAGATAAGTCTAATTTAGCTTTTTACATGGAAATAATCCTACTTTTCACAAACAATTTTGAAATCTTAAATGGATTTTGTTGATATGATGACATCAGTGAACATAAAAAAGAAGCAATATTTTTTTGGGGGGGTGAGACATCATTTGGTTTTGTTTAAGTTTGCCTTTGCTGTCATATTTTGTTTTTAATTTAAGTTTTTTTTTTTTTTTCAAATGTTTAGTTGACATCTGAATTATGCATAAGTCACAACAATAGGTTAATATCACTTGTGCTTCAAATTTATTATCTGTTAATTTTTTAACTATTGAAAGAACTTGTTAAAACAGAAATGAAAATATCAGTTGTATGCCTTTTAATCCAACACACTTCTAACAACAAAAAAACATACAGGCACACACCAAAAAACAATAAATCCACAAATATCTTTGATTAAAAAAGATTTGGCACTAAATAACCAACAAAGGTTGATATGCCATTAAACCAAACCAGACTAATAATAGAAACTAATGGGTCATCAGGAATTATGTTCTGAATAAACTAAATTATATTAGTAATAAATCCAACATTTATTTAATAGAGTTGAAGAATAAAAAAAATTTAAATTAAAAAAAAAAATAAATAAATAAAGCCCACACATTTTAAATACTTTCAATATTTTCCCTATAGAATGGTGGTTTACACTTGAATTGGAGTTACAGAATATCTAAATATCAATTTTATAGAAAAGTGGCAAGAACCATCTTGTTCAGATTTATCCATTATTAATTATCTGTGTAGTAAAATGAAACATCTCATTGACAATTTGAAACCAAAATTTCTGAATCAAAATGGAAACCAAGATCAATTACATAAAGTTGATAGCTTGTATGTCAAGTTAGAGGCACTCATAGCATAATGGTTATTGTCATATGAATTGAACTCGGCTACCAGTTTACATTTCACGTAGTGCTAATACTCTTGGAAGAGGTACAAGATCAACTATTCTCCCTCCAGCTATGGGTAAATAGTATTAACACTA
This sequence comes from Sepioteuthis lessoniana, assembly GCA_963585895.1. NCBI lineage: Eukaryota > Metazoa > Mollusca > Cephalopoda > Myopsida > Loliginidae > Sepioteuthis > Sepioteuthis lessoniana. The sequence continues at coordinate 88,729,520 of OY757909.1, forward strand.
TATTAATGATTGTAGAAATATTATAAACAAAAGACCAAGGTTTCTATGAAATATCAAATGGAGATGGTATTTTGAGGGGTTTTTTTTTTTTTTGTTTTTATTTACTTATTAATACTTTGTCCTTTTAATCCTCAGATACCAGGTATCCTAGTTGATAATATTCACACAAAAAAATAAATTAAATGAATAAGTAAATCAAGCACAAAATACATTTAAACTTCACTCCAGAGTAGAAATCTTTATTTAAAGCCATCTCATCCTATAAAAAGGATGAATAGTTGCTTTTTATTATTAACATGTCATTGTACTCCTTAAACCTGAAGCAAATGAAGCCTATTAGAATAAAAGGCCAGAAATATTAGACTTAAAGTTGGGTTTTGTTTATAGCATATCAACCATTGTGGGTTATTTAATACCAAGTCTTGTTATATATATATGTATGCAATGGGAAGAAAACTCAAACCAAGTTAAATTATCATTATAAATTTATTTCAGCAAAGAATATATATATATATAGGATTTATAAACAAACAATTTTTAGGTGACATTTTTAAATGACCAAGGGCTCATTTGTTGGCACTGATAAATGGTTTCAAATAATATCATTTAACATGAGTAATTCTATTTATCAAGTATTTCTATCTAATACAAACAACTTACAAACAGCCGTATCATTCCAAATAACCAATAATAAAAATAACCCTTAGTAAATGATTAACAGTTTTATTTGACTCCAAGATGGGACCCTAATAGGTACTACCACTCAGAGTGGATCAGAGTAACGGTAATAAAAGGGTACTCCATATTTCCAAAATTCCAAGGGTGGAGCCTCACTACCCGATACAGTTTAGTGTCATACCCAGAACATGGTTTCAAGTATTGCTATCTAACACTAATAATTTTATTTGATATCAATCATTTGTTAGCATACAGTTTAAAATGGTTTCATATATTGATATCTCTGTTCAATTAACTCTCAGCCACTGCCTTCTAGCTCCTTTAAGACAAAATAGGGTTGGATACTTGTTTGCCTAAAAAGCAATTTTGAGAACATGATTGGGACAATCATATAGGCGCTAGGGTTTACCATGACCAGCTGACTGATCAGATCAGGCTTCTCTCTGATCATCCCTCTAATCCAGTAAAGGCTAAAGTGGAGTGTTGCAAATCAGTTGATCACTCAATTACCAGGTCATGGACTTCTCAGCCACCAGGATCCCATCCTCAAGTATTGTGTCACTTCCTATAGCCAACAGAATAGTAGATTTACAGGTTCGAAGGATTAACAGTCTGCTACATTAAAAAGGAATATGACAGCGTTTAACTTTCTTAAATATATTGCAGATTTGTTTAAAAAAATAAAAAAATAAAAATAAAAAAAATATATATAAAATAAACCATGCAATGGGTACACATCTATGGGCCAGAATTTCACCAGGAATCCATTTATGACCAAATAGCTCAATGTTGAAAAGAATTCAATATTTATTAGACTTTTGACACATACAAGTACAAAAAGAATTTAAAATTACATCCGAAATCAGACTTTAGAGAAGTATTAATTGTACACAACAATATCAAACTAAATGGAATGAATACACAGTTTAATTTGGATTTTGGCTTCTAATAATAAAATTATACAAGTCACATACCTGGTATTTATACTGGAAATCAACTTTAGTGACAAAATATTAACAATTTAAAGAAAATTTTGATTATCAATGTTTTCCAACTAGCTAAGTCAGGACTAGATAAAATCACTTCAAAGAGATAGCATATAGATCCTTGTTTTTGTGTGTGTGTGTGTGTATATATATATATATGAGCTGTATGTTCTGTTTTCATACCATGAAAAATATTTCTATTTTTTTTTAAATGCATTTTTTCATGTCAGAAAATGTTTTTTTTAGCATATACCCAAGCTAGAAAGCCATTTTAAAGATTGCACCACAATTTGGATAAATTTGCAAGCACAATTTTTTTACCATTAATTTTTCATCCACTTTAAAACACTGCAGCTCAAAACAACTAAAAGATGTGTATTTATGAAAAAAATTAAAAAAGGTTAAGAATGTGTACATGTGCCATTACATTAACAATTTTCAAAAATAGGCAATAAGTGGCACAAAGCCCACTCTGAGCTACATTTTATTTCAACCAAACTCTTTAATAGTGGTAAACTTACCTTGCTTTCCAAACTCTTGACTTTGTTCAGACTCTTTCTGCGAATTCCTTATTGTTGAACTTAGGGAAAATGGTGCTTTGCTTAAATCTATTTTTGATGGTGTCACTGAGATTTGTCCTAGTTGAACTGCTTGAGAGGTAATATATCCATTTGGCTGCTGTCTCTGTGGTTTTACATTTACTTCATTGCCAGTAATATGGCCTGGATGAAGATTATTATTCATGCCAAACTCTGAAGGGGAATTAGGTTTATTTTTTGGTAGGTGCTGCTTGTCAGCTACTGACTGGTCAACATATTGATCATTATTATTAATTAATGCAGATTTCTCCTGGTTCACAGAGAGGCCACCATTATCAATATGATGATTTTGTGTTTCAGCAGAAAGACTGTCACTATCAATTGACTGTTGACCTTGATTTAAAGGCAAAGAATTTTGATCAATTTGAAACTGACTTTGTTGGTTTGTTGGTATATTATTTTTAACTTTGTTCAAATCATTAGAAGACTGTCCATTTGGGCTCAAAATAGGCTTATTTAGGGAATTTTGTTCTGAAGCATGTGCTAAACCATTATTAGACTGAGCTTGATTTTGTTGCTGTTGCCAGATTTTAGAATTTACAGGCATTTGCTGTCCTGTTAAACTGTTTTGAGACTGTGCTTGCTGTTTGACATTATTTTGAGATTGTGCTGGTTGTTGTATACCATTGGCATTATTTTGAACCCGAGATGGTTGTTGCAGTCCATTAAAATTTTGACCCTGAGCTGGTTGCTGTAGTCTATTGATATCATTTTGAGGCTGTGGTAGTACATTGATGTTATTTATAACCTTAGCTGGCTGCTGTAGTCCATTGACATTATTTTGGGCTTGGGCTAGTTGTTGTTGTTGTCCATTGATATTGTTTTGGGCTGGCTGCTGTAGTCCATTGACATTATTTTGGGCTTGAGCTGGTTGTAGAACATTGATATTTTGAGCCCGAGCTGGCTGCTGTAGTCCATTGATATCCTTTTGAGCTTGGACTGGTTGTTGTCCATTAATATCATTTTGTCCTTGGGCTGATACCTGCAGAGCCACATTACTTTCAGCTTTGACAAGTGGTTGCATTTGTTGCTGTCCAAGTGCATTACCTTGTCTTTGTACTGGCAAATTAATTCCTGGCTGCTGCCCAGCTACAGTATTTTGAGAATGTTCTGGTTTTTGCACAAGATCATTTTGAGGAACTGCCATTTTGTCTGGATTAGAAGATTTATTTATCATTTGCTCTGATATCAAAGCATTAGTTTCAGGAGGCTTTATTGGTTCCTAAATAAGATTAAAAAAAAAAAAAAAAAAAAAAAAAAAAAAAAAAAACAGCTTAAAATCAAATTTTTCTTGAGTTTTTTTTTTTTTTTTGGTTAGTAAAAAAGCTGTTTATAGTACATCACAAGTAGGATTTATTAAACGTGTCAAAATTTTCCATTTGCTCTAATAATATATATATTTAGCAAATTTTAGTAGTTGAAGAAATAATAAAACAAAAATTACATTTGAATTTATTTTACATTGGCATGGTTTTAGTTACTGCTATCCTAACCAATAACATTTTGATTCAGTCATTTTCTATACTAACAAGATGAATATTTCTGATAGAGCAAAATAAACAATTTTATATTTTCATTTTTACCTAAAATTTGTTTAACAACTTTTTATGTTCGATTTATATGATCTAAATTGAAAATCATGAAGGGACAAGAATAAAATGCAAACATTGAGTGTGTGTGTGTGTATATATATATATATATATATATATATATATATATATATATATATATATATATACACACACACACACACACACACACATGCACACATTTTAAAAGGGATTGTCAATGGACAAAAATTAAGGGTTAAAGAGCGAACAGGTCTATTATCTTAATATATAATTTTTAGATCATTCTATTTTTATTACCTATAAACTCCATGACAAATGTACCAATATTTTGTTTTAAATGTATGGGGGCTCCTGGAACATTTTAGTTTTAAATTGATTAGAAAAATTAATTTAGCATAACCCCCCCCCAACAAAAAAAATAAATAAAATTGGCATCCACAGGAGTCACCATCCTTTTTTTTTTCTAAATTAAAACTAAAAGGGTCTCACTTAAAAGGTCTCATTTGTACAGAAAGCAAATTAAAATGGTATCTGAATGAGTTCTGCCTCCTCTTCAACATGCAAATATAAAACAACTAATAAATAATCTTTTCTATTTCACAAAAAAAAAAAAAAAAAAAAAAAATTAACCTAGTAAACCAATTTATTTAGCAATATGAAAGTAAATTTACATATCACCTGTAATTATATTGTCTCCCTAGTTTTAATGTAATGGCTGTGCCTGGTGCAGATATATCAGCTTCAACATTAAACTGGAAGGTGCTAAAAAGTCTAATTTTCAGTTGGTTTCTTTGGTTGGAAAGAAGCTGGTCGAATGTACTGAAGCCTTGCTCTACTAAATATGGTCTAATGGTGTAATGGTTATTGTCGCAGGAATTGGACACGGCGACACGAGTTCAAATCCTGGACTGATTGCATTTCACATAGCACTAATACCCTTGGGAAAGGTATGAATCCAATTATTCTCCCTCCAGCTATGGGTAAATAGTAGGGCAGACTAGGTTCTTCAGCCTTGGTGAGGCAACTAGTCTAGGAGAAGGAAAACTCTGAATTCAAACCTGTTAAACTCTGCTTAAAAAATTGACCTTGTGTCATAACCTGCCTGAGTGGAGGGGTTGGGTAAATATGAAATATGGACTTAGAAAGGAACAGAGTAGTATTGCAAAATCCAAAAATCTTAATACCATTTTCTTTTTCAGCTTTGGACTCAGACATGTTACCTAAATGTTTGTTACATCAGGTTTGGTCAGATTTTATTTAAAAAAAAAAAAAAAAAAAGTCTCCTTTGGTTACCCTGCCACCACTTCACTTTCTTTTATCCCTTGTGGTTAAGACTTTAGAATACACTAACTGCACCTCTGCAGAAGGGTAAGAACCCTCCCAACAAGTGTCCTGGATATAACATTAAATAATCTGATGATGAGGCTCCAGTAATGCTGGAGCTTTGGGGAATGGGAAGTATCCCTTCATTGCCATTGCTCCGAGGTCCACTCTGACCTGGAGTGTTAGCTCATTATAGTTCTATTTGACCCATAACATCCTATTTGACATTTAAACTGAGTGCAAACAAGACTTATGCTAAACTGGATTGCTTGAAATAGAAATGTTAAATCATTTAACTTTGTGTAAACTAATCAAATTGTTAGTGATACATAGCAATACTTGGAACCATTTAATACATGCAGTTGACTCATGCTAAATTGAATTGTAAGAAATAGAACTGTTTGGTCATTTAACTGAGTGAATCTACAAAATACATTTACAAACTATATATTTAATATATATATATATATGTAAAAACAGGATTTGGCATTAAATACCCAACAATGGTTGATATGCCATAAAACCAAACCAAACTTTCATCAACTTAAATTTTTCCAACACCCCGAGGGAATAACAGCTTTAATATATTTTCAGTAAAATTATATTGCTATGTAACCGTTTACTGTAAAGTCTATTCCTTTTATTACTATCATTCATTGATTTAAAGCAGTTATTCCCACAATTGGTTTGGGAGGAGAAAAGCATGGGTAAATTCAAGAAGGTAGTACATCATCAGAACCAAAAGGAACAGTTTGAATGGTTTTTAACAGAATCTATAAAACAAAAATCACCAACATTAAAGTAACATTTGTTATATAAAGTATAAGATTAACACAGTAATATACAAAAGTATGCTTTTATTTTATGGTCTAAAATCAAATGATTGATTTTAATGTCATGTCAATCCATCTAGGGTTAGTTTATGCTTAGAGGTCAAGGGATTGTGTTCATTGTACATACATATTTACATTTTTTGTATAGTTACTTAAGAGTTTTTGTTTTTTCCACAAGGTCCTATTGAATACGAATAATTTTTAAATAGATCTGACCCATAGACAGAACCTGGGAGTAAATGCAATCCAGAACAGGAGCCTCATCATCAGATGCAGTTTAGTGTTAGACACAGGACACCATTTTTGGGGTGGGTAAGTGGGAGACTTACTCCTCAGTAGGAGATGAAGTCACCATATTCTAAACCCTGCCAACAGGGGGAATCTAAAATCAAAATGAGTCTAAATATTTGTATCTGGATAGGACATCATTCACACAGCAGCCAGATTAGACAGCAGGATGCCATAGGGTTTAGTGATCATCACATTTCCATATGTGCAAAGACCAAGGCTAAAGATGATTGCAGACTTTGTTTTTGCTTTAAATTTGCAGTCGATCTAACACTAAGAAAGAAGTGAACATTCATTTTGTGCTGGGGCACTAGGTGATCAAATGGGTGGAATCCAAAACTGTTTAGGAACCACCGATTTAAAGAAATTAATAAGAGTGTGCCCAAAATCTCAAATACAAGCTATGATCGCCATCCTAGCTAACTATTCCATCATTTGATACTGTGTGTGCAAGGCACAACACAAAATATGTTAATCATTCAACAGATTGCACAAACTGACAATAATCAAATTCAATCCTATGAAAATAGTCAGAATAGGTTTGAGATATCATATTACTTCAAATTGACAAAATCCTTACATCACCAATGATTTATGTATTAGATAAAAGAAGTTTGTTAAGTAAGAGTTGTAAATTCTAGTCAAGTCATAAACAACTCACCTAAAATAATTATTTATACTATGCAAATCAACCATATGTTCCAACTAAGAATAACCTTGACATATTCAAGGAAAATGTCTGTTGACTATATAAAAACCTTCACGTTGGTTGGGTTTTATGGCATATCAACCCTTGTTGGTTATCTAATGCCAAATCCTCTCTCATTGGTCTAATGGGTAGAGTGTTTGCTAATGGCCTGGGAGAACAGGGTTCAATTCCAAGTCAAGTCATTAAAAAAAAAAAAAAAAAAGGCACTTGATACCTCCTTGCTTAACACTCAGCATTATAAGGTATGGATTAAGGGTAAAGGGGAACAATTCAGAGAAAGGAGTAATGCCCTCTCCTATACCTCAGTGTAATAGCTCTTGAAAAGGGAGCCTTTGGGTTGCCCTCGACAACGGTTGCCAACAATATATGACTTGTAAATGCATAGTTTGTTGATAACCTTTTTAAACAAGCCAGAGCTTATTCACTTGCATGCAGCTAAATGGCTTCAAGAATTTCTACCTAGCACTAATAATTCTATTTAACACTAATCATCTTTTGTACAGTTAAATGGCTTTCAAGTGTTGCTATCTAATTCTAATAATTCTACTAAATATTATTTGAATGCACATAGATGGTTTCAAGTATTGCTATCTAACACTAATAATTCTATTTAACATCAGTCCTTTGTTTGCACACAATTAAATAGTCAAATAGTTCTATTTGACCCACAGATGAGACCCTTGCAGATACAACTTTGGGTCAGAGTGGACTTGGGAATCATGGCAATGAAGGGGAACTCCACATTATTCCAAAGCTTCAGGACAAGAGTCTTGCCATTAGATGGTTTAGTATCATATCCAGAACACTTGTTGGGATGGGACCGTAGAATACACCAACTGCATCTCTGTAGAGGGTAAGAACCCTCTATGGAGATACAGTTGGTGTATTCTATAGTGCCAGCTGACTAGGTTGATCATCTTCAGGAGAAAAATAGAATGAAATAAAAATGATTAAATCAGCATCAGATTATTACTTTTCTATAGATTACTACTAGTAGTTCTGATTAAGATTGCTTGAAATTTGAGTTAGTGTCAAGAAAATGAGAAAGTTTTCAACTCTCCAACTGCCTACCTATGACATAAATCAGGTTAAGATTGATTGATTTTAATGGTGTGTCAAACGGTCAAGGGTTATTTTATCCCCAGGTTAGAGAATCGTATTCATTGTACATTCAAACTTATATTTTTGTGTAGTTTAAAAGTTTTTGCACAGTTATATGAAATCAATTATTCCTAATATAAATAATTTACACATTGTTGTATGGTTTCAAGTATTCCTATTCAATAATAATTTACATACTATTATATGGTTTCAGGTAACTACTATTTAATAATAATCATTTGTTTGAACACAGTTATATGGTTTATCTACATTGTAAAATAAGGTCTTAAATAAATAAATTTTTTTAAAAAGTTAGCTTTGAGTTACTCTTACTGCACAAAAAGTAAGAGTAACTCAAAGCTGGATAATAAAAGAGTTTTTTTTAAGTCATATTTCACCTACTATCCATACAACCAGGCCATTGGCCTAATGAGTAGATTATTTGCCAGTGGTCCGGGAGACCAGGGTTCAATCCAAGGTCGAGCCATATCAAAGACTAAAAAAAAAAGGCACTTGGTGCAGCATTACTTAACACTCAGCATTATAAGGTAAGCATCAAGGGTAAAGTGGAGCAATCCAGGGAATGGACTAGCACCCTCCCCTACACCTCAGTGTAGTAACTATTGAAAAGGGAGCCTTTGAGTCATCCTTGACTAAGGTCACCAACTTAACTTATCCATAGAACAGCTGTATTAAAATAATGTTTTATATAACTTAACATTATTTTTTATGGATTGACAAGTCCTAACTTTATGTCAAGGATGGATCTTAACTTTTTTTTTTTTTATAATCCTTTTTATCAAAATGCTAAAACAATATTAGTTCAGTACCATTTTATATTTCTTAAGATATACATGTAACTACCAATCAGCTTGATTATTGAGGAACCTTCCATGAGCCAGAGCAAAATGTTTACATTTCAATATCTCTTAAGTCTGAAATATTTTTCATGGAGGGAATGAAAAAGAGGATAAAATGTTTAGAAAAAAATGTGTAGCACTAAATGGTGACTATGTTGAAAAATAAGCTTGTAATATCAAATTATATTTTATCTGAATCTTGTTCTAGGATATTGGAGACCTTATTTATCAATTAAATTTCATACAATGTGAGATACAGATGTGTTTATGATATGATTTGGGACTTTGTGAGACAAGACAAACACCCGATTATGTCTTTTTAGGAAATTAGAATTCTTTTCATAAAATAATTACAATTTTGCATCTAAGAATGTACCTGGTAAAAAAAAAAAAAAAAAAAAAAAAAAAAAAAAAAAATTCCTTCCAAAGTTGCTATTGATTTAGCTCATAAAAAAAACAAACAAAACAGGAAAGTTATTTTAATATTTACTTGTCATAAGGCATTGATTATAAAAATACCAACAAAAAAATCTTTGATAAATGGTCAATATTTTTGGTATATTTCCCAGTGAAATGTTAGAAATTAAAGATTATTTTTACTAGGTAAGTATTAAATAGGTTGAAGGAAATTTCCAATTCGACATTCAATCTTGTATTTATTTATTTATTTATTTTTTTTAACTAGTTTATTGTCAAGGCTACAGTGACAATGTCTGCTGCTTGAATAAAGCTATTCATTTCTTTTACTGACATTTAAAAAAGAAAAAAAAAAAACTGCATTTACTTTGTCAAGAAATAACAGCATTGTGTTTAGGATTTAATTCTGAAGCTAGTAAGCAAAAAAACAAAAACAAAAAACATGATTGCATAACTATTCTCATTTTTTTTTTAAATACACTTTCAACACTTAAAATAAAAAATAGGTAAATTTGAAAAATAAGAGAGAAAGCCTATTCATTGAAAAATTAACAAAATCATTTACTGTTGTCTGTCATTTTGTACTTTATAGAATCAAAGTGTATGATTTGATCCTTTTATCTTAATGATATAGGTATGAAAAAAAAACAAAAAAAAAAACACTAATATTGTTTTTATAATTTTTTGAACAGTGTAAGCTTGAACTTCTTTAACTCAACAGTCCTTATTTTATCTTTTGTAAGAATATTTAGTGCCACTAAAGAAAAAGAGATTTAAAAAAAAAATGAGATTTAAAAAAAAAAAAAAATTAAAAAAAAAAAAAAATAGATAAATGAAATGACAATATTCTGAGAAAAGTAAATAAATAAAAAATAAAAATTGCCTACTCATTTTGAAATTGAAAATAGAAATAAAATGGGGCAAAAAACCAAACAAAAGAACCAGTTGTGAAAGTGAGTGTCATAAAACAAATAGAAAACTATCTGCTTCATATATAAAAATTCAGAACACAGAAAGAATACCTTAACCCTGTATTAGTCAACAGGGTCATTCAAACATGGTTGGTCTGGTGTTTATACACGCCAATGCAAAAATGCATATTGTGTTACTATTATGTAAAATATTTTCAATACCACTGTTTCTGTATATCTCTAGTCTCTGATGAACAGATTGATTGGTTAGTAACTGGTTTTTATTTATCTAACATAACAAAATGAATTATATACATTAAATTTTTTTTTAAAAGATTCAGATCACATGTGGAAAATACCCACAGGAAACATGATTATGATTTTATCTTATTAAGCTTTTTGCTTAGATGTGACAAGGCTATATGAATGGGGCACCCAATGAGACTTGAACTCACTCATGAAGGTTTGCTAGTGTAGCTTGCTAACCATTACACTACCCGAGGTGCCTTTTTTTTTTATAAGTAAGATGATAATATGAAAAATTAACAATATTCAATCTCTGTTATAATACAATGTAAATCAATACTTGAACTAAAGCTATAATTTTTAATTGAAATGATAATTACTAATTAATTTGTTACATAAGCTTATGTTATATATTTTATGCAAGGCATACCAAAAGGAAAGAATGAAATTTATATTTCACTGCAGCTGAGCCAGAACTATGCCACTATGTGCTCAATGACCTCACTTAATAAGGAGAAAAATAATCAAGTTGCCAGCTAGGAATTATAAGCACTCAAAAAAAAAAAAAAAAAAAAAAAAAAAAAAAAGAAAAGTGAGATGCCAAAACACTCGAGAACTATTGCAGGGTTGAATTAGTTATTAAACAAAATAATTTATTAATTTTTATATTTCACAGACCATTTCTAATTCATTGAGATTTAAAAAAAAAAAAAAAAAAAAATTTTCTATTTCAAAAGAAAAATGCTGAGACTGCATTTGTAAAAGGCTGAAAAAGCATTTTACTTTAAAAGAATGCAAAAGTTTACTAAATATAATACCAACCTAATGAACAAACTGTTATAAATTAAAGTAATGAAAGTAAAGTAGCTTTTTGAACTTTTTTTGGTTTTGATTCTTGTTGAAAGATAGCAAGTTGCTTTGAGTTTTTATGAACACAGAAATATAACGTCTATATCTGTTTCAATTCAATGTTTTATAATTTAGAATCTGTTTTTGTGACAAAAAATTTGTTAAAGAGTTTATACTGAATATCTTAACTACTTTGATAGTAAGGCATCTTTTAAAGCATTTCTTATGTAAACTCCATTAAGAACTCAATGTAATACAGTTGTTGCTGATATTTATGTTAACAAAAGCAAAATTCAGACACTGAAATGCTTAAGAAAACCAACTAGAATGAGATAAGTAGTTAGATTATTTCCAAAAGTAGTAGATTAAATGAAAATATTCCAAGACTGTACACAGTTGTTGAAGATAATTTGACTCCTCCATTTAATAGCCATGGCTTACCCTCTCCTGATTTTCCAGGGCCCATCATCTTTCATTCAAGTGCAGGTGGGTATTATTAAGCTGATCACTTGATCTTATGGAGCCTTTTCCTCAGGCAATACCTGCTTGGCAGAACAAGTTTATTGCTTGGCACCTGAGGTGCCCCAAAATGAGGAGTGCTGGGGGTGGGGAATCAAGCATTTTTTGTGATGCCCATACAGGAGTCTCCATTTGTGTATGACCCACTATAAAACGACTCCATGTCAAATCTGACTTGGTCAGAAGTCAGATAAATATCCCTGCACCCATTTAATAGCCAAGTAAAATGATTTTAGAATTTCAGAAACTTAAAAGAAATATACAAGTAGTTTCAGAAAAACTGATATCGTTTTGAAATCTAATAACTTGACCAATTCTCATTCAAATAGTCTTAAATTTTAATATTTAGAGAAATAACTCAAAATCCAATATTTGATATTTAAACGCCTTTTCTTTTCCAGTGAACAGCATTTCTATAATTGAAAAATAAAATGAAAAAAAAAACAAACTATTAAACATAGAAGTTTGAGTCATTTCTACATAAGCTGTTAAAATTTGAGATCATTTGAATGAGAATGGGTCAAGTTATTAAATAAAAATATTAATTTTTTTTTAAAAACACCCTGTATATTTTTGTGCATTAATAAAGTATAATTTTTTTTTAAATTGTAGAGAATATGGAGGCTGCTAAATCATAAGTATACACAAAAATCTACCTAAATTGATGGTAAAGGTAAACAAAAGAATTTAATAGCTTAGACTTGAAGATTTGCAGCAAAAAGACTCAATATATCCATAAAAAAAAAAAAAAATTATTACTTACTATGTTAGATGAATCTGGAAATGCATCTTTGGGATTATTCTGAATTACATCCAGATGTGTTTTGTCTGAAAATTCTTCTGCTTGCTGTTCACCTGGATTGTCTGGAAAACTCCTCCTGCGTCTACTAAAAAGTACTGGCTCCAGTTTGTGTTGAACACTTATAGCTTCACTATCTTTATCTGGAAAGGAACTGAATTGATCCAATTCCTGAAATAAATTTTCTGAGGAAAAAACAAAAAACCCTGAGTAAAATAAATTTGCATAAAACAAAATTGAATATTTCTACATATTTTAAAAACATATGGAAGCATTTCAAAATTGCAGTTGTATGTATATATTTACCCAACCCCTCCACCAATAATTGACATAAAATCAATTTTTAAGTGGAGTAAAGTTGGTCTGAATTCATTTCACCCCTTCTCCTGGAAGAGTTGCATACTAAGGCTAGGGAGCACAGTCTGCCATACTATTTACCCATAACATAATTTTTTTCTGTATATAAGAGGTTTTGTTAATGAGACAAGCAGAAGAAAATTAAATTTTATATAATTGCACAATATACTGTCCTAGAAAGAAACCAGTTATTTAAGCGATTCCTTAAATATGTTAAAAACACTTGCTTGTTTCTAAATTCAAAGATTCCTTTTAAATTCACTAAAGTTGCAAGAATAACATTTAAGTTGATTCTAATCACAGAAAATGTTCTGAGTTATGTATTTACCGAACTGCTTTGCCACAGGTAGGTGTGACACAAAGTTTTTTTAAGCGGCATATAGATGGTTTAAATTCAAAGTTTTCCTCCTTATAGATTGTTTGCCTAACCAAGGCTAAAGAACCCAGTTTGTCTCACAATTTATCTATAGCTAGTTAGATATGAATTTATACATTTCTCAAGAGCATTAGCACAAAGCAAAATGCAAACAGCTTCATTCAGGATTTGAACCTGGGTTGCCTATTCCATTTCTACAACAATAACTGTTATACTAAATTGTTCCTTGATTCAGTCAGACTGGGAGTACTGAGTAATGAAAGGGTACTCTTCACTTGTCAGATCTCCAGAACTGGAGCTTCACCATTGGATGTAATTTAGGGTCATACTTAAGATACCTCTTTTTTGGAGGGATCTTACATGTACTCAGCATATTCTAAGCCTCATCCAGGATTTGAACTCTAGTTGTTGAATCCATTTCCTAAAACAAAAACCATTACACAAAGTTTGCCTCTGAAGTAACAAAACAAAAAAAAGATGTAGCAGTATGTATTAATTTCTTTAAAAATCCATGGAAAATGTAAATAGCAACATATTTATAACTAAATTAGACAAACAATGAACTTGTTGAATTCTCATTGCAACAGCTATCCATGATGATATCAATATTTCTATTTAGGAAGTGGGGAACGATTGTAATTGGCATTTCATGGTTATCTTCAGTATACATATGCAATTGGATTATTGCAAAATGATGTTCAGCACAAATGCAGACCCCATAAAATTATCACTTTTGCAAATTGGATTGCAAGTTGCTTTATTCTATAAATTAGAGCATTTTAAGTGTCTCACTAATGTGCTATTTTTGTTGCATATCAGTTATCCATACACTAGAATTTTAGTAATACATAGATACTAACAAATACAATAGCATGGATTTTAAATAAATCTATAATTACATAATCAAATACTAGTAAATAGCGATGAATACCAATGATTCAATTGAGTTTAACAAAATTTTAAAGCAGAAGTAATCATCACAAAGCTATGATACTGTTATTAAGATTTTCAGAGTCTTAAATTTTTCATCTAGGGTTTTGTAAATAAATGTAAAATTAACTATACCTTCCTGCTACATTAGTTTATATATATATATATATATATATATATATATATATATATATATATATATATATATATATATACATACACACACACACCTACAGAGTCTAAAGTAATCTACCAAGGTTTCACTGAACCAGATCATCAGGATAATTCTGACAAAAGGGTAGGCCACCAGGAAGAATAATAAAAAAATATATTTTTACCTTTCAAGCAACCAAGCCTTTTTTATGCCTACAAATATTTATTATCTCCAACCTTTGGTTAAGTAATTCATTAGGATTATTGTATTCCTCCATGCATAATCTGCAATATTTATCACCCACCTTATATTTATGACCTTTTTTCTAATATCTCCCATTTTAATATAGGATCTGTACCTAGATTCTTTTCAATTTCCCCACATAATTAGATAAACTAGTTCTGTGTCAACATATTTTGCGTGTAAAACTAATTCTATGATTGTAATATCTTTTTTTGAGTGGTCCTTGTGTAGAACCTACATATACTTTTTTTTATCATTACTATTGTTAGGTCTACTGCTATTTACCTCCACCTTGTACACTCTACATTCATATTGACATTTCCCCTTGAGGGGGTGGGCAAGTGGCTTTATTAATGCAATTGCATTTAGAGAGCTCAATACATTACTTAATATGTTGCATTAATTATCCTAATGATCCAGTTAGATGAAACCTAGGTAGATTACTTCTGACTAGGTATGTTCATTGAGCACTCTTATGTTTAGCTTAAGATATTCTGTCAGTGATTTTTCTTTTGACTAAGCATTGCACTATTGGTTGATTATTTTCAAGCAGTATGAATGTTTTTAGAATTTTTTTTAATGGAATTTTCATCCCCAGATATCAGTTTGTGTAATATCTTTTAATTTGCAAATTGTATCATCTGGGTTTTTTTCACTGTCAGAATTATAGAATAGGTATTATATATACATATATATGTGTAAAAAGGTGATCAAAGTACATGGTTGGCATAGACATAAAAGTTGTTTTGGGATCAATTTCTAAGTTGAAACTAAATATAAGAAAAATATGACTTTATAATAATGTTGGGGAAACAAATGTTTAAGAAATAATAGTAAACTACATGAATTATGTAAATTCTAAAATTAATTCTGAACTAATTTTATAAACTTATAAAATTAAAAAAAAACAAAACAAAAAACAAATAAATTATAAATGCAATCTGTCAATAATCATATCACGAATAAAATAAAATATGAATTAAATTTTCAATGATGTCACAAATTAAACATTTAAGAATATCAAGCAAAAATATAACTGAGGTTCTTAGTAATATGAAAAGAATTCCTTTTTCAAGAAAACATTTTAAAAATAGAAGCTAACATATCTGGGGCATTTTACATATTAGAATATTTTTACTATCAAAGTCATTGTAATATGATCTTATACTCAAGTTTTTAATTAACTTTATGTAAAAAACAAAAAATAAAACTTCAAAACAAAATGAAACTGAAGTCATAAAAAAAATTTTTTAAAAATAAAAATCACTGGTTCTAATTGAAATAATCTATTGATTTGTATCATTAGCTAAACTAGAAAAATGTTCATTATGAAATTAATGATTATGTTTTCACCAGAGGAATCTACTGCCATTTTTTAATTATTTTAACACAATATTTGATGATTAAATCCAATAAAGTTACTTAAAAGCTATCCAATTGAGGATTTTAAAAATTGGAGGATTAGCTTAATCTAGAGGGCAGTAAAAAAAAAAAAAAAAAAATTATAGATTTTTCATGTAAAGAAATGTAGGGTCAGTGAATAATCATAAGACAAGTTAATTAGTACACCTACAGCAGGAGATAATGCAAAATAGAGTGACATACCAAAGTGGATAATAGCAAAAATATGCACTCTAGGTACAAGTTTTTAAGTTTTAATGTCATAAAATATCTTTAAATTAGAAAGACTAATGAAACTAAGAATGCATATAAAGAGATTATACCTTTATTTCAAGTTTATTTCTATATTAATTATTTATTGTTATGTTAAACTTATTTAAAACAGATGGTATAACCAAAGAATAGAATAGCTTGGACTACTATTCCCATCACTCCAGGCTTTCATCAGGAAATTTGCCTAATTTAACTATTTGACTAAATTAGAAAGAGATTAAAATTAGTTTGTTGCTCATATTTATTAAAATAAAACCAAGCAAAAATTTATTAAAATCAAATTTTAAAGATTAATATGCAAATTAACCATCTTACTCACACTGTAAACTACCATCTGGTTGCATATATAAATACCATTGCATGTTATTACAATGTAAATAAAACCAACAGTATTAATGATATAAAACAATTCTATTAATTAAAATTTAGACAAATAAAATCACAGAGAATGTGACATAAGTGAATTGTAACAATAGTGGTGACTGTATGTAACAAATTCACAATCTCCATTATAATAAGATATACATGATCACTGGGTGGGGGGGAATTATAGGATTAAATTCCCAAGTATTCTACTTTATATACAAAAAGACATGATTTTTTTTTTCCTAGAAAGGCTGAGTCTTAGTATTTCATAAAACAAAATATATTTAAAAAGGAAAATAATCTTATTGTTATTTAGTCTTTTGTAGTAAAAAAAAAAAAAAAGTCAGTATTTACTTATTTTGTATTAAAAAAAAATTAAATAAGATTGATTTCAATGGCATGTCAACCATTCTGGGATTATTTCATGCTTTGAAATTAGGGAATAGTGAACATTTTTTGTGTTCACTGAACATGAGGATTTCCAATGTAGAATGATGTATTTGCTTGTAATAGTTTTTGTTGTTAAGAAACAAATAAAATATAGATGTAGTTAGATTACAAAAATACAATAGATAGCAAACCTAAAGAATCCACTAAAGTTACAATATATAAAATCAAGGGAAAATACGAATATATGCAATAATCGAGATAAATCTAATTTACCTAAGATATGTTAGTAATAAGAGATTGGTTTTAACAATGCACTCCACTATGCTCAATCTAAGAGCGAGTGAAAATTTGTCCTTTCTCTTCATATAAGCAGCATGCAAATAAATATAAAGAATCCATTTTGTGCCAAAATTTGTCAGTAGCTTACAATATTTTCAAAGTTTTATTATTTTGCTTCATATTTAGCCATTATAAAACCTATATAAATGAAACTTCGTAAAAAGATAGACCTTTATTAGATTTACAAACTGTACAGGTTTAATAGTTCTACATTTAATGTAAAATATAAAATTTTATTTAAGTTGTGGTGTGTGTTATATATATATATATATGCTGAATACAGTAAAAATGATTGATTTTAATGGCATGTCTAGGGTTATTTTATTCCTAGACGTTAGGGAATTGCATCCACTGTATGTTTATACTGACATTTTGTGTAGCTTAATGTTATGCACATGGTTATATATCAAGTATTCCTATCTAATACAGATAATTTGCAAAAATCTATTTGACCCATAGATGTGACCATAACAGGTATTACCATTCCAGGTCAGAATAATGGTAATAAAGGGGTACTCCTCAGAGCTGCAAAATTAGAGCCTTACCACAAGATGCTGTTTAAGTGTCATAGCCAGGACACCTCTTTGCAGGGGATACAGTCAGCATATTTTAAAGTCTATAAACAGGGTGGATAAAAATTAGACTTGAATCTTAATGGCTTTGTAGCAGCCAACATAACTTATTCACGAGATTTTTTTTTATGCTTTGTATAATTATTGATATCGCAATTTTTCATGATTCAGGTTTTGTAAAAATTTTTATATAGTTTGCTGGGGGGGGAGTACAAAACTTCAAAATGGCATTTAATAATGGATTTATTCAAGATTTTTATTTTTTTTGCTTACATTTCATCAGAAAAATTGCTCTAAGAAAATCCAACGTTGAAAAATGTAGAAAGTCAACTGTAAGATGTAGGCGGGGGGGGGAAGACTATTTAAATTTCCTTAGTTCAGATGGGGGTAAACTGGTACCGATACCAACTTGAAAGGTGTATCTGAATTCCTTTTGTTTGGCAGATACTAGGTTCAAGAGATGTTATATATAATGCTTCAAGTTCAACTAGCAGGAAACTAATGCTTAAAATTTCTCTGATGAGATTTAAGCGAAAACAATTTTTTTCTCACAATGAATCCGTTATTAAATAACATTTTAAAATTTTATATGAATAAACTCATTCAGAAATTAAAAATACTTCGACACAAGCTTGTTGAACTTTGAAGGTACACTGAATTTTCTATTACTCTCATTACAGTGAATCAAACCAGACAAGTTACTATTCTAAGGTAACTATTCTAATCTTTTGTTAAGTGCTTAGAACCTGCAATATACTATAAAAAATATTATTAAAAACAATTAGCTGTTTCTGTATGGCGCCTACAGATTAGGGACTTGAGTAAATAGTATGTTTAAATTTTTTGTATAGATTCTTAAAAAGTCTTTTTGTACATGGTTATAGGATATCAAGTTTTATTAATGCAAACTATTTGCAAACAGATTTATTTCATCTATTGATGGGACCCTAATAGGTAGCAAACTAGACTTGCAAACCTACACGAGTGAGTTCGAGTCTCATTAGGCGCCCCATTCATTCGGCCTTGTGCCACATCGAAGCAAAGAGCTTTGTAAATTACTAATAGGTACTATCACTCCAGGTCAAAGTGGAACTGGGAGTAAGGGCAATGAAGAGGTACTCCACACTCCCCAGAACTGGAGCCTCAACATCAGATGCAGTTTAGGGTCATATCCACGAAACAGCCTTATTTAAAAAGAAAAAAAAAAGAGTCTTACCCCTATGTAGGCGATATAATCAGCCGACAGAGACAGAGTGGCCATATGTTTTAAGAATTCTGTTTAAATGAAAATGTTTATATAATTAAATGTTTAAATGATAGAAATTTTGTAAACTTTTGATACTATCAGCTGCGGTTTGTTCAAGTTAGCAGAATTTGAAATTTTCAGTCAAGTCTTATTTTAATATTTTACAAATACTGCTTTTGACCGGAGAATTATTATTTTTTCAGTTAACATTCTAAAATGTTTTTCCATTCAATGAAGATAGTCGAATAAAATATAAAAATTTAATGAAATAAAGATTTAAGATCAACATTTTATGTTCATATCTTACATCATATTTCAAATATTCGTGAAAAAAAAACAACAAAACAAACAACAATACACAATGGTTTGAAAGCTTTCCAGAAGTTAAATTAAACTTATCTTTAGTGCTGTAATGTGCTTTCGTCAAATTTCATTAGACTAGAGAAAAACAATTTATTTACACTTTAAATAACACCTACAAATACGGTGCAGTTAACGTTTAGTCATCAACTTTATATTCATTTCTTCGTAACAGGATTACATATTATTCAAAATTAGTTAACACAAAGAACTAAGCTTTATTTAAAAAAAAATTGCGCAAAACCAAATAAATTTCAAGTCATTTTAAAACCGAGCAATATCGTCAGAGATAGATTTAGCTCAAACTATGAGTGGTTTTAATTTGTGTGTGTGTATATATATATATATATATATATATATATATATATATATATATATATATATATATATATATATATATATATATATACACACACACACACCTGTGTGTGTGTTTGAGAAACCGGATATATATTCAAAATTAAAAGCAAGCAAGAAAAAAAAAAAAAAAAATCGAAAAGTACTCCATATAAATAAGAATTAGATAATTATTTCTCATAAAATCTACCCGTTAGAAAAAAAAAGTAAAACATTAAAGTAATCAGGAAAAGTTTTTTCTTGGCCTTCAGAACTTCTGATATTTTAAAAGATTAAAAGAATAAACCATTATCATACTTAACGAATGCCATACCTTCATCTTACAATGTTGTTGGGTGTTGAAAGAGAAAGTAAAACATTCTTTAAAAGGAAAAAAAAGAAAAAAAAAAAGCCTGCAATAAAAAGCACTGCAAGAATTTAAATAACTTGAGTTGTGATAAAGAAAATAAAAGCATAGCTATTATTTATCTTGTAAGAAAAATAACAAACCAAACAAAAAAAAAAAAAATAAATAAAACTTTTCTATAGTCAATTTAAGGGTTTAAAAAAAAAAAAAAAAAAAAAAAAAATTGATATTTTCGGTAATTCTTTACGAAGACAGAAAATTACTTCCTTATTTCATTTTTTTTTTCCACATTATTTGTGTTTGCAACGACTTAAAAATCTGTCTAAAATGCGTAAAATGTTTCATTTTCAAGGATGTATATTATTAAAAAATCCCATTTTATGACATTATCAGTGACATATGCGCTGTAACCTCTGCATAAAAGGCCTAAATGTTGTGGTCATATGACGAACACCGGGATAAAAAAAAAAAAAAAAAAAAAAAGGTACTGAAGAAATAAGCCTTACTTCTGATTATTTTAAAAGATGTACCTACTCTTACTTACAACTGTTAAAAGCTATCAGTGTTATTGTAGTTTCTAAAAATAAATAGATAAATAAATAAATAATAATTCCAACTCAACAGAACTCGCAATATGAGACGTAGCAAAAACAATAAAATTAGAAATCACCCTCGAGACACTTACCTTCAAAGTTTTTAAAAACTTTCTTGATTTCTTTATCGCCATAGGCGTAGGTACTAAACCAGATAATAGTTAACGTAAAGAATAATATAGACAAGTAATTTGACATGATGATTTTATCCACAGGAAAATGTTTTGTTTGAATAAATAAAACCGTAGAATGATTAAACCTTTCTACTTCACGCAGTATACGTCGTAAACCTCACCATACAAACAAATATATCTTTCTTGATAAACGTTGATAATTTACAGTAGTATTATCATAGATGTCTCATGTAGTTAAATACACACAAATTGTAGCTTATGTTCGCTACGTCTATAAATTGGTATCATTATTTTCAAGTAGGCGATGATCGGCAAAGGTGAATACTTGCTTCATGTACTGCCATGTTGTACAGAACTATTATTGACCAATCAAATTCATTCTTACAACAAAACGCTTTATTATTATCATTATTATTAACACAGTTTCCAACATCAACGAATCAAATTTATCGTTATATCAATGGGCACCATCATTCTTAATGAGTTTCAAATGAATCAACCAATCAATATAGGTTTTATATAAAGGCATTGAAAACTTCACGCCAACAGACGACATAGTTTTGCTTTTTGGTGGGTTTTTTTGACAAGTTGAGCAATTCTTCCTTAGTAAGGTATGCAGGAATTTCTTATCGTAGAAACTGAAGTATTTTCTGAATTATCTATTTAAAATTATTTTTTTATTTTACATTTTTAATAAAGATATGTAAAAAAAAAAAAAAAAAAAAAAAATTGTAAGTTTGTAAACTTTTGAATAACAATATTCAAATTATATTAATCATCTTTGAAACTTGAATCAAATTTTTATGCTCTGAGCATTTTTATAAAAACAAAAATGAAATTCAACGCTAATGAAGATTATTAAGTTCTTGATGCCATTACCTTTATGAATTACAATTAATACCAGATTTAATTTTACAAAATTATGCCCTGCAAAAATAAATTTTATGTTAGTTTTATTTTATTAATTTTTTTTTTTTTTTTTTTTTTCCAGTTGTGAAGGATAGGAATTGGTCAAGTTATTCACAATTTTGGAGTTATTTTTGGAAATTTTTGTTCTACTTTTAATGAAATGAAAATTTAAAGAATAATTTTCCGTGCTGCATAAAAAAAATTTTATGAGTCTCTAAAAAGTTTATATTGATTTTAAATTAGATTTTCATTTAGGTAAACTGGTTGAAAAATGCTTTTTAATGATTTTTTTAGAATTCATATCTTTAAAATGCAATACTTGTGATCAAAATGACAAATGAGAAATACAATACTTTTTACAAATGCTAAATCAAGTTTATATGCACTTGAGTAATTGCCTTTCTTTTTTGATGGTGAAATGAATGTTAAAGATCTAGCACTAAAAGAACAATATTTTGATCAGGATTTAAATTCTAGAGAAGAAGTTTCTGTTTCATTAAATCTGTTAGATACAATGAAAACTTTCTCTTTTCACTAACAAGTTGACAATGCTTCATCTAATAAAAATAAAAATAAGATAACAATTCTACTAATACTATTGTGCATAAGAACAATAAAAAAAACTGTATAACACTAGATCTTATTTATATAAACTGAAATAGTCATTGAATGTTTTTATTTTGCTATCAATTCATCTCTTTTATTTACCAATTTATCACTGTTCTTGAACGACAGGATAAACTGTTTTTTCTCAAGGTATAATATATATTTTACTGGACCATTGGCCTAATGAGTAGTGTTCACCAATGGTCCGGGAAACCTGTTGCAAAGCCGATAAGAACAGCGACCCTGCAAATAATTTTTGGTTGTTAAGCATGAGTAATTGATAACCAAAGAACAATGAAGAGAACAAAGGCAAGATAACAGTAAAACAAATGACAATTTATTTTGTTGTAGGTTACAGAATCGTTGTTATTGGTAAAGACAATTGGTGTGTCATTGTTGTTGGTGGAGTCAGCTGGATGATCAATGTCGTTTGAGTCAGCTGGTATGGTCATCATTATTGGTGGCATCATTGTTGGTGGCAAAGCCAAGTGAAAGGACAGGGAAACTGTGGCTAAAGCTGCCATGCCTTAGTGCTGTGAAGCTGAGCAAACAGACAGGGAAACCATGGCTAAAGCTGCCGTGCCTTAGCGCTGCCAAGCTGAGCAAGTGGACAGGGAATGAGCCAATAAACAGGGAAACCATAGTTAAAGCTACCATGCCTTAGTGCTGCATAGCTGAGCAAGTGGACAGGGAAACCATGACTAAGGCTGCCGTACCTTAGTGCTGTGAAGCCGAGTGAACGGACTGGGAAATCGTGGCTGAGACTGCTGTAACTTAGCACTGCAAAGCCAAGCGAACTGACAGGAAACCATACCTTAGCGCTGCGAAGTTGAGCGAACAAATTGGGAAACCGACTGAAATTGTTAAGACCAGGTGGTCTTATTGTCCTCTTCATATTTGCCTCCAGGCCGTCTGCTTCGATGAGTTCATGAGAACTGTCAGAGATACTCCAACACTAAGGATGGAGACCTCTAATTGTCCTTAAAAGGACCTTTTCGCATGTCTATATAGATGTAAGGCGAATGCAACCACAAGATGTAGGATTACACCTTAAGAGCTTCACTAACATGTCAGGACTCTAGACAATCATACCAATAGGAGAGCTGAGATATTTGTCACTGTCTCCCACCAGCCAGGACTTGACACAAGGTCAATGACCTGAAAGTCAAATATAGTGGGGGTTTAGGGGAGGGGAAGGTCAAGCACAAGCTGAGGCAGGGGCTTATTCATACAGAGCGAAGGCTGTATCACACTACAGGGCCACGGGGACAGAGAGTTCGTCTATTAAAAATAGAAGCGGAAATACAGTCCTTCTTTAGCCTGAGATAAACTTAAAAAGATAATCCACTTTATTTTGATAGAGTGACTTTCAAAAGACGGGCACTGTTAATGTTGAAAAAATGTAAATTTTTTCTTTCTCCGCAGTTATGGCAGGTCAGGGCTATGGATGATTTCATCATTTCTGGTCATAACTGGATGTAGTGTTTTTTAAGGGTTCTTGAGTGATCTGGTTTGTTAATGTTTTTTGACAGCTCACAACAGACTGGAGTTCAATCTTACATCAAGTCATACCAAAGACTCAAAAATGGTACTTGATGACTCCTTGCTTAACACTCAGCATTATAAGGTAAAGAGTAAAGGGGAGCAATCCAGGGAAAGGTGTAGTGCCCTCCCCTATACTTTGGTATAGTAGCTATAGAAAAGGGAGCCTTCTGGTCACCCTCGACTAAGGTCACCAAGTTTACTTACTTACTTATATATTTATTCTCCACCACCATATACATGTATTTTCATATTACCTGCAATTTTATTTTGGGAGGATGTATCTGTTTCTTCTTTCATCTTCCATACATAGCTAGACAGTGTGGCACTGTTTTTATTGTTTTTTTTTTTTTTTTGTGAGACTCAATCTATGATTATACTATTTTTTTTATTGGCTCTCCCTTGACTCAATATAAATTTTAGTCACATACACATTCATAAACCTTCTTAATTATTGACTTTTACACATATGCATATACAAAAATTTGATTACCAACAAGATGATTTACATCTACAAGTGAAGCTGATTATTATGAAGGCTGTCATGTCTGGATCAAGGCCAATTTATGTTATTCAATTATGGTAATTTGACAGGTTAATTCATGTTTCACATTTTAATGTCTGCTCTTCAGATAGATGATCTTTTGATCCTGAAGACTGAGAGGTTAACTGATTATTTCTAGGAATATTTTTCCTTAAACTACTAAAATCCTCTTTATTATATGAATTTACTGAACCCCTCCACCATGAGTAGGATGTGACACAAGGTCAATTTTTAAGCAGAGTACATCTGGTTTCAATTCAGAGTTTTCCTTCTCCTAGATTAGTTGCTTAAGCATGGCTAAAGAACCCTGTCTACCCTACTATCTACCTAGAGACAGATTCACATGTTTCCGAAGGGTATTAAAAGCTCCATCCAGCATTTGAACTCGGGTTGTCAATTCCATTTCCTATGATGATAACCTCTACACTATGTATGCCTCCAAAATCTTATGTACCCAAATATTGTATTACATACTATTTGGGTGTATATTACATCAGTTATTTTGTAGATGAGCGTATAGTTCATTGGTAAAGCATTGAATTATGAAATCTAAGTTTTGAGAGTTTTATCAGTGAGGAAAACCATGTAATTTGTTGTTTGGAATTGAAATAAATTGTTTGTGACATCAATCCCATTACTTTTCAGACACACTTTTTAAATGAGAGATGATTTAAAGAAAAAAAACAACCATATCAGGGGATGCATACTTAAAGATTATAGGCTAAAAATCCTATAATCTTTAAGTATACATCCCCTGATATGGTTGTTTTTTTTCTTTAAATCATCTCTCATTTAAAAAGTGTGTCTGAAAAGTAATGGGATTGATGTCACAAACAATTTATTTCAATTCCAAACAACAAATTACATGGTTTTCCTTTGAAAGTAATTCCTCCTTTAATCTAATGTACTTTCCCATCATACTCTGCCATACTTCTATGCACTACCGGAAGAATTCTTTCTGGGATGCCCCTCAGCACCATGATAATGGCTTTCTTGATGGCCTCCACGCCTTCAAAACAAGTCCTCTTGATGATCTCCTTGAGCTTGGCGAAAAGAAAAAAGTCACATGGAGCAATATCAGATGAATGATGAGGGTGTTCCACTACAACGATATTCCCCTCAGCCAGGAACTACTGGAACTACTAGATGCTCAGTACACTCAGTCCCATCACTTTTCAGACATGCCCAAATCTCTGATGATAATCTTTCAAATTTTGTTCTTTTTCATGTCTGGCTGACTTGCAATCATTCAAACAGTCAACTGAGGATTGCTACTCATTACCTGCCTTACCCACTCAATGTTGACCTCAGTCCTGCTTGTTAAAGACTTCTCACTTCTGGAGTCATCTTTCACCTCCTTGCAACCCTCTTTGAGCCTCTCAAAAACATGTATGTGCAACATGGTGTTATCTCCATACACTTGCTAAAGAATTTCAAGTGCTTGTGATGAAGTTTTCCCCAATTAGACCAAAAATTTCAGATTTATTTGTTCCTCTGTGCTCAAAGTTGGACAATCTGTAAAAGAGGAGGTGCTGGCAAAAGTATTTGAAAAAAAATGCAATGGTTGCAGAAAGCTAAGATTACAGTTACATACTTCCAAGATATCATGTTCGGTGATAACACAATCTGCTTATCCCTCTTTTGCCCATAGCTTACACAGCACAGCTCACCCAGTCCCATTACTTTTCAGGCAGACCTCGATTTGTGGGTCAATATTAAATTTACTTTAATCTTTATTTCATAAATGTTTTTTTTATCATGAATTTTTTACACATATAGTTGAAAAATACTTTTTCTAGTGATATATGTCATTATAAAAACAATGGAATAATGTACTTATGATTATCCATTATTAATTTTTTACTAGTTTTTTTTTGGCATTTTGATTTTAGTTGCTTTTCATTTGTACTTACTAACATCATCACTCTAGAATAGTGAGTAAAACTACAAATCAAATAAAAATTAAGTTCCTAGAATGAAATCTGTATTCCTTTTATCTCAAGAAGCTTGATTATGTTGGCAGCTGCTCTATCAATTGAGCTATGAAAGCTTTATTATGACAAACCTTACATTTGAACTGAATCTTACATTACCTAATTTTTAGACCTTAATTTTCCAATGCAAAGTTTTGGTAAATGGGCCAAAGCCTCATCTGTTTATCAAAATCTTTCTCATTTCCCCATTATACCTGCATCAGAAAAATAAGACCTTCAAAGTTTGGCATTAGGTTACTCTTACTGTGCTTTTAACCTGGACTTATTTGTTATTTTTTATGTACACTAGTCATAGTTGTATCTTGATTTTATTTTTATTAGGTGAAACATTGCCAGCTATCTAAAAAATTTTATCAGTGTTTCTATAATAGATAATTATTTACAATATATATCTTATAAAAATAAAATCAAGATAATATTAGCTGTTCTTGTCTGAGTCTTTTTAGATGAAGTGTTTCACTGAAATGAACAAAGAGAAACATGTGTCATTTGCAAGTGTAAAATAGTTTTGGGGGAGTCTTTGTGATATGCTGGACTGTGACATCATAGTAAGCAAGTTTAAACTCCAGTTGCACTATGTGTTTACTTTTGGACTAATACCCTTTGGAAAGGTATGAACCCCCTTATCCCCTCTAACTATGGGTTAAATAGTACTACTACTATTCTTTTACAAGGATGGCTTTTACATTAAATAACCCATGAAAAAATAGTTTTGAAAAGTGTGTATTGATTTGAATGTAATTCTTAATAGAAATAGAATTTAAATGTCCTGGTTATGACATTAAACTGCATCTGATAGTGAGGCTCCAGTTTTGGAGTTTGGCCAATGTTGAGTACCCTTTCATTACCATTACTCTCAGGGCCACTGACCAGGAATGGAAGTACCTGTTAGGGTCCTATCTAGGAATCAAATAGAACTATTTTACTTAAAACCATTTAACTGTGTACAAATGAATAATTGATATTAAATAGAATTATCAATGTAAGATGACAGTACTTGAAACAATTTAACTGTGCAAACAAATGAGCTCTAGCTCATTTTAAAATAATGTTATCAATAAACTATTTACTTACAAATTATATATATATATATATATATAGTATTTGGAATTGAATAATCCACATGAGTTGATACACCATAAAACACAACCAAACCAAACCAAACCTATAATTTGAATTTGATATCTGAGTTAGATATCTACTATAAAACATATTTGCCATTTTGTGTATTTGAGTATGATAACCTACAGGACAATATTGATATTTTATTATATTACTTTAAAAATGAGTTTTCTAAATTCATTTCATGACTTATATAATTCATAATTCTATTATATTCAAAGTTAAATGAAAATATATAATATCTATAAGTTAGATGTGTATATTGTATAGATTAAATGTTAAATGTTGTTGTTTATGTCTAGAATTTATCTTGTCTTTCCTCTCATTACATTCAGTGTTAATATATCATAAATATACTAATGATAATATTAGTACCTGGTAAGTGGAAACTCAACTAGATATCTTCCTTAGCACAAACTATACCAATACAACAAAGGAGGCATGCATAGTGCAATGGTTATCCTCATAGGAAATGGAATTGGCGATTTGAGTTTAAATCCATGATGCATTCCATTTCATACTAATGCCCTTGGAAAAGAATGAATTAATTTATTCTCTTCCCATCTATGGGTAAGTAGTAGGGTAGACTGGATCCTTTAGCCTTGGTTAAACAACCAATCTAGGCGAAGGAAAACTAAACTGAAACCAGCTTTGTTTAGAAATTGAGCTTGTTTCACATCCTGCTCCTGGTGGAGAGGTTGGGTAAATATATACATCTATAACCACTTCCCTTTCATTTTTCCTTCATATTATATAATTAAGGACTCTATTTTAGTTAATTATTTTACTTAAGTGATAAATTGTGTGCTTGTTAAATACTTTGACTTCATAAATGCAAGTTTGTGTTGGAAAGGTCAGGCAGGTAGACCTTGGGTGCATTCACATGTCCACCCTTGTCATGACAAAGGTTTGTTTTGAAATCGGCTCTGGGAGAGGTGTTGGAGTGAACATTTGGTTGAATGTCAGCTGATTTTAGGATGACATAGCACTGGAAAGTTTTATGTTTACATGTTATTAACAGGCTGATTGAGAAAACAATTAGAATAAGATATATAAGAAGAGTTTTAAGAAGTTGGAGCTGGTTGGGGAGTTAGCCAGTTGGTCAAACAGTTCCAGTTTGATCAGAGACAGGGGCAGTTGAGACAAGCAACATGAAGAAGTAATGAAGTCTGTGGTTGTCATTTAGTCTGCCATGGATTAAACTTTCTGCCTCTCTAATGGACAAGTAATTCTTTTTAATCTATCCCTCTTGTTTCGAGACAACTTCTATAAAAACTGTAGAGGTTATAAATTTTCATATCTAGAATAAACAGAGCATTTTGTATTTGTGTGTTATGACTTTCAACATGTGACCGGTAATGCAACACTTATGTTCATTTAGTCCTGTAGCATAACATTAGCTGTTAGGTCTTTGTTAGATCTCAGAGCCACTCTTTATGCAGGCATGAGTTGAATTGATTCCCTGGAACACATACCTCTAATTGGTCACATTATTAAATGATACTTTTCTACTAACAAAGTATAACAATTTAAATTTCTGCGCATCCGAGAAAAGACCTTTGCTTATCAATCCAACTTGAATTTAGTTTCTAATCCATTCTTTATCTTGTATAACCATCTTTTTGTTAATATTAACATTTTCTTTTTCATTTTTTTTTTCAGTGAATGAATTATTTGGAGTTGAACCAATCAATCATTGGTAGGCAGAGCTAAACATTATGAGTGTCAAAAGTTTTGTGGTATGTATTTATATTAATTGAAGAGTTTAGCAGAATCAACTGATTAAGAAGTTTGTGTTTACTTGCAAAAATACTTATAGTTCATTATAGGGTGCTGAAAAGGCCAAACAATTAGGGAAGGAGTAAAAAAACTTGATTTGATTTGCAATACAGCTAACATTACCAGTTTGCAAGAGGATCACTCAGTTGATTTTAATGACATGTCAACCCATTTAAGGTTATTTTGCACCTAGAGATTAGAGAATTGCATTCACCATCTGTTCTTATTTACATTTTTTGTGTTGTTTTTTTTGTAAAAGTTTTTTTTTTCCACGTGGTCCTGTTGACTACAAATAATTTTTAAACAGATTTATTTGACCCTAATAGATACTTCCACTTTAGGTGAGAGCAGACCTGAGTGTAATACCAACGAATGGGTACTCCATACACTACAGATCTTGAGCCTCACCATCACATGATTTACAACTTTATGGTATCAGGTATTGTTTTCTAATACTAATAATTTTCAGTTTTATTTGACCCATAGATAGCACCCTAACTGGTACTATCAATCCAGACCAGGTGGACCTGGGAGTTATGGTAATGAAGGAATACTCCACACTTCTCAGATCTCCAGAACTGAAACCTCACCAGTTTAGTTTCATATAGAGGAGACCTCCTTTTTTGTGGTGGAGGTCTTACCTCTCTGCGAGGGATACAGTCAGCAAACTCTAAGCCCCACTGATAGGTATAACAATTGAAAGATTTTCACTGAAAGTTACAAGAATTTAAAATCTAGATTTAATTTGTGGCAACATAAAAACCTTATTTAGTATTACATGTCCATAAGTAAAAACTGATGAGTTATAAAACAACATAGATTTTAAAAGACAGCCTTTTCAGTGAGGTTTATAATATACTATGTCCCTACTGGAGGCTAAAAACCCTTCCAAAAAGAGGTGTCCTAGGTATAAGACTGTTATACAACAGAAATCAAAATATCTCCTGATTCACAAATTCACTAACTCAATACACCCACTCTTCAGCAAGACAAATTAAAACAACACTGAACTGAATCTGGTGGTTGGGTTCTGAAGATCTGACGACTGCCGAGTACCCCTTCATTGCCATTACTCTCTGGTCTAACTGACCGGAGGTACATTTAGTGAAAGAGTTATCAACTGAAATTGGCGACCTGAGTTTAAAACCTGGAAAAAGCTGTTTGTGTTTAACTTTGTGCTAATGCTTTTGGGAGAAACAGGAATTTATCTCTTCTACCCACAGCTCTTTGTAATTAGTTGGGCAGACTTGACTTTTTAACTTTGATATGGCATCCATTCTAGGAGAAGGAAAACTCAAAACCTGCTTTTCTCTGTTTGAAAATTAACTTTGTGTCACATCCTGCTCATGGCAGAAGAGTTGGGTAAATACATACTCTGACTTGGGTGGAAGTACCTGTTAGGGTCTCAATGAACTGAAAATTATTAGTTTTAGAAAACAATACCTGATGCCATATAGCTGTAAATTATTTGGATTAAGAATAGTTACTTGAGACTCTTATTGTTTACTGAAGATTATTATTATTAATTACTTGAAACCATATAACTGTTTGCAAATTATTAGTATCAAATTTCAGCTTTAAATAACTCATAAGAAGTTGATATGCTGTTAAACAAATTAACCAAAACAAAACAAATTCTAAAACCTCACAAAATGGAAGGAATTTTCATGAGAGATTATTGACATTCATTTTTAGTAACAGATTTTGTTGTATACAGTGTTTCATTACTATTTTCATATTTAAGCCTGTTTTTAAATTTCCTGATTGTAAGAGTGAGTTTTTTCTATGATTCTTTTAAGTAAAAGATGAATGTAACTGTCTTTTTGACTATTTGTATTGAAACTATTTTAAATCCATTGTAACTAGTTAAAGATAGTCCAATCTGCAAAGAAAGCTTTCTAAGAAGTTTTTTTTCACTAAGTGAGTTAAATACTTGGATACATCGTCATGAACTTAGGCAATTAACAAATATGTCCAGCCTGAACTTTCCCAGTCCCATGAAATTTATCAAGTAAATGCAATATTATGAACTTATTGGGATGTGTAAACTGGGGAAATTTCACCCATCTGTAAGATTTGTATACAAAATGTTCTTCATTGGTAAACGAAATCACTGACACATCTCAAAGGAATTGATGTTTAAATGATGTCATCATTTCAATTGCCAAATAATGTTTTGTATGAATACAGTTTTGCCATGTTTAATATTATCTCATAAAATTCATGTTTGTATAAATTCTACTCTCTAGTATTTATGGTTGAATCCTTTATGAAACATACTCTACATGTTTTTACATTTTATTTTCATTGATTGATTGAGGGATTTAAGTGGTATATCAATATGACTAGGGTTATTTTATAATGCAAGGTTAAAGAATTGTATTCATTGTTTATATCTATATTTTTTGTTGTTGTTTAAGTTTTTTTGCACACAGTTATGATATCAAGTATTCTCATCTAATACAAATAATTTGCACACTGTTGTATGATTTTAAGTATTCTTATCTAATACTAATAATTTATACTGAATTATGTAGTGTAAAGTAATTAATCATAATCCTTAGTAAAGAATTATAGCTTCAAGTAGCTATTCCTTATTGTAGCAGCCATCATACTAACCCACAACGAAAAGAATAAGGGTTGCATCGACTGTCAGAGAGAGACTTGGAATTGAACCAGAAACAGATGACTTATGGGAGAGGAAGAGAGCATCCAATCTTTCCCACACCCTCTTTCAGTTGGGCCTTTTGATTGGTTCTGGCATTATGTTGCTAAGTGCTCAGATGCGTAGGCTTTGACCTCAATAAATGGACAAACCAGTAGCCAAGTAGCAGAAAACTTCAGCAGATATCAGAGGAGGCAGTTTGTCCAAGTAGTGAGAGGGACCAACAAAGCAAAGAAAGAAAAAGGAGAAAAAAAGGAAAACAAGAGAGCGAAGAGTTCAACAAGGTGAAGCAAAAAGGTGACTGATAGGAGAAGTGGTAGAAGGAAGAGGATGGGAAAGATTTCTTTTTTTTTTTTTATCTTGCATGCATCACTTATACAAATAATTTATGATTGTGTGGTATCAGATTTTCCTATCTAATACTAATAATTTTCAAAACTGACCTATTTGTCCTATAGATGGAACCCTAACATGTATTTCCACTTTGGGTCTGAGTGAACCTGGGAGTAACAACAATGAAGGAGTACTTTACACTCTCCTGAGCTCCAGAACTGGAGCCTCAACATCGACCTTGTGTCAAGTTGTGTCTGGTGGGAGGCAATGACAAATATCCACTTTAGTGTCAGACCTCGGACAACCCTTTTTTTTTTGGGGGGGGGCTGGGAGGGGTCTTACCTCTCTACAGAGGATGCAATCAGAGTATTCTAAACCTCTCTTACGAGACAGATTTTCTTTTTATTTGGAACTGTATAAACTATACAACTCAATAGAATTGGGATGCAAGATTTCCTTTTTTTTTATAACAATGATCTGACTTCCTTGTCCATGAGACTTAGATCCTTTTATCATTAATTGTTCCTGTAGAGCAGTAGTCAGCATTTGCAATTTCAGTAGCAAGACGGATTTTTATGAGGTGCAGCTGTTAGACTCATACCCATCTCTCTTCTTCTATTTGAACTTGGAATTCCAGTTTTGTTTGACCTTTTTGATTTGTTTTCTGTCAGTGTAAACTCCTCTTATTTAAATTACCTTTACGTTCTGCTGTTTACTCATAGCTGGAAGCAGGGAAATAGATTTATCCCAAGTATACTTAGAAATTCAGGGAAGTGAAAAGTCCATTTACTTCATCTTTTAGACTTCATAACACTGAGACCAATAAAAATAGTGTTAAAATGATCATGACAAGAAATCAACAATGAGGAGTGGGTTCATTTTAACTTTTTCCAAAAGTTCATCTTTTTTTAAAAATTTGTGCACCCTTAAGTACTTGTTTAGTAGTGATGTTTATTTAGGAATGTGAAAAAATGTACACAACAAAGTATGATATAACACAGTTTAGTGTATAACATGGAAACTTATTTTTAGGCTTTAATGAAACTAAAAGAACAGATGACAACATTATAAAACAAAAATGCACTGTCAGTTGAGGCTTAGAATACAATGATTGCATCTTCTGCTGAGGGGTAAGGCCTCCTTCCAAAAAAGGGATGTCCTGGGTATGACACTAAACTATATCTAATGATGAGGCTCCAGTTCTGAAGATGTAGGGAGTAGGGCATATCCTTTCATTGCCATTACTACCTAGAGTTGTAGTATCTGTTAGGGTCCCATCTATGGGTTGAATAAATCTGTTTAAAAATTATTTGCATTCAATAAAGCTGTGTGAAAAAAAATTAAAGAAACAATTACACAAAAAATGTAAATAAGAACATACAATGAATGTGATTCCATAACCTCTAAGCATAAGATAACCTTAGATAGGTTGACATGCTGTTAAAATTAATCAAGAATACAGTTAATAATAAAAACAAAAAGTTTTTTAAAGTATTAGACAATTTTATAAAAAAATAAAATGTATTTTTGTTGAGTTTTTTTTAATAGTTTTTTTTCTTAAAGTCAATGTCTGATGACTAAGATCATGTTTCATATTCTTTATACCATACTTTGTTATGGATATTTTTTGTATTTAGGAACAGACACAAATATTCAAAACAAGTCCCCTCCTTTATATTTCAAAATTGTCCATATATATATATTATTTATTTTATTGAGAAATCTATTACTGTTATAACCATAAGAAGTTATTCATATCTTATCAAATTTTGCTTTCATTTTGACAACGAATATCTGAAATTTACTCTATTGTTTATACTTACTTTATTGACTTCACTGTTTTTGTTTCTAATATCCTGATAATTAAATTTACATGATTGTCTTCATAATTCAAACAATTTTTCGCTAACAGATAATCATATTTCATTCTAGATCAAAAACTGATTATATTACCATCAATTTTTAAAAAAATTTGCATGATTTTTTAATACATTCTATTTCAGATATTATACACGAAACAAACTAAAAAGAAGCATAAAGTATGGCATGATGGTACACTGAAGTTTATGAGCAAGAACAAGGTATGTTATGATTATTATTATGTTTTATAAATAATAAATCAATGTTTTACAATGATTTTTAAACAAACTTAGATATGTCGTATAAACAATCTATAACAATAACTGCATATTGTTGAATATTGACCCAAAGTCCCCTTTTGACATGACATGTAAATTGCGTGGGTGGCATAACAGTTAAATGATCTGTTTCCTAAAGTAAAACTAATGCAGCTGGTTCCTCAGTGGAAGTGCTGCATAAGTTTTGTGGGTGGCATGCTAGACAGGAGGCATGTTCACATGCAATGTATAGGCAGGAGGTGTGACCACAAGGATTGTATGGGGGTCTGGGAAATTATATAAACCGAGGAAGATTTCAACCCTAGGAGAGACAACCTGAGAAAATGAAGAAGACTGGTAGAAGAGCTACTTGAATTTCTCTGCTCTGGGTGTCATCCTTGTGCCAGACTGCTTATGGTTGAGGGGTAGAGAAAAGCCTGAGCTGACGAGATTCATGAAAGTAGAGAAGCAAGTAGAGAACCAATTAATTATGGAAGGTTTATTGGATATCATAAAATCGATACAGCAACTTGGAAGGATAAATACAAAAATATGTAGACAAAAATATCTATATTGTTTAATCAAATTTATATATATATATATATATATATATGTATGTTACGCGGATGCATGACACTACTTGGGAAGACGTGGCCCTAGGGATGGTCATGACCTCTGTAAGGTAAAAACGTACTTTCAAGATACATGTGATCATGCGGTTACACATTCTTACCATGACTAGTTGATTTGGCATCGCTTATGTGTGGCATGAATTGGTGGCCCATTGGTAGAAGTTCGGTTTCTACATTCTGGGGTTGCTGGTTCGATCTCTAGTGGTGGAGATTATGGTATGCACTGCTGATAAGACCCAATAAGGTCGAAACAGCTGTTCAGTGTTCTGTATGTCGCATATGGGTGTTTGCTGGATTTTCTGGTCATAGTAATTTAATTAATATATATATATATAGTAAATTCCGCAAGCATATTAAATTTTCATATTTATTATTTTCTGATTTACAATACATATTTTAACTGTCAAGATCCTCTTCAGTTATTTTTGAGATTTTAATTCAGGTAGACTGCTTGTTGGAAGAGAATTGTTTTAGTGAATTGTCTTCTTTAAACTGCAAGTTATAACAGACTGGGTTCTTCAACTTTATTAAGGGACAGTCCATATATATATTTGTGGTGCTACCCAAAATTCCAAGAAATTTAGACTATGAAAAATACATTACTTACCTTTAAATATAGTTTTCATGGTCTTTTTTTAATTAATTCTCATGAACATTTATACAGTAATCTCTCAAAGGTTACTGTTCACAAAAAATAATGAACAGTACCCTTTAAGAGTAAACTACATTTTCATTCATGTGTACTGTTTCATCATCATCATCTTGTCGCGCCACCAGCACGGATATCCCTGATCCTCTCTCGCCACTCCTCCCTATCGTTCATCGCTTCTGGCAGGTCCTCAGGGATACATCCCGTATCCTCAAAGAGCTGCTGTATGTAGGGTCGAGCTGGTCACCCTGCTTTTGCTCGGCCATGTGAAGGGTTCCATAGGAGAACATCACTTATGAGCTCATCCCTGCTTCTCCAGCAGTGTCCTACATGTCTGGTTCGTCTAACTTTGATAGTTTTCATGATGGGAGGTAGGTGGCCGTACAGCTGCTGCTTTGTGGGGTGTTGCCTCCAGGACTTGTTCAAAATTGCTCGCAGTATTCTTGTATAGTTGCTGTCAAGCTTTTTCTCCGTCCATTTAGTAAGCATCTATGTAGTGCATCCATATAGTAGTATCAACATGACCGCTGCTTGGAAGAAACTGCGTTTCATTTTATCGGTCAGGTCTGATTTCCATATGACTGATAGACTATCAATAGCTGTCCATGCCCTTGCTAGTCACATGTTGATGTCTTTTTTGGTTGATGAGACACTGCTTTCTAGGTAGGTGAACTTGTCAACTAGTTTCAGAGAGCTACCGCCTAGTGTGGAAATGTTGCCAGTTTGATTAAAGCACATGTATTCCATTTTATATGCATTGACATGGAGGCCAATGCTTGTGGCAGCTCATTCCAGACTATGCAGTAGGGTTTCAGTTTGGGCAGGTGTATTTGCCAGAATCGCTATGTCATTGGTGTAGTCGGCGTTGGTAATTGTTTTTGCAGGGTAGTTTCTGCTTCTTTTCTTTTCAGCTCGAAACCGTTTTCTTTGATTTTATCAATCGATGTTCTAAGCACGTAGTCTAGACAGATGATAAAGAGGTATGGGGCTAGTGTATCTCCTTGCAGTACACTTGCTACAATGTCGAAGTAGTCTGTGACTTCATCCGGAGAATGTACTTTAACTTTGATGTTTCTATAGAGAATCATTATGGCTGCGATGGTCTCTTTTGGTAGGCCGTATGCTATTAGAATTTGTTCCATCTTCCTTCTGTGAATGGAATCAAAGGCTTTGGTAAAGTTGACAAATAGTATTGTCGCCTGTTGGTTTTTTGCCCGTACACCTTCAAGGATTCTACAGATAGTCAATATTTGTGAGGTTATGGATCTATTTCTTCAGAAGCCATTTTGGTTCTTCCTAAGAATGTGGTCAATTTTGGGTTCTATGTGGTTGCTTAGTAGAGCATTGTATATTTTGGCTGCTATGGATGTAAGTGTTATACCTCGATAGTTCTTGCCTAATCCGAGGTTGACCTTTTTAGGGAAAGAGAGGATGCATCCCTTCATCCATCTGTCTATCGGATTTTGATTATAAACTGCATTACAGTGTCAGAGCAGTATGTCGTCGAATTGTCTGGTCTTCCATACTTCTGGGGGAATTTCATCAAGCCCTGCGGCTTTTCTTTTTTTAATTTTTCTTAGTACTTAGTCAAGTTCTTCTAGAGTAAATGGTCCTAGTTTGATGTCTAATTGCTTACTAATAATTCTCGTGATTGGTTCATGTGTAATTTTCGGTGGGTTTCCTAGTAGATTTTCAAAATGCTGTTTCCACAGTTTTATTCATTCTTGTTGGTTTGTAGCTTTCAGTTTAGCTTTGGCTGTGCTCTACCTTCTGCTCACTTCATTTATTGTTTGCCACTCTATCCTAGATTGCCTATCTTGCACTGAGTCTCTAATCTTATCTATCTGATTTTGTATGTGTTCTATCTGTTGTTTTAGGTATGTGCTTGCTAATTCATTTTGTGCTTTTTTAGTTTCAGGGTATTTGTGTTAGTTGGGTTCTTCCTATTGCATTTGGAGGCAGTTTTCACATCTGCACGTTTTTCTCTAACTGCTAATGTCTCCCATGGGACTCTAGATTTAGTTCTAAGTTTTGTTGGTATGTATTTTGTTGCTACTTCTAGGTGGGCATTGATGAAATTCTCATATTCGTCATTCGGGGTATGTATTTCTATCTTCTCTTGTTGTGCATCAAATTTGTTTCTTAATGCTAACACATATTTATCTCTAATATTAAGAAGGGCTCAGTCATAGTGTTTAATGGTTGTTGTTCGGGTGGCATTCTTTCAATGTTTGTAGTATGTAAATACCTCATTTTATATATATATACTCATGAACTCTCTCAAATTACTTACAGAGACTGGTTGAAATTGTTTATAATTAGCTAACCTGCTGCTGTTTTCAGTATATATAAATGAAACCTTTCAGTTTCACCCTATAAATTGTTGTTGTTGCACAAACCAATGAGCTTTTCTTACAGCATTTACAGTTGGTAAACTTTTCCTTTGCTTAGTTTTTATTTTATAAATTTCTTCTGATAGCTGATGTTATCTGCAAAGAGTTGAACTATAATATTTTGTACATGTCATGGTTACTTTCATATCACATTGTGTAGTTAGTTTAGGGTGGGATGAGGACTGTATATTACCAGAATTACTTTCCACCTAAACTCCATAACTAATCATGAAGTTTGTTTGAGCAGTAATAAATCAATTCAGTACTATATGTTTATTTCTCTATACATGGATGTATGAGGTTTCTTCAAACAGTATCCAGCCACTTGATATTAATGGTTTGGTTTGGTTTCTTTGTTTAATGACAAGTCAACATTTTGAGGTTATTTAATGCCAAAGCCATCCTTGTAGAAGAACAGCAGTGATACTATTTAACCCATAGCTAGGAGGATAAAGAGGTTTATACCTTTCATAAGGATATTAGTCTGAAAGTGAACATAATAGTGCTACTGGAGTTCAGGTTTGCTTACTTCAAGGTCACAGTCCAGCACGTTTGTCATTACATCATGAGGAATCCTCCTTTGATATTAATTTAAAAAAATGGCCTACTGAAGGCAATGGCACCAAAGCACTCTTTTTGGGACTTTTAGTGTCATCTTTGTCCATTATATTTTTACAGTCTGCAAAGTACTTTTTTTGGTTCACCATCAGCTGTCTCATAATATTTTCATTAATCCTTAATCTTGTCTATAGTTTGAAACCTCCTTCCTTTCCTCAGTG
The DNA here is from genome assembly GCA_963585895.1 of Sepioteuthis lessoniana. Lineage (NCBI taxonomy): Eukaryota > Metazoa > Mollusca > Cephalopoda > Myopsida > Loliginidae > Sepioteuthis > Sepioteuthis lessoniana. Next base: position 88,768,710 of record OY757909.1, read on the forward strand.
ATTTTAGCTTTAGGAAAAGTTAGAAGTCTCAGTGAGCCAAACCTTGGACTGTCAACTGATAGATTTGGGTTATAGAGTGTTTTGCCAACACACTCTGCATGTTGTTGTGAATGCAACACTCACACAATTCACTCAATAGGATCTCACTACCAACAGAGTAACCTCCAATTGAGAATAATAAAATTCTCTCTGACTAGTTGCCTAGTCACATCAAGACCACGGATGAATATTTTCTGGACATACTTTTCATATATGTATGGCGGTATGTATTTACCTAATCCCTCCTCCATGAACAGGATGTTATACAAAGTCAATTTTTTACCAGAGTACAGCTAGTTTGAATTCAGTGTTTTCCTTCTCCTAGACTAGTTATCTAACAAAGGCTAAAGAACCTAGTCTGCCCTTCTATTTATCCATAGCTGGGAGGAGAATAAATAGATTTCCCAAGGGCATTATCTCTAAAGGAAATGCAAACAGTATTGTGCAGGATTTGAACTCTGGTTTTAGATTCCAGTTCCTATGACAATAACCATTATGCTAAACATGCTTTCCAAATGAATGGTTGTTTTCAATTATATTCAAACATACATTTTAAAATGTTTTTAAATGCTTTAAGATTTGAATAAAATTTGATAGAAATGCACTTGGAGATATTTAATGAGAATCTATCTAAAAATATTTTTAGGGTCTTTTATATGATGACAAAGGCAGCAAACTTGATTCTGTGTTTGTCAAAGATGATATTCAGATTGGTGACCAGCTGGAAAGCGACCATTATTTGATCACTATTGAGGAAGTTCTGTCTTCCAGAGTAGAAAGAACAAATGACAATGCAGATCAGGTATCCACATTGCCAGGTAAAAATACAAATCTTAGTATGCAATCATTGCATATGCAAGGAAGGAGTAACCTGAAGCCAACAGTTGCAGGCAATTGTCTGAGACAGAACAGAGTTGGCCTGAAGCGGCAAAAAAATGTAAGTATGCAAATATCTCTAACTTTTCAAAAACTCACTTTACAATATTTCACTTTTATGAAAGACCGAAATTATTTTCCCTGTTATTCAAAATATAAAACCAAGAAGAAATTGCAATTAATTTATCTGGGGAAAATTTCTGAATATTCTCAGTTCTATAAAATAAATCTTTCCTCTTTTAGGCTGCTTTGATGTCAAAAGTCTATGATGTCAACCCATCTAGAGTTAATTTTTATGCCTGGAGGTTAGGGAATTGTTTACACTGTATGTTTTTATTTACATTTTTGTGTAGTTTCTATTCCTGAACTATTGGTGGAAAAATCTAGCAAATTAATTAAATTCATTGTCTATTCATCCATCTTCTTTGGATCAAGTATAGAGCAGAAAGACTGTAAACATTCATACGCTTTGTTTTCAGTTCATTATTGTAACATAAGCTTTATTTACCAGTTGAATTTTTCATTGTAAAATGAGTTTTATTATATGCTCACTATCTAATTATAATAGAAAATTAAGGCCTGTCGAGATATCAGCTTGACCTAGAAGTGAATGAATGACGTGAAAATATGAACTTACATGCTATTCAAAATATTCATTTTACTGTTCAATGCACTTGGCATATCATTTTTCAAGTATGTTTAGCTCTTCAAAAAATCCAATGAATATTTTAAAATGAGAGGTAATTACCTTTTTGGTTGGACTGAAAACTTTTCATTGCCAAACATATGCTTTATTTATAAGCTCAGTGTTTTATCATAATATAAATGTTATTTACATTCATAAGCTCAATATTTTAACAAAACTAAGCTCAAAAAGAAACTATGACATCTTAAAAATCATGGCTGGGATTTATTTTGTTTTTGTCTTCAAACAAAACTGGAGCAGATATGCCTACTCCCCAGAATCTTGTGGGTAGCACCTTCTTACTGCACTAAAGAAGAAGGTCTAGGGTTGCCTTCATACTTCTGTGTCCCAGGCTTCAGGAATGGGGCAAGTTTTGTTTTTACTCATATGCATGCAGGTATGCATTTAATCTGTGTCACTTTTGTCCTTATAAAGAAGCAAATGGATCATAACATCTTAAGACTTTTAAGATCAATCCTGACTTGCAGATTTAATTACAGAGTTTAGTATATATCTTTCTGAAAGATAATGAAAAATCTTTTCATTTTATTTAACATCAAATAAGAAAGAAAAAATGGAGGTGCCCGTGGTGTAATGGTTATCGTCGTAGGAAATGGACACAGCGACACAAGTTCAAATCTTGGACGAGACTGATTGCATTTCACATAGCACTAATACCCTTGGGAAAGGTATGAATCCAATTATTCTCCCTCCATGGGTAAAATAGTTGGGCAGACTAGGTTCTTCAGCCTTGATGAGGTAACTAGTCTAGGAGAAGGAAAACTCTGAATTCAAACCTGTTAAACTCCGCTTAAAAATATCCTGCCCGAGCGGAGGGGTTGGGTAAATATAATAATAAAAAAAAATGTTGATGTTTTTATTCACCCAACTCCTTCTCCACTAGTAGGATGTTACACAAGATCAATTTTTTAAAGTGGAATTCAACTGGTTTGAATTCAGAGTTTTCTTCTAGACTGATTGCCATAACAAGGTTAAATAGGCCAGCCCGCACTATTATTTACCCATAATTAGAGGGATAATAGTTGAATTCACATCTTTCCCAAAGATATTAGCACTATGTAAAACACAAACAGCTTTGTCCAGGATTTGAACTTTGGTTACCAGGTCCATTTTCTGTGATGATAAGTGTTACACCAATTATTGATGTTTGCTGTGTTTCTGCTTCCAAGGATTTTAAGTTACCTTATTTCTTACTGTCACCTAACACTTCATTTCTAATTGTCTTTCTTTTCTTCATGAATCCATTATTGTATGCTAATTTTTGATGAATGATAAGCAAAGTTGTATTTAAGATAATTAAAAGTAGTTTATAGAGAGTAAAAAAGTTGTTTGTTTTTTCATCTGTAATTATCAGTGCAATGTGTCTATTATCAGTCTCATGATTCAAAAGTATTTTAAAACTTTGAGACATTCTTGACAGAAATCATCTCAGGTTTTAAAAACAAATGTTTCACTGGATTTTCAAAAAAATATAATATTGAGTATACCCTTCAAAATAGCCAATGATGGTAGAAAGCAATCTTTATATAAAATTGAAGCAAATTTAATAAATCTGAACTTTTCAGCATCCCCTCTATCATGAGTGTGTGTATATATATCTGCATATCTAGGCAGCTGCATTTTCTCTTCTAAACATGTTTGATTAAATCATTGATCCATTCAAGTCTTCATATGAGTTGTTTGATTTCTGGATGGAATGAATTCAAGATGGCTCCAGCTGAGGGTTTGGAAAAGTATGGCACCTTCTTGAATTTATTCCATTCAGAAGTCAAATGACTCATGCAAAGACTTGAATAGGTCAATGATAAAATAGGCAGAAAGAAAGTGTTTGTCCTATTTGTTCAAACATATATATGTATGTATGTATGTATGTATGTATGTTGTTTATTCATTTCAGAGCGGATTTGTACCACCACTTTTAAAAACATCAATGCAAGTTGATAATCAGAAAGAAATCTCACCTTTTGTTTCTGACAAAGTAAGAGAAGCCCATCAAAATATGAACCAAACTTCTTACCCAAATCCTAATATATGGAATTCTTTTGTAATCAATCAAAACACATCAAATAATGTTTCTCCTTCTTTGAATTCAAAAAATATCAGAAACAATCAAACTGAAACATACTCTTCAAAAAGTCAGTCTCTTGAAAATGGTAATATGGACATTGGCAGAGAGGCTCCAGTGCATTCTGGAATCTTCCAGAAAATAATGTCTGGAATGAATGAATCTTGCATAGATGAAAGCAGAAGTTCAAATGAAACTCAGTTTAAGGAAAAATCAAGAGACTTGATTACAAATTCCAAAATTAAAACTAGTTATGAAAGCTTATACAAGGAAAACAATATGCTAAATTCTACCTTTGAGCCAGAAATCCAGCAAGATAAGTCCTTTCCTCATTTTGCTAGAAAAATAGTGACAGTTCCCTTTAAGAAGATTCAAGAAGCAGAAGAGGGATGTAATACAAATTTTTCTGAAGCCATGAATGGCTGTGGTAAAAGTGAAAATATTTCTGAAGTAAATCCATTGTTTAAAGGCAAAAATAAAAGAACAGCTAGTCAAGTTGTGGCTTTACTTAAATCAAACCCCAGTGAGATACCCAAAAATAAAGAAAGAGAGAGTAGTGCAAAAAAGTTTCCATTTTCTATTGATATGTCTCCATCTGAAAGTAGAGATCCAATACCTTTCAAGGACCATCCCAATGATACAAAGAATTCTTATGAATTGGAACAGGAGGCTAATTCTATAGACCAAGAGTCACTGGAACCAAACGAAAATGTACAATTTCCCGATTTAGCTGAAAAAACAGGTAATGAACTATATTCATCTCAGAATGCTGGGAAAGATTCGGATGTGATAAAGATTAAAAGTCAAGGTGATGTTTCAGAGGAACATTTCCCAAATATTACCATATCACCCAACTTGGATTTTGATACAAATAGTGACAATTCATGTGGAATTGATTTCATATCACCAGATGAAAATATTGATAGAAAAAATATATTGTTTCCAATTGAAGGTTTTAAAAGAAGCATCAATATGGAAGAGTCAAGTGAACTTCTTGTTAGAAATAGGGATGTTAAAACTTTCAATAAAACCATTTCTGAGAAAAGTTTATTTGTACCAACAGTTTTGACAAGTACTGTTTATCATACACAGGACAAACCACAAGATGAAGTTTCTTCAGATAATATAACTAAAAGTTTCCTACAGACTCAAAAACTGCAGAAAAATGAAGAAGTGGCTTTTTCTTTTTTAGAATTCAACAATAACTCAAGAGACAAGAACTTAGTTCCAAACAAACTCACATTAGCTGAGGAACATGATCCACTGTTATCAAATATTGACAAAAAAACAGATTATAAAAAAGTCCTGGAACCTAAATCTAATATCAAAAATGCATTGAAAAATGATTTAACTTTTTATGAATCTGCTATTTCATTTCCAAACAATAGTCCTATCACAAAAACAGAAGAAAATGGATGTTCAAAAGTAAACACTAACTCCACTATCCAGGTAGATAGAACATTTGAGAATTTTAAGGATAATCATAGTAAACGCCCCCTTGTTTTTCCTCCGACTGAACAACCTCAATTGAAGCGGATTAGAATTGAACCAGAACTTAACTCAGCAATAAATGGAGATGAGATGTTCAGAATAAAAAACAAGAGAAATAATATCAAAGAAAGTTTATCTCCAAAAGTATCCTTTTTAGTCAAAAATTCTGGAAATGTTGAATTACCTAATGAATACCTTAACCAGACTGAGAATAACCCTGGAGTATCTGAAAATGGCTTTGCTGCAGAAGTGTCAGAAAATGCCTTTGCTGAAGAAGTACCAGAAAATGCTTTTGCTGAAAAAATGTCAAAAAATGTCTTTGCTGAAGAAGTGTCAGAAAATGTTCTTGTTGAAGAAGTTTCAGAAAATATGTTTGCTAAAGAAATGTCAGAAAATGTGCTTGCTGAAGAAGTGCCAGAAAATATTCTCACTGAAGAAGTGCCAGAAAATATTCTTGCTAAAGAAATATCAAAAAACGTCCTTGCTGAAGAAGTTTCAGAAAATGTCTTTGATGAAAAAGTGTTTGGACTAGTGCAATCAGAAGATAATTGTCTTAAGTCTAGTATTTCTAGCTCTGATCATGTATTAAACAACAATTTTAGCCAAACAAAAAACAATGAAGGTGAACTTACTAATATGAATGTTTTTGATGTTCCCCCAGTTTCCAATGATAAATTATCAAAATTTTCTTTCAAATCACTGTCTGAAAATAAAAATAAAGTGTCAAATTGTTCTCATGCTCAGGATAATATTATTCAAGAGAACAAATCTCTAAATGATATTGATCTTAAAATAAATGAACCAGAAAACACACACACTCTACCCAATACTACCAGCAAGTCATCATTATCCGATTCTGTAGTTATTCCTAAAACTGGATCAAGTGTTGCCTGTTCAGACAATTCTCTATCCGATGATGGATTAAATTTTGATCTCAGCTTTGACTTTGATGATAGCTCTGACCAGGTAAACAATAAACAGATAGATGCAGCTCAAAATGCCGGGTCTGAAAACTTACAGATTAGAAACATAAAATCAGTTTCCTATTCCCTTGATCCTCAAAATCACGATGAAGAAGAAGCTATAATTGAGACAGAGAAGAAAACTAAAACAGTGCAAATTCCCAAGTCAGTTTCAGCAGATGAATCTTCCATTAATCCTGATAGAATTTTAACTAAACAAAACATTTCTGATTCACCACACATTAAGAGTTCTATCTTGGATAACGTGAACCCTCAACACAAAGAGAAAAATAACCATTCTAATTTTAGTCATTCAATTCCAGCAACCAGAGATGTAGCTAAAATTGTTTCATTATCTTCTTACAGTTATTTGAAGACTGAAAATGAGATTTCTGATAAGAATCCCTTAGAAAACAAGGATCAAATTAATATAACTTTTGATACTTCATTGTCAAATCAGAAAGAAACTATTCAAAAATCTAATGAAAAAGAATCTTTATCAAATAACCCTTGTATTAAAAAAAATGAATCAGTTTTGGACAATCCTTGCAAACTTCTTGAAGATTGTTTGTCTGAGTCTCAAAGTAAACATCTTGATTTAAGTGAATCAAAAATTATTTCTTTTAATAAGATATGCGAAAGTAACACTGCTAATATAGATAATGGAAAAAACATGAATCATGAAGCTCATAAATGTAGTATTACCTATTCTACTCTTGATGAATTATCTTTCAGCCCTGATCCATTTGATAAATTTGAATCTGGCTTAGATGAAATTTTGAGTCAAAAGGAGATGATTCCATCATTAGACTCAAGAGTTTCTAAATCTTTGGACTTTGCAAATATTCTAGATTCTTCAGCTAACAATTTAGAGATGAGTCTAATTTCATGGGACAAACCCAATACCTCAAGTAAAACTAAAGTTGATGAAGTAAATTTTTCTCTGATGTCACATGCTGAAAAGGTTGATACAAATTTAAAATTTGATTCTATGGAGTCAATCTCAGTCTGCACACAAAATTCAGTTGAACAATCAGAAAAAACTGGAGTTTATAGAATTGGGCAGATTTTCCCTTTGACCATTGATCAAAATATTCCAGAAGAAAGAAGTCAACATTTAGTAAAACACCAAGATTTTGAAAACCAGAAAAGATTCATTCCACAAACAAGATGTGAGTTGCTATTTAAACTAATTTCTTTTCAAAAATTGATTTTGATGGGAGTAAATAAATTTCCATTATTTCCAATTGATTATCTTATCCATTTGTCTGATTAGAATATCTTTAGATTTTCTCTTAATTTTGTGTAATTCAATGATAATCCTAACAATTTGGTGGGATGAGTATGATTCTTTAAAAGCTTTTGCTGTACAAAAACTGTATTGCCTGCTTTTTATAAAGACCATTTTTTTAGATTCTTTACATGTTAACCCAAATTAAATCTTGTAGGATATTTTTCACTCTATGAAAATTGATATTGATAAAATGAACTGTTATGTTACTATCCATATGGAGTTAAATGAAATAAACATTATCATTATATTAGCATTTTTCCAGTCTTTCCTCAAGGTCTGTTAGACATGGGGGAGTAATGACCCTTATCCTGCCATATTTGTTTGCAGGATGTTTTGATTCAGTGCTCTTCCCCTAGACTGGTTGCTAATCAAGGCTAGACTGTCCATTCTTTCCTGCTACTTTACTCATAGTTGAAGCAAGATGGATATATGGTTTTTCCTAAGGGCTATAATAAATGTAAACAGCTGCAGTAGGAATTCAAACTCAGCTTGACAATTTTATTTCCTATACCTATAACCAGTATGTTACCCATGCATCCATAAATAGAAAGAGTAAAATTGAAAAATAAAACATTTTTAATGCATTTTGAAAATATCGAACTTCTTAGAGACCCCACTTCAATAGAATTCATTTCTAGGATTACTTAATTTTTTCATTTATTAGTATTGTTGTTATTCTTTCATAAACCTCGGTAGCTATGAGTCAGCACTCATTTGCATAAATGCAATGAGTTACGAGTTGAAGTGAGATTATATGGACATTGGGGCATTCCATTATTTGCTGGTGGCTAAGTCTATTCTCTGGACAGTGATTGGTTGCTTGTCAAGTGAATGAGTATATTAGAGTATATATATACCTGCTTGCTTCAGTCATGTAACTCATTATTGAGTTACTGCCCATTTTATTTTTTTGTCAAAGATATTTGTAAAGAAAATTTCCATAATACTGTCCAAAAAAATATATAAAAATGTAATACCTATAGTCAGCATCCAGTTAAGTCTAAGTTTTAGTCATTTGCTTCATTTTTTCCAATTGAACAGTTACATTTAAAAATTATGTCTTTAACTTATCATTCTGCCATATGCCTTTAGTCTTTCCCTCCTCCAACCATGTCAACTTATGATTGATTACTGATATAATTTTTGGGACACTATACATTTTAGTAAAAAAAACACAAAGTGAATGACTAAAACTTACTCTTATCTGAGTGGTGAATATAAGTATTATATTTCTATATGATTTTTAGTAGGTTATACAAGAAATAACAGAAATGGTCTTTATTGAACTATTCTAAATAAGCACCAATGTAAATGATGTCTTAATGCGATAAAAAAGAATATATCTTCTTTACCTTAATTGGTTATCATTGTTGTGATATATCATACTCTTTGTATCTTCATGACAATCAGATCTGCAAATATTAAGCAGACAAGGTGACACATATTTGGTCATATTTTCACTTGATAAAAAATCATCCAATTGTTTAAAGAACAAGCTCTTATGTAGATGAGCAAGATCAATTAGTATGCTTATCGCACTTTACTAATTGGTAGGTAATGTGTATAGTGATTATTTATTTCCAATATGATTAATCCTAAAAAGGTGTTGGCTTTATGAAGTTTTGATAATTGTTATTGCCCATAATCCTACTTGGTTGATGTTTTGTTGTCTTGTTAACTTTGTTCAAATAATTAACATCCAAGTTAGCTGAATGCAAAACTTATTGAAAAATATGTTTCTAATATGTTTTTTTTTAATATAATAGCAATTTTTAAAAAATGTTTTGATATATATAATGTTCATGTTAAATGTATATAATTTTTTACCTATTGAGTTAGAATGACTATCAATAAAAAAATTCCATCAGATTATCTAATTACTTTAGAAATTTGTTACTGTTTCTATATTTCAAATTAGATTATTTAATTCTTTTATGTTTATGTATTCTTTCTTCTTAATACCATTGGTATCTATATTATGTTTATAAAAGATTAAGTGTATGTACAAATGTGTTTATCTTGTTTTTCCTTCTGTTGTGTTCATTGTTAGTATATCACGGATATACTAATGCTAATATTGATCCTTGGTTAGTCAGAACTCAACTGAATATTTTCATTATCATCAAGCATATCAATATATGAATGGAAATTTCTTTTTTATACATTAAAAGATACAGATTTTGACTGAATATCTTTCCATGAGTTTTCTAATATTTTATATTTGAATTAAGATTATTCACTATTGTATATTTTTTAAATTTCTATTGCAGTAAGACATACAAGAGAAATATGTGAAGACATCCTTCCTCATCCTTCCAGACTTAAAGGAAATTTTGGTAACAGTATACCAAAAATGGATCCTCCAAAAAAGAGTTTGGCAAGACATTTTTTTGTTTTCCTTGTTTTTGTTGAATTAAGAAAATATCTTTGATGTTTTTGTTCTTTTTGATAATTTACTATATTTCTTTATATCAAACTGAACTATGGAGGAGTCCTCATTGCATAATGGCTAAAGTGTTGGAATGCAGCCTCAAAGTAAACAAGTTCAAACACAAGTCATACTATAATGTTCACTTTTCATCTAATACCCTTGGCAAAGGTATAAACTTCCTTATCCTCCTAGCTATGAGTTAAATAGTACCACTACTATTCATCTACAAGGATGGTTTTGTCATTAAAATAACCCACAAAGGTTGGTAAGTCATTGAACAAAGAAACCAAACTTAAACTGAACTATCATCCCTGTTTTTATGTGTTATTACTTTATAATTATCTGAGTACCAAATTATCATTTTATGTACAGAAATTATTAATTTGTATTAACTAAAAATAAAGAAACATTTTAGATATTAGAATTTTACTTACAAATTTCAATCAAATGTTGAAAAATGTTAATCAAAAATTTGTTTGCATGAAAATCTTAATTTTTAATCCTATTTTAGCTTTTATTAGAAATATGATACATAATGTATTTATATATTAACTAGCTGTTTATATAACCTGTAGTGCATTGGATTTATTAAGCAAACATTTCAGATTTAGTATGATCTAGCATAACTGATTAGGCAAAGGCATTTAGACATCAGCTCATTTAATGATGAATGTTTTGCTATAAAGAAATTTTTTTTATTTGTTAATCTGTTTCTATAGACAGTTTTAATGGAACACAATCACACTATATCTCTCATTTTACAATAAAAAAAATGTTATTCTAATCTTGGGAATAACACTGGAGGGATACTATAAATTATTATCTCCCTTAGAGAATGGGCATATTCATTAGGTGGCTCTGAAGCATGTCACATAAGGGTTCAGAAACCCATTCTCAACCTCTATTTGCTTCTGTTTGAACTGTAGAGACATTGTGTCTCTAACTCTATCAGGGAACAGTAAAGCTATATGGCTACATTCTGCACACTTTTCAAGTAAACCTTTTTCTATTTTGTATCCCTTCAACATACCACTTATTAATACATGTATAATTCTGTGTTTGTGTCTTCTTTTTTTTTAATACTACTTGTAAGGTTATATGTTCCTGTATGTGAAAATGAGTTTGTCTTTTCTTTCATTTAGTTCAGTGTTGGTATATCATAGATATACTCATGATAATACTGGTCCTTGGGGAGTGGGGACTCAACTATATACTTTCCCTATCACCGAGCACCCAATAATGTCAACCTCAATTTTGACCCTTTTTTATCTTTAATTTCTCACTGCACAAATAAACACAGTATATGTACTTTTTACTTACGGGTTAAAAATACACTTGATGAATTTTTAAAAACAAGAAATGAAATGTAATGTGCGCTTTGTGGTATTTTGAAATAAAATGTATAATATTTTTATTTATTTGATTTATATTTTAAAAATAATTCATTTAAAAATGCTCTTCTTTGCTAAATCTAAACAAGAACAAAGAAATCCATCTGCAACCAATATAGGCTTCCTTTTTTATGTAAATATTCTACACTTTTGAAATTTCAGTTATATGCCATTTAGGTGAGAAAAGTTTTGTCTTTTAAAAGATAATTCTCTGGATAATTAAAGTCAGTTTTTATCTTAAAGCAAGAAAAAAACATTGTGTAGTGGTTTAAATTACATTTCAATTCAACAAATTTCAAACTGCAAAATAAAATGTAATATTACTTTATCATAACAAATATATAATTATCTTAGTACCAAATTATCATTTTATATACAGAAATTATTACTTTATATTAAATAAAAATGAAGAAACATTTAGGTTATTTTACTTACAAATTTCAATTAAATGTTGAAAAATGTTTATTGAAAATTTGTTTGCATGAAAATCTTATTTTTTAATCCTGTCTCAGCTTTTCTAAGAAGTATGTTTATCAATTTTTTTTGTTACAATTTCATTGTAGATTTTATATATGTAAAAAAAATTCAGTAACCCTAAAACTTTTTCCAAAGATTTTTTCTTTCTGTCACCAATTTGGCTTATGCCAAATCAGAAGATAACTAAACACTCACACCTATACACATTCCCATTCTGAATATCTAAATTTTTATTTACTTTAACAATTATTTAATTTTATAGTTATGTGATACAGCAAATTTTGTTAGTATAGAAAGAATGAACAAACAATAATCATTGATTGTATTTGAACTTGGCATAATTTAGGCAAGATTTTACCTTTCTTATAGGAAAAGGTGAGGCTTCCCATCATGACAAAGTCTGTAACATAACTATAATCATAAAATATAATCTAAATTTGCAAACTTCAAAAGACAAAAATTAAATTGTCTTACTAAAATAATAATTTATGTCTAATCAAACATAACTAATTGGCTTTATAAGTAAGTCTTCAAGCTGAAGATATTGAATATTTACATAGCATTATGTCTTACCCAAGATTGGAAATGTTAAATAATTACATAGTGTAATTACTTAGTTAAGTCTGGAAATGTCAAATAATTACATTGTGTTATCACTTTGTTAAGACTAACAATTTGGTTTGACTTCTTTGTTTAATGGCATATCAACCTTCATAGGTTATTTATTGCCAAAACCATACTTTTAGAATAACAGCAGTGATATGATTTAATTCATAGCTGAGGGGGTAAGAGGGAGTTCATACCTTTCCAAGAGTCTTCGTCCAAAAGTGAATGTAATAGTGCAACTGGAGTTTGAACTTGCTTGCTTTGAGGCTGCAGTTCAGCACTTTAGCTATCATGCCATGGATCGTCTCCTAAGAATCTGGAAAGGTCAAATAATTGAATAGCATTATTGTTTAGTTAGGACTAACAATCAAGAAAAAATGTTTAAATCAATAAATTTCTTAAGTTTTACTCTTAAATTAAAAGAAAAATTCTCTATAAAACTGTGGCATTTTTTGAAGAATGATATTAATCTCATAGAAAATATAATTCATAAATCTTTTTTCTTCTTTTTTGTGATGTGAGTTAGAATTTTTTATAGTAACAACTGTTAGTAACTATTTATTGTAAATTTTTAATTGACAACAATTACTGTAACATAGATTTGTTTAGAATGCAACAAAGGAGAGGTTTTTAACATTTTTCTGTTATTCATGCTGTGTTTTCAATCCAAGTCTTGACCTCTTATCCTATATATATAGGTACTTCAACTTGTACTAAAATAACATTATACAAACAGATTACAACATTGTTTAATCTTAAATTTGATTTAACTTAACAAAAAAAATGTTTTAATTGTTTATTTTTTCAGTTATCTCGAGCAGCTGATTTAAATGGATATCGAATGCATGGTAGTGTATTCAGCGATATGGTTAAACGTACCAAGGAATCAAGCAACACAAAAGTTAATAGTTTTGTATTCAAGGAAGAAGAGTGGAATCCTGAAACCTTTCACAATTCTAAAGGCTCATGTAAGATTTTGATTTTTTCTTTTTCTCCTACCCAATTAATGTGTTTAATTATTATTTTGACCTTCCAATAACAAAACTTCTCATCTTGTAACAAAAATTTATCAATCCATATAAACTTTTGATGCTTAATTTTAAATATTCTGAATAGCCAGTTTATGAATTCTATTCAGGTATAAAATTTTGATACACTGGCTAGCTGATCTTTCTTTTTCTCTCTATGTACACTATCAGTCAAAAGTATTTTGCCATCCTAAAAAAATTTATTTCTCATCCGAAAAATGTTATTTTAATGAAACACATTAAGCACCACAATAGTTTTATTTATTATACTAAATATAAGTCTTCCTGAGTCACATTAAATACAAATTAAACAAAAAACCCCACAAAAGTGTCTTAAACTTTTGATTCATCAAAATGACCCCTTCACAAATTCTCAGCATTCTTTCCACCAAAGACTGGAGATAAACTGAAAATAGTTCTGCTCAGCTTTCCTGCCAGAGTTTCCAGATGAGTTGCACTTGTGGATTGTTTATCTCTGACTTTACAGTCGAGTTCATCCCACACTAGTTCAATGGGATTTAAGTCAGCCTATTACGTCGGCCAATATATCAGTTGAAGGATGTGCTGTTCCTCTTTGCTTTTAATGTACCTCTGGCAGAGTTTACTAGTATGTTTTGGGGCATTATCTTGCATGAGTACAAATCCTTGAGCCACAAGCTGCATTCCAGATGGGATTACGTGATGCTCCAGTATGCTGTAATAGCCAATCTAAATCAATTTGCTAATTACCAGGTGCAAATCCCTGACTTTGCAATTGACAAAAGTCCCCAACACCCTAACAGAGCCTATTTCATGCTTTACGTATGATGTGAGACAGGAAGTTGCGCCTCTTTCACCAACTCACAAATAGACCCTTCTATTTGACTCAAAGATTTCAAAATCTGATTTGTCCATCCAAAGGACTTTATTCCACGGCTCTATTATCCAGTCTTTGAGTGCCTTAGACCACTGAAGCCTTTTGACATTGTTTTGCTTCTTCAACAGTGGTTTCTTGACAGCAATTCTGCCATATTGTCCAGCTTCACAGAGTTTTTCTTTTTAACAAAATTGGTTCAGTTGTGCTGTGATGTTTGAAGCTGTCAGCATTCTGTCACACAAACCAGTAACTGATGAAATTGTCCTCTGGGTAGGTAAAACAGGTAGTATCTAACAAGCAGTAATTTAACACAATATAGTCTAATATAGTATAATCTAACCTTTGGAAAACATTTTATTAATGTTCATTACTAAAGAAGAAATATGCCTCTAAATCAATTTTTGAAAACAGATCTGGTTATACTAAGGTCAAAGTAAATGAGTATAGGACTTTACACTCCTATAAATTATTTTGGGTGGTATGCCACTTGTTCCCACAAAGATGGCAGATGCTCAATATTCAATCTCGGCAAACCATTGGCCAGGAGGACCACGTGATATGCTTAAAACTACGTCGGCGCACGTAAATTCAAGTCCTGCGTCTTTGAGCCACCTACAAGACAGTATTTTCTATAAATACGTCGTCTTCAAGCACCCTTTTTCTCTTTGACCAAATTTCTCCGCAGCAGCAACACCATGAATGGGTCTCGCAGACATTCATATACAAGGACTATGAGACGCTTTCCCGTCTCTGAGAAACTACCTGTTTCTAACCATAGAAAAAGGACATTTTAAACTTGCAATTCTTTTTGTAGCTTAGTTGTGTTACACACACACACACACACACACACACACGCACACACGAGCTCTCACACACACACACACGAGCTCACACATATACACACACTATTATTTTGTTAGTAGAGTTAGTAATATTTTTTATGTATCAATGTAAGATTTAATTGTTGTAGAATATAAATTTGTTTTTGTTCGTCGCCTTGTTTTAAATGTTCATTTTGTCCGCGCCGTTTTTTTACTCATTTGTTGCATATGCTTTATTCATTCACTATCTTTATCCATGGGCCTGTATTATACCCTATTCAAAACCTATCTTCAACATTAAACGTGTGGGAAATATTAAACCTTATTCAATATACATAAACTCAACGTAAAATAGTCAGGGACCATAAATAAATATATAAATACCAAACACAGGTCCATTCTCCTACATGAGGAAGACTTGTATTTCATATAATAAATTAAAACATTGTAGTGCTTAACTTGTTTCATTAGAAATAACACTTTTAGGATGTAAAATATGAATTTTTGAGAGTAGCCAAATACTTTTGACTGGTAGTGTATATGCATGCATGTGTATTGACAAATAGATAGATATTTACTAATATTGATATTAGTAATATTACTATTAGGCAAGGGTTAACAGTTATTAAATGTTATTAACAACCTGAGTTCTAATTCTGAATGAAGTTATTTACATTTAACATAGCACTAATGCCCTTGAGAAAGACATGAATCCATCAGCTGTAGGTAAATAGTAAGGCAGACTGTGTTCTTTAATCTTGGTTAGGCAACCAGTTTAGGAAAAGGAAAATTCTGAATTCAAAACCAGCACTGTCCCACTTAAAAATTGACCTTGTGTTACATCCTGCTCATGTTGAAAGATTTGGGGAAAATACAAGTATAACTATTTTCTAAATTTGTATGAGCCTACACAGTGTGGAGAAGAGAGATTATATTATGCTACGAAAATCAGCATTAAAAATCTTTGACTTATATGTACACTGAGAAAATGATATAGAATTAAACAAATAAAAATATATTTCTGAAGATAATGTACATTTCTTATTCTAGATTTTCCAGAAATTTTTTAAGCACTGTTCAAGTGAAAAAAAAAAAAATATATATATGAAAATCTTGTAGTATGTACAGAATCTAAATATTGGTTTAAAAGTGCATAGTGTTAAGAATGTTCTAAAACCATAAAAACAAATTAAAATTCTTAAAAAGGAGACCCTTTATTTTGGTCACTTCTCTTCAGAGAATTGTCAGTCACAATCAATTTTGTACTAGAGGAAGTAAGCATGGGACGGTAGCCAAAGGAATATCCAGGAGGAGTGAAGAAAAACATACTGAAAAAAAAAATTTTTTAAATTACTGTAAACCAGCAGGGTTTTCTACTGATGGTCTTTGAAGATTATAAGAAAGAAATGGAGTATAGAATTGCTTTTGAATGCACAATTCCAATTTGTATTTTTTTATAAATAATGCTTCCAGAATGGATGGCTGCAGTTCATTTGTTGTGTCTTCAAGATAGTAAACATAGTGAGACTGTATACGCATGCACTGGTCTGATTGGTGAATAGATGGCAGCCAATAGCAGTAGTTGAATTATAACTGCTCTGCATTGCAGTGTAGTTGGAAGTATGTGTCCAGATACTTGATGGAATATGCCGGTTTATTGTAATCTCTAAACATTGACTAGTGCGGCCTATATAGCAAACATTGCATTTGCATGTAAACTGGTAAATGAGAGAACTTTTTTGGCGAGTGGTCACACTTTCTTTGATATTAGATGGAAATAACATTAGATTTAAGAACGAATCTCAATTTAATCAAATTGAAATAACAGTTGATGGATCTTTTAATTTGTTCTATTAGTTGCATGGAGGCATTGCTGATCCATGGTAATCTTAGATATACCAGGCACCTCCCTGGTCCAAAGTTTGGTTTGGTGGAGAATTGTAGGCATTTATATTTAATGGTGATGGTGATTACATCCTCAAGGTATCCATTTTTCAACAAAGTCTTCTTTATAAATTCAGGTTCATCAGCAAGTTTTGGTTTGGAACAGATCATTAAGGCATGGTGGACAAAGGATTTTATTTAAATTGATTTTGCATCATGAAGGGCAAAATGAATTCCACAGTGTGTACATTCCAGTAAACGTAGGTTTATCATAGATTGACGTCTGCTAGCCAAAATTGTTGTGCTCAACTAAGACGTTGAGAAAAGAGAGTCTGTTGTTATGCTCAAATTCACAGGTGAATGTCAATACAGGATGTAGTTGGTTGATAGTATTGAGAAAGCATCTACTGTGTTGGGCAGAGCCAACCATTGATAGAATGGGTCTTAATGGAGAATCAAGTTTATGTATTTTGGGGAGCCAATACAAATGTGGTCTTTGTGATCCACCTGGGCATATTTTTTCATGAATCTTTTTTGGTATTAGATGGCTTTTATAATATTCTAGTAATTTGCAATTGTATTCATTGTTCTTCTGTGGTAGTTTTGTTGAATTCATCAACACTACCTAGGATTTTAAATTTGGTAGTAACCTTAAGTATGTCCGCCATTTTATTGTTGTAATCTTTGTCAAGTATTACAACTCCAGCTCCTTCATCCAGTTTAGATATGATGATGCTGTTATCATTGCATACAGACTTCTAAGCATTTAGATGTTCGCCATGTATATAGAAGTCGGATTTATCTATAGTCAATCCACAGTACATTTGAGCAAGGTTGACAAGTCAGACCTTGAAGGCCATAAGTACATCAATGGATGTTGGTTTGTGTTTAAGCAATTGGATATGTAATAGTTCAAACTTTCATAATATATATATATATATATATATATATATATATATATATATATATATATATATATATAATGAAAATATAAATGCAAATCAGACAAGTTTGCAGAGCAGGTATACAAACCCAGTTAAATATCAAATTATGAATGCTAAGTCTCTTTAAATTTTATGTGATGTGCACAGTCATCAGATAGAAAAGGGAGAAAAGTAGCCTATAAATGTTGATATACAGTGGTGTAAAGTTATGTGTTAAGATGCAAGTGCATGTACCACTCACACATAAAAAAGAACATGCATGAATATATATATATATATATATATATATATATATATATATATATATAAAACCTGAAATAAATTATCTCTCCTCCTCCTCAGATCAGTTTCATAACCATAAGTTTCATGTATTTGGATGTTTATTGATGCTTGATCTGAAGATTGTGTTTTTTCCCCAATTGAATGAAACTTTTAGTTATGAAGCTGATATGCTGAAGTGAAAAAACAATTTATTTTAGGTTTTTTACTGCTCTACAGGCCAGTATTTTAGCACTTTCTTGATTAAAAAAAATGTTTTTATAATGATTTGTTCATTCACCATATATATATATATATATCAGGAGAAAGAGTAATATGTATTAATTAAGTTCTTAATTGAGGATGGTCTTTATCAAATTTCTATCAAACTTTTAATCTTCAACTGATACATCTGAGTTAACTCAATCATTATCTTTACCAGTGATAATCTTACTTCATATGTGTCCTACATTTCAACTTATATCCATATAAAATATACTATTCTGACGCTTGGTTCACTTGATCTTGATCTTGTATTTAGATGAGGTACTTAAGATTATCATTTTGATATAATTTGATGTAATAAATGTTATTTTATTTTCAGTTTCTCCTCAAGAAGAGATAAATTTTTCAAATATAGAAGAAAGATTTGGAACTGACTTTAATTCCAAAGCTAAGTTAATTAAGAGGACAGAAATGGATGCCTATTCTTCAAGAAAAAAGAGTCAGGTGAATTTCTTTGTATTGACACAATTATTCATTCTAATCTTTTTTTATTATGTAGTCATTTTTAAATATAGTCACAGCTGTTTACTATGAGGATTACATCTGATTGCTTTTATATCCTCTTTAGACATAGATGATATAACAAAATGTATAGCAAGAAGTTCTAGTAATAAATTGTTGGCTATTTGATAAATACTACTTCCACTGCTACTGGAATATCACTTATTGCTTGAGATGTGACAGTTATCAAAATAGGAAATGGACATGGCAACCAAAGTTCAAATCCTGATCAAGACTGTTTGCATTTCACATAGCATTAATACACTTGGGAAAAGTATGCATCCAACTATTTTCCCTCCGGCTATGGATAAATAATAAAGTAGACGGAGGTCTTTAACCTTAGTATGACAACCAGTCTAGGAGAAGAAGAACTTTGAATTCTAACCTGTTAAAAAAATTGACATTGTATTGCATCCTGCTCATGGTGGAGGGCTTGGGTAAATACATACTGCCTATTCTTTTCTACTGAGGATCAGAGTGTATTAAAAGTTACCTGTTGAATATTAGTATTGCTTGATTTGGTGGATCAAGTCAGTTGTAAGTAACTTAAACAGGTTTTATGGTTTAAGTATGGTTCAGTCAAATGCAAATACATTTATAACAGTGGGGAGCAGTTAATATCAAGAACAGTTTCTTACAACCTTCACTACAAGTATAGCAATCATCTACTAAAGAACTAAAGGATGTATATATAATACAAACCTTGTAATAGAATTATAATCTTAAGGATTGATGAAATCAGTGTTGATATTCATTCCCCAGGGGTCCCCAGAATATTTTAGCTTAAAATTGATGGTCTAATTCATTCAGAAAGCAAATACAACAAGCATCTGTAGCGGTGCCCCTCTCCCCAGCACAGAGCAGGACTGGGGTTTGGGGGAGGAAAATTACTCAGAAAAGATTCATTCTATCTACAGATTCCTTGGCAAATGGACAAATCTTGATGAAACTTTGCATGTGAACTTCCTTGACCCTAGAGACTGTTTTACAGCTATCTGTGAGAGGGGGAGGAAAAAGTGGAGTTTCTGTCTCCCTCCTCACACACACACTCCTGCTTCTAGAGGTACCCAGAATATTTTAGCTTAACATGATCAGGAAGGTTTAAAAGGAAATCGTCATCTGCAGCAATACCACTCATATTTGAGAGTGAGAGGAGACTGGAACTTTTTGGAAGAAAATTAATAAGACAAAAATTATTTGTACAGAAAGCAAATAGAATAGATTTTTGTTAAACAAAATGTGCTTTAGTATATTGTTCTATCCTGGGCAACATGAGGTTCTTCTACTAGTACTATCAAAAATAAGAGTTGCAAGATATATACATATTAGTGTATTAAGTAAAGAGAACTAAGAATTAAAAGTTCAATTTTTTTGCTGTCTTGCCGAGGATACTTTGGAAGGTTTAGGAGAAAAGATATTACCAGTTTATCACAGACTTTTATGAGAGCCAACAATTTGCATTGTAGATCAGATAATAAAACATTTTGATCTTTTTCAAATTACTTTGCAACTAAAATGAACATATTGATAATCTAGAAGTTATATCTATATGTATCTACTTGTTTTTGTACATCACCCATCTAGCCTTGTTGGCTGGGGCTGTAGAAAACACAGACTGCATCTCTGCAAAGGGTTAAGACCCCACCCCTAACAAATATCCTGGATATGATATTAGACAATATGATGGCGAGACTCCAGCCTTGGAAATTTGAGGAATGTGAAGTACTTCTTCATTACCATTGCTCCCAGATCCACTCTGACTCAGATTGGTAGCACCTGATAGGGTCTTATTTATGGGTTAAATAAAATAAACTGTGCAAACAAATGACTGATGTTGAATTGTGACTATTATATAACAATACTTGAAACTTTTTAACTGTATGCAAAAAAAAGCACAGACTCATTTAAGAATGTTATCTAAAAGATGTGTTTACACAGCATATGTATAAACAGGATTTGACATTAAATAACCTACAATGGTTGATATGCAATCAAAGCCAAGCAAACCATTCATCCATCAACACATTTTGTACATTAATGCATATTTACAAGCTTAAAGATAATGTTTACATTTTCCATTTTTTACTTATTCCATAATATATTATATTCTCCTATCTGACTTATGATAGTCCGTCTTGTAATATTTGCTATTTTTAAATAAGTAATGGTTATTCTTTCCTTGTTTGTATCTTTTTTCATGTTACGTGTTCTTTTAATTGGGTTGGTTCATTTTCTTTTTTACATTGTTGTTTATGTTTCATCTGAAGAATTTGTTCTTGTGTCTGCATTTTGAAATGAGTTTGTTCCTTTTGTTTTTTGTATTCAATTATACAAAGTTTTTCTTCCGTGTGTAAGTTACACCTTTTTTTTGTGTGTATGGTGTTTTCTTCCTTTTATTACACTACAGTGTATAATGGAATTTTCTTTTCTTTCATTTTTTTTGGCCAAACCTATGTTTCTTTTTAAATTTTTCATTTTTTTATGATGTGAGGTGGTTACAGAATCCTGTGTTCTATTTGTATTCTGTAGTACCAATATATTTTTTCCTGTTTTTAGTTGTTCTCCCATTGTAACATTTGCTTGAAATATGACATTTATTTTTCTTTAATTTCCCTTGAATGGACTGTTGGTTTTTTTCTCTGAAGTTACATGTTTTGTCAGAGTGTTTTAGTTTGTTTTTTTATCTTATTGCTTTATTTTTTAAAATCTTTTATTTGATTTTTTTGTTTTAGTGTTTGTACAATTGCAACTAATCATTGGTTTTTCTGTTGAATAATTTATTTAGTTTGTTTGAATTTGGAAAATATTTAGTTATCAGTTTTAAGAATGTTTTTCCTATGTTTGTTTGTGCATTTTAGTTATATGATGAGTTGAACAATATTTTCTTTCTTTTTATCTTGCTTTTCTATTTTGTTTTGAACCCACAGTTTTTTAATACAATTACATGCATCTTTTATCATTTTTTTTATCTATCTTCATTCAAGAATTATCAGTTAATCTTCTGCTTATTATTTATCTAATAGTTTATATATATATATATATATTGAAGTAAATATTAGAAAAGAATCCAACTGTATGGAGAAAAATTGAAAAACAAAGTAATCAAAAGTGAAGAATTTATTGTGATGGAAAGTCAACGTTAAACATTTCAGTTTTAATAAACCTTCATCAGAACTTTAGAATGGTGATACCAAGTGTTGATAGAACAATGATGGATGTGTAATAAAATACAAAAAACAGGGAAAGAGAGTATATATGAAGAAAAATCATATAATCATTCAATCATTTACTCAGCGTTCTTTTTCGAAAAACTATCACATGATTGTATTAAGCAATGATGTTAAACAAATGGAACCACTAAGAGATACAACAGATTAAAAAGAAGAAAAGAAAAGAAGAAAGGAAGAATATGAAGAAAAAAAGAGAGAGAAAAAGAGAAGAAGAAGAAAAGAAAAAGAAGAAACAAGAGAAAAGAGAGGAGAGAAAAAGAGGGAAAAGAAGAAAAAGAATAGAGCAAAAGAAAAGAAACAAATGAAAAGGAAGTAGACAAATTAACATACCACATGTAAATAATTAAATAGGATTAAATCACATAAATATTGATCGTCAACACTTGGTATCACCATTCTAAAGTCCTGATTCATTAAAACCAAAACAGTTAAAGTTGACTTTCCTTCATAATAAATTCTTCACTTTTGATTACTTTGTTTTTTATTATTTTTTTCTCTGTCTCTCATTATATATATGTAGATAAATTTAAAAATATATGTACTGTTATGGAGAGAAAAAAGAGAGTGTGAGAGAGGGAAGATGACAAAGGAAGATTGGGCAAAGCAATGAACGCAGGTAGTAATTGGGGAACCTACAAGCTAAAAATAGGGTATCAAAGAAAAAAAAAATCTGAAGGGAGCGGAAATAAAACTCAAACCAAAAAGGGGAAGAGAAAATAATTCAGTTCCTGAGTGGACACAGTGCTATGAGGATTGCTGAAAAGTCCACAGGCAATTTTATTCTTCAGGTTGGGCAGAAATAATCCAGCCAGCTCTCATTACTGAATAAAAGCCATAATTGATAAGTTAAAAGGCTTGAGAATAGAAGAGCAGTAATATTCCCAATGAAAAGGGATGAAAAACGACCCTGAATATGAAGACTTCCCTGATAACGAAAAAAAAAGAAAAGACAGCCAGCTAACTCCAAATAAAGTTTGTGCATTTAACTCTCTTTCACATGAACTGTTATATTTGACTGAGAATTTACATGCACCATTCTACATATAAAAAGAACATTTTCAATTGACAGGACATTCCACCCTTCATATAGTCATTAATGTTTGTTACTTTATTTACTTGTCTCAGTAATTAAATGCTCCATTTTCTATTTTAACCCAAGGTCTTGTTCATCTTCTTGCACCTTCAAAGTGTGGGGTTTAGCTGAATATATATCTTCTTTATTCTTTTTTTTAATGTATGTATGATGGGATCTTTGGGGAATACACTAAATGTTTAGAAAACTTACTCTTTGGTGTTCCAGAAGGGTCGTTATCCTTCAAGCACCTAGAAAATTTTCTTAACTCATCACAATACATACACATATACATTTAAAATAATATATATATATATATATATATGTATAAATCACTATATGCAAATACATTTATATATATATATATTATATATATATATACACATACACATTTGTATATATATGTATGTATATTCATATATCTTTCTGGTCGCCCTCAACTATGGTTGCCAACTTTATATATATATATATAATTATTTATATTTATGTCTGTGTGTTTATGTATACTTACATTCATATATACATATATGTGAGTATGCACATTTATATATACATATATATGTGCATATGTACATTCACATATACATATATATGTGTGTATGTACATTAATATATTCATATATATGTGTGTATGTGCATCAATATATTCATATATATGTGTGTATGTGCATCAATATATACATATATGTGTATGTATGTACATTTGTACGTATATATATCTATATATGCATGTACATTGATATATATATACATCTACATATACATGTAGGTACAAATCTCTCTCTATATATATATATATAAAGATTACAATCCATTTTTTACTTCCATATATATATATATATATATTTAATATACATGCACACGCACACATATATATATATATATATATACACATATGTATATACATTTTATAAACATATATATATAAATTTATATGTATATATATATATATAGTCATCCACAGACAGACTGTTTCATTGTATCACAACTCTTCAGTGTAGCTAGACATGTAAGATGCTTGAAGCTAGGATCAAAACCCACCTGACTTTATGTCAGACTTAGTATCAGACTGCCTGGTCAACAAGTGTACCACGTTGGCTAAGGAATTATATGGTATTATGTAGCAGCAGCAGCATTCATTTGTTTACATTTTATACCTTTTATACCAGATACCAGAGTGCTCAATTCATTACATTATTTTTTTATAAATATATATACATTTTAGTATATATATATATATATATACATGTTTTTGAATAACCATGAGTATAAAAACTAATAAGTGATTATTATTAGTTTTACTTTAAGTTTCTTATAGCAACATGCATGAAATATTGTCACAATCATCGGAGAAGTTCCTCTTATAACACTGTATAGATTCAAATAAATTTGAAATTTTTGTTTCTAAATGAGCTAAAGAAATTTAAAGAAAGCCTTTATCTTGGCCTGGGAAAATAGATGTTGGCATTTCTAAAATGATAAAAGCAACCTCAAAGAAATCAAAAGAATGAGTTTAGGATTTTGTCACGTGGTCTCCCACTGAGAGAAAAGAAATAAGGTATTTCTACTGACTGCCTAAAAGAGAATTCCTCATGGCCTGTCGGAGAAAGTAAAGAATGTGGGTCAGAGTGAAAGCCAACAGATGTTTGCACTCTGTGACCGGTTCAAAGAGATAGTAGTCCTAAAGAATTGACTGACAGGGGAAGGAAGAAGATAGAAGTGAGATGATTGGCTAGAACCCTAAAACGGAAGTGGCACCTTCTTTCTGTCAGCGGAAATAGGGTAAAAGAAAATCAGTTTTGGAACAGAGGTCGTCGTGAACAGATGGGGGTGAATATCGTGCCAAACTCCGGGTAAAGAAAGCGGAAAGAATCTTGGACAAGAAGAGGAACCTATGCCTTCAAGCCAGAGCCTTATGAATATATAAAATTCCATCAGCCCATAAAAGAGAAAATGCTCTCCGAAGGAACCTGTCGAAAAGATAAGTAAACATTAAGACTGTTTCTCCCTACACCCAATTGTATACTCTCTCTCTCCCTCAATGTAAAGAAGATTAAAGAAAAGAAAAAAGGAAAAAAGATATTTACAGTTATGTGTTATCCGCTGATAATATAGCCAACACGTTGAATATGTGCGTCCGTGTGTGTATTAAAAAGATTGTTATATTCTAATGTTCCCACGTGTTGAAGTTTGTTCATTTGTGTCGTCTATTATCAAATTGTCTGTTTCATGTTTGTTTTCAGCTTCTTTCGCCTTAAAATATTCTCGCCTAAATTGTCCTATTCTTTTCTCTAAAAATATTATACGGGAAACCAGAGTTGTCAACTACTATAGTTAATATAATTATATCAAAACCTAGAGGTCCATACCTTCCATAAATCTAGGGGTAGGAAGAGCTAGTGGCCTGATGGGTGTGTGAGTAATGTGAAATTTGGAAACTCCTTGCCAGCAGCGGTCAGTATAGCTCTAAATTAACCCCACATAATATGCCAGTTTCTATATGCCCGAGAAAGGACTCTGAACAAGGACTTATTCTACGAGGGATCAAGTGCCAGACCGCCCCGTCTTCACATGTGCGAAAAATAAACTCCCCGTTTGGTGATAACAATATTCAAATGCACCAGTTCCCATACGCTTTTAAATGGTTGCTCATCCGGGGATCTTTTTGTTTTAATTTGCCGTCACAATTTCTATTAGATGCTCAAATTTACTTGTCAGATTAAAGCTGCCTTTGAAAAAGACACTTAATGCAAATTTTTTATACTTAATGAAACCAGCAATTACCTAAAAAATATTTTATTATCCACTCTTTCAAAGTCAAAACTAATAGATACAATGAAATTAAAGAATGTGTGGGAAAAATGTGTCCTTGTTTCAGAGAAAATATTTTTTTATATCATTTACCTGTGTTTGCCAATGGTCTGGGAGACATGGGTTCAATCCCAGGTCGCATCATACCAAAGACTTTAAAAATGGTACTTGATACCTCCTTGCTTAACATTCAGCGATATAAGGTACGTATCAAGAGTAAAGTGGAGCAATCCTGGGAAAGGAGTAGTACCTTCCCTACAATAGCTATTGAAAAAGGAGCCTTCTGGTCGCCCTCGACTACAGTCATTAACAACTTTACCTGTGATTATAATATAAGTGTAAAAATGCAAGAATTATATTTGTCTTAATTTTAAATAGTTCTACATTAGATAAATATCATCTCTATTATTATCATTTCGTGCCATCAACACGGATCTCCCTGACCCTCTCCTGCCACCCCTCTCTATCATCCATCACTTCCGGTAGGTCTTCACGGCTACATCTTGTATTGCCTCTTTGATTAAAGTGCATGTATTTCATTTTCTTTTTGTGTGGAGATGTTTCCTCTTTGATTAAAGCACATGTATTCCATTTCAAAAATATAAATGTTCAAAAGAGAAAGAAAACAGTCTCATCTCAGTTTCTTGGGTTTCAGTATTATAAAAAGACAAGCTATATATTATGTTGATCAAAAAATTTCTTTTTTGTTATCAGATGGTATATTCCATTCATTCCATTTAAAATGTTTGCTTTTGTTTATATCATAATAGCTGTTATATCAACATGCATGTTTTTGTGTGAGTGTTTGAAAATTGTTGTATTTTTATTTATTGGCTCTAATGTGGAAGAAAATAAGCAACATGTTACAATTACTCCAAAGGTAAATGTGATAAATTTAACACAAGATTTCAGTCAGATATTAACTCCTAAAAGAAAGTTCTGCCTTCTTTTTATTGACAAATAACAATGGTGGAACAGATACTTCCTTATTTCCTTACACAATGGTGGCATTGGTACTTCTACTTTTTTAAAACTCAAGAACCAAATTATAACACAACATTTTGAAGAGATTAAGTATTTGTTTTATTTTAAGAAAGGTAAAACTGTGACTCAAATGCAAAAATGATTAATAAAGAAGTTACTGTGAATAGTCAAAATTTTGTGTTGTAGTTCTTTTGCTGAACAGTATTTCATTTCTCAGCTTAAATGTAATGAAAATGTTTTGTTTTTAAAATAAAATGAAGAAAAATAGATACTTTACAACTTAGAACACAAGAGTTCATAGAGAAAATTAAATGAATTACTATTAACTGTGCCACAGATGAGCCTTCGTCTGAGTAAAGTGATGATGTGTATATGATGGGACTGGAAGGGAGGGTTTTTTTTTTGAGAGCTAAATGATGAATATAAACAAGTTCTTCTTTCAATCAAATTATTTGAAGGCATCAATCAATTAAAGGCATTTATATTCAGATCACTGAAAAAGCATAACATTTCATTTAATGCTTGACTGTGTTTTTGTTTGTTTGTTTATTTTTGATCAGACAAAAATTATAACAGCTTGGTCCAGAAGTTTTCATTTATCAATCATATTCAGCAGATATTGAACCTTTGGATTACCATCTATTTTAGTCTTTACAGAATTTTCTTAATGAACAAATTTTATTTCCCTGGAAGATTGCAAAGGGTAACAAGAGTAGTCTCTTATCAAGAAAGATATAAAGTTCTGGAGGGATTTCATCATGAAATTGCATAAAAAATGGCTGAAGAGGGTAGAACAAAATAGTAAATAAGTTGTTCAATAATGTTAATGTGAAAATTAAAAAAAAAGTTTTTACTTAATAAACTGAGCAAATCTTTTTGGCAAGTCAGTATGCCTGTAAGCACAAGCATACACTAAAAATGTATTCTATTTATATGTGCTAAATCATAGTAGAGGAAAACTTTTGTATTGTCTGAGAAAATTACAATTAAAATAAAGATATCTTTGTGTATGATTTTCTGTTCTTTTCTTCACAGGGTAATGATCTTTATAATGCTCAGAACAATGCAATATACTATGATTTTGATCAAATTGTACCAAGCCACAATGGTAATAACCACTTCTTATGTCATCATGGAAACTCTTACAAATAATCACACCTTTCTTCATATATACAGTAACACCCATAAAAATATCAAATAACAATGTTTTATAAAAAGTAAATTTTCTTCTATTTTTGAATTTAAAGAAATTTTGATGCACTTTTTTATTATGATATTCTTTTAATTATAAATTTCAAATTGAAGAAAACAACTATAGTCTTATGCAAAGACAATATGTAATTAGTAAAAAGTTATATAAACAAACCTTGCCTTTGATCTTTAATAAAGCTTGTAAAAAAAAAGCCCAGATAGAATATAATTTACCAATAATTCTATATATTTTTCTATAAGGTCAGGAAAATAAGTTATGAGAAATTGTAAAAAGTGCTATTTCATTTCATGCAGCCATAAATCATTGATACAGTTTTTTGGAGTGCTTATTTATCATCTATAATAATAAACTATAAAAACATTTTACTCTCATAATCAAAAACGAAATTATAGTTTTGAAAAAGAGTTATTTAACTCACTGAAAAATTTTATATTTGACATTTCAGATATTATGTGCAGTCCAAATAATGAAAGTGGTATCACAGTACCATCCTTTTCTAACAGTTTTGTTTATAAACAGCCAATTAGTTCTTGTCAGTCTCCTTCCGACCTATCTCCGAAAGAATTTGAAAATGACTTTCCTGAAAGTGGAAATAGATATGTGTCTTTTCCAGAATTTGAAAATAAGTTTCCTTTATCACCATATGAAGCATTTTCCAATTTCAATTTCGGTTTGAAGAAAAAGAATGACATAAAAAATCTTGGAAAATCAGATTTTGAGCATGAGCACTATGCAAAAATCCAAAAATACTCTCAACTAAATTTCAACTTCCATTGGAAGGATCCTGAAAAAACATTTGATTATAGGGAACATTCTAATCAAACCGAAAGTCTTTCTGATTCTTCTGATTCTCAACCAAGTTTGACTTTCAATTTTGATTCATCTAGTGAAAACGTTGATAATAATCTTCATGAAATAAACAAAATTATCACATCCCCAAATACTGAACTAAATAAAACCCTTATGAAAGACATAGCTATTAATGTCCCTTCAAAAATGTCTTCAAATAAAATTGATAGTCTTGAGAAGTTTGTTAACTCAACTAAATTGAAAGACACAGAAATTCAATATAATCTTGTTTCTAATGATGAA
Source organism: Sepioteuthis lessoniana (assembly GCA_963585895.1). Taxonomy (NCBI): domain Eukaryota; kingdom Metazoa; phylum Mollusca; class Cephalopoda; order Myopsida; family Loliginidae; genus Sepioteuthis; species Sepioteuthis lessoniana. The sequence goes on from OY757909.1 coordinate 88,798,027, forward strand.
GAGTATAACTTATCAGATTGTCAGTTAATTTCTTCTTCTTCAGAAAGCCTTAAATATGAACATAAAGAAATTCACACTGACAAAAAGACATTGTCATCAAAAAGAAAAACAGAGCCAGTGAAGTGTAAACCATTTGAAGATGGTGTTACTCATGAAAACTACAATTTATGTTACTATTCCCCCAAATTGTATCCTGGAGAGAATAAAGAATCAGAAAACATAGAAACTAATGCAGAAACTGACTTTTCTGATGACCAGCAGTTAACATTGTCTGAGGAATCAATACATCTAGAAAAAGAAGTTTACAATTCTTTGAATCTTGAGAGAGAAATATTGATAAACAGAAATATTCAGTTAAGAAATGAAATATCTAACCAGATGAGGAAACAAAACAATGAAAATGACTGGAATTCTATAAAAGAAAGTCATATGATTACTTATTCACAACAAAAAATTGACTCGAGTCAATTTGTTGATGCAGAGCAAGATGACCTAATCCAGTTTCCTGAAAATGAGATTCTGGAAATAACTTTGAGTCCCTATGAGAAATCTACATCTCATCATGATGATGATGAATCTAAAAAAACAGATAATTCTTTCTCTCAATCCTTTGGTCTTCTACCTCAACTAGAAGACCAATTTAATGAATCAAAAAGACTAAGAGTTCAAGACAAAGATGATAGGCAGTTGTATGATAAACCAGACTTAATCTTGGATCAAATTCAAAAAGAAAAGAAAAGTACTTTATTTGAAGATGACATTTCACAGAACCAGAAACAACTAGAGACTTTTAATCGAAAATGCCCACTGCTGAGAACTGAAAATAATAATTCTGTAGATTTGCTAACACCAAACTCTTACTGTTCTCATTCTTCATCAGCAAAGCTAAAAATGACCTTGCATGATTTTTCACCTCCCTTGGAAAAGCTATTGAAATCTTCTTTGTTAATCCAACCATCTTTCGAGATCCAAAGCCAAAGTCCTAGTGTGACTACAACTAACAGTTATGCATCAAAACTTTCAAAGAATCAACCTGAAATATTGTCAAATTTTATCTGCCCTGTTAATAATCTAAAGGTAAACAAAAAATCTATTTCAGAGACCCCCCCCTCACTAAATTCATATGCACTTTATTAACTCATAATGTTATAAAATACATTGTTGTCTATTATTATTATTATTATTTACTTCTTAAGAGTTTTTCACATCAGCATCAGCTGATGGTCTTTCACCAGAGTTTGAGTGACAGCAAGTCTCCAGGACTCCTCTCAGTATTCTGGCTGATCTTGATAATGACATAGTTTGGATGGTTTTCACTCATCCTCTTATTTCCAAGTCCTCCTGTTCCTTTAATAATCCTTTGGTGACTATACCAAGAGCACCAATTACAATTGGTATAAACATCACTTTCATGTTCCACAGCTTTTCAATTCCCTTGCAAGGTTGAGGTATTTATCCTTCTTTTTACTTTCTTTCAATTTTACTCTGTGGTCATCTGGGATAGCAAAGTCCATAATTTTGCTAGTTCTCTTTTTTTATTATAAGGTCTGGCCGAGATTAAATGATCCGTTTGTATGTCAAAATCCAAAAGGAGTTAATGTGCCTCATTCTCCGGGACAGATGTTGGGTTGTGCATATACCATTTGTTCATATGGTCAAATTTAAGTTTCTTGTACAATTTCCAGTGGATCGCTTTACCCACCCAGTCATGTCTAGTTTTATACTCTTTCTGTGCTAATTTGCTGCATTCGCTTATTATGTGATTGATCATTTCATCTCTATCACCACATATTCTACATTTGCTGTTTTGTTGCATCTTATATATTCTTGTTTTGATATAATTGGTTCTTATAGCATTGTTTTATGCTGCTATTAAGAGAGATTCAGTTTCTCTTTTAAGATTTCCCTTTCTTATCCACGTTCTTGTTTTCTCATGCGAGATGTTGCTTATTAGTCGCTTAAAACATTCATAATGTTGTTTTACTTTCCGTTTTTATTTTCTGGTTATTGTCATTCTGTTGGTTCTCATGTTGTCAATATTCCTTCTGGTGGCTATAATCAGCTTTCTCCATGCTTTTCTATGTAGTTTTCAAGTTGTTGTATTGATGTGTCAACACTGTCTTCAATGCTGGCAAGTCATCTTCCTCCTTCTTTTCTTAACACATATTCTGTCAGCATTGTCTCTGTGATGTAATGCCTTATGCATAGTCATACATTTTGAGGCAGTTTATCATCCAGCTTTGTGGGACCTTATCATATGCTTTTTTGTAGTCAACCCAGGCCATAGCTAGATTTTTCTGTCTCGTCTTACTCTCATTGAAGATATGTTGATCAATGTAGAGTAACTCTCATAGGCCTCTGGATCCTTTGCGGTATCCTTTCTATTCCTCTGGGAACACAGCTTGTTAACAAATAATAACTCTCTTACCTTATTTGTGCTGTGAGTATTTTCCACATCATAGGTAGGCACGTTATAGGTCTATAGTTGTTTAGGGTGGTTCCTTTGAGGGGATCTTTTTGGATCAATGTAGGCTTTCCTTTGGTCATCCATTCGGGTACATGTGCTTCTGGTAAGCATATATTCATTCCAATAGCTAGCCTGTGATGAATGGTGATAAATTTCTTGAACCAGAATCTATATATTCCATCATGGCCTGTTGTTTTCCAATTAGATTTTTTTTAGTGTTGTTCTAAATAAATCTATGTGTATTGCTGCTTTCAGTCCTCCTTCAAGTCCTTCTAACCCTTTTGCTATGTTGTTCATCCATTCAGCTTTTTTGTTATATTCTCTTGGTTGCCATATTTTACTCCAAAATTGTTAAGCTTCTCTTGCATCTGGTTGTTGGTATGTTTTTATGTTAATTCTCCCAACTTTTTGGTAAAATTTTCTTTCATCGTTTTGGAATGTCCTGTTTTGTCTTGTCGCAGACGTGATGGTCAGGAATATGAATCAGATAATGAGTTACCTTATCGTCGCCATAAAAAAAAAAAAGAGTTATTAAATTTAAAAAGATCTTTAATTAAATTTTGAATATAACAGTTAATAGTGTTTGTCAAAAGTTTTGCAATATTTAAGTAACATGAGGCTCATTTCAGTGGCTCTGGCTGAAGTTGTGAAGGTGACAAACCACACTGAACTGTGAGATGTTGACCTCACCTAATACTCTCCAATTACGACTTGCTGGATTTGCTTCTATAGCTTCAAGCATGGCTTCAGAATTCACAGTTTTAGACTGGCCTGATTATCAAGGTTTTTGCAACCAGAACAAAATTTCTTGAACCATCAGGTTACAGTAGTGTGATCAACTGTACCTTCACCTTTCCTTGCCCAGTCGGCTGGGGCTGTAGAATACACTGACTGCTTCTCTGCAGAGAGGTAAGACCCCCCCCCACCAACAAGTGTCTTAGATATGACACTAAACAATCTGATGGTGAGGTTCCAGTAATGATGAAGCTTTGGGAAATGCAAAGCTCCTTTTCATTGCCATCACTCCTATGTTCACTCTGCTCTGGAGTAGTAGCACCTGATAGGGACATAGGAGTATGTAGGGATATCTATAGGTCAAATAGAACTAAACTGTGTACTTATGCTAAACTGAATTATTTGAAATAGAACTGCTTTTGAGATTGAAACTGTGTACTTATGCTAAACTGAATTGTTTGAAATAGAACTGTTTTGATATGTAACTCCATTGAAACAAAAAAAAACATACTTGTCTTTGATTGGAATCATTTTGAGATGAGGCTTCTTAATCTGAGAATTCATTTTTATTTATTGCGGACTTTTTGTCCTCATCTTGGTAGTTTTTGTGTTGTTTCTTCTTTCACTATGTTTCGGCCAAATTTCACCTCTGGCCTTCTTCAGGTGATTTACCGCGACCTCGGATAGGAATGCTGAGTCTTGTAACCGTATCCCGAGAAGAAACAACACAAAAACTACCAAGATGAGGACAAAAAGTCCGTAATAAATAAAAATTAATTCTCAAAAAAAACTATACTTATACTAAACTGAATTGTTTGAAACAGAACTGTTTACATGTATAAAAATGGATTTAGCATTAATAACCTACAATGGTTCATGTGCTATAAAACCAAACCAAACCAAACCAAACCAAACATCACCTTTAACACAACAAATGTTTTTGGTTGCTTCCTCTGTGTTATAACCCAGTTTGAACTCATGAAACGTAAGTTCCCAAATTAGACTATGTTGCATGTTCATCTTTGTGGTTTTCAAATCACACAGAGAGTTAAGCAATGTACTACATGTCAGTACACCAACTACCACAATATTACCTACTGCAATGGATACCTTTCCACTGATTGAACTGCTTCAGTCACATAATATATGTGCTACAAACTTGCATGTACCAAAATATTCCCAAATTTTTAACTCACCCGAGTACTAAAAAACAAAATATGGACTGATTTTTGTTTGCATAAATTGTATAACTGTCTCATAATGTTTGTTACATTTAATGTATGGAATATGTATGCATATGTTACAACTATTATGGGACAATGCAAAAATTCACAATATCATAATAAGGATTAAAAGTAAAACTATTATAAGACAATTTATATCTGAAAATGAATAATTTGTGTCCAGTTAATGTATAAAATGAGAAAAGAAATTTCTCAATGTTTTTAATGCTTTTTCTCATGAACACAATAACCAACATTAATTGTATTTTAGGTATATAACTGTAAGGAACTAAAATTCCCAAGTCAAAAAGATGTTGCAGGAAATACAATTCCAAAGAGAAGAATGGTTATTCCCGTTACTTTTCAAAATGTGACTGAATACAAGAATATTCTGACTTCTGTGCTAAAAGGTAAGTGACTTTTCATGTGAATTTTAAGGTTTAGTATTTTCTGTCATATCTTTGAAATAGATAAACAATCTAAAAAGATACATGGAAATATTAGAATGACCATAGCTAATTACACTGCTCTAGAGGTTCAAATAAAAGAAATGAGTTGAATATTAAAGAAAACAACTCTCACTCATAAACATATACACACAAGTTGAATTAGACACAGTGTACAAATGTATCTATCAATGTTTGAAGTACATAGTTTAGGCAGATTATAAACAAATATGGCACTAATGTATCTCCTGGCAAATCTCCAACTATATTGAAGAAGCCAATGTCACCATCAGGTGAGTGAACCATTACTTTTGTATTTTTGTAAAGCATCATTATAGCTGTAACTGTTTCTTCAGGGAGACCATTTGCTAATTGCATTTGCTCCATCTTCTCTCTGTGTATGGAATCAAATGCTTTCGATAAATCTACAAACAATAGTATTGCCTCAAGATTTTTTGCACATACTCCTTTGACATTATGACGGATAATCAGAATCTGGGAAATTGTGGATCAATTTCTCCAAAAAACATTCTGATTTTCCCTAAGAATTCTCTTGATTTCAGGTTTGATACACTTGAAAAGCCAAGCATAAACCTTAGTAGCTATAGCAGTAAAAGTATATATATGTTCATATTATAAGCAGTGAAAGAATCAAGCTGGAAATTAATCTGTGCAATTTTAGCCTCCAAAATACTATATGCTGAAGGGATATCAATAAGTTAGAAGCAAGAATATGAATATTTCAGTTGTTGAAGTATAATAAAAAAAAATTTTGGAAGGGAAATTACTGATTACTAAAACTTATAACAAAAGCTTATACTTTTTATGCAGCTAAGTTCAATTTATAGATGATGGTGTAGGGTTACAATAAATATCTCCTTCAGATAATTTGCACATCCAATCAGGGCTCTGTAGCAAAGCTATATGACAGTTCCAGAAACCTATCCTCAATCTCTTTTGGCTCCTGGTCTTTAAACTGTTGTGATATCTCTGACCCTGCCAGGAAACAGTAAAACCATATGGATGTCTCTTACGTATAGTTATCAAGTAAGCCTTTTGCTATTTTGTACCCCTGCTACATACTACTTGTTCATAGAACAATGTGTATATAGTTCTAGCTGTTGGAATATATTTATATATTCTTTCTTTTTAATACTATTTGTATCTATGAGGATGAGCTGAGTTCATAGGCTAAAATATTCAGATGATGATTTTTGAACAATGGAATACAAGCACTGCAACACTAATGGAAGAAGTATGTGTACTGCAAGGAGGACTATGTTAAAAAATAAACCTCATTTGGTCACATTCTATGAGAGTACCTTGGTCAGTCTATGAACTTTTCACCCAACCCTAATATATTATGTATATAAAAGGTTAAATGTTCTTGTATATACAAATAAGTTTTTTTTGTCTTTCCTTCTATTTTGTTCAGTATTATATTATAATAATTCATACATTAATACTAATGTTGAGAGTTGGTGCATGAAGACTTGAATAAATTATTTTCTCTACCACCAAGCATACCAATTATGATAATTTTTTTTCCATTACATTTATATAGTCTTAATAGTAATTTTTATGTCATGGAAGACTTATTATTTCGAATAAAATATATGCAGGTTTAGCAAATAGGTTTAACTAGAAATCTTATAAATGAAATGATGGGGAAATAGAGGTTTCTATGTTAGAATGTTACATGCACCAGGCAGCATTTTTGTGCTGTTAAAATGAATTTAATCATATTACAGTTTACAAACAAAATCTATTAAACAAAGCAAAAATCATTCAGAGGAAAAAAAATGAGGTATTTTTAAATTAGTGTATGTATATAGAATTTATTCTATTATCTTTGTATAATATACCAAAAATGCATAATTAATAAATAATATTTTCTCTTCTTTTCAAAGTGATTGATTTATTGGCATGTCAACATACCTGGGGTAGTTTTATGCTTAGGGAATCACATACATTATACATTTACATTTTTGTGTACCTGTTTCTTAATACTATCAAAACTATATTTTTGATGTTTTATTGCATTTTTTTTTATTAGTCTATAATCATTTGTTTACACAAAGTTATAGAATATCAAGTATTCCTATCTAATACAATTAGATGGAACCCTAACAGGTACTACCACTCTGGGTCAGAATGGACCCTAGGAGTAATATTAATGAAGGGAGACTCCACACTCCTCCAGAGATCCACAACTGGAGCCTCACCGTCAGATGCAGTTTAAAATAAAACTAATTATATAAAGAACATTGTGAACTAGTGGATCTAATATTAATATTAGGTTACTCATTTGATAAAACTAGAATTTTTATCGACATGCATTATTGTATAAGAATTATAGAAATTTGTAAAAAAACAAGAAACAGCTATACACCTGGTGAAGATTTAAAAGTATAATAATGTTTATCTATCAGCGTAGATGATGACTATTAACTCAGCTGAACCTTAACAAATGAACTTCACAGGTGATTTGTTTATAGTGGTGATGGTTTGTGATAAACCATCCACACTTTTTGGATAAGAATGGTGCAACAGTGTGGCAGAGATTCTCTGAAAACTTCCCAGAGTTTTGTATAGAGTCTTTCCTTCTACTAGATTAGTGGCCCTCTTAAGGCTAGAAAACCCAGACTGCTCTACTATTTTATTTATAGTTGTGAAGAGAAGACATTAGCCCACAATGAAACACAACAAACAACCTCATCTTGAATTTGAGCTTGGCTCAAACAGTCCTTTTCATTTACAGGTATAAAACTAAACTAAGAATTAAAAAAAGAATAATGATTTTTTTTAAATTTTCAGAGCATTTGAATATCATTTTATTTGAGCTATCCAGCAACTACCACAATTCCTTGACAAAAGCTGATTTGTCATCCTATCAGAACTCAGAAAAGAATCCTTGTGAGTTTTTCTATCATCTTATATATATATAAAGATTCATCTTGAAAATAAGCATGGAATATTTATCTTTTTTTTTTTAAATCTTTTTTTAATTTTTCAATCTGTAGACAGTCAAAAATTTTATTTTTTGCAATGGAATTCTGGTAAACAAACATGTTACTAATTCTTGAAAGTGAAATTTAGCTTAATATTGTTGCAGAGTTTTCCAGATACTATGATAAAAAGGCTAATGTTGAAATCCATTACAAATAAAACAAGCATAACATAAAAAAACAAATAGCAAAAGGTTAAGTTGAAACAGAGATTGATTTTTTATATATCATTTTGGTAATAAGCAATAGTTTACAGAAGATATATTATGTGAATATTAATTTTTGTATGTGTAATATGCATAAACGTTTTAGCATTCTTTTTAAATGCTTACTTGTGCATCAGTCCTGAAATCCCTTAGAGAATAAAACATGGTTATCATAGGAAATGGACACGGCGACACGAGTTCAAATCCTGGACGAGACTCATTGCATTTCACATAGCACTAATACCCTTGGGAAAGGTATGAATCCAATTATTCTCCCTCCAGCTATGGGTAAATAGTAGGACAGACTAGGTTCTTCAGCCTTGGTTAGGCAACTAGTCTAGGAGAAGGAAAACTCTGAATTCAAACCTGTTAAACTCCGCTTAAAAATTGACCTTGTGTCATATCCTGCCCGAGAGGAGGGGTTGGTAAATAGTATCATAGTGAAATTTTGCTGCTGATACTATTGGTTTGGTGTGGAGAATCTGTGTGTGTTCTTTGATTTTAGTCTATATGTTCTCATTAGCTTTTGGCTGCAAAATAACAAACTTTTGGAGGTGAGGATTTCCATAGGAAAATGACTAGATTTCAAGGTTAGTGTTTGCCAATGGTACTGGAGACCAAAGTTCAATCCCAGGTTGAGTTATACCAAAGACTCAAAAAATGGTACTTGATGACACCTTACTTAGCACTCAGCACTATAAGGTGAGGATCAAGGGTAAAGAGGAGTAATCCTGGGAATGGAGTCGCGTCCTCCCCTACACCCTTATTGAAAAGGGAGCCTTCAGGTCACCCTCGACTAAGGTCACCAACTTTACTTTATTTCTGGAAACCATGACACACATGGGTCTTTTTCTATTTTTAGATGTAGTGAAAAACATCAGTTAGTAACCATTATATTTATTTTTAATAATGCAGTACAACATTTTTTTTTAATTCAAGTTAGACCTGAATGTTAAAACTATTTTAGCTCCCTCAGTTTAAAATGTGATGGATGAATTTTAAGCTTATTTTATAAAATTTGAATTTTTATTTTAAAAAAGAATAAACAATCCTATTAACAAAATCTATTGATTACTTTCAGTACAAAATATTCTGAAAATATTCTCTATACCTAATCTTTATACTATTTATCCTAAATATATATGAGTGTCTAAACAAAAACCAAACTTTTTCAAAAATAGATTTATTGCTTTACCTACAACTTGATGAGATGTGTCTCTTTTAAAATAATTCCATTCATTACACTATTCTGAGTACTTTTTCCTGTTTGAAAATGTGTTCAGAAAGGGATAGTGTGGAAGTACATTTTTCTATCTCTTTAGGCTTATATTTCAGCTTTGGGGAGAAAAGAAAAGCCTGCAGAGGCCTAATCCAGAGATTATAGTTATTAACTAGCTGTGATATAATATTCTCTACACATTGCAGACTGCTATACTCACAATATTTCAGCTACTGTACTCTGTAGCTTTCTTTGGATGCTTTTTGTTATACTAGGTAACTTTCTTGGAATTCATAACTTAACACTTTAATTGAATCATGGACATAAACTGTTCTCATTCCATGCTTTATGGGTATCTTGCATCTGTCACTTTTTGCCTTTTTTTTTAATTTTTCAATTAGGACCAGCAATTGAACTCACAACCTGGAGATTATGAGTTCTGCTAGAATATTTAACTTGACATCTAAACTCTCTCAGCAATATGTTCAAGGGGACAATTCAAACTGAATTTTTGGGATTTATAAACTTAATGTCTCAATTGTCTGCCTGGTATGTGTTGATCTTAATTGTTATTTCAATATCTGGGGTTATGTTATATACCATACATATAAACATTAATGGGTATATCTCATTCCTCATAAATACATTGGAGACTATTGTAAGGAGGGTTAATATGTTGATTAAGTAGTATACCACTAGCATTAGTTTACCTTCTTCCCACTCCTGGCAAGTATTGAATTTTGTTAATGTTATAAAGATCTCCATTTCATTTCCAACCTCTGTTTTGGTTATCTCTCATTCAGTAACCTCTGTTTTGGTTATCTCTCATTCAGTAACCTTTTTTTAGGTTACAACAGGTTATCTGCTCTCTTCTTCCTAATTACTTGTTCTCAGATTGTATTAATTTCTATACTTAGCCTCCTCAAGAGGTCGTTATGGCCTAGCATGTGTCCTGATTCCTAGCTGACTCCCACCTGGAGGTTGTGAGTTCAATTCCTGGTCCCAATTTCAAACCAGGAAGTTACCAAGTATGACAAAAGACAGCTGAATAAGGCTGGAGAGTACAATGGCCAAAACATGTGTATAGCAACTATGATGAGTATAGCAACACACAATGTGTTGAGAATAATAATTACAATGCTTCATTTAAGAAATATAGACAACAGTGATATGGTTCTGTTTTTGTTTGTTTTTTTTTCTCACAGAAAAGGTCAAGTTTACTGCTACACAACATTTCCATTGCAAACACTTAAAGATTAAGATACATTTCAGATATAGCTTTAAAAAAATTGATTTCAGAATGTGAACATGAAGTTATGAAATACATAGTCAGAAAAGCACATTATACTTAGGACACTTTGTGGGTGACTGTATATAATAGATGTTTATATAACATGTGATATAATGGGTTAGGTTTAATTTAACAAATATACCAGTGCTGTGTTCACTCTAATGATTACATATTCAATTCCACTGCAAAAACTAAAAGCAGTCACCAAAATTTCCATGCTTGATTGAACAGATATAGTGTATGCATTAAGTTATTTAGAAATTTGTATCACATTTAAAATATGCAAATTTGGAACCAACCAATTATTGTAAAATCAAAATTAAATGAACAAGCAACAAAAGTTAAGTTTTGTTTAATATTTTGTTGGGGCTTCATCATTCAGGTATGATTGTCATGGTATACTGTATGAATAAGAATGATTGGTGATGAATTAATATTAATCAGCTGATTTTCAACCAAGGATGTCAACCTAAAAAATAAAGTAATTAGTCTTGTTATTTTCTGGACACAAAAAAATTAATCTCATTACTTTCTAGACATTCTGAAAACAAAATTTTAGCCCAAAAGAATATTCTTTTTGCACTACAGATCTCTTACTCCCCTGATCTGAGTTCTTGTGTCTATTTCTTGTTCCAAAAAATCAAAACCAGAGTGTGCAGATACTATTTGGAAACTGTTAAAAAAATTCAACAGGTTATAACAAACCAACTGAAGTCAATGTCAGTTGAAAACTTCCAGCACTGTTTCCAGGAGTGGTGTGTGGCTCCATTAGGAAATTATTTTTTAAGAAGATAAAGTTAATTTGTAATTAAGTTAATGATAATTATTTTTACACAATCAGTTTCATTACTTAATAGATCAACCTGGGATCTTGAAAACCTATAAGTACCTGTATCTAAGTATGTACTTACCCAACCCCTCAATCACAAGAAGGATGTAACACAAGGTCAGTTATTAGGCTGAGTACAGCAGGTTTAAATTTGGAGTTTTCTTTCTCTTAGACTGGTTGCTTAACCAAGGCTAAAGAACCCAGTCTGCCTGACTATTTACCCATAAGTTGGGAAAGAGATGGATTCATGCCTTTCCTAAAGGTATTAATGTGTAGGGAAATGCATGAGGTTTGTGTTGGATTTGAACTTGAGTCACCTATTCCATTTTATATGATGATAACTGTTATACTAAATGGACCTCATCTTGTCTCTATGTAAGGAGAGTACACTTGGTATTGTAATGTTTAGTATACTGATCACAATAGCAATGATAATGAGTTTATTTTTCACAGGTTGCTTCAGAAATATGATTTCCTAATAAACTTGGTTTAATCAGATAAACAGATATGAAGATAATTGTTGGTGTTTTTTGTTTTGTTTTTTTAACTTTGCATTTTTTATTTATAATTCATTGATAGCATAAATTTTATTGCTATTTGACTCATTGCTGAAAATCAAGTATTTTTTCTATATTTGAAGTCTGAGATTTTTATTTCTTAATTAGATCTATATCAAATGTCACCTACCTAGTCCAGTCAACCTGCAATCCTATGCTGCTCCATCAAATGTTTGTATTATTATGTGTTTCATAATGACATAAGTTTTTCCTATTTAATTTTCTTTATGGTACATAGTTCTACAGTCGAATGATTATATGTAATGTACTTTGTTGGTTAACTCTTATATAGGATGGGTCAAGTATAAGTATCAGAAATAAAAAAAATGTATATTATTTATGATAAACTATTATTAATAGAAATGGGAAGGTATTCAATTATGGTGGGTCCCCATGACATAACAGCTAAAGTACTGGACTGCAGATTCAAATTAAGTCAGTTTGAACTCCAGTTGCATTATTGCATTCACTTCTGGACTAATGCCCTTGGGGAACGTATGAATCACCTTATCTTTCCAGCTATGGTTTAAATCATATCACTGCAGTTCTTCTACAAAAATAGCTTTGACATTAAATGACCCATGAAGATTGATATGCCATTAAACAAAGAAACCTAAACTATATCCAACTACAGAGTTTTGTGGGTGTATCATTGATTTCTCTTTCCTATTATGAATGTTCATTTCTTTTTTTAAATTTTGTTTCATATCATTAAAAAATTATCATTTGTTAGTTTTTAAAATGTTCTAATATAAACTGAAAGTAAAATAATTTGTTCTACATTAAAGTCAACCTTGAATTATTGTGGTAAAAATTGTATTTGTTTAATTTATTTTCTTTTTTACCCTATAAAAATGTAACAATAAAAAGAAGCTTAGAATTAAAATTGTGTTTTTATTTTGAGGTGGAAAATTTTGTATATTAATTCAAATGAAAAGTATTTGTATATTCTATAAATAGTTTACTTCTTTTGTTTGTTTTTTTAAAGTTGCGTTACACTGATAAAAAATTAACATGTTTTGTTATAAGAAATATGAAAAATACTCATTTCAGAATCAGTCTTTTAGTTATTGATAAACATTGCTTTCATTTGATATTTGTTATTTTTTGTTTTTTATCCTCTAAAAATGGAGCATTATTGGTAGGTAAAATAAAAAGAAACCAAGAAATAAAAATATATCCTTACAATAAAAAGAAGCTGAGAATTAAATATGTAAAATATTTTATTTTACAATTTCCCTTTTTTGGTTTACATTTGAAATAGGATTTTGAAAAAGGTATCCCTTGGTTTGAAACATTTTCATGATTTTTTTGATCCTCCAAAAAATTAAGAATATTTTTACAATTAGTACTAAATTACAAATGTTCTTGGTAACAAAAAAGAAAAAACCCACAATGACTGACCAAAAACCTCCTTTGTGTATTATTCACCAATTCTCTTCTCCTTGTCTCTTTAAACTGACCACCACTTTTCCTGTAACCACTTCTTGTCCAAAGCAAAAAAAGCACCGAGGGACCAACATTTGTTGTTTTTTTGTCATTTTCTGCCTGCCCTCATTTGCATGCGCATCTTCACTCTCTGTGGTTTTACGTGACTGCCAGCATGAAGATACATGACCATTTGCAATATAAGCTCACTGGAGGCTGCCATATTTTTTCCAGTCGAGAAAATAGATCTTGCATACACTCCCCCCGCCTGATCTCATGATCACAAATATGGCATGGAGGTGGTGCCTGTTTTTGCCTGGTTTTTCTTCACGGAAGTGTAGGGTGCTCTTCCGTCAGGTTTCTCACATTCCCTCCATCTCCACTAGTGTGGTCATTTTCATCTTCTGTATTTTCTTCAGATATTGACTGTGCAGATGAACGTTGATCTTCCAGTTCACAAGTCACCATGACCCCCATCTTGCTACTGGACTATGTGTCACTTTCATCTTCCGCTGTAACGACTGATTCGTCACGCCTACGAAGGTCTTTCACATGGCAGGTTGTGCCATTGACCAGCACTCTCTGAGGACTGATTGTAATAGTTAGGACCACCACATCTGTAGCATTTTGGGCTTTATCATGGCCTTTTCATGGTGGAATCACCTGCAGTATGTTGTCTCTTGGACAGTGTCTTGATTGTTCTTGCAGCTTCCGCAACCAGTTCTGTCTTTCAGAATGTTTTGGGCCCTGGCTAGCCGTTCGTCCAGTCTCAAAGACACTTACAGCAGCTGACTAATGTCATCAGGGAGTCCAGCCAAAAAAGCACATTCCAGTATGTGGTCAATTGCCCTGCCAAATGGTACCACTAGGCTCCTTAAATCAACTAGATAGACATCCACTGTCTCACCCGGTTCAAGCCACCATCTGACAATCTGTTTCCACACGATGAAGGGGTCTATCGCAAAAGCCATATACAAGGCACGCTTAATTTTTTTCAAATTCACATCATCCCCAAGTTGCTGGTATACCACATAGGCTCTTTTCATGAGTCTCAGTGGGATCACCAACGATGGTTCTTTTATTCTAAATAATCTGCAGACCCATTTGACCTTTTCCAATCATTTGATGACAGATGTGCTCATAGGAGAGCCGTCAAATTCGGGAATCAGCTTCTCCATTGTAAAAAATGCCAAAATAGCTTGTGCCTGGTAGAGTTGTTACCATGTCTCTCAACAAAGAAGAAAAAATGTAATGACTGACCAAAAACCTCCTTTGTGTATTCACCAATTCTCTTCTCCTTGTCTTTTTAAACTGACCCCCACTTCTCCTCTAACCAATTCTTGTCCAAAGCAAAAAAGCTCCGAGTGACCAACATTCATTGTTTTTATATCCTTTTCTACCTTTCCTCAGGGGTATATCCTATGGCAGAAATAGGTCTTATGTCTGATGTCAGGATGTCCACATTGTCGATGTATGGCTTTACATGACTGCCAGCATGATGATACGTGACCATTTCTAATATAAGCTTACTGGGAGCAGCCATGTTTTTTCCAGTCGAGAAAATAAATCTTGCACGTAGAGCATATGCGTTGACGTTTGCGCTGAGGTGAATGGCTATTTTCTTCCCAATTTTCACTATAACAATAATTTTTGAAAAAAAACTAAATTCAAATTTCACCTATGGAATCTGTGATATTTAAATATGGTGGGTCTTATGAAGAACTGAAGAGTTGCACATGCTATTTTATTCTTTTGAAGAACTGTGAAGAGTTCCACAAATTGATTGATTTTTAATTATTGAATTATATCATGGAATCAGTAAAATTCAAAACTGTTGAAAATTTATCCACTTCCAAGTAAATTCGACATTTAACCCAGATCTGAAAGAAAATGGTGTGGGGGGGAAAAACAGGAAGAAAACACAAATGGTCTTGTTTGATTATAACTTGAAAGAAATTATTTACAAGAGCCACTCTGAGAGGTGACTCTTTACAAAGTTGCATATATTTCTCATATGCAGACGATACAATATTTCAAATTCTAGACACCTAGTAACAAGTTAGAACAATACAAGGAAACAGTTACTCAAATATGGGTTTCTACAAATAAAGTAACCCACAAGAATGTGTGCACAATGGATAAAGAAAAAACACTTACTCAGGCATTGTTTTTCTATAAACAAATTAACCCACAAGAAAGTTTAAACAGTGCAAAGTAAAGGACAAGGTGCAACTTGTCCATGTGAAGGCTTCAAGCCTTGGTCAAGTTTCTCTTGCCAGAAAATTTTTTTTTTCTTACAGGTTGTAAAGGCTTCAAGACTTGTCAAGTTTCACTTGCCAGAAACTACAACTCTCCTTTCTTAAGATTAGACCGCTGAGTAGGTGGCAATGGCTTCTTAAGATTCTTTTGTTTCTTGGCTGGAAAATGGGTATAAATGGCTGCATGTTTTAAATACCTTTTCCTGATATTTCCTCCAAACTGTGCTTTCACACAATTTCTCTTAGGCATATGTTGTACAGGCTAGGATTAGGGTGAATAAGTGAATTCAACTTTTCAAAGTTAAACCACAAAGTCCAAAAGTGAGTAACCACTTTAGCTACTCACTGGAATCAAGGTCTACTACCATTGTAGTGGCCACTTGCTCTCTCCACATGCTGGGAGGTAAAAGAGAAAGCAGTAAGAGCCAATCCCACATAGTCAACCCGCATATGGAGTCAACCACTGGAACTATTTCCTTCAGTGTATTTTTGTACCAAGGTACAAAGCAAGGGCTTTTTGCCAGAGATTAAAAAGGCATTCAGCCCTAAGAAAAAGATTCAGACAAAACGTATAATGAAAATAAAAAAGGACACTCAATGTGCCATCCTAAAATGCAATAAATTTCCAGTAAAACTAAATTTTGTACTTTTCCTTAAAATAAACATATTAAAGTGTATGCACGATTTTAAAGTTCAATGGCATCTCCTTTTTGAATTATAAGTCAACATGTACATACCAAAACAGACACGACTCCTTTATATATATTTATATATAAAACAAGAGTTTATAGGCCATTAAACACAACCAACCAACCTATTTGGTTGCTTAAACTCATAAAGCCTAAGTTTTTGAATTAAACTATATTGCATGTTCATCTATGTGGCTTTCAAACCCAACAAGTAATGTACAGTATGTCAGTGTACCTACTACCATGATAGTACTACCCAGAACTAGTACTTTCTATGGCTTGAACTGCTTCAGCTATTTGATATATGTGCTGAAAATGTGCACTTACCAAAATATTGCAAAACATTTTATTCACTGAAGTGTTAAACATTTCATGCCTACATAAAAGTTTCTCCTATTTAATTTCCATTATAGTGCGTAGATTTACAGTTGAATAATCATATGTAATATGTTTTCAGAACAAAACATTTTATTAGTCAACTCTTATATAGGATAAGTCAAGTATAAATATTGGAAATAAAAAATGAAATGTATATTATTTATAATAACCTATTATTAATAGAAATGGGAAGGTATCCAACTAGAGAGGTTTTGTGGATGCATCATTGATTTGTTACTTATGAACGTCCATTTTGTTTTTTTATTTTGTTCCATATAATTAAAAAAATCATCATTTGTTAGTTTTTAAATTTTCTAATATAAACTGAAAGTGAAATAATTTGTTCTCCATTAAAGTCAACTTTTTTACTAAGAAAAAGAATGCTTAATGCATTTAACTACAATATTTTTACTTTTATGAATAAACAGAAATACCTATACTTATATATTTGTTGTGGACCAGTAAAAGGTCCGGAAGAAAGACAAACTCAGGATTACATGAAACAAGTATATTGAACGAAAGTATAAATACAGCATAGGTAAAAGAGTATTGAACGTCAGTCTGACTGCCAAAAGTGTGAGGCTTGAGTTAACTCAACACCAAGATGAATATTCTCCCCATATTCATAGTAATATGAAGAGTTCATTATAGTCCGTAAGTTAAGTACCATAACAATATTGAATCATATATATTCATCATATAAAAGACTACAAATTGAGGATTATTATTTTCCCCCCAAAAAATATCCTTACTAATTTTTCAAGAATAGTATAAATATGATTCATGTAATATCTTGGTACTATATATAATCTGTTGTAGGGCAGGGATTAATGTACATCTGTTGAAAGCCATTGATAGTGAGTTCTTCATTGAGTACAACATGAGCATGATCTTATACCAAAGCTAACTTATTTCAATATATGTCTAAAAAACAAAGTTATCTGCCAAGCTTTTTACCAAGTTAAGAAATATCTTCTGCTTCAAGTAACCACATTGTGAATTGTGGCAGGAGTTTTGCCAAAGATAAGAGAGCCATCATGATTTTGGTCATTTGATTTTTATGTAGCAGGAAAGGGTATCCTAAAGGAGATGAAGTAAAAGTTGATTGGCTATAAAATATATATTTTTAGTACTTCCTTCTGATTGGTCAAAATGATATGCTATACTCCTCTGAAGGTTATAAAATTCTTTGGAAATTATCTCTTAGTCCTGATTTTGTTACTAAAAAGTTCATATTTCTCATCCTTACTATCTTAATGGCTTATTCACCTGCTAAATAATGCCTTATAATATACATACATATATATATATATATATATATATATATATATATTAATAATGCAGTTTGCTATATCTATAAAGAGTGCTCAATATCAGTGATAGAGCATAAGTTAGGATAGCTTAAACACAGAGTTAGTGACACTTCATGACAGTCAATTTCTGATCTATATGAGGTTTCCACAAGCTGGGTATCCCTTTATATGAGAAAAAAAGATATTTTTGAAAATCAAATTGATAGAATACAAGGTAAACAAGTGTGATAATTGCATTGTCTACGATGCAATTCTTCATTTTGGGTGATAAATTCCTTTGCATTTTGATGACATTAGACCATTAGTGAAACATGTTAATCAAATTTCCAAAACTGTTGTCTTTCTCATTTGTTCAGATTTCATTTCGTTTTGTTTCTTTGTTTAATGGCATATCAATCTTTGTAGGTTATTTAATGCCAAAGCCAGTAGTGGTACAATTTAACCCATAGCTGGGATTCAGATTTCATTAAAAACTCTAAACTCCTCATTCTATATATATATATATATATATATATAGTCAAGATGGTGTGAGAGGATTTAATTTAGTTTGGTTTCTTTGTTTAATGGCATATCAACCTTTATTGGTTATTTAATGCTAAAACTAAACTTGTAAAAGAATTGTTGTGATACTATTTAACCCATAGCTGGGAGAATAAAGGGCTTCATACCTTTCCCAAGGGTATTCGTCTCATAGTGGTTGTAACCAGGTTCAAATTCGCTTATGCCACAGGGACTACCCCAATGTAATAAACATGTTACATCTAATTTTTATTTTTTTTTAAATGCAGCTTTTAACTTTATCTAGTTTTTTAATTTCATGTTTGATTAAAAATATATCAAATTTTAATTGATTCAAATTTCTCATTTTTGTTTTTAGCCATTTCTAGCAAGTATCTCCAGGCTACAGGATCTGGAAACAAATATCCTAATTGCAACTGTGGGTTGCCCTCCAAAATGATACAAGTACGAAAAGAAGGCAAAAACAAAGTGAGTGTTTGAACAACACTTGGTCCTGAAGCTTTGAATGCATGGATCCACATTAAATATTTCTTTTCTTTTTTCTTACTGCTCTATATCCAGCCAACTTGTATCAATTAAATACTAAATATATGATCTAATAGTGATTACTTCATTCTAGGAAAGCAACAAAAACATAGTTTATTGTTTGTAAATGTAACATCATGTAACAAGACAAATGTAATTAAGAAACTGAGAAGGAAAACCTATTTTTAATGCTCTTTTGTACAAAACACTTTTGGCATTGTAACTGTTGAAGATTAAAGTGTAGCATGTGCTATTCCTCCTGGAAAGTTGAAAGTAGGGGTTTGTTAAATTGAATTTTGATATTCAATTGAATTTTATAGTACCAGTTGAATTATTTAGACAGATATAAGCCAAATTTTGCAAAATATCTCAATGTATTTAAAATTTCATAAAAGATAGGCTTTTATTTTATCTTATTTTATTTTTTCATTTTTAGAGATAAAAATTGACTCTTATGTAATGAATAATTGCTTTTTTAATGTTCACATTATTGTTCAGTTTATAATCAAACCAATCCACCATGAATATAGTCATTTTTCACTTTTCAATTTTCACTTGTTTTTCACTCTTTCTATTTGCAGGGGAGGTTTTTCTATACATGCACAGCTGCCCAGAGTCATCGGTGCAAAGTAAAAAAAAACTTTTCTAATCAGAACATTTTCCTGATTTTCATTTGACAAAAAAAAAAGAAAAATTTGTTGAACTAATTCTTAACATTCTGGTTTTCTTTTCGGTTGAGATAAATGTTTTAGATTGTATCACAATTGATATAACATTTGAGGCCTTTGAACTTATTTAGTGTGTTAATACAACACACAAGAGGCCCTTTTAAAAACTCAAATGATAAATGTTCTAAAAATAATATATATATATATATATATATATATATATATATATATATATATATATATATATATATATATATAATACTAACCCATTGGAAGAATGGTTAGAGTGTTTGCCAATGGTATGGGAGACCAAAGTTCAATCCTTGTTCAAGTCACACCAAAGACTCAAAAAATGGTACTAGATGCCTCCTTGCTTAAAACTCAGCATTATAAGATACTGATCAAGGATAAGTGGAACAATCTTGGGAAAGGAGTAGCACCCTCCCCTACACCTAGGTGTAGACGCTATTGAAAAAGGAGCATTCGGGTTGTCCTCAACTATGGTTGGCCAACTTAACTAACTTATAGAAATATATATATATATATACACATACACACACACACACACACACACACACACACACACACACACACGTACTATTTTATTTATATGATGGTTCCATCTATTAACAGAGATGGAAATTACTTCAACATATGAAAGTGAGCTGAAAAGTTCATATAATGACGCCATGTTTGCTGTTAATGACTTTTTTGAATAACAGCATCCAAGCACTAGAACACCAATGGAAGAAGTGTGTGGACCACAATGAGGACTATGATGAAAAATAAAACTTCATTTGGTCACATTCCATGAGAGTTTCTTGGTTAGCCTATAAACTTTTCAGCTTGTACATTGTAGTGAATATCCATGGGTAAGAAGTTAATTAAATGAAAGATGAATGCCAGCGATTTGTAATGTTTGTTATGATAATGCTTCATCTGTTTATCTTAAATAGAAAAATAAATGTTTAATCAACAAACAATGTCAAAATGAAGCTTATGGGGCATAGGAAATGTTATTGAAAACTATGGAATCCCAAATGTGCACAATTTTGTCGTATTACTACTCATATGTTGTAGCCTTTGCAAACAGCTTTTCTAACTAATTGTCTCTATTTTTATTTGGCAGTTTTTTCAGTGGGCAGATAACTTTGATCAGCAGACACCTAAAACATCATCTTCACCATTGACTCTCTTAAAATCACAATCACCTAAATTGTATGATGGAAACAGTGTTAATATCTACCTTAGACGTCATCACATCATGTTTTATTGTGAATCTGTCTTTGTACGGCAGAGCCCCTGGGAGATGAAAAGCAAAAAATACCGAGTAGGTTTCGGTTTGAAATATTCACATATTTGATTAATTATTATGGTAGTATTCGTTTGTGTTTTTGATGTTTAAATGTTAATTCTAATATGTTGCTAAATCATGTAATTCTAAAGCAAAGAAAATGGAATACTTTCCAATAGGCAATCAATAGTTGACTAACTAGAATGTCCTGATATGACTCTAAACTGCATCTGATAATAAGGCCCTAGTTCTGGAGATCTGGGGAGTGAGGAATTCTTTTTCATTACCATTACTATCAGATTCACTCTGATTTGAAGTGATAGTACCTGTTAGGATCCCATCTATAGGTCAAATAGATTTGCTTGAAAATTAATCAAATTCAATAAGACCATGTGCTATAAAAAACACCGCCTCTTTAGAAATAAAATAAGCATAGAATAAATCTAGACAGTTTGACATGCCATTAAAATCACTAAATCAATCATTGATTAACATTGACTAATAAAATAATTTGTTGACCCTATAAGCATCATCATCCCATTATATTTTTTGAGGTAGATAATACTTCAGTGTCACAGATTCCATTTTTCCTATGACAATAACCATGACATAACAAGATGATGGTCAGCTATTTGCAATGTTTGTTATAAGAATGCCTCATCTTTTTATTTTAAATAGAAAAATAAATGAATAAATAGATCAATCAACAATAAATAAATAAATCAACAGTGTAAAAATAAAGCTTTCAATGTTTGTTATAAGAATGTGATGTTCATTTCTACATTCACTAGTGGATTTCTTTGAATGTTGTAATGAGTGACATCAGAAGAATATCAGTAGATATATTAGATGTCATCTTTAAAAGTGTGTTACAAAAATTGCTATATTTACTTTTTAGATCCGTCCAGTGTTTCATAAATGGGACTTAAATTTCTAAATAGAAATCTTAAATTGTGTATAAATTATTTTTTGGAAGACTCTTATGCTAAATATTTTTAAAAGGGTAAAAAGTTTTCCCCTCAAATAATTTAGTTAATATGCTTATCTTAGACAAATTTAGAAATAAGATATTTTATTTTTACTGCAGTTGTTCTGGGCATCTTTCTCTTTTTTTTTTTTTTTGAAAAACTTATTTAAACCAAATTTTATATGAGATTATTGTTTTGACTAGACTTCAACAAGATCTTAATCTTAAAACATTGAAAGACAGAACTCTACCACATATATCAAGTTATGACTGAAATTATTGGTACAGTGTTAGTTACTTTAGTTTATTTAGAATAAATTTTTTAATTTTATAGCAATTAAGTTTTCCTTTTAGGCAGAAGCAATTATAAGTGTTAGGTAAATGAAGACACAATAAATTTCTAAAATTTATATTTAATTACTAAGAACAAAATCGTAAAAGAAATCTTATGTCTAAATTTAATGGCATAAAAGATGTTTTCATAGGAAAGCTATAATTTTTCATGTTTAAATTATGAATATTGAATAATAATTATACATATATTTATATATTTCCAGGAAAAAATCCAAAATGGTGATTTTGATTGCATTTATTTATTCACCTCATAAAGTATAGAATTCTTTTGGTAATAGAAACTCTGCATATTTGGATAATTTTGAAGATATTTAAACATAGTATAGGAATTAGTATCAAGATTATTGGAGTCTACAAGTCAGGAAGTGAATATGATGTCATTTCTAAATGATTTACTTTACCAAAATTTACTGTTTGACATCATTCTAAAGTTCAAGAGACAGAAGACTTACAAATCATCCTGGATTGATGGGAAGAGGAAAATGTTGGTCAAATAAGAATGTAATTTTCTAATAACTGTGGAAAATAACCCAACTATTACAACTATGGAATTCTGCAATTTGGTAGCTACTGGAGTGAAAGAAATACTTTTATTATAGTTCTGCATATAACTGGTCTATGAGCATGTTGATCTCATAAGACTCCCTTTTTTTAAGCTTCTCTATGTTCACATGAACATATTGATAAATTTGTCTCATTTTGGGAGAATATACTATGGCCAGATGAGACAAAACTGGAAGTTTGGAGACATATTGAAAAGAAATTCAGTTTGGAGACATCACAGTGATACTTTCACTCCAAAGAACATCATTCCTATAACAAAACTTAGAGGAGGAGGTATCATGCTTTAGGAATGTTTCTTTGCAAAAAAAAAAAAAACAGAAGCTTAGTAAAAATTCATAGTATAAGAGAAAAAAAGACTATTGCAACGTATTAGATGTCAGCTTGAAAATGTCTGTTAGGAATCTGATATTGAAACCTGGTTAGAGTTTTATACATAACAGTGGTCCTCAACTGTTAAAAAAGAGGTAAATCAAATTAGATAACCCAAGCGGTTGTTTTGTGTAATTCTCCTTTCTGTAAAATAAAATTAATCTTCTATTCTCCTTTTCAAAAAGCACATGTGTTTTATTTTCCTTCGTCTAATTTCGCTCTACATATCCTTATCTTAAGACATGGTAACTTCAACATTAATCTACTTTTAAACTAATCAAAAATATCTTGAGGATGAAAAAATAATGTTTTACTTTGATCTTCACCGAATCCAAATGAAAAATTATAGAATGAATTGAAAAAAACATTCAAGAGCAAAAAACAACAAATCTGAAAATCATACATTTGTAGAGTGACAAAATGTCTCCTCAAATTTTTGTTCTAATCTACTAACAGATTATTGAAAAAGATTAAAAAACATAGCTCAATAATTATATACAATTGACTGTAACTTTTCTTGTCATTAATTTTAGACTGAGAATTCTTTTTTTTTAATATCTAAAATAAAATACTTAAAATTTCTATTTATATATTTACTAACCTCATACCACTTGCTACTTCTGTTTTGTAGGAAAT
This sequence comes from Sepioteuthis lessoniana, assembly GCA_963585895.1. Classification (NCBI taxonomy): domain Eukaryota; kingdom Metazoa; phylum Mollusca; class Cephalopoda; order Myopsida; family Loliginidae; genus Sepioteuthis; species Sepioteuthis lessoniana. Next base: position 88,821,970 of record OY757909.1, read on the forward strand.
CCCACAACTTGATGAATATCAATGAATTAATAAAATCAAATGATGTTAATAATTTCATTCATGACTATGTGTGTGTGTGTGTGTGTGTGTGTGTGTGTGTGCCTCTAACACATTAAACTTTTAATTTAAAATGTTTATAAACTCATTACAATTTTTTCAGATATATGTATTTTACATATTGTTGAAAAAACCAATTGAATTCAAAAGACTTCAGTTTAAAAATTTAGTTAAGAATAAGCAAGAAATCTAGCAAGTCTCCAGGTCAGCTATAAAAGTGTGTTCTGGGTATGACATTTAACTGCATTTGAAAGTGAGGCTCTGGTTTTGGAAGTTGGTGAATGTTGAGTACCTTTTCATTACCATTACTCTCAGGTCCACTCTGGCCTGAAGTGATAGTATCTGTTAGGGTCCTATCTATGACTAAAATAGAATTGTTCAATCTTTTACTTGGGATTATTATTATTGAATAAAATTATTACTGTTAAATAGCAATTCTTGAAACCATTTAACTGTGTGCAAACAAATTATTAGTTTTAGATTAGATAGGAATACTTGATAAATAGAATTTCTAAAGTTAGATAGCAATATTTGAAACCATTCAACTGTGTGCAAATAGAACTAGTTGTGTTAGATAACTGTACTTAAAACCATTTAATTGTGTGAAAATAAATGATTTATATTAAATGGAATTATTAGTTTAAAATATTTGAAACCATTTAACTGTGTGAAAACAGATGATTTATATTAAATGGAATTATTAATTTTAAATATTTAAAACCATTTAACTGTGCGCAAACAAATGAGCTCTGACTCATTTAAATTAAAGTTATCTACAATTAATTCACTTAAAAATTATAAATAAAATATATATGTATAAACAGAATTTGGCATTGAATAATCATTAAGAGTTGATATAAAATAAACTAACCTAATCAGCAGTAAAAGTTGCCACTGCCTGTCAGTAAAAAAAGCCACCATAGGTTAGTTAGTAAAAGTAGCTACTACTTCTCAATAAAAGTAGTTAATTGCTGGTCAGTTAGTAAAAGTAACCACTACAGATTAGCTAATAAAAGTACCACTGTGTCATTTAGTAAAAGTAGTCACTCTTGTTTCTCATTGTTGGTTTTATGTTAAAAGTTCTCAAATTATTTTTGTTTATTTTCTGTTTTTGTTTTTCTTTGACTAAAAACGGAAAGATAATATTTTGTATCCAAAAATCACTTAAAATGGAGTGAGTGTCTTTACATTCTTTAATTAAATCTGATAAAAATCATTTGTAATTAGTATTGTATTGTTCTTTTTATCATTAAGAGAAAGAAAAAAACTTTCAGTGCATTGATTTTCTGCAAAAAGTGTCTTAATTTGAAGGTTAGTGTTAATTATTATGAATAGAAGACTGTAATATAGTATTCACAATTTTGATTTCAATAAAAAAATTAATGAATCAAAATAGCATACTCTCTATTAGGTCATTATAGAACCCATGAATTAGTTTCATTTGTAATTACCAAAAAATAATTTAGTTTCTGAAAGAAAATGTGAAGCATTCATCTATAGAAAAATTATTTTGAAGTTAAGATAAAATCTAATAGAGGGGAAGCAAGTTTTAAGGATAATGATAGAGAAAGAAAATTTGTGTTGTCTTGTAATAACTATATAGAAATATAAAAAAAAATTGTTTAAAGCAAGAAATAGTATTAATGGTGATAATAGAGATGTATAGCTTTGAGAGTTAAAATAATTGAATGATAAAATTAAATTTGGTTCTGGATTCTTTTAGAGTCTTGCAGAAAAGATATCAACTTACAAATATTGACTTATGAAAATAATATACTATCATCATCAAGCCATGCTGAGAGCATAAAATTCCCTGACACTCTCTTGTCATCCATTCCTATTATCTATTGGAGGTGCCCGTGGTGTAGTCGTTATCGCCATAGGAAATGAACACGGCGATACGAGTTCAAATCCTGGACGATACTGATTGCATTTCACATAGCACTAATACCCTTGGGAAAGGTATGAATCCAATTATTCTCCCTCCAGCTGTGGGTAAATAGTAGGACAGACTAGGTTCTTCAGCCTTGGTTAGGCAACTAGTCTAGGAGAAGGAAAACTCTGAATTCAAACCTGTTAAACTCCGCTTAAAAATTGACCTTGTGTCATATCCTGCCCGAGCGGAGGGGTTGGTAAATAGTATCTATTGCTCTTGGCTGGTCCTCTAGACTGCATCCAGTGTTCATGCAGAGATGATATATGTAAGTCCTTGCTAGTTGACCAACACTGGCACGTCCATGTATAAGAGACTCTATCAACCCTTGATGGTTATTTAATGCCAAATCCTATTAGAGAATTTTACTTATGAGTTCATCCTTAAACTATAATAAAGATATGAAAATCAATATGTTCATAAAAGCATTATATTTCCATTTTCATCCTTTGAAACTTATTTTGAAGTAATTACTGCTAAAAAATCTTTTGACCTATTCAGTTGCTAACTCCATCAATTCTTGCACATTACATTTTATTCATGTAAAACCCAATGTTTTAAGTCCATCATTTTTATCATTGTGATTCATTTTGTTTTTCTCATCTTTAATAATGGTTAAAAAATTAAAAAAACATGAATAAATAAAATATTATTGGTTATTTTTACAGTGGCTTGTGCAGTTCATTTGAGTTTTTATAAAAGTTTCAGTTATCATTTGTTATCTAAATTTATTTTCTAATTATATTAATTTGAACCTTTATAAACTGAAAAAAAAAAATTCAGACCTTATTTTTACAAGTTATCTTATCTACTAGTTGGTATTACCCATTAAAAAAAATCACAGATATATTGAAATTTCTGTATTTTTTATTTTAGAAAAATCTAAATAACATATGAGGTACCTTCAATAAGTTTCCAGACTTTTTTGTACAGGTATTTAAAATTGTCGTAGACTCTTGAAAATTCAGTATGTTATTGCTATACATCTTATGAGATGACTGACCAATTTTTATGATTCCAGGTTCATATGAACAGCTACAGCAGCAATTGGAATACACCCTACTAAAGCCTGATTGTCACAGTTGGTGAATTTCAAAACTGCAATCTGGATATGAGGACACTTTAGAAGAATGATATGCAATAAAATTCTGCTTTGAACTTGGAAAAAATGCCACAGAGACGTATGGAATGCTTCAGACTGCTTTTGGAGCATCTTGCATGAATCGAGCATCAGTTTTTAAGTGGCATAAGAGATTCAAGGAAGGCAGGGAGTCTGTGAGGGATGATGAGAGGTATGGGAGGAGTAAGGAAGTCAGAACACCAGAGTTGATTGGCCAAATAAAGAATTTCATGGATAAGGCCTGTCGTGTGTCTATAAAGACAATAAGTGCACAGTTTGATGTGAGTGTGGGAACTGTACACATAAATATTTGTGAGGAACTGAAGATATGGAAGATTTGTGCAAAGTTTGTCCCAAGAGTGCTCAGAGAAGATCAGAAAGAAAGACGTTGTCATGACAGCAGGGAGATAGTCGAGCTGATCAATTCAGATCTTGCAGTTCTTGATGCTCTGGTGACCTACGATAAAAGCTGGATCTACTCCTATGACCCAGAGACCAAGAGACAGAGTTCCCAGTGGAAGCATGCTGGCTCTCCGAGACCCAAGAAGGCCAGATAGGGCAAATCCACCCACAAACTTTTGATGATTCCTTTTTTTAACAGCACTGGCATGATCTACATGCACTGGGTTCCCACTGGATAGACAGTCAACAAGGAATACTATGTTGAGGTTTTAAGGGAGTTCGGGAAGAGATTCCGTCAGAAGAGGCTAGCACTCTTCAAATCGGGTCAGTGGCATTTCCACCAGGACAATGCACCAGTCCACAACTCCATCCTTGTCACAGACTATTTTATTTGACCAAGATGGGCATCAAGACAGTTGCTCACCCTCCCTATAGTCCAGACCTTGCTCCCTGTGACTTTTGGTTATTCCCTAAGCTCAAGGAAAAACTTAGAGGCTGTTGTTATGAGACAATTGAGGAGATGAAAGAGGCTGTGACAAAGGTCATTGACACACTCACACAAGAGGACTTCCATGGGGCCTTCCAAAAGTTGGAATGGTACAAGTGCATTGCAGCCGGAGGAGATTACTTTGAAGGGAACTAGAGTTTCATGTGTGTACTATCAATAAAAGTGCTCATATGAAAAAAGTCTGGAAACTTCTTGAAAGCACCTCATATTTACATATATTTACTGTAAGAATTCTTTAATTACCGCCCTTTTTTATCATTATTGTAACAATGTTTGCTCACTTTAAGTATTACTGAGCATGCCTCTTAGCAACAAATTTTCTCATTATTCAATATACCTATCCTTTTTAATGGAATATTTGTGTAACATAGGAAAATGTTATACACCATATGTATATATGAGTCATTCAATAGTATAGTAGTCCAATTGGCTCGGGCTGCAGAATACACCGACTGTACCTCTGCAGAAGGGGAAGACTCCCCCAAAGAGTGTCCTTAACAATCTGATGGCAAGGCTCCAGTAATGCTGTAGCTTTGGGGAATGAGGATTACCCATTCATTGTCATTGCTCCCAGGTCTACTCTGACCTGGAGTGGTAGCACCTGATAGGGTCCTATCTTTGGGTCAAATAGAGCTAAACTATTCTTTTGCTAAACTGAATTGTTTGAAATAGAACTTGTTTTGACATTTAAACTGCTTACTTATGCTAAAGTAAATTGTTTGAAATAGAATCATTTTTACATTTAACAGTCTGTAAACAAATGACTAATGTTTAATTGGATCGTTAGTGATGCATAGCAATACTTGGAACCATTTAACTTTGTTGACTAAACTGAATAGTTTGAAATAAAACTGTTTTTGACATTTAAACTGTGTACTTATGCTAAACTGAATTGTTTGAAATAGAATTGTTTATATATATATATATATATAAATGGGTTTGACATTAAATAACCTACAATAGTTGACATGCCATAAAACCACACCAAATCAATAATATAGAGATATGAATGTTATTGTATAACTAGCATAGTTCCTGTCAAAATAACAGGATTATTTACCTATAGGAGGTTCATTCAATAAATAAGGGAACTTTTTTTTAGAAAAAGCAAAATAATTTTATTTTCAGATTTTTTTTCTATAAATGCAAACTATGTGTTGTTTGAAATTGGTTTATTACAAAAATTATTTTGATCTTAAAAAATATGTGTTTTGAGGCTATTCAAAAATGGTAGTAAATCAAACCCAGTGCCCCAGGCTTGAACAGAGGTCTGTCATTAAATTTTTAGTGGCTGTGAAGTGCAAACCATGTGAAATTTAAAGAAGAATGTGTGATTTGTATGAAGAAGTATGTTTTACTCCAAAAAATGTTTACAAATGGGCTAAAGCTGGGTTTGCCATTACAAGCCTGAGTCCAAAAGATAGTCCGTGGAGTAGAAACACTGACTCTCCTATTAAGAAAAAGTTCTAGGTGTTGCAGTCAGTAAGGAAGGTCATGCTGGCAGTGTTCTGGAACATGAAAGGATATATCAGTATTGATTTCCTTGAAAAAGATTTAACTGTAAACAATGCTTTCTCCTTAGGCAAAATTCACCTTATCAAATGACCCTTGCATATATATATATATATATATATATATATGTATGTATGTATGTGTATACATTTCATTTTATATAAATATTTTCCACTTAATGTCTTTTTTCTTTTGTTTTTCAGAAACAATATGATTGTGAAAACCTGAAAGACAGACTCTATATTAGGTTATCCTTCAAAGATTCTTCCGGATGTTACTCCAAAGGTAAAACCTCTTACAATCATACAAAGAGAATATATGACAACATACTAACTTTCTTCTGAATACAAATCAAATTAACATTACTTTCCTTTACTGAACTGTAACAAGAATCTAAGCTATCATCTATACAGCAATGAAAGAAAAACGAACCAAGCTATATTGGAATAAATAAGTAAATGAAAGCACTTTTCTGGTTACTAAAGATATACAGCTATTTATTCTTTATTTTTAACTAGCAGAAATTCCTATCTATGCAGGGTAAGAAATCCAGACTCAGATCTCAGGTGGTTATTTTACTATCTTTGTAGTCAAACAGTTATAAACAATATTTGTTACTATAAAAGATAAATCAACATAATAAAAATAAAATTTACAATTTATACATTACCTTATGAAGTTAATATGTTCTGTTAAAAATTTCAGTTTTATTGAGAATAATTTTTTTTCAATTTAAGTTACTGAAACTCAAGACATTTATTAATTAAAACATTTTTGGTTTTGTCCAAATTTTACTCAGTAATAATTTTGTATGACTATTTTACATATCTAGTTGATTGATTGATTTTAATGGCATGTCAACTCATCTAGGGTTATTTTATGTCTAGAGGTTGGGGAGTTGCATTCATTGTATGTTCATTTTTACATTTTTGTGTAATTGTTTCTTAAAAGTTTTTTTCTCTCATAATCCTAATATAAATAATTTTTTAAAAAATCTATTAGACTCATAGATGGGACTCTAATAGGTACTACCACTCCAGGGCAGAGTGAACCTGGGAGTAATGGCAATAAAGGGGTACTTCCCACTTCCCAGATCTTCAGAACTGGAGCCTCACCATCAAATGCAATTTTGTGTCCTGTGTAAAATCCAATTGTTATTCTTGCTTTTCCAGATCACTGGATAGTTACTCCTCTTGTACATAGAATAAAATTATATGATTCCCTAGCATATCAGTAGCTTAAAAATCAATTATTTATGCCCATATGCATAAAAAATAGAACTAACAACACTGTTCTTTTGTCATCCCTAATGAATCCACTAACAAAATGAATTTATTCTTGCTTGTAAGTTTTTTAAACAGTACAGAAGATAAACTTGAGAAGAGATACCCAATTATTCATAACATCCAACAAATAATTTCTGTCTAAATTTCTGAGATGAGGAATTATCAATATCCTACATTGTTTTATTCAAACAGGTGTCCTCATCTTGATTGAACACCATATAAGGGTATTTGATTGGGAAAGAACAAACATTAAGTTTAAATTCTATTACAGGATAATAACGACCTATTGTATATAAGCATCAGTTAAGCATATGATGTTACCTGTTTTTTTTTGTACGTTCAGTGTTTAGTTAAGGTAGTGAAATTCATATATTTTGGTTCAGTTGTATGAGCAAGGACAAATTCACTAAAAAATCTGGACTATGAGAAATATTCTCAGGCATGAAAGTAATTTACCCCTAATTAAAGGGTTAAGTTAAAAATTCCCAAAAGTTTACTAAATACAACAGTCACCTGAAAAAGTCTAGAAGGTGTACAATGGCTAAAACTTTGTGACTATAATAATCAAGATAATGACATTAGTTCAAATAAATCAGTGCATAAGCTTGTTCTTTATGAATGAATTACCATGACCAGAAAATCTGGCAAACACTTACACATGACATAGGGAAACACTGGACATTTGTTTTGACCTTATTATGTCTCATCAGCAGTGTATACTGTGATCTCCCCCACTGGAGATCAAACCAGCAACCATAGAATGCAGAGTCAAAACTCTACCACTGAGCCATCAATCCACATTGCACACAAGTAATGCCAAATCAACCAATCATGGTAATTGCATGGCCAATTAACCTGAATATGTCTTGCAAGTTACATTCATACTCTTTACAGAGGACACTGTCACCTCCAGAGCCACATCTTCCCAGGAGGATTGGAAATACGCATCTGCATAATTATTATAACCTCAAGGGCAAGGATATAGATGTACATTTTTCTTTTTTATGTTGAGGAATTATATTGTGAATTAAAAAATAAAAATTAAAAAAGAAAAATGTATGATGTGTATTTCCAATCCTCCTGAGAAAATGTGGCCCTGAAGGTGACCATGTCTTCTGTTAAGAGAATGGATGTAACTTGCAAGACACATTCAGGTTAATTGGCTGCACAATTACCATGACTAGTTGATTTGGCATCACTTGTGTGTGACGTGGGCTAAGGGCTAAGTGGTAGAGTTTCAGCTCTGCATTCTGTGGTCACTGGTTCAATCTTCAGTGGGGGAGATCACAGTATACACTGCTGATGAGACCTAATAAGGTGAAAACAGCAGTCCAGTGTTTCCATTTGTCAAATGCAAGTGTTTGCCAGATTTTTTTTTTGTTTTTGTTTTGTTTTATGGCATATCAACCACAAAGGGTCATTTAATGCCAGCTCAGTTTTTGAAGTAAATTGATGGTATTTCATTTTTGATTATATTTTTGGTATATTTTGTGGAAAAAAAAGTTTTTTTTAGTATTTCTTTAAACACACTTTTTTTTTATATATTTTTGTGTGAACATTTATTATAAGTATTTTTTAACATTTTTTTTAGGGGGGGGAGGTTTTTTTTATTTTTATTTTGCTGTGTAGGTGAACTTCTTTTAAGTATCCAAGTAAGTTTTTTGGGTTTATTTGATAGAAAATTTGTTTTAAGTTTGTTGTAAGGTAATATTTTTGTCGTTATCAGTTTTAAGTCGATGCATTCTGTTAATGTGTTTGATAGTATACGGCTTTTGGCATGGTATGCAATATGGGGTCTCTTCTTTTTTGAGGAGGTATGAATGGGTAATGTGTGAGTGTCCTATTCTAAATCTTGATAATATTATTTCTTCTTTTCTAGATATTTTGGTTTGATTTTTTTTTGTGATTTTCCTATTTGTGGCATTATTTCGTGTAGTTTATTGTTCTGGAAGTTATTTCAGTAATTCTGCCATTTTTGTTTTGTATAAATGTTTGTGGTTCTTTTTAAGTCTGTATTGCCAGATTTTCTGGTCATGGTAATTCAATACACAATTTAATTCCTCTACTTAAAAAAGAAAAATTTACACTAAGTTTGTCCTTTGTCCAAACTTAAAATTGGAAAAAAAAGATTGGTGTGTTTTTAGTTGATTTTCCATAAGGAAATAATTACACAGATTACTTTATCTGCAATGTCTTAAATGATAAAAGATAATCCAATACAGAATATTTAGCTAATAAGCTTTTTATGGTGGCATGCTTAGCATAACAGTTGTCATTGTAGGAAATGGAATCAGAGATCCAAGTTCAAATCCTGGATAAGGCTGTTTACTTTTTTCATTTTGCACTAATCCCCTTGGGAAAAGCATGAAGCAATCTCTTCTCTTACCAGAGAGTCTAATAGGTATTTTTGTTCTTTTTACCAAATGGAAATTTTTTTTTTCATATTTTACACAATGTCTGGATTAAAATGTACTGAAATATGAAAATTAGCTGAAAAGTTCATAAGCTGGCTAAGATACTTTCGTGGTATGTGACCAAATGTGGTTCATTTTTCGACATAGTCCCCCTTGCAGTCCACATTTTTTTATTAGTGTTGCAGTACTTGGATCCCATTGGTAAAACAAAGTCATCAACAGCAGATATGACATGATCATATGAACTTTTCAAGCCACCCTCGTAATTACATTTTATCATATTCTTTTTACTGGTCTACTTATGACCTCCTACTTTCATTTGTAGATGATTTGTGGGTTATATCCAAGAATTTGAATTTTGATCCATCAGTCACATTTATTGCCAGAAGTGTATTTTATGGACCCAATTCAAGTTCAGAACTTCAGATTGAACCTATGGCTGGATACTTTCCTTCAAACTGGAAGACTAATAGTGAGTATATTACTATAATTCAGTAAATGTCATTTTTCTATGTCATCACATAATGTAACAACAACTAGAGCTAAAGCCACTGTGTTTACTAATAGGACTTTGGAATGTTTTTAGCATTTCAAGTTTAGTTTATTTTGGTTGGGTGATTTTATGGAATGTTAACTCTTGTTGAGTTATTTTATGCCAAGATCAGTCTTTTTTGCAGTTATATGGTTTCAAGTAACAATTCCTATTTAATTATATTCATTTGTTTGCACACATTTATATAGTTTCAAGTATTCCTATCTAATACTTCATTACATATGTATTAGGGTAAAGATCTTTTTTAAATGGTCAAATTCCCCAAACTTTTGGGTTGTACCTTCTATATAAATTTAACAAAGGTTTGTGAAGAATTTCAAGGAAGAACTCTATCTTGACACAACCCAGAAGGTTTAAAAATGCCTTTTTTTTTAAATAAAATAATTAATACTACTTGATTCAACATTATCAATTATTAACAATTTGTACTAATATTTCTTTTATTTCAATTTTTGTTGTATTTCATTGCAATTACTCATTCAGTCTATATCTGTTATTATCTATTTCTGATTCATGTGATTTGATAATGCATAGAATTATAGTCAGAGTAGTTGCAATAAAAAAAAAAATTAAATTAGGATGAAAGAAATACTTGTCTAAAGTTAATAAAAATGAACATTAATCATATTTGATTTATTTTGTAATATTTTCTAATTCTTGTATTTTATTTGATTTCTTTTTAGCTGTTTGTCATGCTATCTTGGCTGGTAATGTGTCTACAGAACTCAGTTGTATGATGAATTTACAAGATCATGTGTCTATCTCTTCTTCCCCAATTATATCATCCTTACTTCACAGGTATTCATTTTATATTTTCAATTCATGTTCACAGATTGTTTATATAATAAATGAACAAATGATTAATTTTGTTAGTTACTGTATGTAAGCAAAGATTGTTCAAATCTAGAAAAACAACTTTACAAATATTGTTTTAATGTTCATTTATTATTTTGATTGTTTTATCCTTCTTTTCAGATTGAAATTTTGCAGGCAAAAAAAATTCATGATTTTAGTATTTTTTTACTTTTTGAATACATTCCAATCATTGGAATGCATTCAAAAGTTTTAAGAAAATTAAAATATATATAGTCAGACACATGTTAAAAAAAAACATTTTCTTTATTAGTGTAGTTCAGCCTCCCTCTACACCAGTCTTAAATCAGAAAAATGTGAAGTGGTATTTCTTTTGCATCAATGAAGGAAAGATCAATAAATCATAGCTCACCCCAAAATTTATGTTCCTTGTCATCTGCAGGTTACTCACTGATTGGCTCTTTTAAACACCCACCACTCTCATGTTACCCTTTCTTGCACAAACCTCTAGAAGAGATAGATTGTTGTTATTATTCAAGATTTTTTAGTATAATCTTGATCTTCATTTTAAGGAGATTTTAAAAGAAAACCAACTGATTCTCTCAGGGATACTAACTTTACATATGTTTATAATAACCACAGTACAGAGTATGTTCTATATTCATAACCATAAACTAAAAAAAAAATCCAAAAATCTTTTTTCAGTCACAGGGAAAAATATTTTTCTATATGACAAAATCATCTATGAAAAGATTTGATTTTACTAAATTTGTTTGATAAAATAATAATTTTTATGAATCAGGATTAATGTTAAAACAAAAGAAGTTACAGTGTTGCACAAAAAAAAAAACAGACAGTGAAAAAGCTAAACTATTTTTGCTACAAAGTTTAATGAAACTTATTGGCTTAGACACACAAAGGAAGTGATTATTTACCTTGATTATTGTTGTCAAATTTTCCTTAGTTGTAGCAAAAAGTCATGATTTTCTAAAAAGAAATTGCAAAAAGTGGAAAATATCTTCAAATTTCCTTTTCTTTGATTTGATATTCTAATTTGTGATTAGTCCTTTGCTAATGGTGAGCAAAAAGTTGTTTAAGTTTGAAGTCAAATTGTGGCATACAATGATTGTGGACTGTCACTTCATTATAGTGCGAAGAAATCGAATCACTATCATTCATCATGATCTTTTTCAATCACTTGCTGAAAACACGACCAGCTGTTGTCAGGTAGTAATTGATGCTAATGGATACTATACCGAATATTAAGTGGTTATAAATTGTCTTGTCATAAACTTTTTCAATTGTCTTCATAAATATTTTTTTATATCAACCGTCTGGGATTTTTTGTCCAATATTGTTGATCTTTTGTTAAAATAATTTTAGTATAAGGCTTGAAAGGAACAACTTATATAAGGTCATTTCATATTTCAGTATCTTAAGATTTTTAAAATTAATTATCTTGCTTAATTTGTTCTTAGTAGTGCTCTTCTATATGAAGTGGAATAAGATACCTGATTGATACCATTTCACTGCTCAACTAAGGTTCATATAAACTAGAGATATAAAACTAAGTTATTATTTTAATTTATTCAACCTTCCAAGTTTACATTTTTTTTTATCTTCAAAGAAAACATTTGACTACACAATGGACCCAAATGATGCCTGGATTCAAGACTCCATTTCAATGTCGCCAAAAACTATCAAAATATTCAAGTCATGAATTGGTGAGTTCTAATAATACTGGTGTAATGCTCTTTCTACTGAGTAGATTCAAGTAAAGGCACAAAGATAGAATAAATGTACATGTTGTTTATTCAAGTATTTACAAGGAACTGAAGAACTGCTATGTGTTGTAAGGGGGGCAACCCTGAGTTAGAGAGCTCTAGTCACCTTATTACAACTGGGATAAGTTGAAAGTTTTGCAATATTTGCACTTCAATAATCAAGAAGAGTTAGAAGCATCAAATGTTCCCCCCAAAAGAAAAAAAAACTGGTATCAGCATGGGATCAAAGAACAGGCAGAAAGCTGGCTCCAGATGGTGTAACCTGATGGCCTCTACTTTGAATGCTCAGCTGCTTTTGTTATAACTTGAAGAATAAAGTAAATAAATTATCAAAATATTGCAAAACTTTTGACTCAGAATTATTTCCAAGGTAAATATAAATAACTTAATTCTATTATATGATAAAAAAACTTTCTCGGCTATTTTACTTTTTTGCTAAAATTATACCAATCTATATGTATATATACACGTATATATTTTTTTTCAGATAACTTTTTATCTTAATCACTTGATTTTAAAATGATTGGTTGGTTTGAAAGCTTTTACTATTACAAAAATATAAAAAAAGAAGGAACATTTTATAAAACATGTTTTTTTAAAAACAAGTTTTACGATGATTAAATTCAAATGATTTTTCATTTGAATTTAATTATGAAGAGGACAGAATTGTTAATTATCCAACAGCTGTTAAAATCACTTAGAGTATAAGTAAAGATAATTTTAACAATATTGACCAGTTGCTTTCATATTGCTGCCTATAAAATGTAACAAGTTTATGATCAACATTGCTACCTAAAAAGTTAATTTATGAAAATATTAATTTAATTTTGTGTGTGACGATTTCCAGACAGAAAATTTGCTGTGCATATTGAATTCCTTGATTGTATTTAAAATAAAATTTGAAAGCATTTTCCTTTTAAATTCTCTTTGGAAGAGAAACATCTTAATCTTTTTTTTTTTGGTGCTGCTTATTATTCACATCACATTTGGGTATTGTTTCAAGTGCTCCAATTACAACTGGTATCACCATCACCTTCATCTTCCATTGTTTTTTAGTTCTCTATCAAGGTCTAGGTACTTATCTCTCATTTTGCTCTCTTTTAATTTTACTCTGTGGGCTGCTAGGACAGCAAAGTCCTCTATTCAGCAGGTTTTCTTCTTTTGTTGACTATCTCTGGATCTGGTTGTCTGGCCAAGATTAGGTGATCTGTTTGTATCTCAAAATTTCAGTGAACTTTGTGCATCTCATTCTCCAGGATGGATTCTGATTTGTACATATACCCCTTGTTTGTATTGTGACGGTGCATAAATATTTATCCCTGGACAGGAGTTTATCTTATGCACGTGTGACGTTGGGACAGTCTGGCACTTGACCCCTCACAAAATAAGTCCTAGTTAAGATTCCTTTTTCGGGCATATGGGAACTGGCAGATAATGTGGGGGTTAATTTGGGGCTAGACTGACTGCTGCTGGCAAGGGGTTTTCCAAATTTCCCGTTACACACACCCACCAAGCCACTTCGTCTTCCTACCCCCTAGGATAACGGAAGACATGGACTTCTAGGTTGAGATAAAATATTATTCACTATAGAAGGCACTTCCAATTTCCCATGTAATATTTTTAAAGGCGAATAGGACATTTAGCGAGAATAAATTGAAGTGAAATGAAGCTGAAAAGGAAATATGCAAAAGAAAGCAATTCGCTGGGTAAATAACACAACAAATAAATTTCAACGAGGGGACATTTAAAATATAACCAAAATTTTAATAGTCGAGGTCCAAACAAATATTTACAGGGGTTGGCTATATTTCCCTGGCAAACAGTCTCCAACGTAAATGTCTTTCTTCTTTTTTCCTTTCTTTCTTCTTTCTTTCAATTGAGAAAGAGGGCATATAATTGCAATACTTAGGAAGGGTGGATGGAGAAAACGGTTTTAAGGTTTACTTAGTTTTTTTTACGGGTTTCTTCTGAGATTTCTTTTCTTTTACAGGCTTGCGAGATTCTGTAGGGCTTGGCTTGAATGCACCGGTTATCTCCTGTCCAAGAACTCTGCTCTGCTTCTTTTCCCAGAGTTTTTGGCTACAGCTTCAACACATCTTGTCACGCTGACTGCTGTTCCAGAACTTCCATTTCTTTTCTCTGGTTAGGCACCCGGGAGTTTGTTTCACATCAGGTCAGCACGTCCTCTCACAGCGACTTCCATCTTAAAAACTGAATTCTTTTTTCCTCTTTCCTCTGACAAAAAGGGCACTACTTCCGGCGCTAAGGCTTCAGCCAATCATTTGGCTCCCTCCTCCTCCTCATCTGGTCAGGCTACTTAATGACCTGCATTCCCTTCTTCATCCTACCAAGTTGGGGTTATGGAGTGCAGATAGCTTGACCTACATTCTAACTGGATTTGTTACTTCGTCCAACAGGCCAGGCGTAAAGAATTAACCTTCATTCGTATCCCTCTTTTAACGGTCAATCTTTGGGGCCTGTTAATTCAAACACTGAAGGGTAGGGGAAATTGATCTTACTTCTCTCCTCTCAGGAGCATAACGCATGACAGTATGATCAGATTTCAGTTTCTTGCATAATTCCCAATAGATCACCTTCCCCACCTAGTTGTGTCAAGTCTTATATTTTTTATGCACTAATTTGTTGTATTTGCTTATTATGTGATTAATTGTTTCATCTCTATTACTGCATAACCCACATTTGCTATTTTGTTGTGTCTAATCTATTTTTGCTTTAACATAGTTGGTTTTATGGCCTTGTTTTGTGCTGTTATTAGAAAAGATTCAGTTTCTCTTTTAAAGTTTCCCTTTTTTAGCCATGTCCAAGTCTTCTCACGTGAGATTTTGCTCGTTTGTTGCTTGAAATATCCATACATTTATTTTCTCTTCCCATTTTTGTTTTCTTGTTATTGTTGTTTGTGTTATTTCTGGTAACTGTAATTAATCTTTCTTAGCCCTTTTTTATCTAGTCTTTGAGTCTTCATATTGATGTATCAATGCTGTCTTCAATGCTGACAAGTCCTCTTCCTCCTTTTCTTGACGCATTATAGTTTGTCTATGTCATCTCTTGAATGTAAGGCCTTATGTATGTAGCGAGAGAAGAAACTTACCTTGTGGATCAAAGCACGTAAGACTATGCCTTGCATGTCAAGCAGTAAAAAATATGTTCACTTCTGGAGGCAGAAGTTATAGTGGGTTGATCTCTTCCCTCACAAGAAGAAATTTACCATGCATGTAAATTTCTATATGCTGGAACTTGCATCAAAGAGCATGCCAACAGCAGGAGTGGTTGTTGTTGTTCTTCGCAGACAGACTGCTTTTTTGACTGACAGAACAAACGAGTTGACCAAAGGTATACTGAGGAAGGGCTGCTAGGTGCATGTGTTGTTATTTTTAGTCAACAGAATCCATTTCCTTCCGTTGTACAATTGCTTACTAGTCCTGACTGTCTAGTAATTGACTTTGATCCAACAACCAATAACTACAGTATCATCATTAGTTTTCTTCTTTGGTTCATTTGTTGAAGTTTTTCCCTCATCCACTTCAAAAATGGTCCTGAGTATCTTACAAAGGGGACAGTCTAGGTGTTTAACCCATTGATTAGATTTCTGCTATACAGTTTGGTTTTGAGTAGTTTTCTCTTTCTCCTAAGATATTCTTTTTTAATTTTTTCTTTCTTCTCCACTTGTTTGATGGCATCTGCTTCCAATATTCTGAAATACTTGTAAGTTTCCTTTTCTCTGAGCATTTTGATTTTTTCTTGATTTGGTAGTTCTATTCCTTCTATCATGTGTCGTTTTCTGCTCCTCAAGGCACATTTTTCTATGCCAAATTCCATCCCTATATCTTGACTGTATGTTCTCACTGCCTGTATTAAGGTTTCCATTCTTTTTCCTTTTTGGCAAACAGTTTGATGATGATCATCATCATAACAACAGCTTGAGTTGTCTCCCTTAGGCAAAGGAACACGTTTTATGTTTAATATATCTCACTATCAAAATTGAAAAATACAACAGACAAAATATCACTCAGACTTATATAACCTTAAAGGGATATTTTGATTTATTACAGAGATCATTATAAAAGTTAATCAAAGAAACTTGCAAAGAGAAAAATCCATAAAACTATTATATCATTGGGAGTTAAAATATATAACGGAAAATTCTCACCAAAAACACAACAATATTAGAACATCAAAATAACAAGCAAAAACTACAGATTCTCGAGGCCCTACATATTAGGAACATACAACCCAAACTTAAGAGAATTAATTTTCAAACCAGTGCTCATGTACTTAAATGCCTTTAGCTACTGATGCTATTTATAGAAACAAATTCAAGAAGTAAACGCCACACAATACAACAGTACAGACGCTCTTCTTACAAATTGTAATGTACATACAAAAGTTACATCACTTTTGTAATACATCCTCCCCTGATGATAGCCCAAAGTTGGGTAGAAAGTACTTGGGGAAATAACTAATTATAAAAGGGTTATCAACCAATTCCCACCGAATGTCATAAGATCAATATGGCAATTCAAAAGGATTAACAAAAAATATTTAGACAAAAAATTTCTATTATGTTCAATGAAATATGTATTAATGAAGAAATGCTGCCAAAATATACATATATATATATATATATATATATATAGTCATCCACAGACAGATCTGTTTCGTTCTATCAGAACTCATCAGTGTGGCTAGACAGTAGCTTCCCGTAGCTATATATATATATATATATATATATATATATATATATATATATATCCACATGCCCCACCAAGAAAGCCCCAGTGTGTTGTCCTGATGGGTGGCACATTGTATTTGCCAGCAGCAGATTCTGCACTGACGCAGAGCGCCAATATGCACCCATCGAGGGCGAAGCAGCCGCTATCGCCTGGTCATTGGAAAAATGCTGCCTATTCATCATAGGCTGCCCAAATGTGATAGTAGTAACCGACCATCAACCACTTACGGGAATATTTGGTGACAGGGACCTTGGCAAAATAAACAACCCATGCCTCTTCAGACTTAAGGAGAAGTGCCTAAGATATCACTTCACAATTCAACATTGCCCAGGCAAGTGGCATAGGGGTGCTGATGCCATTTCCCGCAACCCAGTTGCTACAGTGGAATCGCTCATTAGCATATGTCCCACAAACCCATCCCCCAAAGATATCCACCTCTCTAACAGCAGAGATGTTGCAATGGAATTAGCTGCCATTCAAGCAGCTGTAAACATTGATAACAACACCACTGTTATAACCCCTGACCACATTCGGGCATCGGGCCGAAATGACAAGATCTATACAACCCTGATAAACACGATTAACCAGGGATTCTCACCCAAACGCAACCTCACAGAACCTGACATCCGTGATTTCTGGGAGGTGCGACACCAACTTAGCAATGACAGAGGGCTAGTATTAATGGACAGAAGAATTGTCATACCAAAGCCCTTGAGAAAAAAAATATTGCACTGCCTACACTCAGCCCACCAAGGTGTAGATGGAATGAAAGCTTGAGCTAATGACTCTGTTTATTGGCCGGGAATGAATGCGTCAATACGAAACTTTAGAGCGAATTGCTCGATTTGTACAACCATCACCCCTAGCCAACCACGAGAACCCATCACCATGACACCATCTCCAGAATGGCCATTCCAACAAATAGTGATGGACATATTCCACGTTGGGCACGTTACGTACCTTGCCTGCGCAGACAGATTGACTGGCTGGCTCATTATTATCACTATTATTGCTGTTGTGTGTTGTTGCCTTCTACAATATACACGTCGTGTACAGTTATTTCTTTTCAGTTGCTCTTCTTAATTATTGATTTTTGTTGTCATATTACCATTAAACAATAAGGTTTACAAAAAGCATGTACTAGAATTGATAAAAACTGTCAATGTTTATTAATAGTTTTTATTAATTCTAGTGTTTGCCTAATTTTTGTCATCATTTTTCATTAACCCTTTTGTTGCAGTATGTTTGGTATTAAGTCTAAAGGCTGGAATGCACTTTAAAAAGGCTTGCGAATAAAAGAATTCATTGGAGTTTCACTATTACAATATTACAATACACTATTGTCATGAGGAGTTATATCACACAAGTGTGTTTATGAGAGAATTTTTTTTATTCACTGATACTTCTAAAAATCAGTCTTACTTAAGTTTTTGAAGTAATAAAGTATCATTTTTTATTCTTATTTCAGGGCTGGGGTATATCAAACAAGAGGCACTTTCTTGGTGGCGGGTATAGCACACAAAATCCAAAATTTAAAAAATAATTAGGGCTTAAGTTACATCTCGTCCTCATGCATTAAGTATATTTGGGTGACTCAAGTTGCTCTCCATAGCAAAGGGGTTAATTCTAGTATTTGGAAATCAAAAGATATATAGAATATATACATAATTTAATAGAACAAATCAGCTAGCTTTAGTTATAAATGATAAATACATGCAGTTATAATCCTATGGGTTTCAATATTTGATTAATAGATTTTTTTTTAATTGAATATCAGCCAAGATGGAACATATTGAGTCCCTTTTTTTATTTCTTTATGTGAATTTAAATTTTTCGTCCATCTTTTATTAATAGTGAATTTGTGCATATCAACACATTCCTTTTTTATTTTTATTATAGAAGAATTATTTTTCTTCTTTAATCAAGTTGACTCATCTTAAAGTTTCTAACTTAACCTTTCAATGCTTTATTCTTTTACAGGCCAGTTTAGCAGAGAAGTATGTGACTTTTTGGAAGTTAAACTCTGGTCAGGCCAAAGCCTTGAATAATGTTGCCTCAATGCTGGATTCTCAACAACCAGACAACCTACCTATAATCTTGATCCATGGTGAGGCTGAAGATTTAAAATAAATAAAGCATTCCTTTCAAATATTTTTTTCACATGTGTAAAACAAACAGAAAAACCAACATCCACACTATGAAATAAATAATTTCGTTTTTTTTTATTTTAAATAATGGACATTTTTTTTACATTTTCATTATTGCAAGAGCAACTACTACAATTAGATCTTTTCTGAAAATATGAATTATTTGGTACAATTTGGTTCCAGAATAAAAGCCAAATCTAGACTTTGCTGAGTTTTTTGGTTATTTTTGTTTTTTGTAGGGTGTCTCAGAATAATGTAATGATACCAAGATTATCTTGAACATCATTACTAATGAATTTAATCCTTACTGTGTCCTATACTTGTGGTCTTGTGCCAAATATCTACAAATCTGTCCATATTTATAAAATTTACTTAATTACTGTGTTACTTAAAGGTACTTCCTATAATTTTGAGATGATTTATTATGAATCTATTCGATGTGTGAAAAAGTTCCTACTGCCTTTTTGTTGTTGTTGAATTCAACTTTTAGGTACTTCCTATAATTTTGTGATGATTTATTATGAATCTATTCGATGTGTGAAAAAGTTCCTACTGCCTTTTTGTTGTTGTTGAATTAAACTTTTTTGCTTTCCTACTGCTGATAACTTTTGCACATACCTAATATTAATTGGATTATTTATCATTTTATAGCTTTCTTAAGACATACTATTTGGAAAATGGTAGGTTTCAACTCTTTTTTAAGCAAAGCAGAGTAAACAAGAAAATGATAGCAAATGTACTGTCCAACCCAACCCAACCCAACCCAACCCAACTGATCAGATAATTAGTTCTATGAATATTGAAACTGTGATTTTAATTGTCTTTTTATTTAACCATATTAAAAAATATCCAGATAATCAAAACGATTACGGAAAAATTCCAAGGGACGTAATACAATAGATTAATTTTAAAGTTACTTCCCTTTAGTAAAAAATGCATTTATTTTAAAAGAAAAAGTTTTGAAAAAAAATCTCAGGTTGATATGAAATTATTTCAAAAGTTGATATTTTAATAAGCTAAATCTATGCAGCATTTTTTCTTTTAAACTTATAAAATTGATTTTGGTATTATTAACTGTTGTTTTAGTTAACTTCTTGACTGTACAGAATTATGATGTCCATAATTATTCTGTTCATTGTTCTGTACTTGTTAATAGTTTATTCTTTAAATGATAAATAGAATTGATTTTTTCCATACAACATACAGCAAATTTGTAAAATAAGTAATAGTTTAAGCAAATACCAAACTTGCTTTAGTGATCAATGTTTGAAACCTTAGTGGCCTTGCAGATATAAAAGATTTTATATTTTACTTGCGTCCAGTTTATGTGTATATCTGGTAATATGTAAAATTACTTGAACTATATTCCATGAAACTGTTTGGGTGGATGTGTTCAATTATTCCTCTTATTGGATAGATAGATTAAATTTCTCTATTATATATCATTACTTAATAGAACATAAACCTTATATTTGATAAGATGAAAGACAAAATTTCAAAATTTGTCTATCATCTTTACTCTTTTATTAATGAAAGGTTCCTGCCTAAATACACAACACTGAATAAGTTAGACACAGTTAATTTAGATGTCAGAATTTTATTTAGGACAATTTTTGTTAACTTTCGTTTAGAAGAGCAATTTCAAAATGTTTGTTCAATATGTCTCCTCAAAATCATGCATGTATACTTGGGAAGAAAATCTTCCAAAGTTCTTGTAGAATACATTTTTGTTTAACAAAATGTACTTTTAGGATATCATTTTTATTCTGGCCAAGATTCTTATACTAGTATTTTATATATAAGTAGGAACTTGGGTGAGCCAAAAGTTTTGTAATATTTTTGTAAAATGAGGCCCAATTCAGCAGCTCCAGATACTTTTATTAAAATCATAAAGGTGACAAACCATACTAGACTGGGATGCCAAGCCTGCCTGATACTCTTTGAATGCTACTTGCTGGATTTGCCTCTTTGGCTTGGAGCATAGCCTTGGAATCTAAGGTTTTAAGCTAACTTGACTTTACCTGATCATTGAAATTCTTGCAATTTGATGAAAATTTTCTGAATCAACTGGTTACTATACTGTAATCAATTACAACTTCACCTTTGGCAAATCAGATGTTTTTGGTTGTTTCTATAGTGTTATGGCCTAGTTTGAACTTATAAAGCATAAATTTCCAAATTAGACTACATTGCACATTCATCTGTGCTGCTTTTAAACCACTCATGTCGTGAAGCAATGCACATGTCAGCACATCAGCTTCCACAATACTACCAATTACCTTTTATGGCTTTATGAACTGCTCTGGTCATGTGTGATATACATGCTGAAAACTAGCAAATACCAAAATATTGCAAAACATTTTTTCTCATCAATGTATAACAGAGAAAGATACAAGCAGATAAAACATAAAATTACCAAAAGGGGTTAATTTTTAAAATCTCTTCTATATATTTTATGGCTTTTTTTGGCTTTTTTTTCAGGGGTATTTGGATCTGGCAAGAGTTTCTTATTGGCAATCATTGTACTGTATTTGTTGGATGTTATTGAGACCCACGAAGCAATGAAATCATCAGCTGACAACATAAAAGATGAGAAAATTCTGATAACTTCTACAACAAATGTTGCTGTTGACCGGATCCTGCTCTAGTAAGAAATTTTCAAGGCCTTAATTTTTTTTTTCCAACAATTACGCCAATAGTTTGGGAGACTGAGGTTCAATCCCAGGTCGAGTCATACCAAAGACTCAAAAAATGGTACTTGATGCTGCCTTGCTTAACACTCAGCATTACTAGGTAAGAATCAAGAGTAAAATGGAGCAATCCAGAGAAAGGAGTAGCATCCTCCTCTACACCTCAGTCTAGTAGCTATTGAAAAGGGAGCTTTCTGCTCACCCTCAACAAAGGTTGCTGACTTTACCTACTTATTATTCTCTACTCATTATGGATTACTATGTTTATCTTGTTTACTGTACTCTCTTGCCTTCTTCAGATGCCTTTTGCTGTATTTAGTAGCTTTCCTTGAAGGTTATTAAACATGACAAAGTGTAGAGAAAAATAACAACAACACTTCATCTCAGAAATATTGACAAAAATTATAGATGTATTAAAAAATAAACAGGTTTAGAAAAATTCTTATAATGCTAGTTGTGTATTTACCACTAGCATCATTGGTTAATGTTTAAGCCTGAGTAAAAACCAGTTCATATACCTCAGTAGCAATATCTCATCTAGATTATGTATGATGAACAATAGAGCTCATAAAAAAAAATGATTTCATACTAAAGAAAAATAAGAAGCAAACTATATCCATCAGAAACTGATGAAGACTACTTGTTGTATACTGTCCTTGCTCTACTATTTTATTCTATTCTATGGGCCTTACTTTACCATTGGTCAGATTATATGATTATCAATATGTTTTATGATCAGTCACTCCCATCTCTTCACCTCATCTCTGTTCATTCTTCATTTCACTTCTTTTCTTCTCAAGTCATTCCATCTTGTCACCTCAATCACTCTGATGTTCTTTTCGTGTTGCCATCCTTGATTTTGTTCATTGATAAGAAATGACAACACAACCACCATCTCATATGCACATTTTACTTTATCATTTCTTGAAGACTTTTCCTTTCATTGCCCCTCAAGTCTAAATGGGGACTTAGCAAGATGGAGCATTTGACCACTCAGGTTGTGTCACCAACTGACTTATTTTAACTCTAGTACCATTTTAGTTACCAAATTGAAATCATCCATTCAGAGCTATGCTCTCAGATTGACCTCCAGTTCAACAACCATTTATCACACTGATGTGTTTTTCTACTGGGTTAACAGTTCAAAATTTTATTCACATGATACACTATATGTGCAAAATAGATCTTACTGATCTATTATGTAACATATGCAGATAGTCTTGTGTTTCTAGCAATATACCTGCTCAAGGTGAATCTCTGCTGTATAGCCTGGAAAGGCATTGTTATCTACATGAATTCAAATAAAACAGTGTTCATGTGTCCCATCTCCACAATAAATGAGAAGCCTCTGAAATTAGTAGACCAGTTCATATACTGCAGTAGCAATATCTCATCTACTGAAAGTGATGTCAACATATGTTTATGTAAGATATGGATTGCTATTGACAGGGCCATATGGAAATCTGATCTCTGATAAAATAAAACAGAAATTCTTCCAAGCTGTAGTCATGTCAATATTACTGTATGTCTGCACCACTTGGACTTTAATGAAACACCCGGAGAAAAAGCTAGATGAGAACTACACAAAAATACTGCATGCTGTTTTGAATAAATCTTGGATGCGGCATGTGACAAAACAGCAGCTATATGGCCAATTACCATCCATCTCATAAAACATTCTAGTAAGATGAGCAAGACATGATGGGCACTGCTGGAGAAGTTAAGGACAAACTCATGTGACATTCTCCTATGGACTCCTGCACATGGTCTCTCCAGTGTTAACCAACCAGTAAAAATTTACATTCATCAGCTCTGTGCTGACAACAGATGCCATCTAGAGGACTTGCCAAGAGCAATGACTGATCAGGAAAGATGGCGAAAGAGAGTCAAAGGAAACCATGCTATCAGCATACGTTAATGATGATAGGGAAAAACCAGTGTTTTGAATTTTAATTTTCAAAGTGGATAGGCCCACCTCATCTGGAAATTGCTGCAGCACAATAATTACATTTCTCTATTTGGCTTTGTATAAGTTCGACTTAGTACACATCATGAATTATGTTGTTTTCTATAAAGTAAAGATTCTTAAGATTAACTTGATAAAAATAATGATACATCAAGCTAAAGATGAGCTCAATGGTTATTATTGAAGTCTATGAATAATCATTTAATTGAGATGGGGAAAAATGCAGGTTTGTTGTTATATATTCTTATTAAAAACTTCATTAAAGATTTATTTTAATGAGTTTTTATTGTTTGTATTTTATGAAAAACCTTAAATTGTTCCATTTAAGATTAGTAAAGATAATTGTTTTATGGTACTTAAATAAATTGTCTTCATTGTTTTTTGTTTTATTTTACAATCTTCTATTATTTAGATGGACAAAGAAAACCAACTGTAAATTGTAAGGCAAAGAAAATGATTAGCACACACATGTATATAAATACATATATATTCCCTAATTGGTAAGGCTACCTGATTTTTTCCACATCACTGGCCATAAAGCATTTTCATTTCATTCCTGATCTCTATCTTTCTAAATATACTCATGTAATGAATAACATTTTAAGACCAATTTATGACCTGAAGAACGTGTCATTCATTACATGGGATATGTTTTTGAACTCATGGAAGCTTACCATTGTTCATTACACTGTGGCTAAAAATTAGGTGTCAATTATGATTATATACTAAAGAAGTAAAACATTATGCTTCGGGAAAGATTTAAGTTACTTTGATAAAGTCTAAATTGTTATGGCCACAAGACTAAATCAGAGCATTTGCTTAGCAGTATAGTTTGTGGAATGCTCACATTCAGTCATGATAAGTACTTATTGGCAGTTATACAAAGATGGAAAAATTACCAAAAATAATAATTGCTTGCAAGTTATTAGTATTAGATAGAAATACTTTAAACCATATAATAACGTGTACATATGATTTTTATTAAAAATAATTACTCAAAGCCATATAAAAGTTTGTAAATTATTTGTATTAGACAGGAATAATAGATTGAAGTTATATAGGGTGGGACAAAGAGGACGACCAATTTTGAAAATAGTAACCATTTCAAAATTGGTCATCTTCTCTCCACCCTTTATAGTTGTTTGTAAATTATTATTAGATAAGAATAATTACTTGAAACTATAACTCTATGCAAATTTTTTGAATAAATACATATAAGAGGTGTACTTATTTATTTTTAGATTGTGACATATATTCTTGTTGACAATCTTTCAATTCTGCCGAGTTTGGTAAAAAATAATACCTAATGATATCCATTTTGGTTGTGTAATATTCAACTAAAAATAATCCTGGTATCATTGGTTTTGAAGAAAATTCATTTTTAGAAAAAAATTTGTGGGGGTATACTTATTTATAGGGTATAATGTGTATATCTTTAACCATTTACAATTAAATTGACTGTTTCCTTATAAGTATCTCTTAAACTGTAGGAATAACCACTGACAATGTTATCTACTGCTTGTGGTGAATATCATCAAGTGTTTAAAAAAGTGTATTCAATCATGGGTGATACTGTATGTATAAAAACATAAGGAGAATAAGTACAATACAGAGTAAGAAAGTTGAATAAACAAAAGACTGAGAAAAATCATGAAGAATAAATACAACTGGTTTATTAATTATTAATAGAGTAAAAATTACTGAGATTAAAATGAAGAAAGATTACTAATTTACTGAGATGATTAAGAAGAAAAAAGATTAGAAATTGTAATTTGGTTCTTGAGTTTTAAGAAACTGGAAGCACCAGTTGCATCATTGTCTAAGGAAAATAGAAACATTGGTTTTACCATTGTTATTTGTCAATAAAAAGGTGAAAGGACTCTCTTGAGAGCTAACATCTGACTAAAGTGTTGAATTTATTATAGTTATCTTTCTGAGCAATTGTGATAATGTTTGTAAGTGGTTGCATTTATTTCTTTTTTGTTCCTGGAAATAACTTAAATCTTATATGCACTTTTTTTTTTTTTACTTCTAATTTCTGCTCTCATAAATTAGATGATGATATTTTTTCTTCTTTGTTCATTATAGTCTATTGGAATTTGGCTGCAGTGAATTCATCCGTGTTGGTAGTGTAAGGAAAATTGCAAAACCAATCTTGCCATTCAGGTAATCATTGATATTATTTGTTGCTTCTTCTATTGTTCATCTTCTGAATAAAAATCAATACATTCATGTGTCCTTGAGTACATCTTTGTATTTGCATCTTTTAAATTTTATAGTTACATGGCATAATGGCTATTGTTGTAGAACATGGACTCAGCTACTTAAGTTCAAATTCTGAATGAAGCTGTTTGTATCACAGAGTACTAATACTCTTGAAAAACTATTTTCTCTCCAGTTATGGATAAATAGTAGGGTAGACTGTGTTCTTTCACCTTGGTAACTGGTCTAGGAGAAAGAAAACTCTGAATTCAAACCAGTTGTAGACCTGTGTAAAATATTTCCTTGACCTGCAATGAACCTGGGAGATGTAGTTGATGGATACATTCAGATGTAGTTAAAATCAAGAAAGTGACTACTGGAAAACAAGCAATGCATGTGTGTAAGCTGTAACTAATGGAGAACAAGCATTGCATGAGTGCAAACCATGGTCAATGAAAAATAAGCATTGCATGGGTGAAGAGGTGTGGCCATGTGGGTTGTGTTGGAGTTTTAAGACTATATAAGGTTTAGAATTTAGGCTGAAGACAGTTCCCGCTGACTGTTCTGGTTCCCAACAGCTCCTTCGTGTGCACAAACTTTCTCCGTTTGCTCTCCTGCTCCACACAAGCATCACTGTTGAAGAATAAAATATAAGATTATATTTTTGTGTATATGTGTTCCTCATTGTTTGTTAAGATCCAGTGGTAGTATACTACACTGTAGAGGTGCCCGTGGTGTAATGGTTATCGTTGTAGGAAATGGACACGGCGACACGAGTTCAAATCCTAGATGAGACTGATTGCATTTCACATTGCACTAATACCCTTGGGAAAGGTATGAATCCAATTATTCTCCCTCCAGCTATGGGTAAAATAGTAGGGCAGACTAGGTTCTTCAGCCTTGGTGAGACAACTAGTCTAGGAGAAGGAAAACTCTGAATTCAAACCTGTTAAACTCCGCTTAAAAGGAGGGGTTGGTAAATATGTATACTACACTAGGAGAAGGGTGGTCTTTGCCAAGTTATTCTTGACAATGACTTGCTACATGAGTCATACCCAATAACCAAACCAGGTTACAGGAACAGTGAGTGAGAGAGTTATTTGTGTTAAACACCTAAAAGTGGAATTATTTTGGTAGGATTGGTTTTAATGAATAGCCTTCATTCATATGTATTTCATGCTACAATTGCAAATAATTTTACTGTTATTTATAGTGTCCATGCTACAAGTAATGACAATCATGATTTAAAAGAACTGCAAGAAATGCTAAAAGAAGAAAATCTCTCCAAAATGGAGAAACAGTAAGTCCAGTTTTTTTTAAATATTTTATCCTATTGACAGTAAACTTCAATACATTGCAATGAAGTTTTAAAATACATGTTTGTTGTTTGTTTTGTTTTTAAGAATTATACATACTAGACAATCTATTGGCTTCCTGATGTAATACTGGTTCACTAATCAGTAATTTAAATGGACTTGTTACAATACTGAATTCATTAAATTCATCAAATGATGATCTGAAACTCTAATGGCTGTGTCTGAACTGTTTTCTTTTATCTGATAAACTTTTTTATTCCTATGTGTTTATTTTTTCTCATTGTAAAACAAATAATACTATATTTTAAAGGGCACAGAAGTTCAGTTTGTCATAAATACTAAAACTATCTTTATTTAGTCAAGATAGTTTTAAACCTATCAGTCACTTGGGATTGTTTTTAATTACTAATTTACTGGGATTGGGATTGTTTTAAATTACTTTTTTAATGGAATTAGGATTAATTACAAATTTATTAGGATTGTTTGAATTTTTTTAGATTATTAATTCACTGAGACTGGGATTGTTTTTAATTACTTTTTTAATGGCATTGGGATTAATTACTAATTTTGGGGATTTTAATTCTCTTTTAATTTCTAATTTATTGGTATTGTTTTTACTTTTTTTAATTACTAATTTATTAGTATGGGGATTGTTATTATTTACTTTTTCAAATACTATTCTATCAGTATTGTTTTTAATTACTTTTTTAATGGAATCAGGATTATTTAATGACTTATCAGGATTGTTTTTAATCTATTACTTCATTCAAATGTTCAAGCTGGACAACTTATCAAACTAAAAGATCAAATATTATCTCTAAAATTGTTATTTGTTTTTCCTGCAGTTTTTTATTCATCATATTCAAGTGAATAACCAATAAATATTAGTTTTAATAACCTCCTTAATTTTGTCTACTGCTTGAAATAATGTGAATTTTATTCTTTTTGTAGATATGTGAGGAAATCAATTGAAATGCATAAACTGGGCTTAAACAAGAAGGTAATTAATTACCAATGCTTTAATCTTTTAATGAAATAATTTCATGAAGCTATTTTATTCTCATTGTTTTATCAAAAAATGAATTTGAAATCTCTAAACCTACTAAAATTTTGATAAGCTTGGTGCCAGTCTCTGTGGTGAATAAATAAATAAATAAATAATGAAACTGACTCCCTAAAATGTGCTTGTATGTAATCAATACTTGATTTAAAAGTAAGAAGTGTAATTTATTTTGTTAATATTTCAATATTCATTCACGTCTTACCTTGACTGTTATTATTTAAAGTGATTAACTTTGCTTATCTTTAGTGGGGAGTATAGAAAATTGGATAATGAAAAACTAAATGAAATAAAAGTAGAATTATTACACATAAATAAATTAATGGTTGTCATTTATTAAACTTAGCTTAATTTGGGGCACCTGGCAAGAATTGAACTCACTAAAAATTGTCTGCTAACTTAATTCATTAAACCTTATAAAGTAAAAGTTGGCGACTTTAGTCAAGGGGGACCTGAAGGCTTCCTTTTCAATAGCTACTACACCGAGGTAGGGGAGAGTGCTACTCCTTTCCCTGGATTGCTCCACTTTACCCTTGATCTGTACCTAATAATGCTGAGTGTTAAGCAAGGTGGCATCAAGTACCATATTTTGAGCCTTTGGTATGACTCGACCGAGGATTGAACTCCGGTCTTCTAGACCATTGGCGAACACTCTAATCATTATACTATAAATTAATTAATAGTTAAAGGTGAAGTTGAGAAAATGGCAAATAACTTGCTAACTTTTTAAAATTTTTGGTCAAAAGGTTTAGTAAACAGTTTCATTTTCCAATTTTACTTGCTGACTGATTTTTTAAAATTTTTTTTTCACCTCTAAAGATTATATATTTTTAGCACTGGATGATTTTTACCTTATAGACAGCTACTGTCTCCTAGTTCTAGTTTTATTTTTTCTAGACTTTTAAACATACAATCTGATTAATTGATTTTAATGGCATGTCAACTAGTCTGGTATTATTTTATGACTAAAGGTTAGAAATCTCATTTATTGTACATTTATATTTACATTTTGTTTAATTGTTCCTTAAACAAGTTCTTAGCTCCAATGAGCCTCTTTAGTTCATATTATCGAAGGATACATTTAATGGTATCTACTGACACCATATTGGACATGCTTGTGTTGTAGTTTTCTTTGGCTGAGCTTTTGATGTCCTGATCAGTTTCTGTACCATTCAGTGCTGCAGCTTTTGAGGGTGACTGCATCTTGGTTGATATGAAACACTTACTGTGCCTTGAGATGCTGCTTCTTGAAATTATGAGTTCTTTAGCTATTTCTTGCTTGCTCATATTCTTGGCCATCATCTCTATGTTCATCCTCATCTCTTTGGAAATTTTCACCACGATTTTATATGTAAAGATTTTCACTATATTAAAGAAAAAATTGGTGCTGTTGAGAAAAGATATTTGCATATTAGCTGTGGAACATTTCATTGTTTTAAAGCACTGTATCTTGAGGGGTTTATGTAAGGTTGCTGAAACCTTTTGCAGGGTCATTTGGTGGGGTCTTGCATTCAGAACCCCTATTACAAAATATAATGATTAGGTACGGAAATGACTCCGACATGGCTAATGTTTCATCTATAAAAATGGCAATGCAAAACATCAACTTGTAAGTTAGCAATAAGTAGAAATTTACAATAGTTTAAAATTGCCAAAGACCTTTGCATGGTACTGTATTTTGTTTGTTATACGTGGTGCATTCAATAAGTTTATAGACATTTTTTTGTACAGGCATTTAAAATGGCGTAGACTCTTGAAAAATCAGTATGTTATTGCTATACATCTTATGAGATGACTGACCAATTTTTATGATTCCAGGTTTAAATGAACAGCTACAGCAGCAATTGGAATACACCCTACTAAAGCCTGATTGTCACAGCTGGTGAATTTCAAAAATACAATCTGGACATGAGGACACTTTAGAAGAACGATATGCAATAAAATTCTGCTTTAAACTTGGAAAAAATGCCACTGAAATGTATGGAATGCTTCAGACTGCTTTTGGAGTATCTTGCATGAATCAAGCATCAGTTTTTGAGTGGCATAAGAGATTCAAGGAAGGCAAGGAGTCTGTGAAGGATGATGAGAGGTGTGGGAGGAGTAAGGAAGTCAATACACCAGAGTTGATTGGCCAAAGGGTTAGGGTTAGGGTTACTATGTTGAGGTTTTAAGGGAGTTCAGGAAGAGATTCCGTCGGAAGGGGCCAGCACTCTTCAAATCGGGTCAGTGGCATTTCCAGCAGGACAATGCACCAGTCCACAACTCCATCCTTGTCCCAGACTATTTGACCAAGATGGGTATCAAGACAGTTCCTCAGCCTCCCTATAGTCCAGACCTTGCTCCCTGGGACTTTTGGTTATTCCCTAAGCTCAGAGGCTGTCGTTATGAGACAATTGAGGAGATGAAAGAGGCTGTGACGAAGGTTATTGACACACTCACAAAAGAGGACTTCCATGGGGCCTTCCAGAAGTTGTTGGAATGGTACAACAAGTGCATTGCAGCCGGAGGAGATTACTTCAAAGGGGACTAGAGTTTCATGTGTGTACTATCAATAAAAGTGCCCATACGAAAAAAGTCTGGAAACTTATTTAATGATCCTTGTATTTTTGTTTATTGGACTATTTCCCTTGCCTAGGTATTTTTGTTGTTTTTTTTTAATGATATTTTGGCTTTACCAGCAACATTACAATGGTAGCTGATGTCTAATATCAATTGGAATTCCAATAGAAATATGGTATTGTCTTTTAATATCACTTGAAATTGTTAACTGAACTGTTGTGTTCATGGCATGTAAATGTGATATATATTCTGTAAACAATTTCATTTGTATTTGAATTAAATTAGATATTGGCTATAAACAGCTACATAAATCCAAAACAACTAGGAAAAGGCTAGAGTGTACATGGCCAAAAACTTTAAAAGACATAAATGAGGAATATAGTCCAAAAATATGAACTTTCAGCAGTCTTGAATGATTGTTTGTTTGGGTTTTATGGCATATCAACCTTTGTAGGTTATTTAAGGCCAAATCCATTTTATACAAATGTACAGTTCTATTTCAAACAATTCAGTTTAGCATAAGTACACAATTTGTCAATAATATTTCTATTTCCAGCTATTTTATTGAGTCAAACAGTTTTATTTCAAACAATTTAGTTTAGCATAAGTACGCAGTTTAGTTCTATTTTACCCATAGATAGGACCTTTCAGCTGCTACCACTCCGGGCCAGAGTGGACCTGGGAGTGATGGTGATGAAGGAGTACTCCATATTTCCGAAAGCTCCAGCATTACTGGAACCTCACCATCTGATTGTTTAGTGTCATATTCAGGATCAGGACACTCGTTTGGGGGGGGGGTTCTTACCCCTCTGCAGAGATGCAGTTGATGTATTCTACAGTCCCAGCTGACTGGGCAAAATCTTGAATAAATGAATCTAAAATATACTATGAGTCAAGCATAAGTAAACTGTGTGGCAATACTAAATGTTGAGCAAAAGTATGCCATCATATCTGACAGTAAAAATATTAATCAAATAATTGATATTTTTGTTGCTAAGAAAAAGCAGAAACATTTCTTTTAAGCTGCATGTTCTGTGATTGTTATCATCTGTATATTACTGATTGATAAAAAAAACAAACTTTATTAGAAATGTTCTTGCATTTTTATCTGTGTAAAATTTCTGGCATATCAATCTCTATATTCACATTAATCAGAGTTCCTATATACCCAGGAAAATATTTAAACCTGTTCACATTTTTGCATTTGCTATAAAATTCAAAGTCTACATTCAGTACTAACTGGATTTCTATAAGTTTTTATTTTCATCATCATCATCATATAGCGCTGGTAGCACGGATATCCCTGACCCTCTCTCGCCACTCCTCCCTATCGTTCATAGGTAGGTCTTCAGGACAACATCCTGTATCCTCACATAGCTGCTGAATTTTAATATAGACTTAACAATATTTATTCATTGAATATTTTACAAATTCATGGAAAGAAACATTTATAGATATCTTTGGGATACAAGAAATTTACTTATCATAAAGCTGTTGTTATATCAATATGATAATTTTCAATCACAGGAAAATTAATAATTCAATTTTGTATTTATAAAAATATGATAGAAAACATAGTTCACATTTTTGTTTGCTTTTATCATCTCAGAAATTATGTGCTGTCAAAGTAGTTGGAGTGACTTGTGCTTCCTGTTCATTCAGCTGCCTGGAAAAAATGAAATTTCCTGTAAGTTTGTTTTGTTTTTTCTATTAACTTAGTATGCATTATCATGCATCATAGAGAACACACCTTTATTAATATCAAATCCTTTTTTTAAAGTAAGGTTCTTTAACTCTAATCAAACTATATCTGGATCAAGGAGAAAATATTATCAAGATTGATTTATTTCCCTTATTAGGCTCTGAAAATTAATCTATGCTTTATAACAGTGCTTCTCAAACTACCTGATGTGGCATATCAGCAGGATATTTTTACAATGGGCCTTATATCAATACCTTATTTGTATCATATTACTGTTTGTTATTATTATCTATTATCATCTTAGAAAATATTGCTTAAATATAAATAGTGATGTTAATTCATACCAGAAAAATATAAAAATATTATGTATATAATAAAAGTTGACCCAATTTTTATATTCCATGTCATATATATATATATATATATATATATATATATATATATATATATATATATATATATATATATGATAATGTGAAACTGGGATCTTGCCATATACTGGCAGTTGATAACTTGCATATCAGTACTGGTATATATATTACCACTTTGAGTAGTGCTACTTTAAAAGACATTAAAAATTCCTGAAATGAAACTACATGAAATCTTGTCTCAAACTATTTCAATATGAATTAATTGATGCATATAAAGTAACTGTAAAAACTTCTGTAATTTTTCTTATTTTAGAACTTTTTATGAAATGCTAGCCAATAGCATTCCCATCATCTTCATTAGTCTTATCACAGGGTTTCAGCAAACATACTTTTTCAGCCTGCCTTACGTATATAATTAATTCAGTTGGAGACTATCTAGATGTTGGCAATTCCTACACAGTTCATATTTTTCTGTGGGTAGACTAGAATATCCAACTGCCTATACTAAGTAGATTGACACAATAATCCTTTCTAAACTTTTAAGACACAGAAGTTACCAGAGCTTCTTGTATTGTTTTCTTTATTAAATTTAGATAACCACATTTTACTGAACTCTTTATCAGTTAGGTTTACACAGCATTTTGTCAGATTCATATAAACAGCTTACTTCATTGAATACTCTCTCCTCTAAAATTCTCTGTCATTTGGACCTCATCTCAAAGTAATGTTTATCTGTTTACTAAACACAAGTACCCACATAGCATTGAAATCTATACTGGCCAGGTTTATTCAGTCTCTAGCCAATCAAATTCAGAATTGAAATTTTTAGCCAATAAAAATGACTAACAGAATGAGTAAAAAAAAAAAAAAAAAAAAGAGTGGAAGCACTTAAGATTTTGTATAGAATCTACTTTAATTCAAGCAAATTCAGACAAGATTAATAGCCCAGCTTATGAGAATTAGTTTTCTTTATGCTAAAACTAACAGTATTCCTTTTTTTCATTAAATGCTCATTATTACATTTTATTAGAAATAGACAAATGTTTATTTTTAAAATATGAAACTCATACTGAATGTTAACCAACACATTTTCTTTTGTGTCCAAAAACAAAAACTTTTAGAATCTTTTGCTTACAAAATCATTTGATTATACAGTGATTGAAGAAACTACAATAGCTTCTTGATTGTTGTAGATTGTTCTCCTTGATGAATGTAGTCAAATGACAGAACCAGCATCCCTGCTCCCATTAGCAAGATTTGGTTGTGAAAAGCTTCTGCTTGTTGGAGATCCAATGGTTTGTATTAGCTTCTTATCATTCCTTTGAAAATTATTCCAGAGTTTTATTTTTGTTACATTTTGGTGTTTTCTTCATGATGAGGAATGAAAAATCAGATAAGACTGGTCTTTCAACTACTCGACATTTTGGACCAGATGATCATAAGTTAGCAGGTAAGATCCAATACAGGTGTTATATTTGTGTATGATAACACAGGGAAGGAGAAGAGAGTGAAAGAGAGCAACTGACTTGACCAGGAATGTTGTACTACCAGCTATTTAGCATGGGGTGGAAGAAATAATAAAAAATAACAGTAGAATCAACAAATGGGGTGAAATTTTTATGCAGAATGAATGTCCCTTCTATGATAATTGAGTTCTCAGTAAGTGTTCATATATAAATTGTTTCAGGCTACTCTTTGTGCATATGTGAGGGTAGGAGGCTTGTTCCCGAAAGAACGTTTTGAGTGTTACCCATGCTTGGTTATTGAGGTGAGTGAGGGAAGTACTGCTCATTTATGGAATACAGGGTGTTATATTTTTGACGGGATCAAGAAAGCATCCACAGCTTCAGTCCCATCTGAAGCTTAATTAACAATCATTCTATTTTTTTGACTTCAATGAAAAGTTTATGAATAATAACAAGATTTGACTTAGAGTGTAACATAACTTATAATTTGCAGACATACTAAAACTAGTGTCAGTTTTTCCTTCTAGGATTTTTATACAAAACCCTTTATTCAATAAATGAAGATAAGTTATTGAGAGAATAATGCAGAACAATTAATTACTTGTTTCTTCTACAGAACCAGATTGTATGACATTTTTATGCAGTGCCTGACCCAGGGATTGAACTCAGACCACTAGATACACTTTAACAAATTCTTATATCCACTAGGCGATTGTGTCATCAGACAATTCTGTAGTGGAAACTTGGAGCCCTAAACCTAATGTCATTTTGTTTGTCTCTTCAGTTGAACCAGTGTACATTTCTTGTAGTATTCCACTAATCTGAGCCCATCAGTGAAAAATAATTTTTCATTTCCGGCAGAAATCATAGATAAGTTAGATAGGATGAGTTAAATTTTAATTACCCTATTATTACAAAAACGAATCATTTTATTAAAAAAATCTCATGTATTGTAATCACATTAAAATCTAGAAATGAACTGGCCTTTTTTTTACAATGATATAGTCAATCGTTTAAATTCTTAATTTTTCTCTAAAAATTGTTTTTTAATAATGTAGTAAATTTTATGTTGATCATTATTACTCTCCAGTTAATTCATTTTTTGTGGTTAAAGGGTCCAAATTTTACTAATATGTTATTTACTGTATTTTGGCATATATTATGAAATATAAATTACATGATAATATAAAATTCTGAGATAGCTGTTTAAATTTAAACCTAAACCTATAATCACCAGATAAGTCAATCTCTCCAAATAAAATGACACCACTTTCATTAGACTGTTCTCTTAAAAGACAGGAGATGTTTTATGCTTAAAAACCTCAAATTAAATGTTGATATATTCAGTATTTGTTTTACTTGATTCAATGTTTTTAAAATACCTAAAAATTATGACAATTTATAAATCATTAATAAATCTTTATTGATATATATTGAAGATCATTTAAAGAGTTTTGACATACCCTTTTTTCTAATGAACAGAGAATATTTTAATTTTTTTTGGTAAATAATATCCAAGTAAATAAGGATTGATTTAGCCTTAGCCAAACCTTTTACAAAATCCTATTTTTGTTGTATCCAGTCAAAACAGAATTTACTATCAACAACTTGCAAGCCCAGAACTGTACTCAATATATAAACAAATAGATAACCTAAGTTAGTTTTGTGCAATCAAAATTTGAAAATTTTTCTCTTCCTCCTGTTGAAATTAAGTTTTTGAGACTTATTTGTTTGAAATATCTAACTAAATATGAACCAATGATTTTTTTCTTTTAATGCAAACGATATTGTTTTATCTGAACAGCAACTCGACCCAACTATTCAAGGCAGTGAAGCTGAAAATGAAGATGGCCTTGAGCAGTCTTTGTTTGACAGACTTCTAAAAATGGTAGGTGTTCATATTATTAAGTTTTAATTATCATTATGAAGTGAAAATAAACGAATTTGTTTTTTGTTTTCATCAGAGTTAGCAGTTGTACATTATTAGTTTGGTTTGGTTCGTTTGTTTAATGACATATCAACCTTCATGGGTTATTTGATGCCAAAGTAGTAGCACTATTTAACCCAAAGATTGAGGATAAGAGAGTTCTCACCTTTTCCAAGAGTATTAGTCCAAAAGTGTATGTAATTGTATGACTCAAGTTCTAACTTCCACAATGTTGCAGTCCAGCATATTACTCAATATATTACATAGACTGTACATAATTGCAAAACTAATGCTACTCATCTGTATAATTTTGTAATTACTATAAACTCGTTTAGAATATTTATTTATATTGATATATGTAATTTATAACTATGAATTTAGGAAAAATCAATAATGATATGTGTTTTGTTTTTGATTGAAACTGATAAATACAATATACCATTAGAATTAGCTTTTCCCTCAAAATTGAAAACAAGTTTCTGATTAATGAGCACTTTCTTCAATGTAGAATTGTGGACTGATAACAAATCTTTGTTGACGTAACCAGCAGTATATGTAGAGAATATGACTGTTGTTCAGGCAGAAAAAGTGCAATGTACTTTACCTAGTCTTGTTGAAATCCTTACTAACCAAAAGCTTGTTATTGTTTCTGCTAACTTTTTATTATTCCAATAGTCATGTGACATTGTTACTATGTTATACCTGAAGTAGTTATAAGGAAGAGGAAATGTATCTCCCCTATCAATTATTAATATTCATATTCCCAAGTTATCTGACTGTTATACTCGACACTAAAAAGGTCAATCTATTTCATAACTTAAGGTAAATATTATTGCTTTTTTCCCTGAGTTGACGAGTCTTTATTAATTGGGAGATCGGGTGTATTTTCTCAACATATATTTACTTAAAACTTAAAATTTAATATTTTTGCTGCTGTTTGAGCGAGGACACAGAGCATAATGGAATCCATCAAATTAGAAGAATTGCTTTTATTTTTCTACTTTCTTCCCTTATTATCATATGGATTAATGATATTTACATTTAGCCAGAATTACCGATGTCATAGGTATAAAAAGTGGGCCTCAGATATACAGGGTGGAACGATAAAATTGTCGTCCTAAAGAAACAACACTACAGCTTTAATTTAAAACTTTTATTGAAAAAATCAATTCAGGTAACTTGATTATGTAGTAGAGCTGACATCTATTCAATGTAGCCGCCTTCAGCCTCAATCACCGCCTCGATATGGATCCGGAACTGGGAGCATGCCTTTTCCACAAGTGCCGGCGGGAGCTCGGCGAATACTCGTGATCAGGCTGTCTTTGGTGTTGTGGGAGGTCATGTTGGTGATGTTCTTGACGTATGACCAAACGAAGTAGTCTAGCGGGTTCAGATCAGGGGAGGAGAGGGGCCAGTGAGAGAAGGGTACAAAGTTGTAGCACTCCTTCTGAAGCCAAGTCTGGGTCTCTTTGGACTTGTGAGCTGGCGCCGAGTCCTGCTGCCACACCCAGGGTCTGCCACCGGCCACCTGATTACACCAGGGGATCACTACACTCTTCAACACATCCAGGTACACTTTGGTGTTGACTTTCAAGTCGACTTCGAAGATGTGAGGTGGTATGACGTGGCCCTCACTTGAAATCACACCAAAGACCATAACCGTAGCCGGAAACTTTGTTTTCATCACCCTGGGCATGCCCCTGTTATTCATGGCAATCCAGATTTGCATTTTGAGGGTACTGGCAATGGTCCTGTTGTCATAACTTGGTGCGGTAGAGAGCATGAGTTGCACAGCGACGCATCTCCGATCTCGCCGTTAAACATTGTGTCACTTTCAGACATGATAGAAGGCTCCTATAACTCTTGGGATTTGTACACAACTGGCCAACTAGTAGATGGTCTGCAACAAAAAAAGGAAACTGGTTTTCATTAAACAGAAATAGAATCATGTCGTCTTTTCTAGGGCAACAATTTTATCGTTCCACCCTGTAATAACCGAGTATGCATTATCGTGCATTGAATACATAACTATTCATATCAAATCATTTTTTAAAGTAAGATTTTTAAATCTTATTATACCATCTGGATCAAAGAGAAAATATAAAATATTTTTACGGTTAATTTATTTCCCTTCTTAGGCTTTCAAAATTAGTCTATACTTAAAAAATTCTCAAATCAAACTGCCCTTTAAGTTGTATAGTACCATTTCAATCTACAGAGTGATTAAAAAGTAATTCCCTATTTCAAAATTCTTAAAATTTATTTCTTAACTATGATTTTTACAAGAAATGAATTATAAGAATTTTCAAATAGGGAATTACTTTTCAATCACCCTGTATATTAACAGCTGGGGCTGTAGAATATGCTTACTATATCTCTGCAGAGGAGTAAGATTCCGCCCCCCCCACTCCACAATGAGTGTCCTGATTTTGACACTAAACCATCTAATGGTAAGGCTTCAGTCCTGGAGCTTTGGGGAATGTGGTGTTCTTCTTCATTGCTATTACTCCTAGGTCCACTCTGACCCAGAGTGGTAGTACCTGTTAGGGTCCAATCTATGGGTCGAATAGAACTGTGTAATCATTTATTATACTTGAAACGATTTAACTGTGTGCAAACAATAGCAATACTTGAAACCATTGTGCAAGCAAATGAGCTCTGGCTCATTTCAAAAATGTTATCTACAAACTAATCACTTGTATAGATATTTTGCATTACAAAACCTACAAGGGTTGATATGCTATAAAATTCAATCATATAATTAACAATGTTAAAGCACAAAATATATATGTCTATCCTTTATCAAGTTTTTCATCTTAAAGAAGAAATAAACACAAATTGTTACAATATTCCTTAACCAGGTACTTGTCATTTTTAATGCTATTTATAAATGGACATTGGCATGATGGTTAGAGTGTTTGCTAATGGCCTGGGAGACCTGGGTTCAATGCGAGGTCAAGTCATACCAAAGACTAAAAAAAAAAAAATGTACTTGATGCCCCCTTGCTTAACACTCAGCATTATAAGCTATGGATCAAGGGTAAAGTGGAGCAATCCAGGGAAAGGAGTAGTGCCCTCCCCTACACTTTGGTGTAGTAGCTATCAAAAAAGGAGTTTTCGGAACGCCCTCGACTACAGTCGCCAACTTATAAATAGATGTTATTGGAAAATCTTTTTGTTTGTTAATAAACCAATTTAACCTCAAGATTTATTAAATTAATTTAGTGAAATTTATTTTGGTTAATTCTAAATTTTCCTCTTTTACAGTTTCAAGACACCTTTAGGCAAGGTGAAATGAACTCACACTAAGTTTATTGACTGCTATAAAATTTTGGATATGTGAAACAATCAAAAAAAAAAAAAAATCTGATAATTAAGCATTATAAGAATCTATTCCAAAAGACTTCTTTGGTACCATATGAAATTTGCATAATCAGTAAGCAATATATTTGTCCTGAATAGAGTGTTTGCCTATGGTCTAGGAGACCAGAGTTCAATCCCAGGTTGAGTCATACCAAAGACTCAAAAAATGGTACTTGATGCCGATTTGCTTAACAGGTACGGGTCAAGGGTAAAGTGGAGCAATCCAGGGAATGGAGTAGTGCCCTATCCTTCACCTAGTTGTAGTAGCTATTGAAAAGGGAGCCTTCAAGTCACCCTCGACTGAAGTCGCCAATCTAACTAATATATCCAGATTAGTTGTAGTAGCAGAGTACTTTGACAGTTCACACTCAGTTTGTAAAAGGTACAACTGATTGTCTCCATAGTATTAGTACCACTATTACTCATAACATCAGTATTTATCCAACACCCCACCATGCTTAAATGTGGCACAAGGCTATTTTAATGGGGAGGTAGCTGGACACAAGCTGAATCTCAAATGTGTGGCCAGTTCCAAAAATGCCCTGTTAGCATTCCCTTAAAAAAAGGGATGTCTCAGGTGTCAGTCAGGTGATAAAACTAACCCTGCCAAAGCAGAAAAAGCCTGGTAAACAGCCACCTTAGGCCAGGAGAGTTGTCAGTCTCAGCTACCTGACATGAATGCTAGGCTTTCCCAGAATGCGTGTCTGGTGGCTTTGATCTACGGGATGAAGACATGGGACCAAGCCACACGAACCAGTCTGTGCAACAAGAAACACGACCAGAGTGTGACTTGATTCCTAAATCTCATATTGCTTGCAATGTTGGTATTTATACAGTAATCTACCTTGCTGAAATGTGGCACAAGGCCATTTTAATGGGGGGATGACTGGGTACAAGCCAAAGCTAAAATTTGTGGCCAATTCCAAAAATGCCTTCAGCTCTGTCGGCATTCACCTAAAAGGGGGTACCTCAAGTGCCAGGCAATAAACCTAACCCTGCTGAAGCAGGTGAAAGCCTGATGGGATGGTCTCCCTGGGGCTAAGGGAGTTGTCAGTCTTAACCCCATGACATGAATGCTAGGCTTCTCTGGCACACGAGTCAGGCAACCTTGACCGATGAGACAAAGATGACTACTTGCAACATCAATTAAGACTAATGTCTGACTGTTCTAATGATTGTCATAGATAAGTAGTTTTAGACCAGTTTACCTACTAATAAAGAAAGGTATAATAGGCTTGTTCACAACAGTTATACACTAAGTAAATAGGCACTTAAGTATAGTCTTAAACATATGTAGTTTTTGGATAAATTAGGAAGTTGGGAAACCAATTGATTCCATGAGATGCAAGCCTATTGTGTTATTACAATTCTCATTATGTTTATATAATATGTTACTGAAACTTAGTAAAAAAAAAATAGAACATCATAGCTTGATTTTTGTATAGAACTAAGACATTTTCACTCCAATTTGCAACTAAATTATAATTATTTGGGTCAGTGTTCACACAACCACATTTTTTGATAATCCAAATTCTCTTAGCCCAGTCAGCTGGGGCTGTAGAATATACATACTGCATCTTTGCTGAAGGGTAAGATCCCTCCAATGAATGTCCTGGATATGACATTAAACAATGTGATGGTGAGGTTCCAGTAATTCTGGAGCTTTGGGGAATGTGGAATACCCCTTCACTGCCATTGCTCCCAGGTTCAATCTGGCCTGGAGTGATAACACTTGACAGGGTCCTATCTATGGGTCAAATAGAACTGTTTGATCATTTAACTGTGTGTAAACAATGGACTGATATTTAATTAAATTGTTAGTGATACATAGCAATACTTGGAACCATTTAACTTTGTTGACTTATGCTAAATTTAATTGTTAGAAATAGAACTGTGTGTATCTACGTAATGTTTTTACAAATCATATATTTAATGTAAAGATAGGATTTGCCATTAAATAATCAACAACGATTGATATACTGTAAAACCAAATTCCCAAATTATATCATAACTATGAAATGTTAATGAGAATTGTTTACATCTTTCTTAATCAAATTTATCATGGACTATTGTTACAATACAAACCTAACCAGTTCACAAATCATCTAGTGTATATAACATTAGAATTAAAATTTTTCATTATTCTTATAGAAATTTACTGAACATGTTTGTCTTTCATATGGGGATATTTTAAAAATTTAAACTGTAAATTGCTGTATATTGTATTAGATATAATTGTTTGCTTTAGAAATTAAAGAAAGTAAAAGAAACAGATATAAACCTTATCTTTTTCATAGTATATTTTATGTTGTTAAACTGAGGTTCTCATCTACTCTTCTTTATTTATATTTACTTAGGATTGGAGTCCAAGGGGAAAAAAGTTCTCTCAAATGATCTTATTTTAGATGGCAATTTTAAAAATATTGATGAGAAAAAGATTCGAATTAGTGATAATCCCTTTTGATTAATTTAGTTGCGTTTCTGGTTGCCAACATGCGAGTTTTTGTATCTCAAGAATTTATATGTATATAATTTATCCAACCTCTCCACCATGGGCAAGATGTGACACAAGCTAATATGAATTCAGAATTTTCCTTCTGGACTGCACAGTTTACTCTATCTAACCATAGTGGGAAATGGATAGAAGAGATGGGTTCATGCCTTTCCCCAAAAGCATAAGCATGAAGTGAAATGAAAACCACCCTGTCCAGGATTTGAATTTGGGTTGGAGAGTCCACTTCCTCTGACTATAGCTGTTACACCATATGTACCTCCTCAAGAATTTAAGAGTATGTAGCAAATTTTTTTGTCCTGAAACTAACGAAAGTTTTCTAAAACTGCTGCTTCAAGAAGATTTTGTAATGCATGGTGGACAATGTTCAATAAGTATGATCACACAGAAAGAGAATGATAGTATTTATGTTTTTAATTTATGCATAAAGTAAAAATGAAACAAGGATAGACACTAGATATGCACAGTGCAAATTCCAGGGCTAGGGACAATAAAATGAGATAAAAATTTGTAATATATATATATATATATATATATATATATATATATATATATATAATAATTTTGTACAAGAGTGAGTAAAAATTGATTTTGATAGTATGTCAACCTATCTAGAGTTATTTTATGCCTAAAGGTTATTTACATTTTTTGTGTAGTTGTTTCTTAAGAGATTCTGCTCGCAGTTCTATTGAAAATAAATAATTTTCAAATAGATCTATTTGACCCATAGATGGGACTCTAATAGGTACTACCACTTCATGTCAGAGTGGACCTGGAAGCAATGGCAGTGAAGGGTACTTCACACTTCCTAGATTTCCAGAACTAAAGCCTCACTGTCAGATGCAGTTTAGTGTCATAACTAGGACACTATTTTTGAAGAGTGAATGTCTTACTCTTCTGGAGGGGAATATAATCAATGTATTCTAAGCCCAACTGACAAGGTTAAGTGAATAAAAAGAGAGAGAAAGAATGAATGAATATGTATGAGAAAGAGAATAAATGAAAGAGAATGAATGAATGAAGAAGAGAGGCAGAGAATGAATGAATGAGAGAGGGAATAAATGACAGAGAATGAATGAGTGAGTGAATGAAAACAAATAAATGAGAGAATGAATAAATGAGAGAGAGAGAGAGAGAGAATTAATTGTTTGTTACTGTATTTTTATTTTTGCATTTGTTACTCTCCTGTATTTCTTATTGTTTTTTATATGGAGATATTTTGAATTTTAAAAATCAAAATTTTAAATTGCTACATATTATATTAAATGTAATTGTTTGCTTTTTGAATTTGTGAAAGTAAAAGGAAGTGATATACCAGTTCAAATTATCAAATCAGATATTACGAAATCCAAATGAGAATTCTTCACTTCTTTCTAAATGAAAACATCAATATCATCATGGATCACTATTATATTTACATGGTCCAAAAATTTTTTTTCATTACGAAAACATTTTAAACTCTCAATATCCTGTTCTCTATAAAACTGCAAAAAATGGACCACTGTTATAAATATATCATTAAACTGGAATTGGGTTCATTTGAAAAAAATATATACATATTGATATTTCTTTCAGTTTCAATAACAGATTCCAATATCATTTAGGGTCATTCCAATCAAGTATGTATTTCCCCAACCCCTCTGCTACAGGATCAACTTTTAAGTGGAGTTTAAAAAGTTTGAAATCAAAATTTTATTTCTCCTAAACTGGTCTCCATACCAAGGTTAAAGAGCCCAGTTTGCTTTACTATTTACCCCTAGCTGGAGGGAGAATAATTGGATGCATACCTTTCCTAAGAGTATTAGTGCTACGTGAAATGTAAACAGCTTGGTCCAGGATTAGATCCCTGATTGCCATGAAAATGATATAATTATATTTACTAACAAGTAACTGTATAGCCAAGGAATAAAAGTAAGTTTTCTTCTTTGATTTGATCTACTCATTATTTTTTTCTCACTTGACTGAAAACCAATCACTGTAAAAATGTATAATGGGAATTTTTTTGAAAAAAATAAGTTTAGAATAAAAATTAGAATTTAGTTATTTATTAAA
Organism: Sepioteuthis lessoniana; assembly: GCA_963585895.1. Taxonomy (NCBI): domain Eukaryota; kingdom Metazoa; phylum Mollusca; class Cephalopoda; order Myopsida; family Loliginidae; genus Sepioteuthis; species Sepioteuthis lessoniana. The sequence goes on from OY757909.1 coordinate 88,866,436, forward strand.
TTATACTCCTATGCAAATCAAGAATTCCTTATTCTTAGAACTTATTGTATTTTGTACCTTTTTATATCACCACTTAACTCATTACAACACAAACGCACAATGATCTGATGTCAGGGTTGTCAAAAAACTAGTGATAAGTCTTTTTGTTTTTAGTTTTTGTGCTACATATTGAATATTAATCACAAGAAACATTTTCAAATCAATACTGAGACAAAAGATGGCTTTAATTTCCAAAAAGAACTTTTTATGATGTGCTATAATTTTCTGAAATGGGTATTTACTGTACAGTCACCCTTAAGAGATTGCAAACAGTTTGTAATTTTGATGCCAGTTTAAAGACATCAAAATCCAGTTATAATGAAACACATTAGGTTGATGGGGTTAGTTTACTTGAGAGGATATAAAAGACTTGCTGCTTATTTTTCTTTCATAGTTATAATACCTAAATAATTTTTTATTATCTTTTTGTAGTTTATAATATTTAGCATACAAGTGGGCAAGCTGAAAATTTGATCCAAACAATTTGCCCAAAGCAATAATCAAAACACTAATTATGACTTGGTACTTAAGTTTGTTTGTTTTTTTTACTAATATTCTAAGAATTAGTCAATCAACATAAGAAATAGCTTGAAAATGATTTTCAAATTAAATCTATTTTACACTTTTGTGATGAAGAAATGTAGTTGGTTTACTTTTTAATTGAAATTTGTCTAATAAATGTTAAATATTGAGTGCTTTCAAATTTTAAAATCTGTATTACTTCAACTGAACAATGTACATTACTTTATACCAAATCTAGAAATACTCTGCATTTAATTGAGCTAAAAGATGTTTCTTTAGCAAGTTAACTGCTTTCATAGCATATCAACTCCTTATTGATTATTTAATGCTGATATTTGATTAATTAGTAAATGTCTGATAGTAATTATAATTATATTTTCATTGTTCCATTGCATTTTTAAAAATTGCACCTTCTTTCTTTCATTAATCTATAATCCTTAGTTTTCACAGTTATATGGTTTCATGTATCCTTATTCAATACTAATAATTTTCAATCAGATTTATTTGACCCATAGATGGGACTAACGGGTACCACCAATACAGGTCAAAGTGGACCTGGAAGTAAAAGGTAAATCTCTCCCAAGAGCTTTAGAAATGGAGTCTCACCACCTGATGCAGTTTAATATATTCAGAACACTCCTTTTGGATAGAGAGGTCTTACCCCCTATGCAGGGGATACAATCAGTGTATTCTAAGTCCTCCTAATAAGGCTGGGTGTTTCTTTCAGCTCAAGAAAAATATTTTAGAATTTCATCCGCTTTGTTCTCTCTTTTTTGGATGTACTTTTAAGAGGTCAGTATATGTCAGAAAATATTTGTATTTTGGGAGGCAATACAGTAGATTGCTATCAGAATATTGTATATTCCTTGCCTCCACCAATATTTTTTTTTTCTATTGCTGACATCACTAATTGGTCTCCTGTTAGTACTGACAGCTGACGACAGTCCAACTATACTAATGGCTTCATAGGGCTGTTCTTTAATGACAGTAATGGCAGTCTCTGCAAATATTTAGCACATCCATGAAGAATGCGTTGTTCAGTTTACTAACTAGTCCAACAGATTTACCAATCTTCAAACACAGACATTTTTTGAATTGGCATTGAGTTTACATTTCCAAAAACGGTTAATTTTTGGATAAAATATTTTTCTCCTGTTCTGTAAACAATGAAATTGGTGTGTCTCTTTCTTCTTTTACATCTCCTAGAAGCTTAGAATACACAATTTCCTTCTGGTATTCTTCATATCTTTCAGCTAATTTGTTTTGCAGGGCCCTGATTTCTTTGTATCTACAGTTTTCTCTGAAAGTTTTCTGTTCACCAAAATCTTTTAATGCCGATTTCATCTTTTGATCCAATATTCTATCATTTTCATAAAACTCCCACATTTTCTTTTTGAGAGCCATCTTGATCTTCTTATTCCAGAGAGCTTCATATTCCAAAGTAGCCATTTTACTTTGCAAATATTCTTCTGATAATGTAGTCATTGTACAAAATCCTTTGCTGCTGCTGATCATTGACCCATTTTTAACAACTAAAAGATCATTGGAATTATTTTGGTAGTCTTCTGTGCTTTCAATTTTTTCATTATCAGTTGAACCCAAGTGATAAAAATTACTAAAGTTTCCAAGTGGAGGGTAGGCACACTTTTGAAGGTCATCATAAAGATGAACAAAGTCAGTGCTTCTTTCATAATTCAATTGACCTTTGTGGGAACATTTTAATTTACTGATAATTTCCATTTTCTTATTTTATGAGAAGAAAGAGTGATTGTTTAGATTTCAAATATTAGGTTTGAGTCCACAAATGTATCTTCTTGAATATTTTATCTGAAAAAAATAAATAAATACAAGAAACTAGTTACACAAAGTTTTTGTGAGAAGTTAATATCATTTAAAGATTAACATTGTCTTCTGGTGGCTGTTGCTTGAAAAACAAATTAATTTTTTTTTAAGTTTTAAAATCCATACTGCATAATACTCAAAAGATTAGTTAAGTTATGACATTTTGTTACATGCCCATTAGTCAGAGTCTCTAATATATTGCTAAGAAGACTAATTGGTCTCTGAGTTAGACTTAAATGTTTGTATAGTATGAAAAAGCAGATCTTCCAAGAGAATGGAAATATTACTGATTATTGAAAAGTCATTTTTTTTTTCTTTTAAATGACAGTATTTTTTTGAGAAAAGTTGTTACATGGTCACTAAAAGGCTTTTTTCACTTGGATTTTTTTTTTATGTATCGAAATTTGATCTTGTTTTTATTAATCTAATATTTGTTTTCTATTTATAAAAGTTCTAAGGTTCTAGGATAAGAAAAAATAATTTAAGGTCTTTTTTCTAAATGATGCAATTAAATAGATTTTCCCAAGCAAATTAATACATACACCCATCCTCAAAATACATTAAGGGGGAGGGGGATCAATGTTTGATCTAAGTTGAAGATGAGCAGTTTTCTACCAGTCAACATATTTTGAAAACACACGCACACAAATTGATTGCTTCGTTGATTATATTAGAAATAAAAGCTATTTATTGATTGGTGTAACAAACAATTTTTGTTTGCAAGTTTTGTTTTTTGGGTTGTTGTTTGTTTTTTTTAAAGGTGGGGTTGTAAAAACGAATGCATTAATGAGACTTAAAATAAATGTAATGAAAATAAATTTAAAAAATAAAAGAAAAAAAGATATTTCTTTTTGAGCTAAAAAAAATAAATAAATAAAGATCACATTTACGACAGGAAGCAGTGTCATATAAAAACTTGTAAAGTTATTTATTTATTTTGTACTAATATCTCTGAGGCAAATGTGTGCTTTATTGTACAAAAAAATATTGAGAAATGTAATACTTACATTCACCCATCCTATAAGAGCAAGTATCATTCATTATCTTTATTTCTTTTTCCTGAACATTTTCATATATTTCTATAATGATGTTTTGTGTCTTGCTGCAAACCTTTCCTCCTACGAGATAATATGGACAAATACCACGTGACAAGTAAATTATTGAATTAATTCAATAATTTTAGTTTAGAATTGGTAACTGCCACTAATGATTTTATTTTACAAATATAGGCCACTCGTTCAAACTCACCATCACGTCAGGATATTACTAAGTTTAGTTTGACACAAGAATACATTAATGAGGCACCCGCCTAAAATTCTGACCTGATTCAACTAAACTGACAGGGATTTACAAAGTGACAAGTGTGAGACACCTGTTAGCTCACCACAACGAAGTCCTTTTTTAAATAACGGATCTTTGTGTTCAATTATAGAAATCTACTTTGCTTTCAAACTAACTACATTTATTAGTGTCCTTACCTCTTTCTGCAGTTGTCCGAAATTCTGTAATGAGAGGAATGGAGTAAACTCTGGTTAACGAAAAAATTTAAACTAACTAGTGTAACTAGAAGTAAATTGAAATCTTGATTTTTATATATGGAAATAAAGTCGATCGTTAAAAAAAGAAAGAATAGGGGGTGGTTAGGAGTAGGAACGTTCGCTCCATCCTCCCCTATTGATTAGAAAAGTTTAATTAAAAAAGAAAACGAGAAATATCTGAAGTGGCGGGGTAGACGACTTAGGGAAATTATTATAGTATGTTTTTGGTCAATGAATGGAACTAGTTGAGTTAAAAGTTAGGATAGTGATAACCAGTCTCCCCTCCCCTTGTGTCAAATTCGTAACTTTGTTGCAATAAATATTGACAACTTAAGGAATTTCACAAAAAAAGAGCGTTTACTTATTAGTAATTTTTATTTCTTTATGTCGTCAAGGATATTGCCAGTTAAAGAAGCAAAATTATGAATGATATACAAAACGCTAATATTGATTAAATTGAATTTCTTTTTTATGTATATAACCTACCTACCCTCTAAGTAAAAAGAAAAATAGTCTAAACTCATCTCTGCGTGAAAAATATTTATGAAAGGATTATTCCTCAAACATACCATTATTTAAAATCAGTTTGTGCATTTTGTTCTAAGCAAGTTGGATTACTGAATTTAATTCTCACTGGGTGCCTCGAAAGTTGTGGCCTTATACGAAAACTAAACAAAATTAATTGATATTCAGTTCATCGATCAGATGGCAATTTTTCATTTTATTCCTAATACTTTGCTTTGGTAATTTTTTTTTTAAGATTCAAAATTACTGCGCACACCTAATGTTTTTTTTTTCGCTAAAACCTTTTGCAGACCTTTTTTTAAAAAGTAAATTTAGTTTTATTATTTTAGCAGACTGTGACTAGTCCTCTGGTTGCTCCAAGTTTTATCGATGAAAAATGGAAACGTAATATCAAAAGACCGAGAAAGATTTAACTTAAAATTTAATGAAATTGTGACTTTTACTTAAAAACCTAATGTGTTGAAAAATGTCACATTATTGGGGGGGGGTCTGGATTCATGAATTAATAAATTATGCTTATTTGCCTCTTCAGTTTATTTGAATCTTTGTTTAACCTGACACAAGGTCGCAACAAAGACAATTGTACTTTTTCTTGTGGAATTTTCTTGTATGATGGACTCTCCCGTCGATTTCGACGTATGACAGCTCGACTAAAGCAGAGAACCGTTGAACTGCCTAACCAGGTAACTTATTTATAGTGGTGAAGGTTTGTGCAGAACCAACCACCACTTCTTGGAAGCAGATAACAGGAGAATGGTACACCATTTTACCAGAGGTTCTCCTGAACAACACTCCTCAGGTTTTGAATTCAAAGTTTTTTTTCTAGACCTATCCGCCCTACTAAAGTTAAAGAGCCCATTCTACCCTACTATTTTACTAATAGCTGGTATAACTTCATGGTGAAGTACTGGATTATCACCTTAACTGGATTCAATCTATTTTACTGAAGTAAGATCTTTTCTCTCTAACAACCTATTAATATCTATGACCGCTACTTGTTCGTCTTTACAAGAAAAAATGTTTTTGTGTACTAAATCCAATTCACTTCTCTCTTCAGAAAAGAAAAATTAATAGCTTTAAACAGATTTTACAAGCAAAAGGAAAGGAATAAAAGAACCGTAGTTGGCAATGTAATTGGGTTTAAACAAAACTTCTTGGTCACTTAATTCAATTTTGTGTTTAAAGGACGAACATTTAAGTTTTGTCTCAACAAAAATTATCTGAATTATCTTAAGTGGCACTTGGAATAGGACTTGTATAAATCCTTTAAAATGCTTTTTACCCGGTCTTTCTTTGTGTGTGTATATCATAAGCGTTTGTCTCAACTGAACAAATCTGAATTCTTGCTTAACCGAAAGGAAGAGTAGAATGCTTGCTGAGAAAGCTATTTTGAGGTAATGGCACACATTTCTTAATACTCCACATTTTTGGCCTTCTGCCGTACCAAGTTCAGCTTTAATCTAAGAAAAAGTACCTGAGTTATGTCGCTAGGAATTAGGTATGCATTACAAATGGAGGTGGGGTAAAATGGTTTATACCGTAAGAATTAGGATGCACAAATTGGTACTTGTCGATAATGTCTCGCTGAGGAAGTGTCTTCACTAATTTTAATTTAAGAAAAATTAGATAGTAATGTAATACTTACATTTACTATCCAGATAAGTTTCAGTACGAAGAAAGACTTATGGTGGATTGTCAATATATATTTACGACGAAAATGTAACGACTGATTTTTAAAAAATGCGGAATGGTGAATATAAGTAGTACTTTTTTTATTTTTTTTTTTTTTTTTACGTATAAATCGCTGCAGACATTTCATCAGCAGGCTGTTCAGAGTACTCAAAAAATTAGTTCGCATCACATTCACTGGGAGGGGTCTGTCATTGAGTAGAAATGGAGTAGTAACTTACTAAGTTTTTGCTTTGATGTGGCACAAGGCTGTATGATTGGAGCACCCAATGAAACTCGAACTCACTTGCTAGTCTAACTTGCTAACCAGAGACGTCCGAGTAGGTATGGAGTATGGACTTATAAGTAATTTACGAAGCTCTTTGCTTCGATGTGGCCCAAGGCCGAATGAATGGGGCACCCAATGAGACTCGAACTCACTCGTGTAGGTTTGCTAGTCAAGCTTGCTAACCATCACACCAGCAGAGGTGCCCAGGAGCATGGATATATAAAAAAACAACGATTTCTATCTATTTATTTATTACGAAATACATAAGTCATAACTGACCTTATTTTATTTACGATTATTTACATTGTGTGTACCAAACTCAGTCGCTTTTAATGATGTGTATGACTTACTTATTAACCATTAGCACGTAGCAAAGAACACTTTGTACAACATTATTCATGAATAGTTCACGCTTTCTTTGGTCTGTGACTAGAATTACTGGTGCGTGTTTGTTACATGTAAATTTTCGTTAATTCTGCTGTGTGTGTATATATATGCAAGTAAATTTCAGCCACTTGCTCCATTATTGTTTAATGAGAATTGTTAAATCTCCAAATTACAAATCCGCCATAACTCGACACCTTTTAGTAGTTGGGATGAGTGAATAAATATGACCAAATTATAGCTACTCAAAGATGTAATTTTGGAACTTAACTGTTCAGTTGAAAAATTGAGCAAATAACTGAAACTTAGTCTTTGGATGGCGATTGTATTTTATTCTGTAAATTATCGCAAAATTCATGGGTTGAGTTTTGTTTTTCTTGGTCCGTACTATTGTGCCATTTTAAAAACATTTTTTCTTTTACTTCCTTTAAAAAAAAAAATCGGAAGTTCTTTTTGTATTATTAAAAAAAAATAACTCAATTGTTGTATTTTGTAATGAATGTCTTTTGTTGTTAATGTTATTTCAATCATGAAAATGCTTTTGGGTTTTCGTTTTATAATTGACAGCTCTCAAATAATCCATTTTTATCATAAGAACAGAAAAAATGTTAATTCAGTGAACAACGCCGCTTGAAAAAAAAATTGTTTAGGTCACATGTCTAATCTGTTTTCTGGTGTTTTCCGCTTAAAACATAACTTTAAGTTGCTGCTTTTAATTCATTTTATTTTATCTTTTATTTATTACCGATAAATTTATTGCCTATAAAGATTTTGTTCCTGACATTATTAAATGCTTAAAGTTTACAATACGAAGACATTTTTGACATACGGAACGATTTAATGGTCTAAGGATTTTTGCTTTTGACTTTATTCTTTTTTTTTTTATATATATTTTTTTTTTTTTCTCTCTCGGCTTCAATAGAATTCTGATAAAAATTGATTTTATTTCAATGTTTCTTCGCTTTTAAGACTGGTAAATATAAGCGGATTTAAACTACTTGCTTTAGACTTTTGTTTTTCAGGTGGAGGTCTATTAAAAACAGTAAAACCTTTCACTTATTTCTCACGACACATTTTTACACTAATTGCAGATATGACAAAAATATTACTCTATCCAAACAAAATCTTACGATTTTTGTCATGTCGCGCCACCAGCGCGGATCTCCCTGACCGTCTCCCGCCACTCTTCTCTATCGTCCATCGCTTCCGGTTGGTCTTCAAGGCTACATCCTGTATTGGCACAGCTGTTGTATATAGGTTCAAGCTGGTTGTCTTGCCTTTGCTCGTCCATGTGAAAGGGTCCACAGGAGAATGTCACTTATGAGCTCATCCTTACTTCTCCAGTAGTGTCCTGCATGTCTGGTTTGTCTAACATGGATAGTTTTCGTGAGGTGCTGCTTCCAGGACTTGTTCAATATAGCTCACAGCATTCTTGTGTAGTTGCCGTCAAGCTTCTCCATCCGTTAAGTTAGCGTCCATGTAATGCATCCATACAGCAGTATCTTCACGACCTCTGCTTGGAAGAAACTTTCATTTTATCGGTCAAATCTGACTTCCTTATGACTGATAACCTATTGATAGCTGTCCATCCCTTTGCTAGTCATGTATTGATGTCTGTCTCGGTTGATGAGACACTGCTTCCTAGGTTGGTGAACTTGTCTACTAGTTTTAGAGAAGTATTGTTTAGTGTAAACAGCTGGAGAAGAAGCTAGACGGCAATTACATGAGAATGTTGCAAGCAATATTAAACAAGGCACCAACTATACGGCCACCTGCCTCCCATCACGAAAACTATCCAAGCTAGACGAACCAGAAATGCAGGACACTGCTGGAGAAGCAAGGACGAGCTCATAAGTGATGTACTCCTATGGACCCCCCCCCCATATGGCCAAGCAAAAGCAGGATGACCAACTCGAACATACATACATGCATGCATGCAGCAGCTATGTGAGGATATGGGATGTAGCCCTGAAGACCTGCCGAGGCGATGAATGATAGGGAGAAGTGGCCAGAGAGGGTCAGGGATATCCGTGCTAGCAGCACAACATGATAATGATGACTGTTTATCAAAGAGATATCACCTCTTTGATTAAAGTACATGTATTCCTCCATTGACATGGAGGCTTATGCTTGCAGCTGTTCGTTCCAGACTATGCAGAAGGGTTTCAGCTTGGACAGGTGTATTTGCCAGAAGCACTGTCATCGGTGTAGTCCGTGTCCGTAATTGTTTGTGCAGGGTATCTTCTGCTTCTTTCCTTTGTCTGCTTGAAACTGTTGTCTTTGATTTTTATCAATAGATGTTCTAAACACGTAATCTAGACAGATGATAAAGAGGTATGGGGCTAATGTATCTCCTTGCAGTACACTTGCTATGATGTTGAAGTAGTCTGTCTCCATCCAGGTAGCGGACTTTTACTTTTGTGTTTCTATATAGTATCATTATGGCTGCAATGGTTTCTTTAGGTATGCCATAGGCGGGTAGTTTTCATCTGTGTATGGAGTCAAAGACCTTGGAGAAGTCAACAAATAATATTGTTTCCTCTAGGTTTTTTGCACGTGCACCTTTTAAGAGTTCAACAGATAGTCAAAATTTGATGTTGTGTATCTATTTCTCTGAAAGTAATTTTGGTAGTTCTTGGCTAATCTAAGGTTGCCCTTCTTAGGGGAGGATGCATCCTTTTATCCATCTGTCTTTTGTGTTTTGAATATATATGGCATTACAGCATTAGAGCAGTATGTCATCAAATTCCCTGGTCTTCCATACTTCTGGGGGTATTTCATCAAGCTCTGCTGCTTTCTATTTTTAATTTTTCTTGGTACTGAGTCAAGTTCTTCTTGCATAAACTATCCTAGTTTGATGTCTAATTATTTATTTATTTATAGTTTTCATAATTGGTCCAAGTGTAACTTTCAGAGGATTTCTGAGTAAATTCTTGAAATTTTGTTTCCATAGTTGTATTCATTCTTCTTGGCTGGTTGCTTTCAGATTAGCTTTCATAGTGCTCTTCCTTCTGCTCACTTTGTATACTGTTTGCAATTCTATCCTAGATTGTTAATCTTCAATCGAGTCTCTAATCCTTTTGATCTGATTTTGTATGTATTTTGTTTGTCCTTTTAGGTATATGTTAGCTAATTTGTTTTGTGCCTTAAGTTTCAGGGCATTGGTATTGGTTGGATTCTTCCTATTGCATTTGGAAGCAGTTTTCACGTCTGCACGCTTTTTTTTTTTTTTTTTTTTTTTTTTTCTAACCACTAATGTCTCCCATGGGACTCTAGGTTTAGCTCTTTGTTTAGTTTGTATGCATTCTGCTGCTGCTTCTAAGTGGGCATTGACAAAATTCTCATTCGTCATTCAGTGTATGTGTTCCTGTCTTCTCGTGTAGTGCATCAAATTTGTTTCTTAGTGTTAACCCATATTTATCTCTAATATCCCTGTTATTAGGCAGGGCTCAGTCATAGTGTACAGTGGTTGTTGTTGTTCAGGCCATATTCTTTGTAGGCTGTTGCATTTTTGTCATGACGATTCGGTGATTGGAGGTCACACCCTCGAAAGAGGAATATGTCTCGCAATTCAATGCACTATTATTCCATTTCTTATTTATAAAGACGTAATCTATCTGTGCCTTAGTATTATTTGCTTAGGTGTAGGTCCATAGTTTTTGCCTCCATTTTCTGAAATTTTGTATTGAGGCATGTTAATCTATTTTCTAGCATAAAATCTGTTAGATGTTCCCCATTTCTCTTTGACAAGTTGTGTAAGGTGAATTAGTGGTTTACATTTTTACCAATATGGGCATTCAGGTCTCTGCCAATGATGAGAATGTTGTGCTTCGGGATGCTATGAACAAGGGAGGATAACTCAAAGGCAATGAGGTCAGTTTCTTCACTAACATTAATAGGGCTGTAGCAGGAGATGATTGTTGTGCTGAGGTTGCTATTAAAAGTAGCTACCATCATCCTAGGTATATTTTTCCCTATGTTGTTTAGTGACTTATGGCCCATAGTCCTATACCTACACCTCCTATTGTTGTATTGACAGTTTTTCCATGCAGATGCAGTGGCTAGCACCATCCATTACCAATATCATGATATTAATATCCTCGCTATGAGTTGTCCTATTCTATTTAAGGTTCTAATGTTGAATGTCGCTATTTGTATTGTGTGTTTGCATTTTAGTAATTTTTGTTTTAGTTTGAGCTCTGTAGTCTTTTGAAAAGTAAGGCCAGGGCTCTAACCTCAGCTGGACGCGACCCCTTTTTTACCTGTGTGAAGAGCGATGCAGTTTGGCCAGGTGGTTTGAGTGTGGGTCATGGTAATCTTTCAATGGCTGTTTTTATTCTCATCTATAGAAGCTACCCTTATAGACAAGCAGCAGTAGTTCTCTGATCAAACTATTTGATCCTCTCCGTTGAACAGTAGGCCTGGGGTATAAGTAGGTTGTATTTATCTCGTTAACTAGGTTAATTGTAATAGCTGTTTTTGTTTGTTCTTTTTTGTGTGTTCATTCCAAGTATATTATGAATATACTAATGCCAATAATGGTCTTTGTTGAGTGGGGACTCAACTATCTTCTCTACCACCAGGCATTCCAATAATGGTTTGCGAAGTTTCATACTGGATATTTATTGCCAAATGATGCTCTACAAGGGAGTTGAGAAAATAAAGTTGATAGCAATCAAATAGACATTTACATACTTAAATAATCAATGTTAGACAATTTGGGAGATAGCCAGTGTACTTAAAAATTATCTAAGTAGAGTGTAGTATTGAAAATCCTTTGCACTGGTTATGTTCATTGCTTTGATGCACAAGTTTCCAAATAACTCAATTGAACAACACCTACTAGGCTGTATTTCTACACATAGTACCTGCCTTTAACATAATATTTTTTTGTGTTTTCTCCTTCTCCAAAAAAACTGATGGGCAATGAGAATTGGATACTTAATGTGGAATGCAAGTAAAATGAACCTCAATTTAACCAAGACATTAAACTACCTTTGGTGGTGAGGCTCCACTTCTAAAGTTTTGGAATGTGGAGTTACTCTTTTGTCATTATTCACAAATACACTCTGACTCGGTAGTACCTGTTAGGGTCCTATCTATGGGTCAAATAGATCTGTTTGAAAATTATTAGTATTAGATAAGAATACATGAAATCATATTGTATGAAAATTATTCATGTTGAGCATAGTTAATTAAAGCTAGACTTGTTTACAATGATTATCGTGTTACTGGAAACTATATAATTTCTTGTTTTGGAAAAAAAACCCTGATTTTTGCCATTTAAATAAGTCAAAGGTTGACATGCCATAAAACCAACCAAATGAAAGGCTAGTCTTTCTAAGAATGTTTTCTATATGATCAGAATGGAAGGATATCTTTTACTATGAAGCTTCTTTTGTTGGAACAATTTATTTTAAACATGACCAACTGAAGACAGCTATTCGAAAAACATTTACAGTTATAAATGTAAAATTCCATTGAGCTATGTTAGACCACATGTTTCTTTGTTGACCAGGTAAACATTCTTAGTTCCATTCAGTAAATATTGCATTTTGAATACCATTTTATTCTTATCTATGAAATTTTATTATGAAAAATTATGATTCCCTCAAAGTTTCTTGGAAGGATAAAGTTCTGTAAAGATGATAGAAAACAATGGAATAAAACAGTAAATAGTTTTAAAAAATTGCAATGTCCTATTGATAAACCAAGCAAATGTTTTAGTCAATTCTATAATTCTGAGCAAACCTTATCATAAATGTTTGTTTCGGGTTTCTTTTTTCCTAAACTAAATTCAACTTTGTTGTACAGATGATGAGCAAATTTTAATTTGGTTCTATTTTCATTGTAATCTGGTATACAAGTTTAAAGCATAATGAAGACATGGGTAACATGCTGATGAAATCAATCATCATAATTTTTTTTTTTCTTTTCGGCCATATTTTAGTATAAGTATTGAGAAAAATTATGCTGGGATAGCAAAATTTGTATTTCAATTTCTTCATTACATTTCCTTTCTTTTCTCTCTCTGCTATGGGTTAAATAGTTCCTCTGCTTTTTTTTCTTCTTCTAAAAGGATAGCTTTGGCATTAAATAAACCTTGAAGGTTGATACACCATTAAACCAAACCTTTACACTCTCTTTTTGTATCCTTTCTGCTTTTCCTCCCTTTTTGTTTTTTCCATTTTTTTTTTTTCTGACTTTCTCTACCTCTTTTCTTGTCTTTTCTTTACCTTGTGGGAATATGCAACCACGACATGCACTTGCAGAATGACAATCTTTGGCCTCATAATCATCTGATCCCTAGTTGTGTTTGCCTTCTCAGCAAGTTGTTGAAATGCATGAATTCCAGATGGTCCCCCCCCCACACACCAGGAAGGAGCAAGGTGAAAAAATGTTGAAGTTTTAGAGGAAGTAGTTCATGTGATACAAATCAATGGTCTATGGTGTCCTCGCTATGTAGTTCCCTTAACTAAAACCTGCTAGATCTTTGACTCTCTGGCTCTTTCTCCTTTGTCAAACCTTCTGCATTAAGTTGTAGACTGACTTCTTGTACTGTTTGTCTCTCTTCTCTGATTTCTCTTCTGCTTCTGTTCTCCTGCATTGGTCTCTTACCCACTTCCTTTAACCAACTGACTCCCTCTTCTGACTACCCTCTGGTTGGCCAGTATATATGGAGAGGCAAACATTCATATTTCCAGCCTCCTGGCCACTAAAAATGCAGACAATGAAACTTGAAGATGCTTAAAGGTATGAGGATCAAATTTTTAAGTCATTGATCCATTTTTGTGTGTGTTTACCAGCAGGGAAGAATTGGTGATTCCCACGCAAATACCTCTGGCCCCTGTATGGACAAATACACATGACCAAGGCACAGCCATACACCTGCATGCACACACACCTAAGCCTGTATATTGTGTCACAACCCCTCTCTGTTCTTTCTTGGCAATTGTTGTTTGATGCATAGACGCATGCACAAGTACACTTTCAGAAGATTTTTGTTTTTAATTTTTTTAATCATTAGAATTTTTTGTCATGTTTTAATGTTTAATACTAAAATATCTAATTGTCTAAATAATCTGAGATTTTCTATTTAGAAAATATCCAACCATATTACATATCTTCCGAATTGATTGTACAACCTTGATGTAACTTGGCAACCAATCTGAGGGGATCTTACTGCACCTTTTATGAACAGGCCTTCACCTGCATGTTTACTGAGTTGGTAGTGTGAGATACCATTGAGTAACTTTGTGACAATTGTATTCATATCAAGTCCTGCTTGAAACTTGGACATTCATCTACAGAAACTATTTGAATGATTAAGAAAACTTTCAGGGCTTCATTCATTGAGTGAAGCCAAGATAAAATTTTGATACCAATACTTCAGATTTGATTGTAGATAGCTTTTAATGGATTCACATTCTGGAAGGCACGTGCAGGCTGCAGACCAAAGAAATTGGCAAATGATTGTGTAGAATTTAATTCTTGCACAGTCTAGAAACTGTCCAACTATTTAGAATAACTTGAGTGGTTATTCTTCATGTTTTTATAAGTTGTGTGTTTTTTTTTGTTTACATCACTCAAGTCTTTCCAATCCCTTATTCTTGAGATTTGGCTACCTGTTATTTCTGCAAATTACTAAAGTTACCATCAAAAGATTTCAAATTGTTGATTACATTAATACAAAATGTTTTTGTGTGTGTTTGTTTGTTTGTTTTTTTTTTGTTTTTTTTTGTAGTTATACCAATTTGAAAATATATATTTTACTTCTGAAGAAAGTTGCTTTGCACTGGTTTGAAATTTTTTCTTTGTCTTTTCATCACTGCTGATATCTACCTCCTGCTACTCTCTCTCTCTCTCTATCCTTTCCTCCTTCTATCTCTATTCCTCTTTGTTACTAATTAAAAAAAAAAAAAAAAAAAAAAGCTCAAGTTTTTGCCCTAATGGTGTTAAACTAAGACAATTCATATATGAATTAGTTTTTTTTTGTCCTTGAACTAATCAAGCGTTAATAACTTCAAGTTTTATTCAGACACCTAAACTCATTGTATGAAAAATTTTGACAATTTATTCTCTCACCTTCATACAATATATCCTGAAAGAAATAACTAGAAGTTTTTTAATAATTAAAAAATTTTTTTTTTTTTTTTTTTTTTTTTTTACTAGTATATTTTTCTATAGCTTTAATTCTATTTGTTAGGGGGGGTGATCATTACAACTCACTTGGTCTATTATGCTATTGGTTTAATTTGAGCTCCTGCAAAAATATGGTTCTTTGTAGCTGAGTTCATAGAGAAGTTTATTCATTCACCCAGGATTTCTTAGAGGCAAAGGAAATGTGAGTTTGAGTCTTGCTGAGAGTTTAACCTTTAATACTACATTATTGTCTGAGAATGACTGAGTTGTAATTAAAATGAAAGAAAATACTAATCTAAATTAATAAGGATTTTGAAAGTTTTAACACTAAAAGTAAAAATGAACTTCAAAACCAACTATCCAAAATTCTGCTTTTTTGATTCTTTCATGAACAAGATTTGTTGCTTGAAAGCATCTGAACAAAGTCTGTTAGTCTTGTTTATATCAGTGGAATAACTAAACAACAAACCAAATTCCCCCATCTGCAGCAAAAAATAAAAATAAGATGAAAAACAAAACATCCAATTCTGGCTAGCTGAGAGAATGTTAAAACCATTAAGTGCTTTATTGACATTTATTTTAATGGAATTATTCTTGTGATCCCCCTGAAATGTGGAACAACAAAATATTTGCTTCAGCATCTCTCTCCCAGGATAGCTGTCTATCTTAATCTTATAGTAAGTGAAAGTTTTTTTTTTTTTTTTTTTTTTAATTCGTATACTACAGTGCGTCAAAGTTTTACAATATTTTGGTAATGTGAGGCACAATTCAGGAAATCTGGGTGCTTTGCCAGGGTTGTGAAGGTAATGAATTACATTATACGAAGATGCAAAGCTAATTTGATGCTCTGGTGTTACAAGATGTGCTTCTAATGGCTTGGAGCACAGCCTCAGAATTCAGTTTTAGGCCTACCGGACCTTGTCTGATCACTGAGGTTCTTGCAACCCTAAAGAAATTTCTTAACTATATGGTTACTGTACTGTGATCAACTTCACCTTTCACCCAACAAATCTTTTTGGTTTCTTCTGATGCCTTATGGCCCAGTCACATTTTTATAAGTGGTTTTCAAATCACACCTGGAGTAAAGCAATGCACAATGTGTCAGCACACCAACTACCATGATACTACCAAACACAGGAGCTACACTCACTGCAAACTAGCATGTACCAAAATATTGCAAAACTTTTGCCTTGTCCTAGTAAGTA
Source organism: Sepioteuthis lessoniana (assembly GCA_963585895.1). Taxonomy (NCBI): domain Eukaryota; kingdom Metazoa; phylum Mollusca; class Cephalopoda; order Myopsida; family Loliginidae; genus Sepioteuthis; species Sepioteuthis lessoniana. The sequence continues at coordinate 88,882,590 of OY757909.1, forward strand.
CAGCTATACAATAACATCTAAATTCTGTAAAAGTCTTTTATATCATATACTGACATCATAGTTGGTCTTTGCCAGTGACTATAAGAACATTTAAAGCAGAGATTATGAATAGCTACACTGAATTTATAGTTCTAGATACAGAGGGCCTCTTTCATTTTCTTTTTCTCTTAATATCAATATGATATTTATGACTGTCCCAGATAAATTGGTATTTAATTTGATGGTGTTTGTCTTGGTACTTTTGAAAATAGAGAATTTCCTTTTTATAGAATTTGGTTGTATGTCTTCCAGTGCTAAAATTAGTTTACAATCTCACAAATTTTTATTTTATTTTTTTTACCATTCAAGTTAGATTCTATTTGAATAGTGCAAGTGGGTAACTGAAAAGTTGCAAATATAAAAGATGGAGGAAAATGCATTTTGGTCCAATAGAGAGCATCTTCCTCCATACAGAATAGAAGTATATTTTCAAATAAAACTTTGGTTGTTCCTATGGCATAATGGCTAACATGCTGGATGGTGACATTGTAGTCAGCAAGTTAGAACTTTAGTTATGCTATCCTATTCACTTTTGGACTGATATTCTTAGGAAAGGTATGAACTCCTTATTCTTCAACCTATTGCCAAGTTGTGGGTTAAATAGTACCACTACTGTTCTTTTTGCCCAGTTGGCTTGGGCTGTAGAATACATTGACTGTGTCTCTGCATAGGGGTAAGCCCCCACCAATGAGTGTACTGGTAATGACACTAAACACTCTACTGAAGTTCCAGTGATGCTGGAACTTTGGGGAATGTGGAGTACCCCTTCATTGCCATTGGTCTCGGGTCTACTCTGTCCCTGAGTGGTGGCACCTGATATGGTTCTATCTATAGGTCAAATAAAAATAAACTGCATAGCTTGAAACATAACTGTTTTGACATTCAAAGTACATACTTATGCTAAACTGAATTGTTTGATTTTAACCAATTCAGTTTGAACTGTTTTTTGTATGCTGAACTAAATTGTTTGAAATAGAACTTTCTATTTCTCTTTTCTTTTTTTTTTTTAAATGGATTTTGCATTGAATAGCCTACAAAGGTTGATATGCCATAAAACCCATATAAACAAACTACTGTTCTTTGACAAAGATGGCTTTGGCATTGAATAACCCACAAAAGTTGATGTCATTAAACAAAGAAACCAAACCAATGAAAGTTGCACAATCTGCCAAAAGCAACCCCCCCCCAAATAACTGTATTAGAGACAATCACTTTCAATGCATACATTTCTATTAACACAATTCCTATCATAAAAAAAATGAAATTATTCGAATATGACTCAGTACTTCTACTTGATTATGGTATTGAAATAGTGGCATGTAGTCTTGATTAATGCCTCACCAGGACAATAGAATTTCTCATCACTTGGTTGTAAGGTCAGGTTGAATTGCGCATACATGCATATGGGTGTTCAATTAATTGATTATAAAAATGATTTTCTTAGATCCAAAAGGTACTCAGATGCTGGTCTGTAGAGCAGGATAAAACTTGAAATAGACTCTCACCTCCTTGTATCAGCTTCATCACTAAAAGTTACATGCATTTGAAAAAATACAATCATAAGATAAAACTTTTTTTTTTTTTTCTTTTTTTTTTTTTACAATTTGGTTTTGGTCTCTTAGTTTAAAGGCATATCAACCTTCATGGGTTATTTAATACCAAAGCCATCCTTGTAGAACAGTAGTGGTACTGACGGCCACGATTTAACCCATAGAATCAATAGCTCAGGTGGTGGGGGATAAGGGGGTTCATACTTTTCCCAAAGGTTTTAGTCCAAAGCAAATGTTAATAGCATGACTGAAGTTTTGAATTTACCTACTTTGAGACTCTGATCTAGCACTTTACCCATTATGCCATGAGGATTCTTTCTTTTTTAACAAGTCTTTCCACAATATTGAAGTGGAAAATATATATTGTAGATTCAGTTTCAAATTGAACTGAAAATTGTTTTATTTTCTAAGTGTTTTAAGTATATTGATATAATGAAAATACCACTGATGTGGCAGTTTTTGTTGTACAAACAAGAATTTAGTTTTGTATATGATACCCACAAATTCTTATAAACAACATTCAACTAATGTTCTTTTCATTTATGAGATTGAAATTTTCTTGATTTTTATATCAAAACAAACTTTATAAAATACTTTCACTATTTTTAGTATTTCTTTTAAACTATATTGCACTTTTTCCTCCACTAAATTGCTTCATTTTATTTCAAACATAAAATTCAATATCCTTTATTGTGATCATAACTATTTCTTTCAAAAGTTTGTTTTTAAAAAAGGGGGGGAAAGCTGATGGATGTGGAGGAAAGAAAAGCTGTATTTATTCAGTGCCCAAGAGGAACTCCAATATAAAATAAAGCATTTAATTCATGATAAATATAGAAACAAATGTGCTGCCAATGAATACCATCCTTAGACAATAGAATTATTCAATAAAAAAGAAATATGATCAATCTGACTTCTATGTGTGAATGTGTACAGAAAACCTTTGCAATAGAAATTGTTTAAATCTTGACTTATTCCATAGGGGTAGTGTTTTTGTTGAAATGATTTTGTTCTCACATCTGCAAGAATCCCCAAGTGTGTATTGCCTAGTTACTTGTTAACAGAAACCAAAAGAACTAAAATCAATAATCAAATGAAATAAATCAACTTTTGTTTAGGCAACATCTGTGATCAAGAAAATATATAGTAGCCAGGTCACATGGCACTAATAAAATTTTCAGAATAATTGTGTGTGTGTTCACATACCATGAATATTTATTAACTGTACTTCTGTACAGTATGACACAGCACTTCATTTATGTTACAGTTATCTTATACTGAAAATGTCTGGATTACAATTATTCAGATATTGATCAGTGTAGTAGTATTGATAACTAGCATTTATACAGTTTTAAACAAATCACTTATTTTGTCTTGTTTTTCAAAAATACTTAAAGGAAGTTAAGTTAGAACAGCAGACAAATTGTTTTGTTTTTAAGATCAAATTTTTTTAAAAAGTTTAACAATGATTTTAGACTTATATATTTGTGTTTGTTTTTTTTTTTTTTTTTTTTTTTTTTAAATACCCACTTGTAGACTTTGAGGAAAAACATTTGCTAACCTGACTCTGATCTATAGGTGTGAGTGAAAAAATACCATTTGTAGCTTACATAATTTGAAACTGGTATAGTTTGAGGGTAAATATTTGTATTTGAATTCATAATTCAAAACTTGGAATTCATGGATTTTTCAACCAAAAGTAATGCCAATAAATATATGAAAATAGGATTCTATTATATTGTTACAGCACCACTATAATTGTTTTAAAAAAAAACAAAAAACAATGTAAAACTTATTCCAAAATCTTTTGTTTTGATATTTTTAATAAATCAAAACCTATGTTAAATTTATCCTCTATCTTTTAAGACTTATTATACTATAAAATTCTTTTCAAGTCTTTTATGTAAATTTAGTTTCCTTTCATATTTAATCTCTTCTGTGTACCACTATATCTTCCTTCACTTGACGGGCTGAGATTATTTAGAATGTAATAATTGTCAAGACTGAAAGTAATATTTTTAGATATGTGTTATACTGCACACACACATAATATATTATATTATATTATATTTAGCCACACTGAAGAGTTCTGATAGAATGAAACGGTCTGTCTGTGGATGACATATATAAGCATGTTTGATTAAATAAGACACATTTTGTCTATATAATTTTATTAAAATCCTTTTAAGTTTCCTGATCTTGGTGGATGACTTTACCAAAATTGTCCCGGGCACTTTTGGACCTTTCATAGGACATCGGGTGTTGCTTGCATGTATAAGGATTATTTTTTTCTATGGAGTTTTTATAACATAACAAAATTAAGTGAATGCCGAGTTGGATAAAAATGAGATGCTGATGAATTTTAAAAAAAAAACAATGCTATCAATGAAATAGAATATTATCAAGAAATATCTAAAAAAAGCAAAAACTAAAGGCATTTCAAAACATTCTTGCTATTTTCTAAATCAATTCTATTTATTCTTTTTGTTTTGTTTTTTTTTTTTTTTTGTTTTTTTTTTTTTTTTATATGTAGGGCTTCTAATCATAGCTTATTAATTTTGTGTGCTATTATAGTGGTGTTTTCAACTAGAATTTTTTTGAAATTTGGATTTGGGAATAGAATGAGTTTTAAGATGTAAGGCTATGGGGCTAGTTATCAGGAAACTTGAAAGGATCTTAGACATTTAGTCTATATGATTTTATAATTTAATCAAACAAGCTTAAATGAAAGACTGCTGCCCAACCACACACACACGTGTGTGTGTGTGTGTGTGTGTGTGTGTGTGTGTGTGTGTGTGTGGACAAGTTCTGTAAAATACCATGCACTGCCTCTTTAATAATCTTCAAATGCAGACATTCAAGTCATCTTACTATTCTTCATATTTCTGGGTTGAGACTGAGAATAAGCCCAAGTGCTTTTGACCATTTTGCTGGTCATCTTTGGGGTTATCGTTAAATGTTCTTTAGTTATTGCTTTGATGATTTGTAAATGTTTTTCATTTTTATATATGATTTTTGTATTAGTTACAATTTATGTCTGGACATTTGAGTACATCAGTGTCTTTATGATGCTTTATCATTATATGCTGTTTTTTATGGCACTTATGTCAGAAAGGTGGTAGGTAAGGCCAATATAGATATTAGGTGTAATGTTATTTTTTTGAGATCCATTCTTGAAATGGATATGTAAATTATGTACTACATTGGTTTGGATTAGGGGAGTTTGTGTTACTCTTAACAAGAAAGTTGGATGTTTTATATTAGTAATTTATAAAGCTCTTTGCTTCGATGTGGTACAAGGCCGAATGAATTGGGCACCCAATGAGACTCTCACTCGTGTAGGTTTGCTAGTCTAGCTTGCCAACCGTTACACCACCAGAGGTGCCCAGGATGTTTTATATTTAATGTAGTAGATAATGGTTTTTTTTTTTTTTTGTTTTTTTTTTAGGTTCTGTGGGTTTAATGTCTTATAATGTGAGTAATTACTTGCTTGTCTACTTTATAGTTTTTATTCCTTTTTGATTCTTATAGCCTAGGTTTATTCTGTTAGTATTATCTTTATGGATGTTATGGAGATATTGTTTTATTTGATCAATTATTTTATTGAGGAAGTTATTATTGACTAAGGTTTGTTTTGTTCTTTAATTCTTTGTAAAATATTGTCTTGGAAGAGGATACTCTATGGAGTTTGTTTGTTTGTGTTTTTTTTTTTTATAAGGGCTATTTTGGGATGGCATTTGCTATAAAAGTTAAAGTGGAGTTATGACTGGTTAATGACTTTTTTTAAAAAAATTTTTATAGGGATGTAATGAATTTGTTGTTGCTGGAATTGTTGAGGATGTCAAGTGGGTATTTTTTTAGTTGAGTTTGGTCTTGAACTTAGTACAGAATTCTTTTCAAGGGTTTGTCTTAGTTTGTTAATTTCGTCATGAGATTGTGTTGCAATGAAGATATCTATGTACTGGACATATATATATATATATATATATATATATATATATATATATAATTTTTTTTTTTTTTTTTTTTTTTTTTTGTCAGATATATAAAATTAGGATATAGAGGGTCCAAGTGGAGAACACATACCATCTGTTTGTGTTGTTAAGCCCCCCCCCAATCTCTCTCGTGTTTGGTTTCTCTATATTTCTCCTTTCTCCCTCTATCTCATACCCACTCTTCTCTTACAATATGTTTCACTCTGTGAAGGAGAAGACAAAGAGAGCTGGAGTGTCCCGAGTAGGAGCAAAGATGCCCGAAGGAGAACTGGAAGTTTTTGGGCGCCAGCTTTAAAAAGTAATTGCAACAAGGTTTTGGTGTGCAATGAATTGGTTGATTGGACCGGGTATGTTAGATTATCGTTTGTGTTTGGCCCCCACTTATAGAGAAAGGAATTATTAAGAAAATCATCGTTGAGGAAAAAAAGTTCAGAGGAGACTAGCAGAATTAAAACTAGCTCCAAGACAACAGTGACTTGGTATTGTGATTCCTGGTGAAAGTAGGAGAGGGAGAAAGAATCTTAACCTCTGAAAAAAAAAAAAGACAGTAGTTAATACTTTCTTTTTACCTTTCTTTTGTTGGTTTCCACTAAGGTTTTACATTTTTTTTGCCCCTACTCCTTTGATGTTAAATTGTCACATTTTAATTTTCTTTGGGAAGATTATTTCCTGTATAGAAAATTGACAAAATTATCAGTATTGACATAAAATAACCTACAAATTAATTGTAGATAACATTCATTTTGTTGCATTATGTTAAATCTGTCACTCTTTCCAATGGTGTTTGCGGTGGAGTGATGACCCGTGAAATTTAAAAAAATTTTTTTTTTTGTCAAAGCTGATAACACCATAGTGGTTGTTTTCCCCTGCAAGAATTAGGTATGTCACCCTATCCACCACAAATGGGAAGATCGTGACGGTGTATATATTTTTTCCTGAGGGGTTATAGGAAGGAACTTGTGCAAGCATGGAGAAGTCTTTTGAGGATGTGTGGTTTTATGGTGGGAGGAGGAATGGAGTGGTGACTATATACTTTTTCTATGATAATTTTTATTGTTTCTTGGACAAGTACAACTATATATAGAAAATGATGCTCATTTCTTGATAAGACTAGACTTGGTGCCAATTTTGGGGAAGGATAAGTGATACTAGTCTAATTGAATTCCAAAGCTATCACTAGTTACTTAAATATATCTATACAATATAGATATTGCATATTTTGTAAGTGCACAAATGTACTTTGATTAGAAGATTGTGTAGCTCTAGTCATGAGGAATTCCTCTTGTCTTGAAAATCAACATTCAAAATTTTTTGCACAATAACTCTCTCCTTGTACTAAAGGAAAAATCACAACTATTCATCCCTACCCCCACCCTGTCCATAATGCTTGGAATATATCAACTGCATCTGTGGTAGAGAGGTAACATCCTACCCTAAAAGTGTCCTGAATATGACACTAAATTGTATCTAGTGATAAGGTTCCTGCTGTGTGAAGTGACCTGTTTGTTATTACTCTCAGGTTCACTCTGACCCAGAATGGTAGCCTCTGCTTGGGTGGGGTCCCTGCTAATGAGTCAAATGTTTGAAAGTTATTAGTATTTGGTAAGGATATTTGAAACCCTATAATTGGGTTCAAATTCTTCATACTAAGAATACTTGATTGTTTACAAATGATTATCATTTTACTTGAAATTATATCATTGCTTACAAAAGACTTGTTCTCACATAATCCAAGCAATGCTGGTATGCCATAAGATCACCCAACAAACCACAACCATCTCAGCCAGTGAGATATAGTGATAGACTAGTCCAGATTTAACCCATAAGTCCTTCACTGAGAAGGATCATTTTAAATATAATTACTGGTTTTATGCATTTTTAAAAAATCTTTTAAAAATATATTATAACTACTGATATTAAGAATAACATTATAAATTGTATTTTGGTATAATATTAGGACAAATATGTAAGAAAATGGTGGATGATAACTGACTAACTCTTATGTGATAAAGTAACTTAAATGAAGATGCTAAAAGTTTCAAATAATATTCCCATTTTACTAATGACTTTTCTTTTTTGGTAAATAGGGTCATGAATCTGTTCTTCTGCAAAGGCAATACAGATGCCATCCTGCCATTAGTCGCATTGCCAATACACTATTTTATGGAAGGCAGCTTGAAAATGGAATCAAGGATAAGGACAGACCAAAACTTGTGGTTAGTAATTTAATTTCAATTTTGTCGATTGCTTACTCTTATTTGCAAGTGTGGATTAATGCTTGTATATTGAATCCAAAACCCACAAAATGACAAAATCTAATTTTCTATCATTGTTTTGAGATAAGTTGTGTAAACTAAGTATAATGTGCTTTCTTGCATCAGTTCATTGATATCTGCTTTTGTAAATTAACATCAGAATATTCAGTTGTGTCCTGGGTATGACACTAAACTACATCTGGTGGTGAGGTTCCAGTTTTGAAGCTCTAGAGTATGGAGTCACTCATTTGTTGCTGTTACTTCCAGGTCCATTCTCTCCTGGAGGAGGAGGAGTAATAGTACCTCCTTAGTCGCAATTATGTGTTGAATAGATCTGTTAAAAAATTATTAGTGTTATATTGGAATACTTCTAGCTATATAACAGTGTAGTAAAAAAAAAAAACAAAAAAAACTTACTTGAAACCTTACAAAAGTGGTTGACCTAGGCATAAAATTTCCTATCAAGGTTTAACATGCCATATATCTGACTTGGTAGCTGTTAGGTCAGCTGTAGGGATTGATATTAAATAAACAAGCCTTTAAAAATAATGCCTGTTATTTATTTCCATTTATGCTACAAGATACAGAGAATACAATAACAGCATTGGATAGAGCAAGTTTTCAGTTACAAAACATTATTTTCCATATAGTTACCACTATTGGTTTTGCACTTTCACCAAGAACAAATTTGTATTGTGCTCTTTTAAAAAAAAATCCAGACTAATAGGGGTGATCTACTGCAGCAGTGATGGGGTGTCATTGTCAGAAAAATATTGTCCATATAGTTCATCTTTCACTGACTTAGATGAGCTAAATAAGGTGCTCTTTATTTTATGAGTTGATATCTATGGTGAATGTGGTTTGTCACTCATATTGCTGTCAAAACAGTGGAAAGGTGTTACTGTGCTCATATCTACTACTTGGTTTGTAACTGTTCAGCAACCATCGTTAAATGATCAATATTTGTTTTTTATTTTTGTTTTATATAGAATTCAGTGAGACACCTGTTTTCAAACACTATTTTATTTGAAAGCTTCTCAGCTGTTGTCTGTAACATGGAAAAATGATTATGGGTTATTGGATTTGTTCAATCTCTAGTAGTATACAACCAACATCCACTTCTGACATTGTGGGGCAAAATGATCAAGTAGGCATTAAAAAAAATTTTATTTTATCTTTTTTTTAATAATCCTCTTATAAATGTGGCACATAATTTATCATTGCCAGGAAAAATACATAGCTTATGGTGGTGATAGTGTTTTGCTACTGAAAAATTGCTCTACCAAACAGTGTTATTGTGTTCCCTGTATCTTTTGATTCTATAGAAATAAATATGAAGCATTACCTTTTAGAGAGTTACTTATATCAAAGTCAGTTTGAAACTGAGAACACTCATAATTAACAAGAGTGCCAAAAGATAAAAAATGATGCAACTGTTATGTCTTCATCAATGGAAGTACTTCCATTTGGCTAATTTCACAGCTGGCCAAAGAAAGTGGAATTAATTTTTTTATTTTTTTTTCCTTGTTCTGAAGACACCAATACCATTTTCATGATGCTAGTTAAAGTTTCCAGTTCCTAATATCTAAAGTTATGCTTTTTCTGCTCAAAATTAACATGGTATTTGCTTTGAGCTTATGTGTGATAAGTTAGGTTTACTATCATATTGTATGACTTCTCAGAAAGGCATGAGTCAATCTTTTTCATGTTTATATATTAAAGACTTTTGTTTCACAATGATTTTCAACTTTAAGATTGCTTCCTAACTTTTTCTTTATTGTCAGCCTGAATTACCAACTTTGTGTTTCTATGATGTTAGTGAGGGCAAAGAAATCTGTGAGAGCTCAGGTAGTTTCTCCAACACCCAGGAAGCTGACTTTGTGATCAATATAATTTTAGCTCTGCTGGCTAGTGGGGTTGAACCCTTATCAATTGGTGTCATTGCTCTGTACAAATCTCAGACATATGAAATTAACAGGAAGATGTTGGAATCGTGGCAGAACCCAAACAACAAGTGAGTGTGTTGTGTGTTTGTTTTTTTTGGGGGGGGGGGTTGTTAATCTACTCCACATTTCTTTATATGCATCCTTTAACAGCCATGCATTATTATTTGCAATCCAAAGGAATCCAACCTCAGCTGCTATTTATATCTGCTTTTTATTTAAGCTACATTTAAAAAAAAAAAAAAAAAAAAAAAAATCTGATTGCACAATAAGACACATCTGCAGATTAACAATGTTAGTCTACAAACATACTTTCAACTGCAAACATGTTTCAAAGTTCAGCTTAGTCTATCATCATTATATCAACTGAAATGGTAAGAAAATTGTCATGTTGACAGGTACACAGTATATTTCTGTTAATTTTTTCTTTTACTTCCTCAAGATACAACTAGTGATCTTGATTTTCATATGTAGATTAAGATGACCTAACACTTTTCTTAATAAAGTAGCTTCTGGGAACACTAGTATCTTATTAGAATAGTGATTATGTGTCTGTCTATAACCAAAACCTGTCAAAAATCCCTTAGTTATTGATATATTTTCAATGATCATTAAATAATTGTCTAATCTTGATTAGCATCTTATTAACTATGTTTAAGTTCTAGATGTGTTAGATTTGGCTCAAAATAGCCCAATTTATTAATTTGTTTGAAATCCTGCAGTTTACATCACTAAAAAATAAAGGTTTATATGGTATATCTTGTTTACCCAACCCCCCTGCTTGGACAGGATATGACACAAGGTCAATTTTTAAGCAGTTTAACAGGTTTGAATTCAGTTTTCCTTCTCCTAGACTAGTTTCCTCACTGAGGCTGAAGAAAGCAGTCTGTCCTATTTACCCAAAGCTGGAGGGAGAATAATTGGATTCCTACCTTTCCCAAGGGTATTAGTGCTATGTGAAATGCAATCAATCAGTCTTGTCTAGGATTTGAACTCGTGTTGCTGTGTCCATTTCCTATGATAACCATTACACCACTGGCACCTCATAGGTTTATATAGTATATGGTGTGGATAATTATTCAGTGTTAGTTTTAATGATTTTCTAATATTCTTAAAGATATTAAAAAGCAATCCTATGTATAATTTGATATAGAAATCAATTAAGTAATCTTTTTATGTGTTCTTATTTAACTTGGTTGAATTTAATATTTTACATTAAAATCAAATACTTGTACCCAGAGGGCACGTATTTTTGATAGATGTAATAGTATTTGAATTTCTTGGTTGAAGCTTTCCCTGGAATGTTCATTTATATGGTGTCATTGATGGAGAGGAGAAATTGTTGAGGGAACAACTCTCTCTTATAACTACCTTACCTGGATGTCTTGGGTATAACACTAAACTGCATTTAATGATGAAGCTCCAGTTCTGGAGAGTGTGTGATATCCCTTCAGTACTATTTCTCCCAAGTCCACTCTGACTTGAAGTGGTAGTACCTGTTAGGATCCTATCTATCTGTGTCTAATAGATCTGTTTTAACATTTGTATTTGATAGGAATACTTGATGCCATATAACTGTAATTTCTTTGGATTAAGAGTATTTACTTGAAACCATACAACTGCATGCAAATTATTAATGTTAGATTTGATGTATTACAACTGTGCAAAGAACTTTAGAAAAAGTGTATATACACACATAATGTACAATGATTGCAAATCCCCTAACCTGTAGGTATAAAAATAACCCTAGATGGGCTGACACGTCATGAAAAACCAGTTAAACCTTACCTGAGGAGGCAGGATCATCAAAAAGCTGTTATAGTCAGTCAGTCTTCCAAGCTCAAGCTTTCATAAAATCTGTTTATATATATATATATATATATATATATATATATATATATATATATATATATAATTTTTTTTTTTCTCTTCATAAATGTGAGTTAGTTTAATGTAATTGAAATCAGCCCAGTTTTTTTTAAATCCCTAACAAGTGATATTAATATTATGTGAGAAAAATAATTGAGCAATTTATTTTTTTAATGATCAGATTTTTAAAAGGGAAATCTATCAAGAGTATCCAGGTGTCAACAGTTGATGCTTTCCAAGGAGGAGAACGAGATGTTATCATACTGTCCTGTGTCAGAACCAGTCACACTGGTTTTGTCAATAACAATAAGTAAGTTGTAGAAAGGTAACAGATTATCAGAATTGTATCTTTGACTAAAATTTTATTTTAACATTCATTTTACAATCCAAAAATAGGAATGGAGTTATGAATATTGTTCATTTAACATACTGAATGGCTTCTTAGTGTAGTGGTATCAGAAGGTATATATTGTTAATCCTTTATCCACTGAGTTTGTGAGCATCAATTGCATCTTCACAACCAGGTGTGCAGGCTGAAAAACCATACTCACTATCCTTTGCATGCCAGAACATTGAGAGAAGGGGGTTAAAAACCCTAAAATTAACAAGTGTGTATACTAGAGATTGAATAACCTCTTAGCATAATCTAGGCCCTGTCAATGGGGCAAGACTCTCCATAAAGGGTATTTAGTATTCTTTGTTGCCATGATTTCCTGGTCTGAGTAGTGGCACCTGTGAGGGTCTGCCTAAAAACCCTTAAAGTACACAAAATGTGTTCATACAAGGAATGCAATTCCCTAACCTGTTGGCATAAGATAATCTTTGATTTAATAGCATGCCACTTGTCAATCTTATGAATAGAACTTATTTTTTTAAATAACCAATATAGAAGATTTAATAATACCAAAATTTTAAACTATACTTGAATAACACATGCCAATATGTTTAAAATCAGTAAAATCCCTAAAAAAAACAAACTATATCAAACAATGCAGTCATTATTGAAAGTGGGTTTATTTTTATTTATTTTTTTTTTATTTTATTTTATTTTTTAGGCGAATGAATGTTGCTTTAACAAGAGCAAGAAACCATTTATTTATTGTTGGTAAAAGCAGTAATTTGTGCACCAATGACACCTGGTGTAAGGTCATCCACATTTTCCAAGGTAAGTTGACTGATTTTTATTTTTATTTTTTATTGCCAGCATTCTCTTCTGAGGAAGAAATCATAAGCTAGATATAACTTTTTTTTTCTATGATGATAATAACAAAAATTGCTGCAATGAAGCTTAAGAAATTTTTTATTTTTTTGTATTTTTGAAATTTAAAAGATATCAAGTGATCATGGATTCAATGTTGTGAGCATTCAAATTTGGTATTAGTATTTTTAGAATTGCATGTTATAATTGTAGTCTTTGTATAATTATCTATTTTTAGCTAAGAATTTAACTTTCATTTGAACATGTTTCACATTAGAATGAGATAATAGTATTAACTTTTATAATATCTACAGAAAATAGGTAACTTTATAGCTACAATTTCAGGAATGGTGTTTCTTTCGAAAATAATTCTTAGAACTGATATGAACATATATATTTTAACATGTTAAAAAAATAAATAAAATTCCAATGATTTTACAATCCCAAGACTATCAGCTTTGTGATTTCTTCCCACCCCATTAAGTTTCCAATATAGCCTGCCTTTGTGTAAATCCAGTAAATTAAGTTTAGTGTCTTTGGCAGAATTGTTCTATGAGATGCCATTAGTATTATTTCTTGCAAGAGAGAAATTTAGTGTCCTTTCTAATTGTTTTAAAAAGGAAAAATGAATGAAGGCAACTAGTTTTTAATCTGGCTAAGAAGCTTTTTCTATATAATTTTTACAAGGGACTGAAAAAGTTCTTAGCTGAACAAGATTAAAAAGAAAGTGACTGTTTTGGTTAGAATGTGAACTTTTCAGTACTCTTCATATAGAAACTATAAATGATAGAAATTGCATTTTTAGCATCCAATTCCTTATACACAAGCGTTTTAATTTCTTCCATTAAAAAAAGCTATAATAAAAAATTACAATATGGTAAACTTCACTGTATTTTTGTTATTCATTTGTCTGTAGGTAAACATTCTTTGAAAATATATTTCTATGGCAAAATCATTTGCAGTGCATTCTTTTTAGTAAAAATTTTAGTCTTCTGAAAGATGATGATAAAGCTAAAATGATATTTGAATATATTTCAGATTCCCCAAATAGTTTCCAGTCTGCAAAGCAAGCCAAAATAAAATTGCTAGATTTGTGCAGTCATGTTCATACAAATGAGGATGAAGAAAAGAACGCTAGGACAAGAATACAGGAATGACGCTCTTGATGAAGCCCAAGAGAAATGTTTTTAAATGAATATGGAACCATATTCCATTTTTGACTAGCTCTATTTAAACCAGGCATTGATAGAAAGAAAAACAAATTATGGCCTGTACTTAAACTGATTATTGAATGTGTACTTGTAAGGATTTTTTTATTCTTCCAACATTTTGTTTTCAGAAATAGATGTTTGAGAAGGTAATGGTTATCATATTAAACTGAGATTCTTTATAAATAACTACTGTTATCCCTGCTAAAGTTAAATCTAACATTTTCTATGTGTATTAATCCCCTTTCACAATGCAAGAAGATTATGAGGAGACAGGCAGATGTGCAGAAAGAACAATTGTTGACCATATTTTATGATGCATCAAAATATACTTATTTATAAACTACATAATTATGAATCTAAACTTGTGCATAGCTATTATAAAAGAAAAATTCAGCAATTTAATTTTTTTTTCCTATTATGTATTCATCTCTATTTTGGAAAAGGGAAAAAAATTGCTGGGAACTTCCCAGCCCAACTACTACTAGAATGACTTAATCCGTAGCTTATTCCAAAGTTGAACATATTTTTGAAATGTGAATCTGACTTTGTTTGTTGGTCTAATTTTGATATTTTTTTAAAAACCTTTTTGTTGTTAAAAGTTAGGAGTGCATTAGTCTGTCATTACTCAAGTATATGTCATTTGCTTTTTATTTCTATTTGAATTTACTGTAACAAAATGCAGTGATAAGAGATTTGTTCATTTTAATCTGTTCTCATCCTGTCCAAATTTCTTTTACTTACCTTTTTATATATTTTGGTTAATTTCAGTTTATTCCAAATAAACATTAACATTGTTATAGAAAAATTAATTTTTTTGTAAGTACATTCTTTTAAAAATACTGATGAAATTGACAATATTAAAAATGGTATTTATTTCATAATGGTTTGTATATAAATTTCTTATGAGTGAATGTAGTCTTTGTTTTGTCCTCCAATGTAGGTATCATTGAAGAATGGGGGAAAAAAAAAAATGGAGATCTTAGGTTGTAGATTCAGCACAATCATCCCACATTTTTGCTTGCTCCTGTAATGACAAGAAAAATGATAGTAATAATTCTGCTTCTTTGTATACAACAAATGTATATATGGTGCAGTTCTTCCTTATCTATGTGGATATTACAAGGGACTTATTAATTAATATGGGAAGTGATGAGATATATTAATAAGCTTTACTTACTGAGCTGACATTTTTCTTGTATTTTCCTGACTTTTCTAAAATCTTCAAAATTAATGGACTCAACAAATTGCTAGAAATGTTGGCTGGATCTTCAAAACCTAAAAAAGAGGAAAAAATGCATTAGCCGTCCAAACTAAAATTCCCTCGGGAAAATAAAAACTTAGAGACTTGTGGCTTTCTTGCATATAGAAACATTGCGTAACTTAAGTCTGGCAATAAACAATCATTTGGAGAAAGAAAAAGTGCAGTCATATTTCTAGTCTCATATTTAGCTGTTAAGAAAGTTGGTTGGGTTTATGGCATATCAACCTTTTGTAGGTTGTTTAATGCCTAATCCATGTTTGTGTATAATCTGTTCTATTTAAAGCAATTCAGTTTAGTGTGAGTACAAAGTTTAATTGTCAAAAACATTTGAATCTATTCAGGCAGTTATATGTAACAATTCAGTTAAATGTAAATACAGTTC
>OY757909.1:88898492-89120992 GCA_963585895.1 Sepioteuthis lessoniana
CAAGTCAATTTACACACGTAGCTGCTCAAAGCGTGCACAAATGTGTTGCATATAAAATGAGATCAGCAAGAGTGAGCTATCGCAATTACGGAGATCAAATCACATCCTTCCAATCATAAATCATATTTGACATCAGGATTACCTACCCACTGGCAAACATGTATATTACCACATTGTATGATTGCCCCGGATGTGGCATTTGGGTATGATTGTTTAAGTCCTGCACCTGGGGAGAAAAGCGTTCGAGTTCTCTCCAGTTGTCAGGTCACATTAGCCTTGCCCAGTGTGCCTCAGCAATGGAGATCTCCTCCAGCCACAGGGGGGCCATCCCCTTAGGTTTTACCTCTTTGGGGGGTAGGTTTATTGCCTGGCACCCCTTTATAAGGGCCAAAGGTATTTTTGGCAATGCCAGATGCATATGGGCTACTAATCCACCTTAAAAACAGCCTTGTGCCATACTTGTCCCATGGGGGGGGGACACAAGACAAATACCAAGGCTTTTTGAGTCTCAGACTGCTAGAGAAGATTATTGCAGGCAAAAAGGAATATTTTCAGTGTAGAAATTCGTCTGTCCACCTGTTAAGACAACACAGCAACACCACTTGAAATTCATTCCACATGTCCAGTTACAAGAGACTCTTTTCTTTCTGTTGCTGAGGAGTCATACTATCCATCCCCTCTTTCGAGCTATTTCAGCTCAGTGTATGTGGTGGGTGTCGTCTTCAGATCACAGCCAACAAGCATCCTCCAACACCGTCTCGCACCACTCTAAGGTTATTCTGATTGCCAGGGAACTGGCACACAACCCATTCATTAAGCTCCTTGCTGTCCACACACCAATCCCTACAGGCCAGATCATCCTGCTGAACTGATTCTATGGTCTCAAACATCATACGCTGCAGGACAGGTGTTCACTACCTCTGTCGATGATTTGACTCACATCTACCTTGTCTACATGGGCTGTGCTGATCAGCAGTTTGGGTCTGGTTTTCCTTCTTCATCGCCTCAAACCACTACTGCAGTACTCATGTCAGTTGGTTGGCAGTTTTGGTGGAGTTAGTGGTACTGGTGGAAATGGCTGCACATTTACTACTTCTCCAATCTGTACTGAGCCTGTTGGCCCAACACTGATTCCTCCCAATGCTTTTATCGCATTGATTCCCAACAGATCATACCCCTGTGGTTTACCATGCAACAAGAGCACATCAGTTCGTCTCGACATCCACACCCGCTTTTCTCCAAGATCGGCTCCAACCAGCATCTACAATTGTCTGCGAGCAACCTGTATCAATCAACACCAAACACTGCGTCCCATCAACAGATGCCTGTCACTGGACTGCCACATTCACATCTTGGTGCAAGAGAAGGCTGGCACTTATGCATTCTCCCCAGCTCCTTTTCCCAAGCAGTTCCAGGCCCAGTGTCCACGTTCACCGCATCAGTAGCACTGCGTTTCACACTTTTGGTAGTCCTTTACAAGGTGAACTTTAATGTTACACCTATAACAGGTCACCCTGCATACATAGTCTGGAACAAGCCACTGCAGGCATCAGTCTTCATGTCAATGCACACAAGACAGTAAATGTGCTTTAATCAAACAGGCGACATCTCCACACTAAACAGTAGCTCTCTGAAACTAGTTGACAAGTTCACCTACCTAGGAAAGCAGTGTCTCATCAAACAAAAAAGACCTCAACTAGCAAAGGCATGGACAGCTGTAGGTCATATAGCCTGACTGATAAAATGAAACAGTTTTTTTTTCCCAAACTGCACTACATGGATGCTAACTAAACAGATGTAGAAAAAGCTTGACAGCAACTACACAAGAATGCTGCAAGCAATATTGAACAAATCCTAAAGACAGCACCCGACAAAGCAGCAGCTGTACGGCCACCTACCACCCATCACGAAAACTATATCAAAATTAGATCAACCAGACATGCAGGACACTACTCGAGAAGTAGGAACAAGCTCATAAGTGATGTACTCCTGTGGACCCCTTCACATGGACATGCAAAGTCAGGATGACCTGCTCGAACCTACATACAGTAGCTCTGAGCACCTGCCGGAAGGATGGCACAATAGGGGCAGGGATATCCATGCTGATAGTGTAACATGATGATAATTAAGATATATATATATATATATATATATATATATTACACAACACACACACACACAGGAAGCCTGATATTTTCCTCCTGGCACACAGTGGAATAGTTTCAGGTATTACCAACTATCACTTACATTAAAGGAAAAAATCAGTCATCTGTTTTAACACATTAAAATTATCAAACTTTTTTTTTTTTTTTTTACAGCTATATCATTCAGCATAATTCATTCATTTTTTTTTTTTTTTTTTTTCTCAGTTTAATATCATTTAGTTCTACTTGGCCCATACATAAAACAATCAAGTAATACCACTCCCTAACTGAATGGAGATGGCAATGACATGATACTGTTCATTCATCAACATTTCTGAAGCCTCACCAGCTTATTGTTTCATGTCAGGTCCAGAACAATCATTTACAAGGACCCTTCAGCAGATATACACTAAATAACTTATACAGCCCCAGCCAACTAGCCTCGGGTCATAATAAATTAAACAATCCAGATCCTTAGAATAAGGAAAAATAAAAAAACTTACCCATGACTTTACTTCCTACTATACCAATAGTAGTTACCATAATCACAGCTATAGGACTGTACCAAAGTATATTCATGGCTGGCCAGTTTTCCCTGAAATGAAATATTCCTATAGTCATTTTTATTCTAATTTTGATATTTCAGAAATACCTTATGTAATAGTTAAAAATTAATATTCAATATTATATGATAATTTAATAATTTCAACAAGAATTGGTCAGGTTATCTCATATTTTAACAGCGTGTGTAGAAACAACTTGTTTCAGTTTTTTTTCTTCTTTCAGTTATACAAATTTCCACTCACTGGGGAAAAAGGCATTTAAACAGAATTTTGACTTTTTTTTTTTTTTCAATAATCATTTGAACAAGCTTTCATTAAGTTATTACATTACAAAAATCTCTCAAACACCTTATAGGTCTCAAGAAAATAAATTTCTTTAGTTTAAAACAACCTGTACATTGCTGTATACACATTAGGTCTATCATTATCTGGGTTATCACAATATTAAGCTAGTAGACAACTTTTGTGGATTTTTTTTTTTTTTAACTCTTTACATTATATAGATGAATTTTTTCCTTGTTTATTTGATCTAGTCACATCACTTGTCTGCCTCTTTGACTGAAATCAGAGGACATGACCATTTTTCCTTGTTTTCTGCACTACACAGAGATTCAAATAGAAACTACTAGGTATACTTTAACCAAAGCTTTTTATCCAGTTGACAAAAGGATCCTCACCCAGTGGCCCCTCTGTGCAGTTCCACATTCAGCTTTGAAAATTTTCTCTCCATCTTTTGACTGAAGTGCCATTACAACTCAAGATGAAACTCGGTGATCTTCAGTGTTGAAAAGATATGAAGTCAACTTTCTTACTTCCCACATCTTTGGTTTCTATAAAGAAACATGCTTCTTTCTGAACAATTCCAAACTGTCACCCACACCCACCAAGTGAGCATGTCTGACGCTAAAGACTACAATGAACAGTTCTTTAAAAATAAATAAAATTAAAATAAAATAATCACATGTCTGATGTGCTCCTTCTATCAACCAATTCATTTAACCCTAGTATTACATCTTATTGCAAACATTCAACACCTCATTAATGAATTATTATTGTTACTTTGAATTTAGCCATGTTATTTTTTTTTTTTTACTCTTGCTGCCAACTGATTTTATAACAATCAAATCATTTTCTGCTCTAACAAACAAACTAAATAGTTTTGACAGTAGGAGAGGGAAGAAAAAAAAATTCATTTTAAAACACTGTTGGGCAAAAAAGTAAAATTTGAGTAAAGTCTAATTTTGGGAAGAATGATACTATTACAAATAATTCCCTTTCTTTACTACAAAAAAATTTCTATTATGAAACCTTGAAAGGCATTACATATTGAGAAAAATATTTAAGTAAATTAGAATTTACAAGAAAAAAACCTCATGTAAAAAAATAAAAAAAAAAATTCAATTTAGAATTTCTTTTACAGCATAAAAATAAATTACTTTACTTTAATAATTTGGGTTTATTTATGGCATGTCTACCCTTGGGTTATAATGACTTGTAATTGTCTATAAATAATTATAGCTTCAAGTAACTATTCTTAATACTAATAATTTATGCAGTTAGATAGGAATACTGGAAACCATCTAATACTAATAATTTTCAAATATGAGACCCAAGGGCAACCACTCTGATTCACAGTGGATTTGGGAGTAATGGCACCAAAGAATTGACTTCTCACTCCCAAAAGTTCCAGAACTGGAGCCTCAACATCACATTCAGTTGGGTGTCATAGCAAGGACATCTATTTTTGGTGGGGGTGGGGCAGTACATCTTACCTCCTCTATAGGGGATGCAGTTGTCATATTTCACATATCACATCAGAATGATAATTATAAATTATATGAATATATTCAACTTACACATTTTCCTGGATACAGTAGTATATCACTAGGAATGGTACAGTGACTCCAATTGATAAATAAACAGCCTATAAAATAGAACAAAAATTAAATATACAAAACTTGAACCAAAAAATAAAAAGTATTTCTTTGAAAACAAGACGCAGTCTTTTTACACATATCTGCTTGATTGAGCTCATTAGACATTTGATTACTAAATTTCTACACAACTATTACAAACCATTTTCATGAACACAACTTTTGTTTCTTTTAAGATGCTCAATAAAAGCTACATGGCTGAATTAGAAAACTACTTCAGTTAATTGCACAGTTCATCTTTCTCCCACACAAGGTTTTTGTTTGTGTTTTTTTTTTTTTAGACCTGGACAGTACATTCACTTAATAAAATAAATAAAAAATTGCACACACCATTTGCAAATTCTTCCCATTCATCACCACATTTTATTGTAAATTGAGTTATGTTAGAGCAGCCATGTTTCTTTTTTCCTCTCTCTCAAGCATAACACTCATTTTGCACACCAGGCATAAACCTGTTCACTTTGCCACCCGGGGTAAGTTATTTTCCCCGTCTACACTCCTCCCTGATCACATAGATGATACAGAGATGGCAATCACCTTAGTCATGTGCTTCTACAGAGAGGTGAATAGGATTCTCACATCTCTTGTCCAGTTGTGCCCACTTGCCTTCCCCCATTCGAGGCATCATCATTGTCATCACCAGAATCCATTTCCTCTGCTTCTGCTGATAAATCATCCGGCTTTGCACTGAAAAACAGTCACACATATGATTCCCTGTCAGACAACTTATCCGTGTCATCTTCTGCTGATGAAGCAGATCTCTGTTGTGAGCAAAGGTCTTTGATATGGCAGAGCACTCCATTGACAAGAACAAAATGTTAGCTATTGACCCTCACCACAGTTCCATTTTTGAAGTGTGTACAGCATCAACCATGTGGTGTCTTTACCCATACCACATCTCTTGTTAGATCCCAGGATCTTTGTGCTCATATGACAGTGCAATATCACTGCTCCTCATGCAGACTTGGTATGTGTGTATTGAGTTGGCTGGTACTGCTGAAACAGTTATGTCATCTTTCAGAGTCACATACCCAAATACCACATCCATGATTGAGCACTGTGATCTTAAAGCAACATACTTGATGGTATAGTGGAGAGATTGCACTGTACCATTACCCGAGGGTATGTAGGCACATTAAAATCCTATCCAGACACCCAAGACCTCGGTGAACTTTGCAAACATCTCCCCACAAAATACCATGCCATTATCAGTTAATAGTTCAACAGGCAGTCCTTTCTAAGAATACGTTCTACAACAGATGATGCTGGCAGAGTCCTGGTATAGCAACAGCCTCCAAATTCTTACTCGCATATAGCCTGCCATTCTCTCAATGCACAGGCACTGAGTCCATAGATTTACACTTGTCAGTTTCTGACCACTTCTCAGACTGCTGCTTTAGAGAACCCAGGGCTGACCATCCTTACAAATTACAGCATACACTTCACACCAAGGTGTCCACTAAATTGATGTTTCATTTACGAGTAAACTCCATCCCGTTTGAAGTTGCTGCGGACGCCAGTTCTATGGCTTCTGTCTTTCTCTGGATTTCATCTAGCCATTGTCAAGGCACTCTGGTGAGTTGATTAGCACAGTTCTCATGGGATTTCACAAGCATTACATCGATCGCCAGTTCCTATTCCAAGGGGAATGCCCAAAGGGTAGTTAGCAAATGCCTGATGAACATTTCTGCTGCTATTTTGACACACACTGTGTCTTCCCAGATAAGGTGTCATAACTCCAGCAGTGCATGCATGCCAAATTTGTCCACAGGTGAATCACACTTGCTTTTATGGCAGCACCTGGTTGACGCCCCTCAAAACTACAGCGAGTTCTGCCAGGTTTATGTGCCTGTTCTCATGCACCAGTCACAACCAGTTTGCATCTTCAGATATGAATCCTTCATTCTCAATAATATTGGTTGCAAGAGAGCTTGCATCCAACCATACAGTAATGTCTTGCCCACCCACACACCAGTCACCATGGGATGTGTCCGCCCAAGAAGCTTTTGTAATGATTTCCACCAGCATTCAACATAGGACAGAGTCTTGTACTTCATCGTCCCACCCAGTTGTTAAAGCACTCACCCTGCGCCTTGCAACACGGAGCCAACTACACACTGGTAAATGCTCGTCAATTTCCCCACTCAGAGAAAGGATGCCCCGACAGTTGAGTATGTTAGGTGCCGTCAGAAGCTCACCTTCTCATCACCATTGCAGTCTCCCATGCTCCTCCCAGACAGGCAAACCCAGTACATGAGTGCCATTCTTCAGTGGTTAAGTGTCCTAGCTGGTTAATTTAAACTGCTCAAGATGCATCTTCACACGGGCCGCGGGACATACACTATCATAGACAAATATATCATCGATATATGAAGAAGTGATAAATGATTTCACCTTGCCAATGGACCACATAATTTGAGGTGCTACATTCAGCCCAAATCCCAAGCAAGCAAGGCAATATCTTTACCCCTTAATTTTTACCATTTGGAATGGCTACAAAGACAGCAACAGCTGTATGTGTCCACGTGCTCATTGAGCTTATGATAGGCCGAACTTTGTGCTTGTTCTACAGCACAGCTATCAGCAGAATTAGACACTTGGGGTGGGGGTCCAAGTTCTCAGGTTACGGGAGCAGACATCCATTATCTGCAGGTCTGCAGCTCACGATCATACTCCCCTGAAGTTGTTTAGGAACGGGATATTCTGCTGGCCTGATTTTTAGTGTTGCTGGCAAATGGTCGCCAGACTACTTCCAGGACAACGTACATCCTCCCATTCTGGTTACACTCCGCATGAAAGTCGAGTTCATTGACGGTAATAGCTGCACACAAGGGCTAGTCAAGTTGGATAAACCTCACAGTATCACCACTGGTCACGCATACATCTCCCAACTTCTTGATGGCGTCAAATCAGAGCAGGATATCAAACCCAATTAACTTGTCACCTATAACTAAAACTTCAATACTGATAGGACACTTATTGCTCACAGCAAGTTGGACGAGTCTTGCCCCAAACCACCTAAGGATCCTTTCACCAACAGTCAGCACGTCCACTTGCCTCCTCTTCTAAGAGTGACAAAGACACTACGAGCAGCCTGTGTCTAGTAGGGTCAAACTCCAGCAATTGTGGTCAGCACCACCTTCATAAGGGACTCAAGGAGTAAGCTGGCGCTAAGGGCTACTATTCTGGTTCGTTTCCCAGACAATTATAGGATATATGGCCCACCATGTCGCACTTATAACATCTTATCCAAGATTTCCACCTTCCTGTGTACAGTCCTTTACAAAATGATTGGGACTGTTGTAGCAATGGCATGATATCTGATCACATGAAAGCTTTCCCCGTTTTATCCTGTGTTGTTCATACCACAGCAACTGCCATACCCTTGTAGTAGAAAGAATTTCGTATTTTAGTTTGGCGCGTAATTTAATTCGACCGTTTGGGTGAAAATATGCGTCAACCCTATCAGAATGATTTCATCTAGTCAGATCATTTCTCTGGGCAGCACAAATTGGGGAAAGCCACCAAACACTTTCTCTTCTTC
Organism: Sepioteuthis lessoniana; assembly: GCA_963585895.1. Lineage (NCBI taxonomy): Eukaryota > Metazoa > Mollusca > Cephalopoda > Myopsida > Loliginidae > Sepioteuthis > Sepioteuthis lessoniana. The sequence continues at coordinate 88,906,678 of OY757909.1, forward strand.
AGAACTTCTTCGTTCAGGACAGACGTAATGACTGTCCGCTCTCTTGAATAACAGCAGCAGCACCACCACCATCTAATTTATGGACACCTTGCATCTATTCTCTTAGACCAAGGGTTCCCAGTTGAATATGAATAAGATGAATTCAATACGCCACACACAGGAACAACTTTAAGTCCCCTCCAGCTTTGGCTATGTTGACTGCGATGAAAATACCATTCCAACAGCCAGCCACTTCATCCCTGGGCAACATTTTCAGGAGACATTCACACTTCTCTCCAAAATAACCAGAACCACAAACTCATGGGTGACTACAGCATTCCTGTTTCAACCAGCAAACAACTTTTGCTACACTATGGCGAACATATCTCCCTCACACATTCAACAATGCCTTAACCTAACAATGCACTTTTCACTCGGCCATTTAGCTGCTAAAATGCCTTCTCAACTTTATAACTTCATTTCCTTCCTTACTTCTTTCCTTCCAATGAGACTTGCAGCATACCAGCATAAAACCTTTATTCCATGCTGCCATTAAAACCTTCATCTAAAACTTTGCAACATCTTCGCTAAACCCTACTCCATTACCTCGTATTTCTTAATTGTTCATGTGCAGGCCAACAGAGAGTCGATGGACAAGTTGTCCATCCGAGCCGAAGGAGACGTTTTAACCTGGTCTGGCAACCCTCGCCTGAACACACCCACCATACCACAGCAGCTCATTCCAAACAGAACTGAGAGTCTCTGTAATTACGCCAAGTAGACGTCAACCGATTCCCTAGGGCCAAGAGGTCACTCAGTGAATTGCTCATAGGCTAGAAACAAAGTGTTTAAAGCACAAATTTTATCTGGCTGAAATCCTTTTCTTCTTCCTTAAGCTACTGGTAGACAGCAAACACACCATCCATCAGCCTTAAGGAGACTATGTGCTCTAGATGTTTCATTTGACCTACTCAGCCTTCTCTATCCACTTGACCATCAGGTATGATTTTGAAGTCAAATTTCCCTCTGTCATTTTTGCTGAAATAGCTTGTTCTGATCCTGAACTTGGTGAAATGTCTCTCATTAATCATCTTCATTGTCACGTCTGCCAACGAAAATGTCTTCACTTGACTGCATAGATAGTCTTTCTCCTACACATTAGCATTTTTGTTTTATGCCTGGTTGGTACATTTGCTTTAAAAACAAAACAAAAAACAAACAAAAAAAAAAAACAAACAAACTATTTTTAAAAATTGCATGCATCACTCTTGCGAATTCTCCCAGTTTGAGACCGAATTTTATTTTAAAATGACTTGTGTTAGAGCAGCCATGTTTCTTTTTTTCTTCTCTCTTTCTCTCTCGAGCGTAACACTCATTTTGCATGTTAGGCATAAACATGATAGCTTTGCCACTCAGTGTAAGTTGTTTTCTCTTCTACATCAAATAAGAATAATTTTTAATCAAATCTTTAACCCATAAATCAGAGCCTAACAGGTACTACGATTCCGGGTCAGAGTGGACCTAGGAGTAATGTTAATAATGGGGTTCTCCACACTCTCCAGATCTCCAAAACTGAAGCTTCACCACCAGATTTAGTCTAGTGTTATACTCAGGACACCCTTTTTTTAGTGAGAGGGTTCCTTACCCCTCTACAAGGAATACTGTCAGCATATTCTAAGCCATGCTAACAGGGCTATATTTAGCAACTAATAACTGGCCCATTGGGATAGGAGTTAGTGTGTTCACCAATTGTCCAGGAGACCAGGGTTCAATCACAGGTTGAGTCATACAAAAAACTCAAGAAAATGGTACTTGATACCCTTATAATGCTGAGAGGTAATCTAGTTGGTTTCAGAAGTCTAGTTAAAGAGGAATCAACCTATTGGGTGCTAGTTAACTCACTTAACTTGCAAAATGCACTGATGGATGTTCACCAATCAGACATCAGCAAAATGCTGCTCTTTTCCACTTCAAACTTAGTCTCTTTTATATTCATCAAATCTTGCCACTTCACGGAGGCTTATCTCATTCACCTCCATAAAATAAGTCACACCTCTTGCATCCTTTTCTTCTTCTGGTTTCCGCGTGCCGGTAGCAGAGACAGCACACCTTCTGTTTCTTTGAGGGAAGATTGTTCGTGGCATTACTACTTTAGTTAAGAAGGTAAGTGGAACAAACTAGGGAGAGGAGGAGCGCTCTCTCCAACACCTCAGTGTAGTAGTTATTGAAAAAGGAGCCTTTGGGTCACTCAACTACAATTGTGCAACTTACACTAACTGAAGATCTTGTTCAGTTAGTTTTAGGAGTTTTTTTTGAAAAAGACGTTAAGAATGATTATTTTTTTTTCTTTTCCAAACTTGTATTAATAAAGAACTACTGCCTACACACATATCTTAAGCCTGCAGCCACATTATGAGAAAATATTTTTCGTCACTAATACACTGATTCATTGATGAATATAATTACTGATCAAACATTATACAATGAAAGTTTCAGCTAATAATTGTGTGTCAAGCTCTGAATTTACTGATGCATCCTTACATCTAAAGTAAAATATTCTGATTCATGTCTTGCCTATTAAGTGCATCGGTGCAGGCTGAAAAGTATACTCTACATCTTTTGGATGCCAGAACATTAAAAAAAAACATACAAATATATTAATCATGATTTGAAGTAATTTCTTTGAAAATGAATACAGCAGATCTTATTGCAGATTTTTCATAGTTATGCACAAACATGTACTTTTCTTTTTCAGTGAAAATGTAAGAATGACATTAAGTGTGTTTTTTTTTTTTCAAGCAAAAACAAAAAACAGAGTCCTAGTTTCTGTATTAAAGAAAATCCTATTTTCATCTATTATAAAGTAAACTGGGTCATTAACATAGTTGTTAATCAGCAAGTTTATACATCTTGTTTATATTACTTCAGCAATCTATTAGCCAACTCAGTTTGAATACTCATCCACTTTCAGAACTATGGAAATGAAAAGGGTAAAAATCTCAGTGGCAGTTTGTTGCATTTGGAGATTATGCCTTCTAAACAGTATATTTATAATTCTTGCAAACTTCTATACTAAACCCATCATCCAATGATTAAGCACAGAAAATAGTTTAGACGATTTTTTTTTTTCACCATATCTATATTTATTTATTCAGCATTGATACATTTTAATAAAATCTGTCACTTACAGAATTTAAATAAAAATTGGTTTGGTTATTTTGTTTAATAAACAAAATAACAAAACCAATTTCATAGCGACCTTTCTGGGTTATTTCATACCAAATCTTGTTCTTATATGTATGACTTAAGTGAATCTTCTGCAGTAAATCTTTTTAAACAAATTGAGTGCAAAACAAAGGTTAAAAGAGTCTTGTTTTATAGATGTACAACATATGCATAAAAAGAATCTGATACAAGTGTTGGCAAATATAAGAAAAAAAATTCTTCATTGAATGATCGTTCTAAAAGATAATACAGTAAAATATTATGAAATTGTAAATTAAAAGGGAGGTAGGTAGTTGGGTTTCTTGGTTTAATGGCATATTAACCATTGTGGGTCATTTAATGCCAAAGCCATCTTTGTAAAAAGACAGCAGTGATACTATTTAACCCATTGCTTGGGGGGGGGGAATAAGAGGTTCATACCTTTTGGGGAAAGTAAACATAACAAAACTGGAGTTTGAACTCACTTCAGAGCCATAGTCTTTTAGCCATTACACCATGGTTTAGTTTGGTTTGATTTTATGACATCTCAACCATTGTAGGTCATTTAATGCCATTTCCATTTTTATACATATAAACAGTTTGATTTCAAACAATTCAGTTCAGTATAAGTATGCAGTTTAAATGTCAAAACAGTTCTATTTCAATCAGTTCAGTGTAGAATAAGCACACAGGACACCATCAGGTGTTACCACTTTGTGCCAGAGCAGACCTGGGAGTGATGGGAATGGAGAGGTACTCAGCATTCCCCAAAGCTCCAACATTACTGGAGATTCAGCATCAGATTGTTTAAGGTCATATTCAGGACACTCGTTAAGAGAGTCTTACCCTTCTGCAGAGATGCAGTCAGTGTATTCTACAGCCCCAGTTGACTGGGCCAAATTACACTATAGGGACTTCCCTCTTAAAGTTGGGGTTGATAGAAGAAAAAGAAAAAAAAAAAAAAAAAGAAAAGAAAAAACATTGTTACCTCCAGAATTTAGTGGAATTTTGTTGTTAATTGAACTTGGTGCTTTCTTAGGTATCCCAAAGCATGTACATACACCAAATCCTTGGGATCAATCAGTATGCAATATTTAAAGCAAACATAATGGTAATAAAAAGGAAAAAAACTAAATGAATAACATTTCTAATTCATGTAATCACTTACATTTTTATTTGCCCATGGAAAGAAGATTCCCAGAATAATAACTCCAAGGACTGGACAACAAAGGGTACCATAGATGAAGAAAGATGCCTGGAAAAGATCAAATGCAAATTCAGGAATTGTAAACAATTTCTATTTGTGGCACTACTGAGTGAAGACATAATTACTTACAAGACAGGAATTTGATTTCATCATATTCAGCTTATGTTGGCATATTTTCACCAACATAAAATTCTTATATTAATTTAGAGGGCTATTGTAATGCAAAATAATTATTTGAGTAATTTCAAAATAAAAACTTCAGAGACCTTTTTTTTTTTTCTTTTTTTTTTTTTTCTAAATGAACTAGGTGTTGTAAATATATTGTAAATATGGTGCTATGTTGATGGTTGTAACCATGGTGCCACATGGGATATTTAAACACTATGCAGAAAAGATGCGACTTCAGTTGTCCTATCAATAGAATTCTTAATTTAAATTGCCTTTGCAAATATTTTTATTAGGAAGATCATAAATACTAGATTCTAAATTAAAGATCTTATTTTCCTTTAAATTTTGTTGGGATTTGAACACAGTCCTCTTTTATAAAAGTAGATATTTATCACCAAGGCATATGGTTTATCACCACTGTAATATAAAACAAAGCATTGAATATTGCATTAGAACATGAATTGGAGGAAAAAAAAAAAAATTATAAGATTATTTATGAGTAATATAATGACCAAGGGATTTCGTTTTATGTCTGTGGGTTTAGTTGGGCTGAGAACATTTCAGCTCAGTGCATGGGTTACTTAGGTGCAATATTAACGCAGGTGTTCACGTGCGAGTGGAGCGGACATGTCACTCAGATATGTTACAATAGCCCAGATGGGAAACAGGGCTAGCAAGTACGAATGATGTCACGCACCGGAAGCATGCGGAGGATTTTGGGAATTTTAAAAAAGTCAGTTGAGTTGAGACCTGCCTCGGGAGAAAACGGTTGACTTTTGCTTGCTTACGGAGGCCTTGGGCAGGTGTTGCATGAGATGAGGAGGGGGCAGAGGAAAAAGCCAGAATAGAAAGAATGTGTATCTCTCTCCTTATGTCGAAGAACCTTTAAACTCAAAAAGGTAATAAAAAGTTTCATACCTGAACTGAGAAGTCGTTATGTGTTTTTCGAATTTCGAGATTCCTATGTTCTATCTTTATGGACATTCGATGTATGTTTCACACATAGCTATATCATGGCTATGGTACATATGCATCAATAAGCAGTTTTGCTCATGACCAGTTTAGTATCTGTACAGATGCCTAAATTGGAAATGCTAAATTTACCATACTGTCCATTTTATTACTGAGCTTCAAATCAAATGCATAAAAACTTACTTTCAAAATTCCTTGAGGCAAGATAGTGGCAATTATAGTACAAATGCTCCCAATTGAAAAAGCTGAAATTAAAAAAAAAAAAAAAAATTTTTTAAATGAATATTTAAACAATGTTAAGTTGTTCATTTTGCACGTTCAATAGACACTCAAAATGCTTTATGGTCAAATATTGAATCTACAAATGACTTACCTTCAAATTTAACAACTTCAAACTTTTATCATGTCATTTGGAATGAGTTTAGGACTAAAGTTAAATACCTAAATATATTTGGAATTTTCAAGAGAGAAAAAAAAAAAAAAAAATCTTTGGTGTAGAAGTATTGCTTGGAGTGTGATTTTTTTCAACCACCAAATTATCTTCAGCTCTAAAGTAATGAACTGATATAAGAAAAAAAATCATTGGAAATGTTAATATTGCAGTTTCCTATAGCAGGAGGATAGATTAGTTAGGCGAGAATATACTTGGTCTGATGATAAGGGTAGGAAACTGACAGTCACCAAGCATAATTGACTGTGTTGATACAATCTTAACTCAGTTATATATTCTCTATCACAGATATCAAGTACTCATTAATTATAAATATAGCAAACACATATTAGTTGGTACATGCAAATCTAAAAAAAAAAAAGCAAATACCTAGAGACATATACAAAATAGAAGATTTACCATATGAATAAATTTTATTGAAATCACAAGGGTCCTTTCATCTGAGATTTGTCAAGCAACAGCCTTCAGAAGTCAATGTAAATAAGATTAAGTAAAAAGGTGGGGGTGAAAATGAAAAATGATAGCCAAAGAGGGGGTGGGGAGAAAAAATTAAGCATGAAATATCTCCTAATAAGTTGAGAAAATGTTTAGGGTTTTGGTTGCATAGAGAAGGCCTATTAAATAAACTATAAATGGCCTCTAGGACAACAAGATGTTTAGTCGTAGCTCTATGCAAGAGCACAAACACTCATTGCTGTAATTGACCACACAACTCTTTAAAGGCATTCAAATGTTCACAGATGGCAGAATCAAGCAATTTTAAATGCCCAAGGTGTTAGGAAGTGCAGCTTACATATGTAGCATTACAGCAGCATTGAAATTTATAAATTAAATTGCTTTGTTGGAAGATAGGAAGCACATCCTTATGAAGAGAGTAAAATGCAGCTTGAGTTGTAAAGATGGTTCAAAACATAGTCGCATTATAACAGCATGTAACAGAGGAAGAAACCTTATCAGCAATCAACTAGCTAGGAGATCCAATCCAAGGAAGTTTAACTGGGGCTTTAAGAGGCCCAAGTGGCTTGATGTTATTCCTAAACTTAAGTTTTCTTGATAATATATATATTGTTTTTAAAAAAAAAAAAAAAAAAAAAAAAAAAAAAAAGCAAAAATTTAGAAATAGTATTTACTCTGCAGGTTTATTTTGTATTAAATAGGCGTTCATCAAGCACACATTCTTTGAATATTCAGTCCTTACTTGATATGACACACACACACACACACACACACACACACACTGTACTCTTTTTAATATCCAAGTTAAAAGAATTATATGCCAAAAAATTACATCAGAACTAAATTTGAAATAGAAATGATATCACTTCTGGCAGTTTCACATTCTCATGATCAGACTATTGTGAAGATATGAAACAGTAGTAATATATCTGTATTTTAAATTCAATTTCAAAGTTATCTTTACCATATATTTGACATATACTCTCTAATTTTAGAGAAAGAATCTTGATTACTCATTTAGATATGTAAATTTATTCTTTGTCTTGCCAAAACCAGAGTCAAAATACAAAACTATATTGAAAAAGAAGGTAAAGTATAGCAAAGCATATAAGAGAGAAAGGTTTACAGAATCTTCTCTGGAATGAAAGTGAAATGATAGTCAGCAAACATCACTGATAGAGAAAAATTTGGGAAATGGCATATATTAATTCTGTTGAAATTATTGATATTACATTTTATTGAGCTGGTCACTGTATATTACTGGATTAAACAGGAGGTATGATAGAATATTATATCCAAAACCTTTTATTTAATCTCTCCACCAACAAAGTTTTTCAAACACCTTAATCTCAGGTTTGATCTCATTTACCAATTACCAAATAGAATAGGATGATTATTTTTCAAAACCATTAGTTGAACATTTGTCTAGTTGGAACCTGTCAAAAGTTAGCCATCCAATATTCCTCTAGAAACCATAAGTCTCTTTGGAACCTATTTCAGATTAAGGTTTCTTGTATAAGAGACATCAGATGAGATTGATGTACGGGAAGGAATTCTGTCAACTTCAATGCAGTTGCATTTTCTTCCTTCAGAGAAGGAATCAAAGAACATTCTCATTTATAATACGGAAACACAGGTGCTGAAATTGGTTGTGTGCGTGTGTGTTTTGTATTGTTAGGAATGAACAAAGCAGATCTATTGACCACTATTCTTTACTTTTTAGAAGAAAATGAATGTCTTTCCTTACAGATTGTACACAAAGGCAGCTGGAGAATGGATTTGTAAAAATGTTGTGCTAACAGATAAAGTAAAATAATGTAAGGATTTTATTTCTAGTAGAACATTATAGAATCAAAAGACATTATTATATATTACCATACTCAACAATATTGAAACAAACCAAAAATAAAATTATATATATAAATAAATAAATAAAGGAGTATACTTAATTTTGAATGGTTATATGTTTATATTTCTGGTTAGAAAGTTTCTATGCTGTAGAGTTTGGGAATAAATATGTAATGATGTCAATTTTGATTACATAATATTTCAGTAGAAATAGTTTGTTATGTTTGCTTGGTATTAAATGATATATCAACCCTTGTGCATTATTCATAGCTCAACCTTGTTTTTAATGTTATATGGTTAGGTATAAAAATGACTCCAACAGGGCTAATGTTTCATTTGTAAAAAAAGAGAAAAAAAATGTATTGTGAAATATCCACTTACAAGTTGACAATTAGTAGAAATTTACAGTAGTGATAATTGACTGAAGACTTTTGCATGGTACTATATATATTTACAAAATCTTCTCTGGAATGAAAGGGAAATGATAATCAGCAAACATCACTGATAATATTATTTTATTTTGAATTTTTGTACAGCTTATATTCTCTTTATTAAAATTCCCTATAATCCACCAGACTTAGAATTTAGGAACTGGTCCTTCTGGTCATCTACTCTGTAGTGTCTGATTTTAATGTTGAGGTTATAACAGTCAATCAGTATGCGTTTTATTGTATATGATTATAGATATAGTATACATATCAGGTTCTTCATTTTTGACTGTTTCTGCATGATATACGTTTCTGTTCTAAACAGAAGTCTGCCCAGTAACTCTTCTCTTTCAATATTCTGAGTATCATTCATTGGCTGAATGCTATTTAATTTGTTCTTTTAACAGCTATTCTGCAACTCGTGTCATTTGTTTTGGATTGTTTTAATGATTGTTGGTCAGTGGATGGGATTTTGGTGTTTGGGGGTTTTTTTCTGCTTTCCTTGAATGTCAGTATCCAGCACAGTATTATATTTTGTTTGTTTTTTTGTTTATTTAGAGTCATAATATGTATTCTATTTAATAAGTTGATAGTCAATTTTTGGTTTTTAATGCTGTTAGGACTGATATAGTAAAAATGAGAATTTTTTTTGTGTTTGCTGAAGGTTATGATGTCTTAGGTTAAGTCTATAGTGGAAAATTCTGTGTAGGTGGCTATTTTATTTGGGATATGTTTCAGAATTTTTTTTTCCTCCATTTAATGACTGGCTGTGTATCCTTTCCCATCTCCATCTTTTGATCTGTGTAAATTGTTAGGTGTTCAGGGTATGTATTTTTGATGAGCAGATATTCTTTACAGAGGGTGGTAGTGATTTACTTAGCATTTTGCTCAGATGAGGCATAAGGCCATATGAATGAGGCACCCAATGAGACAAACTCACTTGTGAAGATTTGCTAGTCTACCTTGCTAACTATTACACCACCCAAACTTCAAAGAAAGTGGTACTTTGTTTTGGTTTTAGAGTATTTATCATTTTGGGATGTATATTTCAAGTAGGATTCGTCAGGCATGAGAGTTTTAAGTAGTATTGTAGTATCAGTTTTTTTTGTCATATTACTAGTGGGATATTCATGAACTTCTGTTGGTTGGTTAGGTTTTATATATCAACCTTTTTAGGTTATTTAATGCCAAATCCATCTTTATTTCAAACAATTCAGTTTAGGATAAGTACGCAGTTTAAATGTAAGTACAATTTAATTGTGGAAAATATTACTATTTCAAGCTATTCAGCTTAGCCAAGCAGTTCTAATTCAGCTAATTCAGTTTAGTATAAGTACAGATTTTATTTACACACAATTAAATGTCAAAACATTTCTATATTAAACAAATCAGTTTAGTGCAAGTACAGTGTCAAAATCAAAGAACAGTTCTATTTCAAATAATTCAGTTTAGCAGAAGCACACAGTTTAAATGTAAGTACAGTTTAATTGTCAAAAACATTTCTATTTCAAGCTGTTTAGTTTACTCAAACAATTCAGTTTAGCATAAGTATGCCATTAGTTCTATTTAACCCATAGATAGGGCCCTATCAGGTGCTACAACGCCAGGCCAGAGTGAACCTGGAAGCAATGGCGAAGAGGTGCTCTGCTTTCCCCAAAGCCCCAGTATCAGTGGAACCTCACCATCAGATTGTTTGGTGTCATATCCAGGGCTCTCATTGGGGAGGGGGTCTTAACCCTCGGCAGGAGTGCAGTCGGTGAATTCTACAGCCCCGGCCGACAGGGCAATTAGCTTCTGTATATAAACTTTCAACCAGATTGGTGGTCTACAGCACTCAATTCATATGGGTGATTTTCTTGCTGCTCCATATATCAAACAGCCATAACCTGAAAAGGTTCAGATAAAAGGTTGGTTTGTTTGGTTTTATGGCATATCAACCTTTGTAGGTTATTTAACGCCAAATCCATTTTTATCTAAATAATCTGTTCTATTGAAAACAGTTCAGTTTAGCATAAGTACACAGTTTAATTGTCAAAATCATTTCCATTTCAAACTATTCAAGCAGTTATATCTAATAATTCAGTTAAGTGTAAATACAGTTTTAATGTCGAAAAACAGTTCTATTTCAAATAATTCAGTTAAGCATAAGCACGCAGTTTAAGTGTAAGTACTGTTTAACTGTCAAAAACGTTTCTATTTCAAGCTATTCAGTTTTCTCAATTCATTTTAGCATAAGTATGCAGTTAGTTCTATTTAACCCATAGATAGGGCCCCATCAAGTGCTACCACTCCAGGCCAGAGTGGGCCTGGGAGCGATGGCAATGAAGGGGTACTCCGCATTCCCCAAAGCTCCAGCACTGCTGGAACCTCCCCATCAGATTGTTTAGCGTCATATCCAGGACACTCGTTAGGGGGGGGTCTTACCCCTCTGCAGAGGTGCAGTCAGTGTATTCTACAGCCCCAGCTGACTGGACAATCTGATAAAAGGGAAAAATTTAAGAAAAAGGGGGTTTTGTAGGCACCCTATTCAGTGTGGAACAAGGGCTGAGGAGCTGCATGATTGTCATTTAAATTTTAATTATTTTATATGGAATAAATGGAAGTTTCTGGTCAATTAAACCTAGTTTGGTTTGGTTTTATGGCATATCAACTTTTGTAGGTAATTTAATGCCGAATCCATTTTTATACATATAAACAGTTTTATTTCAAACAATTCAGTTCAGCATGTACAATTTAGTTCTATTTGACCCATAGAGAGGACTATCAGGTGCTACCACTCCAGGTCAGAATTGACCTGGGCCCAATGGCAATAAAGAGGTACTCAGCCTTCCCCAAAGCTCCAGAATTACTGAAGACTTGCCATCAGATTGTTTAGTATCATATCAGGACACTCATTAAGGGAGTCTTATTCCTCTGCAAACAGGCAGTTGGTGTATTCTACAGCCCCAGCCAACTGGGCCATATTATACTTAGGTATTTGTAATTACAGGAATGTCATTGTTTACTTTCAGAGTGGGGTTATTGTACTCCCTACATAATGAACTCGCCCTCCTCCATAAATATACATCAACAAGAGCATCAGATGGAGTCCAGCAATCGTATTTTTTGATTGTGTTAGTTTTTTACTTCAGAAAAGTAAGTTAAAATCTAGTTAAAAATCGTTATTGTTGGATTTTATATTTTTGTTGATATGGCTTCGTGACCCCCCTCAAACAATTGTTATTGTTGTTTGTTTTTGAGGAGGGTCAAACTCGACATTTTTTTGTTTTTATTTAAAAAAAAAAAAAAAAAAAAAAAAAAAAAAAAGACCGCCATTTTTATCTCGTCATTGGGGGAACCATCTCACAATCAACCATTTCAAATCTCTCCTAACCCAACGACTTTACATCCAGCATTGCTAACACAAGACTTATTTATCGACACGGAACCCTCCCCGAAGCCGGAAGACTTATCTTCATCGACCAACACAATCCAACCAGCTCAAAAGCCACCAGCAACACCAGTCTCCTGGTCGTCGCAACTACAAAAGAAAGAGAAAGTCACCTGAAGACCACGAAAACGACCGAGTCACAAGATACGTTAAGTATTTCAAAGACAATGAAATTTTACCAAAATAAGAATTGGTAGAGGCCGTCGAGCCTAAGACTGTCGTTCGTGGTGACAGATTTAAGGACCAGGAGACTTTCTGGCCCTAAAAAAGAATCGTTTGAAGAGCTACTTAAAACTGCAGGCATCCCTGGTAAGTATTTTTACCGAAGGAGTTTTGCTACCTGGGATGTCCTGCTCCCATCCGAAGAGATTGCGAAGAAGCTGGCCACAAATAACATAACGACAAAGTACTTCCGGCTTCAACCAGAATACAGAGAAGGATAAAAGTCACCATATGTAACGTGTCCATGCAGCTAAATGGGGACGTTATCGCCGCCTATTTAAGTTCCTATGGCGGCGTGGAAGATTATACCCAAATCACGTCAGCGCATGGCACGGCATACGGTGATTTCTCATATTAGATAGGAGAGGGTTCAACGCAATACCTCATACCATATCATATCGAAATACAACAATGACAGTCATCGTAGAGGGTAGGAAACCGCTTTGCTGGAATTGTAAACAGTTAGGACACTTCCCGCGGTCCTGCCCTCAGAAAACCACCACCATCGCCACAAACAAAACGACCACCGCCACCAACGATACAACGACAACTACTGAAACGACTACGACTACAGCAGCAAAGACAAAAAACAACACACACCCGGAAACAGAAGTCCAACCCGTCAAACATGAAGGGTGGACTTTAGTAAAGGGGAGAAAAATGTAACAAAAACAAAAAAAAAAAAGAAATCAGAAAAGTGAGTAAGGTAAGTTGGTCTGATGACTCTAAACCTTGTCAGTTTGAATGTGACGGGACTGAGGGATTCAAGCGAGTGTACGCGCTTGCTTGGTGAACTCAAGAACCTCGGTGTTGATGTCGCGGCGGTGCAAGAGACCCACTTCACTTGCGGTGCCGACTGTCGGGTGCTGGAAAGCGATTTTAACGTTTTCTCAGCATACGGCAGCCGCACCAGCGCTGGGGTCTCCTTGCTAGTTCGACGCAGCCTTGATGCTGATGTTGACGTTTTTGAAGGTGACGGGGGCCGACTGGTTGTGACCGATGTTGCCGTTAAAAGTTTCAAGTTCTGTCTGGTTACGGTTTATGTGTCCAATATCGCTGTGGAGAGGGTTTCCTTTTTTCGTCGGTTGGCGCCGTTCCTGGACGATACGAAGCGGCTAGTCTTAATGGGTGATTGGAATGCGATCCTTGATCCCAAGATAGATAAGGTCGGGCGGGGAGCTAGTAGATCGGGAAGGTGTGAAAGCAGCCTTGTCGGCTTCATGACTCGTCATAACTTGGTTGACAGGTTTCGTCTGGATCACCCAGGGCGGGAAATGTGGACGTGGCTAGATAGCTCGCCCTCTGCCAAAGTAGGTTCCTACTTGGACCGAGTGTTAATGAGAAGAGCTGATATTGATTTCGTTAGTTGTCCCACGTTCTACTTGATACCGTGGACTGACCATAAACTTGTTAGGGCCAGTCTACGGTTAGCTAATAAGCCTAGTCTAGCCGGCTACTGGAAGTTCAATACCTCCTTACTGGAGATACGGGACTTCCGGGATCGGCTGGAATCCCTAATCAAGCGAGCGTTAGTGGGGGGGGTTACCGGGAATAGGTGGTGGGTTTCTCTTAAACATAGGATTAGAGATTTCGCCACCAAGTACGCTCGACAGCTCAATTTAGATAGGACCAAGGAGGCGAAATCTATAGAAGATAGACTTTCCCGGGCGGTGGCTGGGGGAGGACTCTCTAGGTGTAGAACTAGCTAGGAGGGACCTTCAGCGTGAGAGTAGCGAGCGCGACAAGGGAGCAGTAGTTAGATCTAGGTTAAAGAGAGTTCTCAACGAAGCTGTGAAATCGAACGCGACTGCGCGTGAAGAAGTGCGAAGGTTTCCCGATCGGTACATCGATTCTGTCAAGACCCCGGATGGGCGACTGCTGCGATCGAGTCGCGAGATACGTGATGCCTTTCAGGCGCACTTTCGGGATCGCTTTGCCCGCTGCACTGATCTCCCGCTCAGGGAGTTTCGAAGCTATCTCGCCGACTTCCCCCGCCTTGGGGCGGCTGAACCGGCTAGCTGAGAGGGTGTGGTTACTGAATGCGAAGTCCGTGATGCGTTGAAGCAGGTCGGCCTCAACAAGTCGCCGGGACTAGATGGTTTACCCTACGAAGTGTACTTGAGGATTTCGCACATGTTTGTACCTATTCTGACGGATATGTTCAACCATTGGTTCGCCCAGGGAGCCATCCCTGGTAGCGTTACCAAGGATGTGATCACATTGCTGAACAAAGGTGGCAGGCATGTTTGGGAGGGTTTAGACGATTACAGGCCCATAACTCTGTGTTAGCAGAGTTAAAGATTTTGGCCCGGGTCTTAGCGAGTCGTTTACAGCTTGTCATTAGCGATCTGATCGGCCCTGAACAGACCTTCCCTAGGAAGGGTCGATCGATCCAGGACAACCTGCACTTGATTCGCGAGGTCCTAGAGGGGATAGAAGACGACACTGAAGCCGCGCTGATCAGTTTAGATCAGTCCAAGGCCTTCGATAGGGTTGACCATCGGCTTTTGGCGACTGTCTTGGAGACTGCCGGATCCGAACCGGAGTTCCGCAGATGGATTAGTATGATGTACCACAATCTTCAGGCAGTGGTGCAGGTGAACGGAAGGCGTTCGGGGGCGTTCGCGATCGAATGTGCAGTCCGGCAGGGCTGCCCTCTGTCTCCTCTTTTCTATATCCTCGTGTTGGAGCCCCTCCTGCGCAGGCTTAGGAATGAGGGGACATGTCCGGCCCTGCGCGGTGTCCCTTTTGCTGGCCTTCTTACGGCAAGGGTTTCCGCGTTCGCTGATGACATCACAGTCTTTGTATCCTGCCGCCTGGATATAGAGACTGTGAAAGAGGCGGTTGTCGAGTACGAGCGGATTGCAGGAGCCAAGGTCAATTTTGACAAAAGCGAAGGTTTGCGGCTCGGTGCTTGGAGGGGTAGCAATACCCTTCCAGGACCCATCCGCATCTTCGGGTTGTGGTTCGGGCCCGAACTCCAACTGGAGCGAAATTGGTCGGAAGTACAAGCTAAGGTGAAAATCTGGCTTTCAAGGAGGTTGTCTTTAAAGGGTAAGGCAGAGGCGTGCGCCGTGTACGTCTTTCCCTTGATCCATTACCGATTGGCTGTACTTCCTCTGCCTAAGGCACATCGGCTGGCCCTTAATCCCTCTCCAGATTGCTCTGGGGAGACCGAAGGCTGATGGTCCATAGGCAGGTCTGTATCCAACGTACACGCAACGGGGGTCTGGGTATGCCTGATCTGGAGAGCCACTGGCTTGCTGAAAGACTTGCATATCAGGGCCGATCCTTGACGGGGGACGTACTGTGGAGACGAAAGGCGAGTCGGACTTTTCCTCGCCTCCAGTCAGACCCAAAGGCTGAAGGTCGACGTAAGCCTTTGGGCGAAGCACTGTTTGTCCGCGAGTGCCGAAAGGCCCTTCGTAACCTTCTTGGGTCCAGTGACCTTTCACAGTCTTGGAAAGAACTATATCAGGAGCTAGTGGTGGGTTCCGCTTCGGACCCTCTTAGCGAGCAGCGTGGCTAAATGGTGGAGGAGATCCGCTCCCACTGGAATTGAGCGCCAGGATAGAGTTTCTTGAACTCCGAGTTCTCGCTTACCTGGCGACTTGCACGGAATGCGTTACCCCTTCTAAGCTTGAACTTCAGAGCGGGCCTGGCAGATATGCCCGATTGTGCTCGCTGCCGCAGTGCTTTAGAAGAAACGGCTGAGCACGCCTTCTTCTACTGCTAGCGAGTTCGCCCGTTCTGGAATCATGTCGGGGAGTGGACGGCTCGCATCGAACCCAAGCAGTTCGTGCTGCTTGACGATGGTTACGTTGTGGACGACGTTTTCCTCCGTTTCAGGGTGAGAAGCGTGTGGTGTTTCTCGCGATCCTTGCTGTAGCTCGAATGGTGATTTGGACGACGCGAAAGAAGGGATTGTATGACAATACAAACTTTTCTCATCGTGATCTGGTTTTGTATTTAAGGAATCCGCTTAGGGTCAAAATCAGCTGCGATAGAAAACGCTTGGATCGCATAACATTCGACAAAAGGTGGGTGAATGCAGCGAGCCCATGGAATCTACGGTACGGGTCCTTCGGGATGGCAACCAAACTGGGAATTGTTCTTTGGTTTTCGTATTTCGTATATTTCGGGGTTTTTCTCCCATTCCCATCATAAAACATTCATTATAAATAAATCATCAATTGTAAATAAGACCACACATTCCATTCGGGGTTTTAAGTTGGTCTTTTTTCATAGAGCAAATGTGGTATTTTGGTGTTTGCAGCGCGCATATTGACGGATGACTGTCTATATATTGTACTGTTGAATGGGTTGGCGAATGTGGCTAGCTAGACTCCCTTAGAACATATTGAACCTTCATGACTGCTCCCTTCCCCTCCCCCATAAAACTTCAAGGCCTTGTGCCTCCCTTGTATTATTCAAAGAAATAAAATCTCTGAAGTCATTTGCCTAGAAGAAGTTTCGAGATAAGGTGCCGTCCTTTTTTTCTGCCAAGAACAGATTTTTCTTTCAGACCACAGTCATCGTCATCATCAAGTGGATTTTACCTTCGGGACTCATCGTTTTATTCTGAGCCGACTTCTTCCGGCTGGACCGAGTACTCTGACCTTGTAGGAACTTGTCCATTTTCCCTAGCCCCCTTCATTTCTTCGCCTTTCTCATATCTCTAATTTAGTTTTTTTTTCTTACCCATCCCATCATTTATGGCCGGCCGGTCAGACGGCTCGGCCATAAAGGCCCTATTCCCACCTAGTAAGGGTGACCCCTCCACAAAAAAAAAAAAAAAAAAGAATTAAATTACCCTCACCTAAAAATAACCCTCCCCTGGACCAAAGTATTATATCACCGTCTCCCCACAAAAATACCCCTCTTCCAGACCAAATTATAAAATTACCCTCCCCTCACAAAGTGCCCTCCCCCTGACGAAAATGTTAATTCACCCACCCCCAAAAAATAACCAGAATATGAAATCCCCACCAAAAAATATAAATTCAATCCCCTAAACTGATGACAAAAAAGAAAAATATGAGTGAAAATATCTGGAAAGCTCCAAAAATACAGGTCGACGTTGACAACTTACTCCAGCGGGCAAAGGCCATCTCCAGCCAAGTGCAGGAGCATGGTCTTATGTTCCATTTGGATGAAGTGAGGCAAGACCAAAAGAAGAGAACGGTGTCTGTTGTGGACAAACGGTCCCGTAACATGGTACTTCGTCAGCTATCCAGCCTGGGCGTAAAGGTGCAAGCCATAATAGCTGGTACCTCTTACGCTTTCTGGGATATACTGTTACCGACCATTGAAGAAGCCGTCGCCCTTACCAAAAAACCCTGAAAAATAAAGAGTATTTTTCCGTATGGGGCGGCGGCGGACCACGATATCAGTATATGAGGTCCCTAGCTTCCTCAGAGATGCCAATTTAGCCGCATATATGCTAAATCCTGGTGACATCGTCTCAGCCACACATAATAGAATGCTCAGGGAATGGAGGTTCGACATAATATTGGACGTTAAGACCTACTCCATTCCCAACTGGTTGGATATGGAAGTACGCAGGCTGCCAGTCATTGTTTCTGGCCGTAAACCTGTCTGCTGGCGCTGCGACGAGATTGGTCACCTCTCCGCAGTTTGCCTGGGGAAGAAGGCCCCGAAAAAGCGAATGATGAAAAGGAAGCTTTCAAAGTCCCATGCCTCCTCCGTCTCAATTTTTTTTAAACCCAAAAAGGGACCCATCCCCCCCCACTCCGCTGCTGTTAGAATCGCCCCCTGTGAAATCGTCCCTACCAGCAACCGAACCAGCTTCATCTCCTTCAGTTCCATCTCCAGCTCCATCAATAACCCCAAAGAAACGGCAGCGGAGCTCATCTATAGACAGCTCGGTGGATGAGCTTACTAAACTACGTAAAAGGGAAAAGCCACGTTACCATTCAGGATTGAACATTTGCAGGGTAAATGAGGGGGGGATCCTGAAATGTTAAAAGACTTGAGGGTCCTCCACAATTTCAAAGAAGTAAATGGCGGAAGTGTAGAGGACTCTCGAAACTTTCCCAACTCATGGATCACCTCTGTCATCCGCAAGGGCCGGGAGGTGTAATGAAAATGCTAGGCGAGGCAAACGAGGCCCTCGGCCTTGTATTATTCATAAAGGACGACCTAAACTCGCGCAAAGGCCTTGTTGGGAGGGTCCCTGCTGTTTTGCACCCCTCCCTTTATAGGGCCGTAAAACTAAGCTTTCCGTGGAACATCAGGGGGTCACGCTCAAGACGGAGCCATCACAAATGAGATGGCCACAGGTTCCATGAGTCAGACCGTCAGCGCCCTAACCCTAGCCATGTTCAGTCCGGGCACTCAACCCCTATAATGTTCATGATGGATTTAAGGCTTGCTAGTTTGAATGGTCGCGGGCTGAGGTCGGATTCTAGAAGATCCCATTTACGTTTATACCTCCAGCGCTGCAGCATTGATATTTGTCCTTCTCGGGATATTTTGATGGTCGTTCCAGAGGTGTCACCTGGCTGGTAAGTAGACGTCTGGTCGCTACGTGTGCTCTTGTTCTTTCAGATCCGGCAAGCCGAATTCCTGCTTTCTTTTACGACGCATCGAGCCGCACGTGATACCATCAAAGCGGGTAATTTTAGTGGGAGATTGGAACGCCGTCCTTGATCCCAATTAAGACAGATGGGCTAGTAGTGCGGGTACTAACACTTTGGACGCCAGGCATTTTCGTGAATTTGTCGAACAACTTGATCTCGTTGACAAATTTCGCAAAAGGCATCCAAATAAGATAGCTTGGACTTGGATCGGTAGGGGCGCCCCGGCCCAGTTTTACAGCTATTTGGACCGAGTGTTATGCGAGTCGACCTAGATTATTTAGGTGGTCCAAGTTTTGATCCATTCAAAGATTCCGAACACAAATTCTTGTGTGTGTCTATTAAGTTAAATAAGGCTAGAAGTAGGTTGTCTGGTTACTGGAAGTTCAACTCTTCTCTTTTGGCTGAAGATGATTTCCAGAACTAGCTAGAACTAACGATAAAGCGAGAACTGTCGAGCGGGGTGCTATTATTGGAAATTAGATCCTTTGCTGCCGACTACAGTAGGAGAATCAAGTTAGATATGGCAGCGGAGCAAAAATCGATTAAGGCTAAGCAAGATAGGGCGGTTTTAGCGGGAGACAGTGGGCAAGTTAACATAGCTAAGGCCGAGCTGGCCTCTTTGTAAGTTAAGGAGAATCAAGCTCTGGTAGTTAGGGCTAGGTTAAAAAGAATGTCTTGTGAGGTGACGGTAGGGAAAATTGTAACTTACCTGACTAGTGTGTTGGCATGTTTCGTAGGGTTCGGTCGCTTAACAAAAAAAAAAAAAAAAAAGCTAAAAATGATGACACTCAATCGCTTTTATATTTGATTTTCTCGCGTGAGTAACGCTGACTTTCGCCGTCCCTATGCAAATGAGACTACGCCAGGTGTATAAAAGGAGCCGTGGAGGAACGGACGGGTGAGTTCGAAGAAGGCGTGTTGCGTAGGCAGACACGTGCAACAGCATTGTCCGAGTCAACTCAAAAGACCGTAACGTTAATGAAATCAACTTTCAAACTCGAGCGACAAATATGGCCCAAGAATTACGGGCTGAGGAACTCAGGCATGCAGCTGATCGGTATATCACCAGTGCCACATCAGCGGACGGGCAACATCGAACTACTAACAAAGCCATTTGTAAGGAGTTTCGGCAGTATTTACCAGGGAACCCGGACTGAGCTCTGCTCAGTTCGACACCCATCTCGCCGACTTCCCTCGCCTCTCGGCGACTGGGTATGAGGGTCGCATAACGAAGGATGAGGTCTGGGAAGCGTTGAAATCGGTCGGGTTAGATAAGACTCCCGGAATCGATGGTCTGCCCAACGAAGTTTACTTGAGGTTGTTGCACATGTTTGATTGGTTGTTTGTTTATGGCATATCAACCTTTGTAGGTTATTTAACGCCAAATCCATTTTTATCTAAATAATCTGTTCTATTTAAAACAAGTCAGTTTAGCATTAGTACAATATAATTGTCAAAAACATTTCTATTTCAAACCATTCAAGCAGTCATATGTAACAATCCAGTTAAGTGTAAATACAGTTTTAATGTCGAAAGACAGTTCTATTTGAAATAATTCAGTTAAGTATAAGCACGCCGTTTAAATATAAGTATGGTTTAAGTGTCAAAAACATTTCTATTTTAAGCTATTCAGTTTACTCAAACACTTCAGTTTAGCATGAGTATGCTGATAGTTCTATTTAACCCATAGATAGGGCCCTATCAGTTGCTACCACTCCGGGCCTGAGTGGACCTGGGAGCGATGGCAATGAAGTGGTACTCTGCATTCCCCAAAGCTCCAGCACTGCTGGAACCTCACTATCAGATTGTTTAGAACACTCATTCGGCGGAGGGGGGGGTCTTACCGCTCTGCAGAGGTGCAATCAGTGTATTCTACAGCCCCAGCCGATTGGGCAATGCACATGTTTGTCCCCTTGCTGGCTACCATCTATAACAACTGGATGAGGCAGGGTTCCATACCTAGACGCTTCACCAAGGGTATAATGAAGTTGCTACGTAAGAACAAACATGATGGGATTAGTAATTTTCGCCCTTTGACGATGTTAAACATCGACTTAAAGATTTTGGCGAAGATCCTAGCAGACCGTTTGCAGACTGTCCTTCCTAGTCTGATTTGCCCCGAGCAGTCTTATGCTGTGAAAGGTAAGACTATCCAGGACAGCCTTCATTTGGTTCGCACGACGGAAATGCCGTGCTGATCAATTTAGATCAGTCCAAGGCCTTTGATAGGGTTGACTACGGTTTTCTCGAGGCTGTCTTGTTTGCGGCCGGTTTCAGGCTGCACTTTCGCACCTGGATCTGTCTTCTTTATGCATCCCCCGGAGTAATGGTAGAGGTGAATGAGCCTTTCACTTTGACTCGCTCGATTCGTCAAGGTTGCCTGCTATTGCCGATGCTTTACATTCTTTCGTTAGAGCCCTTTTTGCGCAAGCTAAAGGCGAACCCGGCTCTACGCGGCCCCACGTTACCTGCCCCCAGTGAGGTAGCCAGGTACACTGCATACGCTGACGATGTCAGCATGCTTGTAACAAGGTACGAAGCTGTGACAGGGGCCAAGGTTAACCGCGAAAAGTCTGTCGGTTTGCAGTTGGGTTCGTGGAAGGGCTGTGCCCTTTCTGTCCCCTTCATTTGGAGGGACGGTCCGTGCAAGATACTCGGCGTCTGGTTTGGGCCTAATCTTCAATTGGAGAAAAATTGGTCGGAAGTACTGGGAAAGGTTGTAGCCGCAACGGAGTTGTGGCTATTGAGCAACGTACTAAAGACAAAATTCGACCCGTAATAGATTACCGAGAATTAAATCAACATGTTGATGCTTTCACTGCGAATGCTGACGTGTGCGCCGCTAAACTAGGGGAGTGGTGTCAGAAGGGAAGTAATGTAGCACAGCTAGATTTGAAGAGATCCTACCCGCTGTGGCCATTTCAGGCGGTAGTGATCATGTGAAAAAGATATTGTTTGACTAGTTTGGGTTTTGGCCTAAACGTAGCATCCTTAATAATGACAGCTATCATTAAAACTGTTTTGATGCAAGATGAGTCCACAGTGAAAGCTACTTCAGCTTACGTTGATGACATATACGTCAATGAGGACATAATGTCTGCAGATGCGGTTCGAACGAGACTACAATCCTTCGGTTTAATAAGTAAAAACCCTAAGCGCTTAAAGGATGGAGCGCTAGTGTTAGGCCTTGAGGTCTGGTAGGAGTGTAATACTTTACGATGGAAGCGAGGAAGCCCAGTTCCAGAGTTACCTAGTGTGTTGACACGACGCATGACATTTTCTATTTGTGGTAAATTAGTAGGACATTTACCTGTCTGTGGATGGCTCCGAGCAGCAACAGGAGTACTAAAAAGACGAGCGACTGCGGTAACAGAAGGATGGGACAATATAGTGGATGACGATTCTCTCAACCGAAAACGAAAGCCGAAACGTTGACTAGAGTACGTAGGAGCGACTCTGCCCGGGGCGAGTGGAATGTATCCGGACACGAACTGAATGCATGGGTTGACGCGAGTTCTTTGGCAACAGGTGTGGTGTTGGAACGATTTGGTACTGTTTTAGAAGATGCGTGCTGGCTTCGTCCGAAAAATGATGCTCAGCATATTAATTTGGCGGAACTTTATGCTACACTAAAAGGCCTTAATCTTGCACTACAGTGGGAGGCCAAGGTTGTGCATCTCCACACTGACTTATTGTGTGTTTACCACTGGTTGAGCGACACTTTAACTGGAAAGGTACGATAGGACTATAGCCGCAAGTGAAATGTTGATACGAAGGAGACTGGTGATGGTAAAGCGTTTAGTTGACGAATACAGGTTGCAGGTTGACATTACTCTGGTTCAATTGGAGCAGAATCTGGCTGATAAGTTGACTCGAGTGCCGAAAAGGTGGATTGATATAATGAAGCAGGGATCCAATCCTCTGCAACTGACATGTGCAGTCTTAACAGATCAATTAACACCTGAGCAGATCGTGTAATACATCGGAAAAGTGGACATCCTGGAATTCGTTCAACCACATATTTTGTCCAAAGAGTGTGTCCAGCGACTACGAAGGCAATGATCAAGGCAGCCATACACTCGTGCGAAGAGTGTCAACGAATTGATCCGGCACCGACTCGATGGCAAAAAGGGAAGCTCGAGGTGGGGGGCAACTGGAGCCGGTTAGGCATAGGCGTAACGCATTATGATGGCAAACATTTCTTGACCATAACAGATTATGGCCCAACGCGTTTCACGATATAGTGTCTGTTGACGAGACATGATACATTAAGCATTAGGAGAAGGAAAACTCTGAATTCCAACCTGTTAAACTCCGCTTAAAAAATTGACCTTATGTCATATCCTGCCCAAGCAGAGGGGTCGGTAAATAAGGATACATTAAGCATTATACGACAATTAAGATCAGTCTTTTTTTAACGTGGTCCCCCCACCGCTTGAAATCTTGACTGATAATGCCTTTACATTTCGATGTCAAGAATTTCAGAAATTCACGAGCGAATGAGGGATTATAATGTGTTACCGATGCGCATATTTTCCGGAAGATAACGGTGTCACCGCACCGTCAAAAGAATTGCCGCCAAGACGCAGTGTTCGATTCCAGAAGCTGTATACTGGTATAATGCGACACCCAGGGACGATGCAACACCAACTGCACCAGCCAATGGCATCTATCGCTACGAACAGCGTATAAAAGGAATAGGTGTCACACCGTCACTGGTTAGAATTGTTGACACCCCGTATAAAGTGGGTGACCGTGTTTGGGTAAAACCCCCGAATGCTCAGTGCACAATAAGATTTGGCAGTGGAAAAATAGACAAAATACTAAGTCCTCAGACTATGTTGGTTGATGGTGTCCCACATCATATGAAAGATGTCCGCCCCTGTTGCGCCTCTTCCACCTCGGAGGACGATAACATACTATTCGAGGATGATCCTGGCCCTCTACTGCCCCTTTAGATAAGCCCAGAACCGCTGCCTACGGAACCAAAAGAGATGATGGAATCTGCAGGTGGCAGTCGTGGTGAGGAGGATGGAAACGAGGAAGTGACACCCCCGATCTTACATAGAAGTACCCGTCTAAGACGATCACCATCTCCCTGTGTGATCGTGATATCATGGGGGTAGAGTAATAGAAATGATCACACACGCAAACGACCGCGCATCTGTTTGGCCTGTCAGGAATTATCAGGAATTGAACCAGAGACCTTCTCATAACAAATTGTGGGTTGGTTTAATTTGAATAAGACTGTTTCAGCCAATCAGAGGCAGGCTTGGGATAGTAGCGAGCACTACTTAAGACACACAAATTTAGTCAGCACCCAAGAAGTCATTTTTGCCTTCTGCTTCACCTCTCCAATTGTTGGGTCGTATTGCGGCAGGCCGTTTTACTTCTGGACGGTTCTGCCGGGTGTGCCTCGGCACTGGAGAGTTCCTTTGGTCTCGGGGGGGGCATCTCTCCAGGCTTTTACTCCCTTCGTGGGGGTTTGGTTTATTGCCTGGCGCCTGAGGGGCCCCTGATAAGGAGAATGCCGACGGGGCCAAAGGTATTTTTGACCCTGCTGGACGCATGTGGATTTTAGCCCTGCGATCGAACCCACCTTAAAAACGGCCTTGTACCACATTTCTACGTTGGTGGGGCAGGGTTAAATAAATAACCAGAAGTCATTTGCCTAGGGAAGTGTCAACAGTCTAGCGTTTAACAGCTAAGATAGAAAGACCCTTATTTTTGAATCACAAGTGTGTTGCCCATTCTTGCTTTATAAAATCTAATAGCTTGTTTATGGAAATTGGCATTATATCTCTCAGGGCTCTTTTTATGCTATATTTGCAGGCTGTGTCACATGCTTTTTCTAAATGGTAAAACTGCAAGTAGATGTTCTCATATTTGGGTCTAGTCGAAATAAGTTATCTAAAACCTGGTTGGCATTTTGATATTTTGCTGGTTTCTAAATACCACATTAGCCTTTGATTTATCATTCTTTTGATTGTTTTGCATATACAGTTGATTAGTGCAATAGGTTGGTAGTTTGATGGGTTTGTATTGTCCATACTTGACTTTGGTACTGGAATTACAGAGGCTTGTTTCTTCATTTAAGGAATGTTGTCACTGATCCATTTATCAGTGTAGATTTGCAATAGGTATTTGAGGGATGTTTTTAGTTGTTGCTTTAGGAATCTATAAATGAATCTGACAGCTGTATCATGAGATTTGTTTATCACTTCTGCCTAATTTAGTTTTGTTAAAAGGTTACATGTAGACTTGTTTTCCAATTTTAAGTCATTTTTTCCTTCTTTTCTTCATTGTGTTTCATTATTTGAAATTTGTTTTTTTTTCTTCTTTGATGAGGAATTTTCTGAGAAAGTTTTGGCAAGCTAGTTTACCATATCTTATATTTGGTAATTTTATTATTGCAGATGAGATGTTTGATTATTTTTCAGGTCATATCCCATATTTGTTTGATTTTGGTGTTAAAGTTTATTTTGACCAAATAGTTTTTTTTCCTTGTGCTTCTTTTATCTTTGATAACTTTCCATGATTTGGCTTTGCTTTTTTGTATTGCTATAAATTATCTTGGATTATTTTTAATTTCTTTAAGTTCACAGCTTTGCATTCATTGTAAAAATATGGAGGTTATACTTATTGGTATATTGTCTTTGGCAATCAGGTGAAGAATGTTAGTGAAATGTGTTGTTGGTTGTTTGGGTTTATGGCATATCAACCTTTGTAGGTTATTTAATGCCAAATTCATTTTTTATATAAATCAGTTCTATTTCAAACAATTCAGTTTAGCATAAGTACACAGTTTGTCAAAAACATTTCTATTTCAAACTATTCAGTTTATTCAAACAGTTCTAACTCAGCTAATTCAGTTTAGCATAAGTACAGATTTTGTTTACACACTAAAATATCAAAACAGTTCTATGTATAACAATTCAGTTTAGTGTAAGTACAGTTTCAATGTCAAAAAAAATTCCATTTCAAATAATTCAGTTGAGCATAAGCACGCAGTTTAAATCTAAGTACAGTTTAATTGTGAAAAACTTTTCTATTTCAAGCTATTCAATTTAGTCAAACAACTCAGTTTAGCAGAAGTATGCTATTAGTTCTATTTAACCCAAAAGATAGGGCCCTATCAGGTGCTACTATACCGGAGCAAAGTGGACTTGGGAGCAATGGCAATAAAGAGGTGCTCTGCATTCCCCAAAGCCCCAGCATTACTGGAACCTCCCCATCAGATTGTTTAGTGTCATATCCAGGACACTCATTGGGGGGGGGGTCTTACCCCTCTGCAGAGATGCAGTCAGTGTATTCTACAGCCCCAGCCAACTGGGCAATACACGGAGTTAAATGTGAAAACAGTTCTATTTTGAGTAATCCAGTTTAGCATAAGTATGCAGTTTAAATGTCAAAACAGTTCTATTTTAAACAATTCAGTTTAGCTCAAGTATGCAGTTTAAATGCAAAAATCAGTATTGTGAAGGAAGCACAGTTTAGTTCTATTT
The DNA here is from genome assembly GCA_963585895.1 of Sepioteuthis lessoniana. Lineage (NCBI taxonomy): Eukaryota > Metazoa > Mollusca > Cephalopoda > Myopsida > Loliginidae > Sepioteuthis > Sepioteuthis lessoniana. The sequence continues at coordinate 88,933,150 of OY757909.1, forward strand.
AACCCATAGATAGGACTCTTATCAGGTGCTACCACTCCGGGTCAGAGTGGACCTGGGAGCGATGCAATAAAGGGGTACTCCGCATTCCCCAAAGTTCCAGCATTTCTAGAACCTCACCATCAGATTGTTTAGTATCATATCCAGGACATTTGTTAGGGGTGGGTCTCACTCCCTCTGCAGAGAAGCAGTCGGGGTATTCTACAGCCCCAGCCGACTGGGCAAGAAATGTGTTGTATCCTCCCATTTGTTGGCCAAAGATAGCATGGTTGGGTGATTGGATTTTATAGCAAGTCAACTTTTAGGTTATTTTATGCAGAATATTAGCCTGGATTTGCAAGACTTTTTGAAGTTTTCCCCAGTTGGTCTTCTGAAACAGTGCAGTATTGTCATTTATTTTAAGTGCATGGCTTTCTAATATGATTAGGAAACGGTCACTTCCACATCTATCAGGAGTTCTCCAAGTAAAACATCTAGCGGAGTTACATATTAGATCTATGGAAGAGGAAGTTCCCCTTCCTGTGTGTGTGTTGTCAAATGAACAGTGGGTTCTGGCTTAGTAGTTTCTAAGATCCTACCTTTTTGTTTTGTTTCCTCTGCAATGCATCATATCTGTTGAAGACTCCCCTCAGTATGAAAGATTCTGGTAGTTGTTCGATTAAGTTGTTTACTATTGGTTTATTGATTGATTTGCTTGGCACAATATGAGGAAAAGATTGTGGTTCTGTATGAGGTTGAAGAAACTTCAATTGCTCATACTTTTGTTTTTAAGGCTATTCAACAATGAGGCATATTACTTATTGATAAGCCACCAAAGGTTATACCAGTATTTATATGATAATATAATGTATAGTGTTTAATATTAAGGGTATCTTTTAGGAAAGTTTTCTGTATACAGGCAATTTCTAGTTGAAAGGGTGATATGAAAAGCTTCAAGCAGGGTTAGCCTTTACATCTCGGATATTCCATTGTATCAGTGTAGATTTTGACATTTTGTTGAGGTTTAGGCTTTATGTTTAATATCCATACTTTCTACACTCTTGGATCTGTTAAGGATTTTTGGTTTTATTGTGTTCCTTGGAGTTATGTTTGCTTTAGTATGGTCAGTTAGATATTTCATTTTGGTAAGGTCCCCCCACCTCGAGTTCTTTCCTGTGTTATCTATTTTGGGGATTTTGTGGAGGTGCCTGTGGTGTAGTCGTTATTGTCGTAGGAAATGGACACGGCGACACGAGTTCAAATCCTGGACGAGACTGATTGCATTTCACATAGCACTAATACCCTTGGGAAAGGTATGAATCCAATTATTCTCCCTCCAGCTATGGGTAAATAGTAGGACAGACTGGGTTCTTCAGCCTTGGTAAGGCAACTAGTCTAGGAGAAGGAAAACTGAATTGAAACCTGTTAAACTGCTTAAAAATTGACCCAAGTGGAGGGGTTGGGTAAATAGGATCTATTTTGGGGATTGATTGAGTATTGGTGATTTTTGATTTTTTTCCTCATGGCATTTATTTTGGTTTGTTTGGGTTTTATAGCATATCAACCTTTGTTGGCTATTTAATGCCAAAAATAATTTTTATACAAATAAACAGTCTTATTTTAAACAATTCTGTTTAGCATAAATACAGTTTAATTGTCAAAAATATTTCTATTCAATTTAGTTAAACAGTTATAATTCAACCAATTCAGTTTAGTTTAAGTATAGATTATTTTAAACAGTTAAATGTCAGAACAGTTCTATATTAAACAATTCAGTTTAGCATAAGTACAGTTTCAATGTAAGTACACAGTTTAATTATCAAAAACATTTCAATTTCAAGCTATTCAGTTTAATCAAATAATTCTAATTGAAACACTTCAGTTCAGCATAAGTATGCAGTTTAGTTCTATTTGACCCATAGTTCTATTTGACCCATAGATAGGACCCTATCAGCTGCTACCACTCTGGGCCAGAGTGGACTTGAGAGCAATGGCAATGAAGGGCTACTCCACATTGTACCCAAAGCTCCAGTGTTACTGGAACCTCACCGTCAGATTGTTTAATGTCATTTCCAGGACACTTGTTGGGTGGGGTCTTAACCCTCTGCAGAGAAGCAGCCTATGTATTTTACAGTTCCAGCTGACTGGACAACATTTATTTTGGAGATTTTTAATTGTAGATAACCTTTGGGCAGTGGTATGGGTGTTTGTATTGGGTTCTTTTGGTTGATTTCAGCAGAGTTATTTTTTTCAGTTGTTTGGTCCTCGTTGCTCTAGTTTTTCTATGAGAATTCTGTATTTATTATCTGTTTGATTGTTATCATTACAGATTGGACCTTCCCTCCCATGGTACATAAGCATGAATCAATCAACTCGCTATAGCTGTAGGTAAATAATATGGCAAAACAGGTTTTTAACTTTTGTATGGCAACCAGTCAAGAAAATAAAAACTGAATTCAAACATGAATGCGGCTGGGGACAACACTTAGACAATAATCCCCAAGAGACTCCACACTGGAATGCACATCTGGTGCTAGCTTACTATATATGATTTGTAAACATTTTGTTGATAAAATTTTTTAAACACGTCTGAATTTTGGGTGTTTTTGATGCAGTTAAACAATTTCCAGTATTTCTTTCTAACATAAATAATTCTAGTCACTATTAGTCATAAATTTGAATAATTTATTGGTTCAATTATTACTATCTTACACTAATAAATTTGTGGTCTGAATTTCTGAGATGAAGCTTGATTTTTATCAGAGTTTTCGGACTGTTGTCTTCATCTTTGTTATATTCACAACATTTCGGCCTTCATGCCTTCTTCAGGCATTTCTTGTTTAACTTGGGAGCTGACAAAACTTGGGAGCCAACAAAACTTTGAACCATGTCCTTTAATCCATGAGGGTCACTTGCTCTGATTCTATTAACCATAACTGGGTACAAGTGTTAAGTATACCTGTATTGTTATTTGCCTGCAGTCAGGATTGAACCTGCAACCTCCAGGTTATTGTCACTTAGAAGCTTAAGGAATGAATGTCTATAACCACTACACTGTTTGTCCTGCTGGACACACAGTGTCATGAAGGCTGAAGGACACATCAGCCGAAACATTGTGAATTCAACAATAATGTGAAGACAATAGTCCGAAAACCCTGAATGATAGAAAACTAATATTTTATTAAACACTAATTCTATTCAACAAAATTCAGTTCTATTTGATCCCGAAATAAGACCCTCCCAGTTATTACCATTCTGGGGACTATATTTCTTGAAGCTCCCAGGTGGGAGCCTCGCCATCAGATGATTTAATATCATATCCAGAACACTTGTTGGGATGGGGGGCTCTTCTCCTTTGCAGAAATGCTGTCAGTATTATTAAAAACACCAATTTCAGATCAAAACCGTTTTAAAACCAAAATCCCTTCATATAAATATACATTTATTGAAAGATACAAAAACTTCAACTTACCAATAACACTATAGATAATCTCAGTCTTTCTGCGGCTGAACTTGAATTTAGGCAGCAAATTCTGAGAGAAGACCTTGTTAGTAGCACTCAGGCCACATGAAAATGAACTGCAAAACCACAGGAAAAAAAAAAAGAAAAAACATTTGAAAGATATTTGAACACAAATCTTTGAATTAAAAGAACAGAATTCTTCACCCCAAACCCCACTCTATAGTCAACTTATACTGAAAACAAGTTTTTGCCACCTCAATGTTAAGCAGTGACAAGCTTGTTAACTATTTAGGTGGATGACCACTGTGATTGCTTACAGTACTTCCTGTTACGAAAGCTTGTGTGCTTGACTAAACAAAGCTTACTAAATATCAACCCATGTTACTTGGAGATCTATGTGAAATCATTGTCATAATTATGAAGGAAGTAATCAGCTGGTGGGATTTAAGTAGTTAGATATCACCTGTCACTAACTATCAATCCAGTTACTTCATGCCTTAGAGTGCTTCTCATTAAATAACCCATGAAGGTTGATATGTCATTAAACAAAGAAACCAACCTCATATATATATATATATAACTTCAAAAACAAAATGCTACAAATAATCAAAACAGTAAAAATTCAAACAGTCAACCCAAAAGTACACTATGCCAGGTGACGACCAAAAGTATGGTCAAAAGCGCTTGGGCAGAAGACATGGGACATCTCCTTTACCATCTAGATCCCCACACAAGAAAATTAAGGAGACTTGAAAAAATAAAATTAAGAACAATAAACAGTGTTCCATCATCTTTAAAACTTGCTTGAATAATAACTTGCTGCCTAAATATACACTCTCCAAAAAATATATAATTTGTAAACAAATAGTTTTTAAATAAAATTTTTAATGAGGCAGAAGTCATTTGTTTTCATATGGTTAAATAGTTCTAAGTATTGCTATGTGTTACTAGTTTAATATCATTCATTTGAACACTTAAATGATTTAAAGTGTAGTAAATGACTAAACCATCCTATTTGACCCATAAATGGGACCCTAATAGGTACTACCAATCTAGGTCAGTAAATCTGCAAGTAATAGCAATGAAGGGGTACTTCACACTCTCCAGAGCTCCAGGAGTGGAGCCTCACCATCCGATGCTTTTATGTTAGATCCAAGAAACTCATTGGTGGGAGAGGGGGTCTTAGCCATCTGCAAAGAGGCTGTTGGTGTATTCTATAACCCCAGCCGACTGAGCATGTCAGTGTGTGTGTGTGTGTGTTTCACATACAAGCAAAGCAAATTAAAAAAGTGGAAGGGAAAGCATGATTGTCAAAATCTCAGACCACCCTTATGAAATCTGACAATCATTTTTGTAGAGATGCCAGATGAGAATGCAACCTAATGTAATTTGCTGTACTCACAACCTTATAGTCAATGTATATGAGCAAAAACAATTATAATATATATAATAATAGGGTATCCCAAACAAATGTATACACATTTTGATTTATAAATATGTTTATTAGGATATTTAAGTTTTATAGTCTCAGTTAAATACAGATATCACAGGTAGTCAAACTGATGACCTTTCTGGTCCAGGCATTGTTGATCACAGAACTGTAAACATCACAAATCATTTCAATTGGCATTCCATTTCATTTGCTGCTCTCAACTCATTGTTGCAGGTTTTGTGTTATAAAGTTAAATGACTCAAATGTCACATTTTTAACTGCTGAGCATCACAGAACCCACATGTTAAGGTGGAACACCACAAACTTAACTGAGGTTCCAGTGAGGTATGGATTATCAGTATTGAGGATAATTGGATCATTTTTTTTTTTTTTTTTTTTTTTTAAGAAAACAAGCACTGGTCAAAGTGGGTATACATTTTTTTTTTTTTAAGGAGAGGTACCTTGTATACATATATATTTTCAATGATGCAAGATTTAAATAGATGAGCTGACACTAAATGTCGAATTTAGATAGAAAGTGAAAATAATTTTCTGCTTAGTTCAATATGAACCAGCATTGCTCAGAGAAAAAAAAAACAAAAAACGAAGGTTATTCAGTGTGAAAAAAAACAACACAAAAAATAAAATGCTTGACAAAATTCAAAAGAATTAGTTCTGACCCAGTGGTGACCTCCAATGACTTCAGAGGTCAGCACTTATTCCACCCTAAAGTTACATAACTGTATTTACCTAACCTTTCCACCACATAGGCGCCTTTGGTGGTGTAATGGTTAGCAAGCTCGACTAGCAAACCTACACGAATGAGTTCGAGTCTCATTGGGTGCCCCTTTCATATGGCCCTGTGCCACATCTAAGCAAAAAGCTTAGTAAAATTACCTAACCTTTCCACCACAAGCAAAATGTGATACAAGGTGAATTTTTAAGCAAAATACTGTTGGTTTCAATTTGGTTTTCTTTCTTGACCAACTGCTTTACCAAGGTCAGCAAACTCAGTCTGGTCTACTATTAACCAACAGTTGGAGGGAGAAGAAATAGATTCAAGCCTTTCCCAAGGGCATGTGTTTCATCTAAGATTTGAACTCAAATTATATAAATATCCTAACAGAATAATTATCAGTCTCTGGGTCCAATCAACCAAGCAATCACAAATACACGTATGCACACACATACTACATATAAAAATAAAAAGGGGAAAATAGGTCTTCATTGTCATTCAATGTCACCTCATCAGTTTATTCAAACCTTAAATCACATAATGTGTCATTGCTAGTTTTATGCCCATTAACTGGAAAGTTGTCAATTTAATGAAGAATTACATGACCAGGCTGCATTTCCATAATGTGAAAGAAAAAACTAACAAATTCCAGCAGTACTGTAAAGTACAGTTGGGTTAGGGATAATGATGGTTTGGCCCTGGAAACCATGCTGAACCCTGGAGTCATTTGATGAAGTTTTTTTTTGCAGCACAACCGTTTCTTTTTCCCTCATCCTCCAGGAGCAGTAGTTGTGCAATATACACGTCTCATTAAGAGGTGCTCATAGCATAATGGTTATAACAAATAAACACGATGACCTGGGTTCAAGTCATGGACAAGGCTGTTTGCATTTCACAGTGCTCATACCCTTGGGAAAGAGTATGAATTCAATTATTCTCCCTCTAGCAATGGGTAAATAATAGAGCAAACTGGAGTCTTTAACCTTGTTATGGCAAGTGGTCAAAGAAAGAAAACTGAATTTAAACCTGTTAAACTGCTTAAAAATTTGACTGTGTCACATCCTGCCAATGCAGAAGGTTTGGGGAGATTACCTACAACTCACCACTCCAAGGACATTTCTTCTGTTATTTTTAATCAAGGAAAAATAAGCACAAATCTGAGAAAACTTATTTTATTTGATAGCCAAACTTTCTGCCTTCAAGGAACATAATGGAAAAAACATTTTCTAAGATGTAGAATAATTAGTGTGATAATTTTAATTATTTTATAGGTGATTAATTATATTAATTCTTTAGTTTGGTGATGTGGACTGTTTAGGGATCTTTTAGTTCAATTGTACTTGGCTAGTGTGCACACGTGGGTAGAAAGATACAACAATCACCTCTTGTCATAAGGTTTCGTGACAGGAAACAAAAACCTAAGTTGAAGTCATGCCACATGATTAGTTTTATTTGACTTCACTAAAACTTATGATGCAATGGTTTAGTAAGATGATGTAATGCCAATTAAATACTTAATTTTGGGATATATAAAGAAATAGAAAAAACTTGAAAATAGAGTTTAGTTGAGTTTGGAAGTCAGCTGGGGTTAGACATTGATACAAATCAGAGTAAGGAGGTGGGTGTCTCTCTGGTGTCAGCCAAGCTTCAATTTGTTCATAGACCCTCACAATGTCTTTCTCTCTCTTGGGTTACATCGGACTGCTAGAAAAATGTTCCAGGCAGAATAGTCTGTTTTTGAAGACAGTATAACTTAATGTTCACGATGGTCCAGTAACATTTTCTAAGAGTGAGGAGTCTATATTTTTTGTCAGGTAGTATAAGATAATTTTACACAAAATAAATGGTTTTACATAAGACAATATATGAATAATGACTGCCACCTCAGATTTAAGCAAAAGTATCATGTGATATTCTGTAAAAGAATAATTAACCAAGTCATGAACAGATGTGGCTTTTTAAGCCTGCAAGAGATTTCAAGTCTCCTACACAAATTTGGCACTCAAGAGATATCGTCCAATAGGAAATTATTGTGAAACAATTTCTATGTATTATGTCTTAAAACCACCTGTTGACTTGCATTCATTGTAACAGATGTTATTGCAATGGGTAGCTAAGTGATAAGTAACCCATTCTTTTATGAGTACATGAATAGCTTTTCATTCCACCTCTATTTAGGCAGATCCTTCCACAGATAAGTAATTTGCTTAAAACACTGCACAGATTTTATTTTATAGAATTGAATTAATTTAGAGGGCTATTGCAATCCAAAATAATTATTTAAGTCTACTTAATTTTAAACTAAAACTTCATCGTTAGACTTTTTTTTTTTAATTTATTTATTATAAAATGAATGTGATGTTGGAGGTTCAAATTTTTTTTTTTTTGAACATTGTAAACATGTTATCTCGTGGGGTGTCAGAATGTTGAAAAAAATTTGAACCTTCAACAGATTTTATTTATATATGAAAAGTCTGAGGAAGTTTTACTTTGAAATTAAGTAGACTCGAATAATTCTTTCACATTGCAATAGCCCTCTAAATTAATTCAATACTATAAAATACATATATAAATAGAATGCTCGTGAGGATACATAACAGGTAACAAATTAATTTGATTGCAAACAAGACTGTTCCTTTAAAACCATTTAGAAACTTTAACCATATATTATATTAGGACAACTTTTTTCTCTCTCTCTCATTATATAAGTTGACTGAATTTCTGAGATGAAGCTTGATGACTTACCATTCAAGGTTTTCGGACAGTTGTCTTCATCTTTATTGTTATATAAAGTGTTTCGCCTGATATGTCCTCAGGCTTTCTTCAGGTGGCTTTTGTCAAACTTGGGAACCTACATCCTTTATTTAATCCACAGAGGGTGGGTGGGGGTCACTTGCTCTGATTCCATTAACCATGATCAGGTACAAGTGTTAAGTATTCCTGTATTGTTACTCACCTGAAGTAAGGATTGAACCTGCAACCATCAGACAAAGGTCTCTTAGAAGCTTAGAGAACCAACTCATAACCATTATGCTATGTGTCTAGCTGAATAGTTTTAAATTTTTGAGACTTATAAACTTAATGTTCTTATATCACAATGATTACTACTATATGTATGATTTTTTTTTTTTTTTTTACCCGAGCTCATGATTTTTTTGTGTGTGAGGTGGGACAATACCGAAAACTATGAATGATATAATAAAAAATAAAAAAATCAATAAAATAAAATAAAAAAATAAATAGATAAATAAATTCAACTCACCTCATAGTAGCACTGAATATCCCTGCCACAAATAGACCTACAACACCATCCAGTTTTATTTTGTACAGGAGGAATTTGCCAACAGTCTGTAAGAGAAAAATAATTCTAATGATACATTTAAAAAAAAAAAAGTAACAGAACAATTTCTAATTAGAAATTCAAAGAACTACAATGATTTTTTTAATGCCATATCAACATTCATGGGTTTTTTTATTGCAAATCCTATCCTTGTAGAAGAACAGTGATACTATTTAATCCATAGCTGGAGGATAAGGAGATTCATACCTTTTTCAAGGTTTATTAGTCCTAAAGTGAGTGTAACAGTTATGTCGGAATCAAGCAACATACCCACTACACCATGAGAACTCCCACCAGTGAGTTGGGTGCCCTGCATTGTGTAAGTTAGCAAGCTACACGAGTAGACCATTTCTTATGACCGATTCTCACTTGGTGCTCCTTACTACAGGCCTTGTACCAAACTAAGCTTAAATGATTATAACAATGAGAAATCAAGAACAAAGCCATTAAACTTTTTTTTTTAACAATAACCATTTTTTAGTCCAAGATGCTTACTACAGATATTCAGTATATCTATAAAATAATTTAAGTTTTAAATGTTATAAGTAAGTAAAGTTGGCAACTGTAATCAAGGGCGACCCAAAGGCTTCCTTTTCAATAGCTACTACACTGAGATGTAGGAGGAGGGCACTACTCCTTCCCCCAGATTTCTTCACTTTACCCTCGATACATACCTTATAATGCTGAGTGTTAAGCAAGGAAGTATCAAGTACCATTTTTTTTTTAAGTCTTTGGTATGACTCAACCTGGGATTGAACCCTGGTCTTCTCGGCCATTGGCAAACACTACAAAAATGTTATAATTAACTGGATTATGTCATTTAGAAAGTGAAGTCTATGTTAAAAGTTTAAGGAGGACATAAAAAAAATTATATCTTAATATTCAACATCTCTCATCTGACAAACCATCCAAGCAAGACATGCTAGAGAAGTAATAATGTACTCAAAACATTCTCCAATTGACTCCAACTCAAGGAGACACTATTGTTGGCCTAACAGCAAACATTTACATTTAACAACTCTGTGCAAACATTGGATGCCATCTACAGAACTTGCTAAGAGCAATGAACAATAAGTATGGATGGTGAGGGTGAATCGGGGGATTTGTACTGTTAAACACGTTGATGAGGATATCCAACCAAATTAAATATAGCTTAGTCAGCAATATGTTGTAAAGCTGGAATGAAGAAAAGACAAGATCACTTGTTCATTTTATATATATATATATATATATATATATATATATATATATATATATATATACACATACACACACACACACACTTTTTTTTATGAAAAGAGTCGAAATGGCTACATAAAGACAAACAGAGGGTCAAACTGCTATGATTGGCAATATCTTTTAAATCCATGTTAAGATACATATTTTCAGAGCCTTACTTCTTTCACAGGTTTTATACAGAGTTGGTTATCAACCCAGGGTCTACCTGGTTGCTCCCTCTAAGCTAATGTGTCTACTCACTGATTGACCACCTACTGCTTGTCAAAGGCCAATATTATAACTATAATTTACCTGTGTTCTCAAAAGAAAATCAAGAAAAAAATTGAATTGACAATAGTCTGGGATCAATAAAAGTATTATTAATAGAATGCAGTTATGATATACTGATGGAGCCATCTCGGTTTCTTTATCAGTTCTTAGAAAATTAAGTTTCTAAATAAATAGCTCTAGAATGAAAGTTATATTTATACAAACTATTTTAATGTTGCAGGTTCTACTTATATTAAAATTTAAGTATAAATCCTCCCCACCTGTCCAAAATTACTATTAAAATGAAAATCTAAAACTTTCTGCATAGTGGAAGTCTTTATTTTTGGACAATTATGTATATATACTTTTGGTTATAGACTTCTGTGGATAGATTGGTAATAAATAAAAACTGGTGTTTTGATTTTATGTTCCACTTGAAATAAAATCTTGGTATCTTTGTTTAGAAGAAAATAAGAAAAAAAATTAGTAGGCAGGTACTTATGTGTGATACCATAGAGTTTGGTAATAAATGATACCAAATGATATGTTAATTGGATAATGTTCCACAAAAAAAAACCAAAAAAAAAAAAACCCTGTTATCTTAAGAAGAAAATAACTATTATAAGAATTATAAGTGTACTTATTAATGGCTATATCTCATCAAGTCATGTTCCCTGACTCTTACCATGTGTCCCTATTGCCCATCACTCTCAAAAGGTCCCCTAGACTGCATCTAGTGTCTGCACAGAGCTGATGCACAATACCGTTGCATCCATAATAGAATGTCACCTATGAGTTTGTCCTTACTTGTTCAGCACGTCTTGTTTGTCTTACTCGGATAGTTTAAGATAGGAGCTAAGTGTCTTTACAGCAGCTGTTTTGTGTAGGTTACTGCTTAGAGGATTTGTTCAAAACAGCAAGTAGCATCCTTCAATTGTTCCTATCTAGCTTTTTCTCCATGTTTTTCATTAGAGTAGTACAGAAACAACTACAGCTTGGAATAAATCTCATGTTATCAGAAACCAGATTTCCACATGATTAACATGTCAATAGCAGTTCATGCCTTCCGTCTGCGTATGTTGACATCAATTTCAATAGACAAGATATTGCTGCAGAGGTATGTGAACTGGTCTAATTTCAGAATCTTATTACTTAAAGTGGAGATAGTTCCTTGTTTATATGGACACACATACACATACCAGAGTCCTTCTATAAATAAGTTAAATTTTGACTGAGGAGTTGGCAGTAGGAATCACTGTTTATAGGTTGTACCTTTTTTAAGGAAATCAATAGTCATAGGTTCTTTTATGTCCAAGAAGACTATCAAGCATGACCTTTACTGACTGCTGTGCCCAGAACTTTTTCTTTATTGGAGAGTCAATGTTTCCACTCCATAGACTGTCATTTGGACTTTGTAACAAACCCATGTTTAGCTCATTTGTGAACATTTTTGACTACAACATTTCAGCATACACATCATTTTGCAAATTTGACAAGACTTACAATTCTCAGCCACCAAAAATTTGATGACTGATCTCTGTTCAAGTCTAAAGCACACTGATTTTCTACAATTTTGAAAAGGCTCAAAACAAATATATTTGGGGGGGGGATTAAAAATAATTTTTGCTATAAACCAAACAATGCAGAGTTTACATTTATGGAAAAAAATTGTTTTAAATAGAAAAGAAAAAAAATTCCCTTAATAATTAAAGGACAATTAGAGATATATCTTAAGTATAAACTAAACTAAAAGAGGATAAAACTCACAACTGTGAGTAACATTGTGGATTGTCAGGTAAGCTAGTATTCAAAACCCGAATCAAAAGTTTTTAACTAGTTTTATTATCTTATTTCATGAATAATTAATTTTAGTATTATATATAATTTTAATATCTATAGTTCTGTTGGTGTGAAAAAAAACCCCAAAAAACCCCGATTGTACAATTTGTTAATTCTATAAACTGATATCTGGGAAAAAGTTCAGTAAAAAGAAAAAGCCACATGCTACTAGAAAATAAGCAGGATGTATGTCTAGTCAAAAGAAAAAGCACCAACAGAATTACCTAAGCTAAAACATGAATGCTCAGTACATGAGAATAATATGATATATCTCTCACACTTCCTTGGATTTATACATAAAATCAGATTAAACACAAATTCCTGTTTCTAACATATACAAGCTTGCACTTATTCTTACCTTGTCTATATCGTCATCTCTGATATCAGAGGCGGAGGCAAGCATTTGAAGCCCAAAAAGGCAACAAAGAATAATAACAATGATGAGGCCAGGAGAATTCAACCATAAGCTTCTGTAATGAAATTAGGAATAAAAGATTAGAGGAATAAAGGAATAGAATAAAAGGTATCTATGAATTTATGGTATTCAAAATAAGAAAAATCACAGGTTCAATCAACTCAACACCCCTATACCATATAGAAGAAAACAAATATTGAAGATGAGTAAGTATTGCAGTGACAGTTGGGGCTTTAGCCTTGGTTTTTGTTGTTATGTGGAAAGGAAAGCTTGTTATTGTTGTTAGCGAGGAATGGTGGTTGTAACGTATGTGTTTACATTGTGTTGTTTCCTCACTTAGTGTTGTTAGTCCCCTCACTAAGTTTTAAGGGTAAATAAAGGTAGAATGATGAAGATGGAGAAGTAAGATGGCAATAGTCGAAATGTGTTTTTAGAAATAGGTTTTATTTGCAGCATGGAATATTGGGTTTGCTTTTGGTGCTGCAAGACTCGTGGAGAGGTTGTGAGTATTGAGACGAAATTGAGTTATGAGAAGTTGAGATGGCAGCGTGTTTCGTTGGACATGTGAGGGATTGTGTTCACTGTAGTTCAACGAAAGCCATGTTGCCATTGGAGGAATTGAACTTTAGAGTCACCGTGTAGTTTTGTGTGTCTGGTATTTTTGGGGAGGAGAGTATGCATTGTCTCCATTAAAATGGCTCAGAGGTGAATTGATAGCTAGGTATCGAGAGCGGAATAAACGCATCGCGTTGACACAGCCAATTTTGGAGTGACAAAGTTGTGCCTGTGTGAGGCATGGAATGTATCTAATCTATATTCAACTGGGATTCCTTGCAAGGAATCCATAAATTAGATGGGTTCCCTCATGTGTCCATGCTGCTGCTATTCTAAAGCTGCAGTGAGATGTCTGCACTGGACAGTGTTGTCCAGCTCAGGAGAGTGTGTTTGGCAGCTTACCCAATTTGCTGCTGCCCGTAAAGGAAGGTCCGGACTGAATAGGATAGGTCTTCCTGATTGGGTGAAATTAAGTGTCGAATTAAATTGCGCGCCAAACCAAAATACGAAATTTCCCTTCCACTACAGGGCACAATTTGAAACAAATCAATAATGATGGGGTTTTATCATGAGGGTACACTTAGCATAAACATCATGGCTGTAGGAAATAGAATCAGTGACCAGAGTTCAAATTCTAGACAAGGCAATTTGCATTTCACTTTGTGCTAATGCTATTGGAAAAGACATGAATCTGTTTCTTCTAGCTCTGGATAAATAGAATAGACTGGATTCTTTAGCCTGGGTTAGAATACTATTCAAGAAAGGAAACCTTTACTTTCAAACCAGCTTTACTCAAAAATTGACTTTTTGTTACATTGTACCAATTGTGGAGGGGTTGGGTAAATACAGTCAGGTGGGAGCAATGCATATGTTGCAGAAAGCAAATCAACAACAATGGCCTTGATAAAACATTTTAAGAAAATTTTAAAAAAAATGGTGTCTATTTAAAACAAAACAAAAAAAAAAAGTTCTTTAAAAAGGTGTAATCCAAGTCATCCAAGATTAGAGTATAAAACTATGTTCCACTCAGTTCCCTCCCCAAGGGACCTCCTTGATCCATCTTGGTCTCCAGGTCTCAAACAACCTTCAAGTCTGACAACTTTTAAGCCCCCACACACATCTCATGCCTGACCTGCCATGCAATCAGTTGCTGTGGTGATCAATATAGCTTGAGGATATTTCAACTCAAAAATTTCAATATCTAGTTTCCAAATTCCTTGTAAATATAAATATCCTCATTTATATACCGTCTTTATGTCATTTAATTATCAACATTTGTGAATGATTTCAATTATACTAGTATCCTTTTTGACTTTTGTTTAGTTACTTTGTTTAATGGCACATCAACTTTCATGGGTTATCAGATACCAAACCATCTTTGTCAATGAATAATGGTACCATTTAACCTATAGCTGGAGGTGATAAGAGGGTTCATACCTTTCCTAAGAGTATTGATTATAAAGTGAATACAATAGAGTGAATGGAGTTGAAACTCACTACGATGTCGCAATCCAGCACATAAGCCACGACATAATGGGGACTCTTGTCTTGTTTTGATCATTGCATTCAAACATTATAAAAAAGGGAATATGATTTAATATAGAAATTATACAGATTTGATTGGTTTGGTGGGTTTTATGGCATATTAAACTTTGTAGGTTATTTAATGCCAAATCCATTTTTATGTAAATAATCTGATCTATTTAAAACAATTCAGTTTAGCATAAGTACACAGTTTAATTGTCAAAATCATTTTCATTTCAAACTATTCAAGCAGTTATATGTAACAATTCAGTTAAGTGTAAATACAGTTTTAATGTCGAAAAACAGTTCTCTTTCAAATAATTCAGTTAAGCATAAGCACACAGTTTAAATGTAAGTACGATTTAATAGTCAAAAACATTTCTATTTCAAGCTATTCAGTTTACTCAAACAATTCATTTTAGCATAAGTATGCTGTTGGTTCTATTTAACCCATAGATAGGGCCCTATCAGGTACTACCACTCCGGGCCAGAGTGGACCAGGGAGCGATGGCAATGAAGGGGTACTCCGCATTCCCCAAAGCTCCAGCACTGCTGGACCCTCACCATCAGATTGTTTAGTGTCATATCCAGGACACTCGTTAGGGGGTGTCTTACCCCTCTGCAGAGGTGTAGTCAGTGTATTCTACAGCTCCAGCTGACTGGGCAAACAGATTTGAATAAGACAAGCAAGAATAAAGAAGTTCTATACTTCTATATGTAAATTCAGTAACAAAAAAATAACTGGTTAATATATCTGATTTTGATAATTAGCTTAGAATGGAAGAAAATAATGAAAAATAATCCAACAATATTGAAAAAAATTTTTCAATATTTTCTCCACACATAATCAGTTTACTAATTTTACTATATTGTAGCAACTGACTATGAAATCAGTTATTACAAATCACAAAGAAAAAGATTGACTCATTCTGGAATGAAATCCCTTGTATTTTGTTTGGGTTTTATGGCATATTAACCTTTGTAGGTTATTTAATGGCAAATCCATTTTTTATACAAATGATCAGTTCTAATTCAAACAATTCAGCTTAGTATAAGTATAGTTTTTGTTTACACACACACACAGTTAAATGTCAAAACTGTCCTATTTCAAGTAATTCAGTTTAGCATAAATGTACATTTTAGTTTTATTTGACCCATAGATAGGATTTTATTGTTCAGGGTTTTCGGACTGTTGTCTTCATCTTTGTTATATTAACGTTTCGGCCAATATGTCCTCCAGCCTTCTTTAGGTGTTTGTTGAACTCAGGATCCTACATGGAACTTCAAACCACATCCATTCTTTAATCCATGGGGGTGGGGGTCACTTGGTAGATAGGACTATCAAGTGCTACCACTCTGGGCTAGAGTAGACTTAGGAGCGATGGCAATGAAGGGGTGGTCTGCATTCCCCAAAGTTCCAGTATTACTGGAATCTCACCATTAGATTGTTTAGCATCATAACAGGACACTCTGTGGTGGTGGAGGAGCCTTACCCTCTTTAGAGTTGAAGTCAGTGTAATTTATAGCCCAAGCAAACTGGGCAATTTTCTACTTTAGGTTCTTTGAATAATGACAATTTCTGAAGGCCAAGAATACATTACTTAATATATTTTAAGTGAGTCTATATTGCTGTTAAACATGTCAAACACGTTAACTAAAATGAACTTACATTTTGGCTTTCTTTAAAGATGCACAAGATGCATATCTCTGCACTTGTGATTGGTTGACTGCATAAATAGCAGTATACAAAACAGTTGCTCCGATCAACACAGACTGGATGGTGTATTTGGAAGACTCTTCTGTTTGGAAACTAAAAAGAAAAAAAAAGTTCATTCTTTATATGAGCAGGTTTTAATCATTAAGAATATTCTCAAAGATATTCGGGAATAATGTTCAATGTACATTTATTACATTTTTTGTGTAGTTTAAGAGTTTCAGCTGCTATTAAAGTCAATTTTCTCTTTAGAGAATTAACATCGCAATAGTAAATAAAAAAAGTCGGCGACTGCAGTGGAGGATGACCTGAAGGCTCCCTTTTCAAAAGTTACCACACAAAAGTGTGGGGGAGGGTGCTACATTTTCCCCCCAGGATTGCCCCACTTTACCCTTGATTTGTACCTAATAATGTTGAGTGGTAAGCAAGGAGGCATCAAGTATCATTTGAGTTTTTGGTATGATTCGTCCCGGGATCGAACCCAGGTCTCCTGGGCCATGGGCCAACACTACATGTACCAAACTTAAAATTATCTGAAAAATCAAGTTGTCTGTTAATAAATGGAGAATCACTTTCTCTTTTCATTGTTATTGTCAATGTAGATTCAAAAGATACATAGCCAAGCAGACAAACTGAAAAACCATTCCATTATGATGGAAGCCAACTTATCTGCTTTCTTTTTCTTTCTTTAAAGATTACAAGAAAAAAAATGTCAGATCTCACCTTCCATTCTTTCATTTCTTTCTGTTTTAAATATGTGTACAGAAATAGATGTCCACACAGAACACTTGCATTTCATATCATTTGATTATCATTTATTATGCTTTTTTTATATTATATTCTTCATATAATTTTCTTTATATAATTATATTCATTTTTTTTTTTATATTGTTGTTCTAACAAAAATTTCATGTTGGAATTCTATTGTAAAGCTTAGTAGCTATGAGTCAGTACTCATGTATAAAAGACTATCCTCAAGTGGATAAGTCCATTCCCTGGACAGTGAGTGGTTGCTAGCCCAGTGAATGGGTATATTAGTGCATGTATACATCAATTTGCTTCAGTCATGTTATGGGCTCAGTATTGAGTTAGTTACTGCCTGTGTTTTTTGAGCACTTTTTCATGTGAATCAAAAGGTTACATTTCATGGGTTACTGCCACCATTTTTGGTCTGGCAACTGGATGCTAGTTGGACCCCACTTTCCTACATGAAATCCAGTTAGATTTTTTTCATTTAACAATTGGCTGCAAATGTTTATTTCTAAAAAGAAATAACTTTGCAGCTCTCGTCAGTTTTCCATTTCATAACCCAGCTATAGTTAGCCTTTTTTTCCCCCCCTTTTTATTTAGATAGGTCCCTTTTATTCATAGATATGCTCCCTCCTGGTTGCCTTCTGCAACCATGGAGGATTCTCCCAGGGGATTCCCAAAGGGTTCACAGGACCTGTTCAAGGTTTCCCTAAAACTTAAGTCATTGACAACCTTGACCAAACCCGGAACAACAGCTAAGCCAACATCCATGGCCACTGCAGAAGCCTTCCCTACCAAACCGGAAGAATGGAGAAAACCAAGGTCTCAATTGGCCAATCATAAAAGTAAAAGTGCCTCTCCAGGCAGCACCATTGGGACTAATTGGCCATCTCTTCAGATCCCCACAACGCAAAAGTCTAATGAAACGGTCTCCACATCAAGTCCAATACCTCCTGGACAGAGGCGGAAAGAAAACACCCCAAGTCCTGGAAAATCCAGCAAGAGGGTCCAAAGGATTATGAGAGAGATAGGGTGGGCAAGCATGTCTAATACTTTCAAGGCAACATCGTCTTGCCAATCCCTGAAGTCGCTAAAGCTTTGAAAGCCTAGATCTTGTCTCTGGTCATCACTGATCTCGAAACCAGGAGGCTAACGGGGCTGAAAAAGGACGTTTGAAGAACTCCTTACAGCCAGCATTCTATGCCAATATTTCTGCAGACACAGTTTTGCAATACGGCATATCTTGCTGCCAATGGAGGAGCAGGCTGCCAAAATTGCAGGGAGCAAAATAATGACTATTTTTTCAGGTCCAGCCGGAATACGTGGGCACCAGAAGCGTCTGGTTCACAGATTGTAATGTTCTTCCATTCTAATAGGCAAAATCTTGCTTGATTGGTTGTTTGGGTTTTATGGCATATCAAACTTTGTAGATTATTTAATGCCAAATTCATTTTTAAACAAATAAATTAGTTCTTTTCCAAAAAATTCAGTTTAACATAAGTACACAGTTTAACTGTCAAGAACATTTCTATTTCAAGCTATTCAGTTTAGTCAAACAGTTCTAATTCATCTAATTCAGTTTAGATTTTATTCACACACACACACACACACACACACACACAGTTCTAATGTCTAAACAATCAGTTTGGTGCAAGTACAGTTTTGATGTCAAAAAGTTTCATTTTAAACAATTCAGTTTACCATAAGTACAGTTTAAATGTAAGTTCAGTTTAATTGCCAAAGACATTTCTATTTCAAGCTATTCAGTTTAGTCCCACAGTTCTAATTAAAACAATTGTTTTATATAGGCAACTAGTTAGTGCTATTGAGTGATAGTTTGCTGGGTTTAAGTTGTCTTTCCCAGGCTTAGATACAGAAATGATTGTTGCTATTTTCCATGATTCTGAGAATGATCCATTTATCCAGAAATCATTGAATATTTTCAGAAGGTAATCGAGAGAATTAACAATGAATTTCATCTGGGCCAACTGACATATGTAATATTTGTAAAGCTTCTTTAAGCTCAGCTAATGTAAATAGTAGGTTATATTTTTCTGAATTTGTTTTATAATTGAGTTTTTGTTTCTCTGATTTGCTTTTGTAAGAAATGAATTGTGGATTGGAATTTTTGAGAGGAATTTTCTGAAAATGTCTCGGCTAGTACTTCTGCTATGTGTCTTCTTGTAGTTGCTTTTGTTTGGTTTTTGTGAGATGTTTGAAGGTGGTTGGTTTGGGATTTTCCAGAGATTTTTCTAATCATCCTCCAGATTATGTTGGTTTTGGTTGAAGAGCCCACTTGGTAGACAGTTTAGCCAACTTTCTTCTTGGCTTCCTTAATGAGTTTTTGTGTTCTTGCCCTGAGGAGTTTGAAGTCGTTGAGATTAGTAGTAGGGGGTTGCTTATTGAATTTACATAAGCCAGCCTTATGTAGGCGGATAGCTTTTCTGCAGTCATCGTTGAACCAAGGAGTGTTGTGTTTGTTCAAGGTTGAGGTTTTTGCAATAGATTTGTTTGCTATTGATATTAATGTTTCTGTAAAATATTTTATTTGATCTGTGGTGTTAGGGTCTTGGAAAAGTTTTTGTTTGCAGAGGGTTTCAAAGACTTCCTAGTTTGCCTCGTTTGGTTTCCAATGAGGGAGTCTTTCATCATGGAGAGGTTGTAGGATTTCAAGTAGGATGGGGAAGTGGTTGCTACCACAGAGATCATCATGAACTTTCCACCCATAGTCCATATAGCTTACAGGATCACATGAAGTGAAGTCAATGGCCGAGTAAGAACCTATGAATAGGTTGAGGTAGGTATGAGATTTATTATTAAGTATGCACAGGTTATTATTTTGGATAACTTTCTCTAGGACTTTGCCTTTTGTTAGTTTTCTGGTACCCTCATGCAATGCTATGGCTGTTTAAGTCACCCAGAAATAGGTAGGGTTTTGGTATTTGCTGGAGTAATTTATTCATTTTCATGTCACTGATAGGGTTGTGTGGAGGAATGTAGAGGTCAGTGTCTATATGAATTTGGCTTTGAGGTATGTCTTTCCTAACTAAGATCAAGACAGCTCCAGAGACTGTTTCCGTCTTTGTTAAAATGGTTATAAGGATGATATTGTTTAAATTTAATGGGAGCTAGATTCTTTTTGGAAGTTTTCTTAGATGCAAGCTATTTTGGGGTTGTGGTCAGTCAAAAGTTGTTAAAAGTTCCTTGTAATTGACCCAGATTCCTCTGCAATTCTACTGTGGGATTGTATAATTGTGCTTCATTGATTTTCTCTCGGGGAGCCATGTTTTAATTTTTGGTAGGGTTTGTTCCGAGAGATTTTTTTTGATTGGGTTTTGCTAAGACATGGGGTTTCATCCTTCGTTTCCAGGGTTTCAAATCTGTTTTTTGTTGGGGGTAGTTCTTGAGGTTGATCTTGATCTAATTTTTTACTAGTTTTGTGCCATGCCTCTGTTAATTAAGAGGTGGTTTCTTTATAGCTTCCCCATAGGGGAAGGTTTGTGATGGTCTAGCAATAGAGGCCACTTCAAAGGAGAGAGCATTTGGGCTCTTTTTGTTTGATTTTGTTTGTGTCTCTTGGTTTGGTAAATTTTTGGTGTTTGAGTTTTCTTTGGAGAGTTGTTTGTTTTCAGTAACTGTTCTTATAGTTTTCATTCCTTGGATTAATATTCTCATCTCATTTATAAGTTGGGTAATTACTTCGGGTTTTATTCCAGTTTGGTTGTTTTCATTTTTGGTGTCCTTGCTGGTTTGTGTTTGGTCTGTATCATTTCAGAGTATTTTATGGCTTCTATTATTTTCCTTGCTTCTTGGAAAGTAATGTTTCTGATGTATTTCATTTTGGATATATATTTTTTCCAGACTTCAATTTTTGGAATTTGCAGGGTGATTTTTTTGCAGTTAGTGCAGAATGCCTCATTTTGACAGTGTGTGTTTTGTGTTGTTTTGCCATATCTTCCACATATTGGGGGTCTAGTGCATCTCTCCTCATGGTGTCTTAATCTCTGACAATTGAAACATCTAAGAGGGTTTGGTAAATGTTTTGACTTATTTTTATATATCCTACCTTAATTTCATGGGGTGGCTTTGGAGTATCGAAATATAATATGTAAATGTATTTATGGTTTCTATTTATTATTTTTTTTTTTTAATGCTGTCACATTTTGGTTTTTAAATTAGATTTTATTTCATCTAGTGTGCACAGAGATAATTCAGAACTCTTCACTACTCCTTTGGATGAATTTAAAGATTGGTGGAGGTGAGTTTTAATTTTAATGTTGAAAGTTTCCCCGTTTAAGGATTCTTCTACTTGTGTTTTGTTTTTTTAAACTTCAATTAATATTGTTCCATTTGTTGTTGGTTTTATTTGTTTGGAAAGGATTTGTTCAATTTTAAAAGGGGGATATTTTGGCTATAGGTATATCTTCAGTTGATTAGATTACTATATAAGAAGGGGTGTTTTGATAATTTCAGGCTCACTATCAGAGCTTTAAAAGAGTGGTCTCTTGGATTTATTTGTAATCATTTGTAGAAGGTTTATAAGTTTCATTGAGTATGCTCCCCACCCACCATGGAGCCCTAAATGGGGATGTGCCTAAGAGAAAATCCATTCACCTCTTAACATCAGGGCAACATACTCAGTATATTAATGCTGATGGTAGACATAAGTTTTATCCCTGGGTTTTCATCCCAAGATAATTACTCATCCAGGGACAGTAGGGAGTATAGGTCTTAACATGAAAAACCCTACAGCCAATGCCCTCTAAGATTTTCAGAAAAATCTAAAAGAGGGCCAACATGACCAGCCAATTAATCGGATCGAGCCTATCCAACTGCCCTTCTAGCCCAGTAAGATCCAAAGTGGAGTGTTGAAAATCAAGTGACTTCTTTAGTTGCTGGGTCAAGGACTTTTCAGCCACCAGGATCCCATCCTCAAGCATTACAGGTTGCCACCCATGACCAGCAGGTAGCCTCATTGTGGGGCGTGGGGTTACCCCTCTGCAGAGGTAAAGTTGGCATATTCTACAGCCCCAGTCGACAGGGCGGGCCAAGCGGCTGATATTTGTGCTGCTGGAGAAAGTCAATACAACCAGCCAACCCAAATTTCATTCAAAGAATCCCCATTTCTACATTGCTATTGCCTAGGAACAGTACAGCAAAACAGACTGGTAAATGACAGATTACAACATTTTACATTTTCAGTAGTTTTTTTTTACCCAGGAGCTCAGGGTAGGGAAAACATTGATATAGAAGGCTCAGGTTTCAAATATTTAATCCTCATCCATAAGACTTATTTGGGTTTCTTTATGTCATTTTTGGGCTTGGTCATGTGACTCCATCAACAGTCAAGTGCACCTCCACCCAACAAATGTTGAGTACAACATTTCCTACATCAGCGGAAAGTCCTGTGCAACAGGATTACTAATAAAATGTACACAGAATGTATCGTGCACTTTGCCTTGGATCAGAGTACAGTATCTACTGTCTGAGGATTTGAATGTAGTATCTGTAAGTAAGTAAAGTTGGCAACCTTAGTCAAGGGTGACCCAAAAGCTCCCTTTTCAATAGCTACTACACTGACGTGTAGAGGAGGGTGCTACTCCATTCCCTGGATTGCTCCACTTTAACTTTGATCCTTACCTTATAATGCAGAAGGTTAAGCAAGGTGGCATAAGTACCATTCTTTGAGTCTTTGGTATGACTCGACCTGGGATTGAACCCTGGTCTCCCAGACCATTGGCAAACACTCTACTCATTAGGCCAATGGCCCAGTCAAAAAAATATGAAAATGAAAACACTTATTTCAAAGCGTACGTAATTTCATTCTATCTTAAAAGTAAATACAAGAGAAAAACTAAGCAAATGTTCATATTCACCCAGTCCCTCTGCTACAAGCGGAATGCTGCATAAGGCTAATTTTTTTTTTTTAAGTAGAGTACAGTTGGTTTGAATTCAAAGTTTTCCTTCAAGACTAGTTGCCTTACCAAAGTTAAAGAAATCAGTCTGCCCAACGATTTACACAGTTAGGGTGAGAACAGATGGATTCATGCCTTTCTCCAAGAGTATTAGCATAAAATGAAACAAACAGCCTTGCCCAGGTTTTGAACTAGAGCTAATTCAATTTCCTTTAGCAATACCCATTATGCTAAGCAAGCCTCCCTCTAGACAAGTGCATAACTATTTATAATTAAAATTGTTAAACAGTTAGATAAAATCTAAAACATCAGTAAAATCCTGAATGGAGCTGATGGCATTTCACTTTGCACTAATGCCCTTGAATCCATCTGTTCTCTCCCAAATATGTTCAAATAGTAGTGCAGCCTAGGTTCTTTAACCTTTGTATGAAAACCAGTCTTAGAGGAGAAAAACCCATTTAAAATCAACTTCACTTAAAAGTTGACCTTATGTCACACCCTTCCATGGCAGAAGGGTTGTTAACTACATACATACTACATCAACCGAAAAAGACATCAACACACTACTAACGAAAGCATGGACAGCTATCGATGGTCTCTCAGTCATATGGAAATATATGATAAAATGAAATGCAGTTTCTTCCAGGCAGCGGTCGTATCAATACTGCTATATGGATGCACTACTTGGACGCTAACTAAATGGCTGGAGAAGAAACTAGACGGCAATTACACAAGAATGTTGAAAGCAATATTGAACAAGTCCTGGCGGGAACACCCCACAAGGCACCAACTATACGGCCACCTACCTCCCATCATGAAAACTATACAAGTTAGACAAACCAGACATGCAGGACACTGCTGGAGAAGCAAGGACGAACTCAGTGATGTACTCCTATGGACCCCTGCAGATGGCCAAGCAAAAGCAGGACGACCAGCTCAAACATACATACAGCAGCTATGTGAGGATATGGGATGTAGCCCTGAAGACCTGCCAGAAGTGATGAATGGTAGGGAGAAGTGGCGAGAGAGGGTAAGGGATATCTGTGCTAGTGGCACAACATGATGATGATGATACTCTCCTAAGGAGTAACACTGAGCCTTATAAGGATGCTTAAAACCAACTATTAAAAAAGCAAAAAACCTAAATAAATTTTCTATCATAATTCAAACCAAGGACAGCTTTTGACCTCTTCCTGTATATCAAAATATCCACATTTAAGCCAACAACACAGGAGCAAGGTAGGTGGTGGGTGAGTCATTACATAAGATTATTTAGGCCAATATATTCGTTTTTAATCAAAACATTTCATCTGATATGGCTTTTGTCCAATGTTGGTTTCATCTTGCAGGCTTTGTACATTTAAAAACAAAACTTCCTATACTAAACCATAACTATTGATTACCAGATGCAATATACACTTAAGGAATGTTAAAGGCTATCAACTGAAATGTTATATTGATACTGGATTATTTGGTATAAGCCATAAGTAACTTCCTATCTGAGATATATAATTATAATGTTACATTCTGGGAAAAATGAATCTTCAAATTACTATTAAATGCCTTACTCATGTATGCAATTTAATGCATCATCTTTTTCGGGGAAAAGGACATCTTGTCAATGTTGGATTTACCTATTTGGTTTTATATATTTGGAATTTTACCCTCTCTGAATTGAATGCCAAAGTGGATAATATATTAACTCAGGACTTTATACCAATCAGTTGTGAGTAAACTGAAACTAATCCCTTTTCATAGGTTTATTTTGTATTAACATTTAATATAGCAATCTAACAATTTATTTAAATAAGGCACAAAATAAAGCACTTAATCTTGAGATTTAAAAAAAAAAAAAAAAAAAAGAAAAAAAAAAAAAAAAAATCAAATCCATTTTCTAACACTCACAATAGAGTTTCATTCCGATTTGCCATTATTTCCTGAAAAATATTCTCACTGTTTGTAGAGTAAGTGCTGATTACAATCACCAAAAGTCCAAGAATCATTGTTATAGACTGGAAGGCTTCAATGTAGATACCAGCTTTCATTCCACCCTGGAAAAATTTAGGAAAAAAAAAAAAAAAAAAAAAATACAGATCCAAAATTCATATTGGAACACTAATTCTTCCTAATGTATATTTTTATTAATAACTTTTTTGCCTATATGCTAAGTTTTTCAGAAAATAAAGGCTGTAGAGAAGAGGAAAATCTCGTATTTTGGTTTGGCACGCTATTTAATTCAACACTGAATTTCACCCAATCAGGATGACTTATCCTATTCAGCCCGGACCTTAATTCCTGGCTAGCAAAATGGGTGAGCAGCCAAAACCTCTCTCTTCGGCTTGAGACGGCGACCAGAACAGACGTGCCTCTGGTCGTCCCTGCTTAGCGATGCTTTTTAGCTAAACAAGCCACCCTGTGTGGACATCTCACTGTGGCTTTAACACTAGCAGCAGCAACATGGACACTCAATGAGGGAACCATCTAATTTATGGATTCTTTATGAGGAATCCCAGTTGAACATAAATTAGAAACATTCAGCATGTCTTCCACAGGCACCACTTCATGTCACCCCAAAAATTGGCTATGTCGATTCAAGCGTAACTCCGCTCTCGACACACTAGCTACCATTTCACCTCTGGTCCTCATTAATGGAGAACAACGTAGACTCTCACCTCCAAAAACCCAGATACAAAACTACACGGTGACTTTGAACACATCCCTCACAAGTCCAACAACATGCTGCCAGCTCAACAGCCCACTCAGCCATTTTGTCTCAAACATCCAACAAGCCTAAACACCACGAGTCTTGCAGCTTCCAAAAGCAAACCATATTCAATGCTGCAAATAAAAAACTTTCATTGTTGTGTTACTAAAGAATAGTTTCGTAATTCATTTGTGTGCCATAAAAACAATAGTGTTATCCTCAAAACGCTATAAGGCCAAATTGAAAGATTAACCAGAGTGGCCAGACTTTTCATTTGCAAATAATATTAAGTAATCCCAATAGGAACTATTCAAAACTTCAACATATTTACCATACATTTTTTTTTGAGGATTCCCCTGGGAACAAAACTTCTAGACTGGCTAACCATTTACAGATCATGTCTTATTCTTCTACTTTTTGACCAGTCAGCTAATCAAATGTGTTGATCTATGTCAACGAGAAGAGTAGACCTTCCATGTATCAGATTTTAATTGGTCATCCAATTAAACCAGAATATAAAGGTTTGGTTAATTAGCGCTTAGCAGGGTATCTCTTTTTACATAGACAAAAAAAAAAAAAAAAAAAAAAAAAGGAGGATCTGATTAATCTATCCAAAGATTTGACTAACTCCACATGTGGGCAAGAGATGTCTGGATTAAAAATGGATCAATGCACTGACATAACCACAAGCCTGCTTTCTGTTTGTTTTGACAATTAGAAAGTTCAGTTAGTACTAGTGCTTTACAGACCTTTTAAATTGACTCATGAATTCATAAGTCCGTTTTAAATTTTTATAAAAGGAAAATCACATTTTCCTAAGATACATCATACTCTCCATAAGTTTTTAGCACCAGTGAACACCTCATTGTTCTATATAAGTATTAACATTTTTTTCTTTTAATTACATGTGGGAGATTTCAAGAAAGTGTTGACATGGATGGTAAACATGTAGAGACTGAAATTATATCATATATATATATATATATATATATATATATATATATATATATATATATATATTAAAAAAAAAAAAAAAAAAAAAAGAGGTACTCCCATAAAGATGTTTACTTAAATCATCCTGTATCTAGTTGGATCTTTAATGTTAGCAAATATTTTAGCTTTAATTTGTCAAATTGTTCAGAAAAAAATTTATATAAAAGAAAAACTAAAATAAGACAAAAGGGAATACTTCTTTGTAGTCATTTTTAAGTGGTTTCAACTAATTCTAACTTTGGGTTATCGTCATCAGGAGACAAATTTTATTTTAATTTAAGAAAGTCTTCAAAATAGTTGATATTCTACTAAACAAGCCGCAAAAAAAAAAATAAATAAATAAATAAATAAACAAATAAAAAATAAAAAAATAAAAAAATAATGAACTGGTAACATAGCATATCCATTTGTTGGATGAAAATTATTTTTGGATATCCAAGTATCTTCAACTGGTCATTATCTAAATCTCTGCTATTGTAAATGCCTAGCAGTGTGCTCTCCACTTGGAAGATATATTTGTTGATATGGGCCAAGTATGTAGACCTAAAAAGGTAGAAAACTCAACCAAAATGTCGACAACAGAAGGGTTGATAACTACATGAATATACTAAAAGGGTGCCTTAGATAGTATAATGGTTAGCAAGCTTGACTAGTAAACCTGTAAGAGTCTCATTAGGTGACCCATTTATTCAGCCTTACGTTATATCCAAGCAAAAAGCTTAGTAAATCACAAATACTATACTCTCCATAACCATAAGTGTTTGGTTCAGATATTTAACTTAGACATTTGTTTATTTAGATGTTTATGTGTCAAACCAAATCTGTTCACCTTATTTCAAAACAGTGTTTTAAGCATACAATTGTCATTTATCCCCTTTTCCTCTCTTTGGCTCAAACTACTGTTACATAAAGTGGGCAGAAGAAGCAAGTTCACACAAGAACCCAAAATTTAGTGACAGAAAGTGCACAAATGTCATGTCATATTAAAGGACAAAATGAATTTTAGTTATTTGAGTGAAGGAAGTAGACAATTGGTAACTGGGAAGACATCTGAAAGTCGTGACCTAAAAGTTAAAAGGGATAAAAATTGATAGAAAAGTAGATAACTAGCAGAGTGAAAGAATGAATTGGCCATAGAGGCACAGTCAACTTGACACCACTGAAGAGTGATTAAAATTAGAGACAATACTAAACAAAATGTTACTGCTAGAAAGAATAAAAATGAATTGGCAGTGAAAATAGACAAAGAAAAGTCTAATTCCTTTTTAGTTCTTATGTGCAAGAAGACATCCAGTTAATTCTATCCCAGTAAGTGCTACCTTTTGTTATCTGCCTTTTTCTGTAAGGACTTTTTTGTTGCTGTCATTCTTTGCATGCCAACAGTGAGAGACTGTATATCTGTCGGTTCAAATGCAACAAGGTGCAAACAGTAACCTGTCTACTTGTGTCTTCCTGTCCTGTTGTTTCAAGTACACAAAGTAAAGAAGTGGTTTTAAATACCCGTCTAACTTCCCCTAGTCTCTATTTCATTGCTATTCTATGTTATTCTTGCCTTGTCAGAGAAAAGAACTCCTGTGAGACTTGCATTTACTAGTCTAGTTTGCTAACCATTACATAGTTTAAGGCTGCTTGGAGGTTTAATAGTTAGCATAACAATGAGAAACAAACTCAACAAGCACTGTTGACTGTCTGTGCTATCCTAACTCAAATATATCCACTCTATAAATGATATTGAGAGCGCACACACACACACACACACACACACACACACGTTTTACAGTTATTTGTGCAGTGTATCATCAAGGCATGTTGACAGCATGAATTCCCTTCACTTTCACCATCTCTAGATCTGGAGAGTATGGAGTACCCATTCAATGCCATAACCCCCAGGTCCACACTGATTTGGAGTGGTAGTACCTGTTAAAGTCCCATCTATGGGTTTTTAGCTGGGCCGTCTGGCATTCGTGCCGGATGGGTGCTCGAAACCAAGAGCAGACTCGGGGCGAATAGGCCCCCAGCTTCGGCTGGGCAACCTTCGGGTGGGCGAGCTGCACTTTTGTCCCCTTTGTACGGCACTAGACCAAGCGTCTAGTTTAAGCCGTAAACTGGCATACGTGCCCGGACCCATATTTGGGTTCGTGAAACTGCTTGCCTCATCAGGCTCACATTGCACTAAATGAGCCGATGAGCAGCACTGACAAGCAGGGTTCGAGTCTCGGCTCGTTCCCGACCTTCCCCTCCCCTTTATCCCCACTTTAATCGGCCTTCGGGCTTTTGACCTTGTGTCAAGTCGTGTCTGGTGGGAGGCAGCGACAAATATTGGGTTTTTAAATAGATCTTTAAATTATTTGTTTTTGATTAGAATACTTGATACCATATGACTAAATTGTATCAAGTCAACTGAAACTATAATAGTTTACTAAAGATTATTTCTTGAAATCATTGTGTAAACAAATGATTATTAAATAGGAATAGTTACTTGAAAGAATACAACAGTAGATTCTTTGTGTATGTGGTGGTGGTGATGGGGGGGGGGAACAAACTCTTGAGCAACTATACAGCAATGTACATATAAACAATGAAAGATTCCTAACTAAGCATAAAATAACCCTAGACAGGTTGACAGGCTGTTAAAATGAATTAAATCAACAGAAGCATCTTCAAATGTGACAGTTTTTATGTCTTCTGTAGACTGATCAGAAAATTTTTCCATAGATTTTTAACCATCAGCTGAATGACAATTTTTCTTTTGACAGGATGACTTTTGTAATACATAATATCTTCAGTGATAGCTTACACATATCTTAAAAAAAAAAAAAAAAAAAAAAAAAAAAAAAAAAATTCAATTGAATTTTTTTTTTACAAAGACTTACAAATCCTATAATAGAGATTATGTATGCCTAATTTGAACTATGCTGTTACTACCAACGTCATAATTCCCTTAGTTATTTACATTTAATAATCATGGTGAACACAATTATTTAGTCTAAAATTAGAATCTAATTAATGATGTCTGTTAAAATCTACCGAGTCAGATTTAACAAAAACAAATTTCAATAAATAATTGGCATTATTGATTTCTAATATTACTGTTTTATTCTCAAACATTCTTTCATATAATTTCATATAGAAATTAAGATAAAAAGATTTTTATATATGCTCATTTAATTTTATTAATCTTTCTAATTTAATTCAATATTTTATTACCATAAAACTTAAATACTTATGTCTAGCAGAGGTACATCTTTGTTAGTATAAATAACAAACATGACCATAGAACAGCTTCCACTCACAGATGAACACAATATCGTTTTGTTCAGAGATTTCAAATATGCATATAAAACGGTATCTGTTTATTAAGGAATACATGAGAGTTGTTTTTCAAGATTACAAAAGATAGCCTTCACTTAGTAACAAATATCTATTGCCTGAGGGTTACACAGATGCAGATTCCAATATGCAGCCAGGTCACAAGCAGAATAGATCTTTCACTCAGGAATTATAAACAGATGCCTTCAAAAGACCCAGGGAGAGGTAAAGAGGAAGAAAGGAAGCAAAGCAAGTTTTTTTTCTAAGAAATTACATGGTTTCAAGTAACTCATGATAATTGAAGCTATAATTGTTTATAAAGGATTAACTCTTAAGACAAATGATTTGCATATATTCATGGTTTCAAGAATTCTTATCTAATTTGCTCAATTATGCGGTTTTAAATACTTCAAGTATAATGTTTCTTCATCTCAATTGTAAACTACAATTAGTCATAATAATTTGCAGAGTTATTTGGTTTCAAGTATTCTTACTGGATGTACATCAAATGCAAAATCTACAGATTATAAAAAGAAAGGTTATAAATACAAAAATAATAACTACAGATCAAATGAAAGACAAGTTGATAATTTGCAAAAAACTTTGCAACATCCATGCTTTTCAGAGTTGAGACAAAGATATTAAAAAATGTATCTTTTCTTGTAAACAATGAAATTTTTTCTAACTTAATACATATATTTCTATTCAAGTGAGTTTTTGAAGATAAAAGAATGCAGTTTTTAAATTGAAATTTTAAAAATCTTATATCCTGATTTTTGTGTTGTTGGCGACTGTATTCAAGGGTGACCAGAAGGCTTCTTTTCAACTGCTACTACACTGAGGTGTAGGGGAGGGCACTACTCCTTTCCCTGGATTGCTCCACTTTAAACTTGATATGTACCTTATATTGCTAAGGGATAAACAAGGCGGTATCAAGTTTTTTAAAGTCTTTGGTATGACACAACCTGGGATTGAACCCAGGTCCCCCGGACCATTGGCTAACACTCTACCCACTAAGCTAATGAATGTCTCCTAATTTTCGCAAGATATTGTAAAAGTGAATCAGGTTTCTTTCTTGGATGTGATTCAATAATATTGGCATAATTTAATGTAGAAAAATAAATAGAAATAAAGTAAATAAAATTAATAAAATAAAATACAATTTCACACTTACAAGTGCTGTATACAAAGAGCAGACAACTCCTACAGTGACAATGGAAATATTCTCAGAAAAACCTGAAACTAAATTAAAATAAGATACAATTAAAACAGTGAAGAAAATTAACTGAAAATAAAACTGAATAAAGTTTCAATATATCAAAACTTATTTGTGGTGTAAACTGTACGAGGAAAAAAAAAACAAAACACACTCACTCAAGTTCAAATCCTGAACAAGGCTGTTTTCATTTCACATACAACTAATACTCTAGAGAAAAGTATACATCCATCTCTTCTCCCTCCAGCTATGGGTAAATAGAAGGATAAACCGAGCTCTTTAACCTTAAAAGGAGAATAGTTGTATTCTTACCTTTCCCAGGGGTATAAGTGATATGTGTAATGCATACAGCCTCATTCAGGATTTGAACTTTGGTAGTCTAGTACACTTCCCATGACAAACTTTATACTGAAAACCTGCATACCACCCTTCAAATTTACTATTCAACTGTGACCAGATTTTGTTGCAGATCTTTATAGTAATTGCTGTGTTGGAATGTTGCAGTTGATTTACTGGATTTTCATTTGTCTTAGAGGCCAGTTGTAGCTTTTTGGTTACCCCCCCCCCTCAAAAAAAAAAAAAAAAAAAAAAAAAAAAACCACCAACAACACCTTTACACCATTAGCAGACTATTGATAATATAAGTAATGGAGTTTCTCATCAGATTTAGAGTGAAGTCTGTCTAGAGCCAGTCAATTCATATCTATAGTTTGAGCCATTTACTTTTTTTTTATTATTATTTCTTAAAATTAGGAATGATGTAGTTCAGGCTGCCAAAAACTCTTCAGGAAAAGTAAAAATTTTGTTCAATTTAACAGGAAGAAAACAATTATAATTTGGCTCAAGATATTTTGCATAAAGGTACGAAAAATATCAAAATTTACTCTCATAAAGGAAAGCGGAAGGAAAAAAAAGGGTCTAGTTTGGTTGGTTAGGTTTTATGGTATATCAACCATTATAGGTTATTTAATGCCAAATCCTCTTTATACATATGTATTAAATCTATATATGATTTGTAAACACATTTTTTAGCACACAATTAAATGGTTTCAAGTATTGCCATATGACAGTCACAGTTTAACATCAATCCTTTGTTTGCACAGTTCAATTTGATCCATAATTAGGACCCTATCAGGCGCTACAAATCCAAGTCAGAATGGACCCGAGAGCAATGGCAATGAAGGGGTACTCCACATTCCACAAAGCTCCAGCACTACTGGAGCCTCACCATGGGATCATTTAATGTCAGATCCAGGACACTCATTGGGGGAGTTTTACCCCTCTGCAGAGATGCAGTCAGTAAATTCTACAGTCCCAGTAGGAAAAAAAAAAAAAAAAAAAAAAAAAAAAAAAAAAAAAAATGGATGTTGAAAATCTAATTCTTACAATATAAACCAAGGAGGCACACTTAATGTAACATTTATCATAACGGGAAATAGAATCAGCAAGAAGAATTCAAATTCTAGACAAAGTTGTTTACATTCATTTTGTCTTGATATCACAGGCTTACCCTTCCTGGGCAAGGGCTACCTAGTGTTTGTACCAGGAGGGTGTTATTAAGCTGATCATCTGGTCCTTGAGGACCTTCTCACCGGGCAATACCTGCTTGGCAGAGGTGAACTTATTGCTTGGTAATCGAAGTGTCCCAAAATAGGAAATGCCAAAGAGACCAACATTTTTGTGATGGGCATGCATGAGTCTAAATTCATTCATCTGCCATCGACTATAAAATGACTTCATGTCAAATCTGACTTGATGAGAATATTGATACCCTTGAGAAAGGGCATAAATACATCTGTTTTCCCACTCTTAGGTTTGGGCAAATAGGGAAACCTAAGTTCTTTAGCCTTAGTAAGGCAAACAGTCTTGGAGAAAAAACTGAATTGAAACCAGCTGTACTCCATGTAAAAAAAAAAATTGACCTAGGGTCACGTCCAGCTTGTGGTGGAGAACAAACCATTTTTACAACTTACCACCCCCTCTATTTTTATCCATACTCCTTTATACCTGGCTTATTATCTGGTGTGATGTTTTATATAAGATCAGACTATTTTATCTTGACTCAAGGTCAAGGGTTAAAAAAAAAAGAAAAAAAAAAAAAAAAAAAGAAAAAAAAAAGCAGCCATTAGAGAAAACCAATGTTCAGCAATAGATTATTAAAGAGTTATTATTCAACAGTAACCTGAATAAGTTAAGATTTGTTCAACTTGTGTTTTAAAAGATGGCTACCCAACTCAAATCTTATGGGCTATAATCAACAGCTAAAAATAGGTTTAGACATTTTCTATTCTTTTTTTAATCTACATGCACAAAAAAGTCTAAACTTGTTGAAACCAACTCAGTGGGAAATTTAACTTGTATCCTTATCTTTATCATACAAGGAATTCTATATCTGTAAAAAGATTAATGTAATAGGCAACATAGAATGGTAAAATCAAGAATGATCATATATTAGCCTATAGTGTAGTAAAGTTAATCCTCACTGAGTATCTTTATTACAGCCAAGTGACAGATCAAGTCAAGCTTATGGAACAACTTTCAAAAATAAAGCAAAAAGAAAAATAAGTAGATATTGCTACATACGCTCTTCAAAAATAATTCCAGGTCCACGTAAGACTATCGACAAGTAGATTAACTAAAAGAAAAACATTTTTTGATTAAAAAACAAAAAAACCATAAAAAACATCAATTTTATTAGTAAAAATTCATTAGGAACTATTTGGAGAGTGAATCCCATATGATAGTCAAATATTTGTGCGATATATATAGGTCACTTAAAGCCCACCTTTAGAAATCATTAAGTTTGACGTCACGTCACATTCTGTTCATAGGACTTATAATTAAATGCAAATAAAAAATATATATACTCAACTAGTATTTAACAGTTGTCTCAACCAGTTGTGGGCACTATAGTTAGATATTTTATTTCCCTTTATCACAAAATTGCCAAGTCTGACATTTATAACATCCAAAACAAAAAGATTCAGCCTATTGGTTGTTTGGGTTTTATGGCATATCAGCCTTTGTAAGGTTATTTAATGCCAAATCCATTTTTATACAAATAATCAGTTCTATTTCAAACAATTCAGTTTAACATGAGTACAGTTTGTCAAAAACATTTCTATTTAAAGCAATTCAGTTTATTTAAACAAGTCTAATTCAGCTGATTCAATTTAGTATAAGTATAGAGTTTGTTTTTTTTACTACAAAGTTAGATGTTAGAACAATTCTATATTAAACAATTCAGTTCAGCATGAGTACACAGTTTGTCAAAAACAGTTCCATTTCAAAAAATTCAGTTTAGTATAAGTATGCAGTTTAAATTTAAGTACACATTATCAAAAATATTTCTATTTCAAGCTATTCAGTTTATTCAAACAATTCAGTTGAGCATAAGTATGCAGTTTAGTTTTATTTAACCCATAGATAGGACCTGATCAGCTGCTACCATTCCGGGCCAAAGTGGACCTGGGAGAAATGGCAATGAAGAGGTACTCACATTCCCCAAAACTCCAGCATCACTGGAATCTCACCATCAGATTGTTTAGTGTTATATCCAGGACACTCGTTTGGGGAGGGGCTTATTCCTCCGCAGAGAAGCAGTCTGTGTATTCTACAGCCCCAGCCAATTGGGCAAAGATTCAGCCAAATAGTGGGTGTGTGTATATAACAACAGTTTATGGTTGTCACTATCTCACTTTGTAGGTTAGTGACAGACCAAATGTGGTAGAATTTGGAGAGTGCTCAATATCTATGACATCATATAACAAATATATTAGTTTCTATATATGTATTTAATAGCATTGTCGCAGATTAGCATCAATGCTATTAAATACATGGCAAAACTAATTATATATATATAAGTTTGCAATATTTCTAAATAAAGAATGCTCAATATCAGTGATCAAGTATGTGTGTATATATATATATATATGTGTGTGTGTCTTTACTTGTCAACTTTACCATGGCCTTTGACTCCATTCACACAGAAAAGATGGAGCAAATTCTACTTGCCTACAGCCTACCAAAAGAAACCGTCGCAGCCATAAAGATGCTATATGGAAACAAAGTAAAAGCCTGTTCCACAGATGATGACACAGACTACTTCAACATTGTCGCAGGTGTACTGCAAAGAGACACATTAGCCCCATACATATTTATCAGCTGTCTAGACTGTGTTGAGAACATCTATTGATAAAAATCAAAGAAAACAGTCTCAAGCTAACATATGAAAGAAGCAGAAGGTACCCCGCACAAACAATTACGGATGCCAACTATGCCGGTGACATAGTGCTACTAGCAAATGTACCTGCCCAAGCTGAAACCCTGCTACATAGTCTGGAATGAGCAGCTGCAGGCATCGGCCTCCTTGTCAATGCACACAAGACGGAATATATGTGCTCTAATCAAACAGGTGACATCTCCACATTAAACAGTAGCTCTCTGAAACTAGTAGCAAAGTTCACCTACCTTGGAAGCAGTGTCTCATTAGCCAAGACAGACATCAACATGTGACTGGCAAAGGCATGGACAGCTATCAATAGGCTGTCATATGGAAGTCAGACCTGACTGATAAAATGAAAGTTCTTCCAAGCAGTGATCATGTTGATACTGCTGTATAGATGCACTACATGAACGCTAACTAAACATATGGAGAAAAAGTTGATGGCAACTACACAAGAATGCAGTGAGCAATATTGAGCAAGACCTGGAGGCAGCACCCCACAAAGCAGCAGCTGTACGGCCACCTACCACCAATCATGAAAAATTATCCAAATTAGACAAACCAGACATGCAGGACACTGGTGGAGAAGTAAAGACGAACTCATAAGTGATGTACTCCTGTGGACCCCTTCACATGGACGAGCAAAGGCAGGACAACCAGCTAGAACCTACATACAGCAACTCTGTGCCGATGTGGGATATAGCCTGGAGGACCTGCCAGAAGAAATGGATGATAGAGAAGGGTGATGAGAGAGGGTCAGGGATATCCGTGCTGATGGCGTGACATGATCTTATATATAAGTACTAAAAGTGCCAATTTTAGTACTTATTTTAAACAGCTTCAAAGCTGTTGAGGCTGTAGAATTTAAGTATATGGAAATAATATCAAATTCATTGAAACATTCTAAGTGAGGTGAATTATCCAGTGAAACAAAGTCCAAAAGTGGATGACCATTAGTTACAGAGAAAAAAAATGCTGCTTTGACTTCTATATTTTGCAATTTTTAGAGAATTCCCAGTGAATCATTTTCCACATAAAGAAATTATTAAAAAAAAAAAAAAAAAAAAAAAAAAAAAAAAAAAAAAAAAAAAAAAAATCACCATAAAGTTTTATGGTTTGCTGATATCAACCCTTGTAGGGTTATTCAATGCCAAATTCTGTTGTTTTTTTTTAAATATACATACGACTTTTAAGTTTATAGGAAACTATTTTTAAATGAATTAGAACTTGTTTGTTTGCACAGTTAAAATGGTTTCAAGTATTGTTATCTCAGCACAATTGACCCTCAGCTGCCCACTTTTCATACCTTTAAGATAAGATTCGATATTTTTACATGACAAAAGCAATTTGAACAATAAGGTCAGGACAATCATAGGTGCTAGAGCTAGACATGACTGGCTGATTGATTGGATTGAGCCTCTCTGACCTCCTGTCAAGCTCAGTAAAGACCAAAATTAAGTTGCAAGTCACTTGATTATTTTGGTTGTTGGGTTACAGACTTCTCAGCCAGCAGGATCCCATCAAGTGTTACAGGTTGCCACTCACAGCAAACAGGTAGCAGGGATTTAACCTCTGCAGAGGTGCAGTCAGCATATTCTACAGCCCTAGCAGCCAAGGAAGGAAAGTCTTACAATAATATCGATCTTATGGACTGATGCTAGAACAATAAAAAAAGAATCTAGGATGGTTGGTTTTATGGCCTATCAACCTTTGAAGGTTATTTATTGCCAAATCCTGCTTATACGTACGCACATGTGTGCGTGCTTATAAATACATAAGTTTGTTAGAGAAATAGTTTGTTGGTAACACTCTTAAACTAGAGAATTTGTTTGCACACAGTTAAGTGGTTCCCAGTTTAGAAAATTAAATATTTCTATTTGACCCATAGATAGGGTGGACCAAGGAGTAATTGTAACAAAAGGAGTACTCCACATTCCCCCAAATTCCAGGACTGGAGTCTCACAATCAGATGGTTTAGTATCATATTTGGGACACTCACTGGGTAGATGGGGATCTTACCCTCTTCAGAGATGGAGTTGGTATATTCTATAGCCCCAGCCAACTGGGCTAAATGTAAGATGAAATTCAACTTTATTTGCACGTGGCACAACACTAAGAGTCAAACTGTAGTTTCACACAGCATTGCATCTTTTCATGGACACACTTAGCAGCAAAAGGGTTAAAACAAAGCAAACCATACCACCAACACTCAAAAACTAATAAAATCATTAAAAGATGTACAGAAACTGTCAGATTGTCTTGAACTGCCAGTTGATTAAAAAAAACTCCAACCTTTTCATATATAACAGTTGGAGTCACTCTGTCACACACGTGTGTGACTCTTTAGTACCCCTCTCCTGTAATCAGAATGTATTTATATCATGTGTGGCAAACAGCTTCACAGAAAATGGTCGGTGCAACAATCAACTGAATTTGCTTACATAGCTCATTTAGGTCATTATTTCTATGACAGCAAAGAACAGTGTGTATCTAAGACAACAAAGGATACGCTCTCAGTAATTTTTAACTTGTATCCCTTTTTCTTCAGAAAAGGGGCTGACTGTACTTCCTGCAGAGGGGTACACCCAAAAAGATAGTACCCTAGCACTCTTTCATTGCCATTACTCCCAGGTCCACTGATCTCAAGTAGTAGTACCCGTTAGGATTTCATCTATGGGCCAAATAGATCAATTTCAAAATTCTTCATATTCAATAGGACAGTGTGTGCAAAAAAAAAAAAAAAAAAGAAAATCACGTACAGTGAACATAATTTCCCTACATCAAGACATGAAATAACCCTAGACTGATTGACAAATCAATCAGGAAAGCCTTTTTATCCGTACCCGCTGCTTCACTGTCTAAGCCACAAAAGCTTAGATGGTAAAGTAACAAGACATTGAAGATTAGGTTTATTATTTCTCATTGTTTCTTTGCTGCCATAGAAGTAATGACCCAAATGATTTGCAATAAAATGAAAACCCAGATACAATTAAAAGATAGAAAATACGTTAGAATTAATATGAAAATGCTTATCTCAAAAATAAAAATAAAAAATTGAGAAATACCTGCAGAATGCAAAACATAAAGGCTCCTACTTTTTGCATAACACGAGAAAACCGCAACTCTAAGTACTGTGGAGAAAAAAAAAAAAAAAAAAAAAACAAAGAAAAAAAAAATCATTTAATTGATTAATATTCACACCTTCAGTTAATCAAATTAGAATACTCTACAGCATGCTATGTCTTTATTTTTATTGCTATATTCACAATGTTTATAATTCTATCTTTGTACTGTTTAAATGATTTCAAGTATTATTAACACTAAATGATGCTATTTAAAATTCATTTGTTTGCAGACAGTCAAATGGTTTCAAGTATTTCTATCTCAGCACAATTGACCTTCCAAACATTCTTAAGCTAAAACAGTTTTGGGCACTTGTTTGCTGCAATTTGAAGAATATGGTCATGAAGACCATATAAGTGCTAGGGCTTGACATGAGCTACTGATTGATTAGATTGGGCCTGTCTGATTTCCCATCTAGTTCACAAAAAGCCAAAAGGGAGAGTGTTGGAAGTCACATGATCATTGCAGTTGATGGGTCATGGACTGCTCAGCTAACAAGATCCTGTCCTGAAGCATTACGAGTTGCCACCCACACCTAATAGGTTGCCTCGTTGGTGGGGAAAGGGAGTCCTAACCCTTCTCTATATGCTGTTTGCATATTCTACAGCCATTCAAAGTGGTTCATGGCACACTGTAACATTGTAATTGAATGTTCCCATACAAATAAGTTATTGAAAAGTTGCCAGCAGCCCAAAGAAAAATGAATTCATCTGGTAGAGTATATTTAGCAAAATATACTTGATCTAGCATTCTGGATTTAAAACAACAGTTAACCAGGAGTTGCCAAAGTCACCAGGCTATCAGCCACCAAGATAATGGCCAGGGCTTTGAACTATGCTGCTTAAGCAGCTGAACTGGTTGGGTGGGGGGAGTGTGAATTCACATAATAGAAAATAGGTTTCTCAATTTGCTCTTTTTGGTAGCTGGCATACAAAGACGCAAATGTTCACATATACAGATTGTGAAGTATGATGCAAAGATATGTGAAGTGTTAGTTCCTAATAAAGTTATCCACACATTGAATCCATTATTCATGGATACTTCTTTCCATGGTCTCGGAAACTGAAAGGAGAGAATACAGCAAAAGAAGTCATAACACTTAAGGTGAGTTGTATTTTTCCAACTCATCTAACAATTACCCATCTCATAGTCCATAGCATTCATAAGTGATTACATTATAACTGGTTCAAAAGACAGCTGCAAACATTTGTACTACATTCTGTTGGCCATTCTTCAAATTACCTAAATTTTCAGCTGTTCCTTCTGTCAACATTTACAGAGAAGTGCATACTAAATCATCAATTTTGATAAGCAGAATTTTTTTTTTACATTTCTTTTAATTAGGCATCTACTATACAAGACCAATTCCCTTGTAAAACAGAGTTAAATCCTCATTTGCTGCTCCCATTATGAGCAAAGTTTAGGGAATAGAAATAAAGAATTTTTTTTACTTTTCCTTTCTTTATCTGTAAGTTATACAACACTATAATCCTAGCATTTGTTCACTGCTTTTTATCAAAAGTGTCACCCTCTAGAATTTGTCTAAAAATCAGACTCATGAATTGCTTAAGAATTTACCCAGTCTCCCCACCAAAGGCAGGATGCAACACAAGGCCAAGTTTTAGGCAAATGTTCTCATGCATACAAATGTGCCAAAACAGCTGTTTCATTGGTTTAAAGAAGAGAGAGACCAAATTTTGTAAGAATACTTATTAAATACAAGAGAAAATTTGAATTAAGAATTTTGTTTCTCAAGGGGAAGTGGACTATATATATATATATATATATATATATATATATATATATATAAACAAACTAATCAACAAGGTGACCTGTTGCAAGATACGAGTAATTGTACAAAAGCTAAATTTCTAAAATTAAAGATTTTTCGGAATAATTCACATTTAATTAAATATGTTTTTAAATCATTCAAATTCAAAACAAAGTAATTAGAGTTATGAGTTAAATAGAGCAGACAAGGCTCTTTAACCTTTTGGTATAGCAACTGGTGCAGTTATATGCCACCTAATAAATGCATAGTATTATTACTTAGGACAAACAATCTGGACAAAGAAAAAAAAAACAAAGATGTCTAAATTAATAAATTTTTTAAGTATCACTCACTGTGTGTGTGGTAATGGTCACTGTCATAAGAAATGGACACGAATTCAAGTCCTGGATAAGGTCGATTGCATTTCACATAGCACTAATACCCTCTGGAAAGGGATAAATCCAATCCCCATTCCAGTCATATGTAAATAGGACAAACTGGGCTATGTAATCTTGATTTGTCAACCAGTCTAGAAGGAAAACTGAATTCTAATTTGTTAAACTCCACTTAAAATTTACCTTGCGTCACAACCTGGTAACTTACACGTCCTGATGAAGGTTTAAAAACAGAAATATTTAATGTTGACAAATATTTCTACAAATAAAATCATCTGAAGATGTGTTTTCTTCATCTCATTTTCATACCTTTATGACTTACTAAAAAAAAAAAGTTTAGTAAGTAAAGAGAAAAAAAATAATATCAATATTCATTATCATAGTCCAGATTAAAAATTATTTGAATAAGTATAAAAAACAAAAAATTCAGACTTACCATAAATATATCAACTACTTTCAGGTTGTAGGTCACCGGAACAAAAAAATATGAAACCAGAAACATTGAAATGGGAAAGGTGAAAATAATCCATCCAAATGTCAGAC
Source organism: Sepioteuthis lessoniana (assembly GCA_963585895.1). Taxonomy (NCBI): domain Eukaryota; kingdom Metazoa; phylum Mollusca; class Cephalopoda; order Myopsida; family Loliginidae; genus Sepioteuthis; species Sepioteuthis lessoniana. The sequence goes on from OY757909.1 coordinate 88,974,576, forward strand.
CTTCCTTGGTAATGGTTGCAGGCAGGCCAACTATTGTATTGGCAGAGAGAAAACTAGCAATTAGAGATAAAGTAACTGGCAAGATGTTCATAGTTCTCTCATTGTTGTGAGAAATAGGATGAAAGCATTGGTAGATACTGTAAAGAATGGTAATTGCTGCTGGTCCAAAGGTGAAGAGGCACAGGACCCACACATCAGCTGGTCTGAGTTGTCTAGAGTCTTTCATTGTACTGGGTTCAGTGGACATAGGTGTTTTAAGCAAATTCAGAGCCAAACTAGAAGATTGCTCCATTTTTTTTAATCCTCTTTAAAAGTTATCAATTAGACAGTTTATATTTTGATAAGATTTTAATTAGCGTAATTATTTGTATGTAACAGGCATTTGTGTAAAATATGCATCCTAACTTTTGGAAAAAAAAAATAAATAAAAATGAAATAATCTCGTGTATAATATGTATTGACTTTCTGGAATAGGTATCAGCTAAGTTTATACTCAAATATGGAAAAAAAGTGCGTCTTATACACAAATAATTTGAGTATTATTTATGTAATTAAATAATTTTTTCATTTGTACTTTTTTTTTCCTTAAAAACAGAAAAGTTTGGGTTTTTTTAAATTCTAAAATAAATTTTTTGTTTTTCCTGCTCAAATATTCACAATTAATCACCAACTCAGATTTTGTTTCTGTTAAAAAAAAAAAAAAAAAAAAGAGATCAAAAGGAAATTTTTTAAATAATGATTATATAACAATTTATAACAGAAAGACCTTAAAATCAATAAAAGTTATTGCCAATTATTAATATAATTCCATTAAAATCCGGTCACCTAAAGTATGCTACTAGTACAGTGTATCCCAGTACTAATAAGGGAATTCTACACAGGCATCAGCCAAAACATTCATCAGCTGTGTAGACACTATAGGATGGTATGAGGACTTACCAAGAGTTATGGCTAATAGGTACAGATGGCATGAGAGTCAAACGAATCCATGCTCTAAGCACACATGGATAACTATTATCTGCATGGTCAACCTGTTGGGCGACTAAACCAACCTGCTCATCAATCTTACTTAATGAAGAGATGGGTTAGGCACATAGAATGAAAAATAAGACCTTTCAATTGGCAGATGAACTCTTGTAGGGGTCATTGACCACCTAGCACATATGCAATAAAGTGCAAAAGTAGCATATCTTTCATTATTGGTTTAGACATTCACCTCAACTTATTCTTTGAAAACCATTTCAAAACCTATCTTGCCACTGTGGGGATACGGAGATGGGTTCTGAACCTGTGCAATACCTTATTTACCCTGAAAAATTTGCTTTTAATTTTCAAAAAGATAATCTCTGAAAAGCTATAGTTTATCTTAAACTTATCAAAACTTTTAGATAAAAAAAAAATATTGACTTATAAAATGATAATGTTGAGAAGTTTCTGAAAGTGTAGTACAAAAGAAAATCTCAGATTCTTAAGATAAGTGATTTTAAAAGTAGCATTTTCTAAGGGATATTTTGTGTTGATTTATTTGCAAAGGTATTTTATACATGAATAAAAGAACTTCATAAATCCCAAAGTTAATTTCAATGAGAAATCTTTAACTTCAAAATTCTTATCAATCTGTGTGGTTTTTGCAAAGGCTTCTTTCACATCTGGGCTGTGTTGCTGGTCTTCATCAGATGTTGATTATAAAGTCAATTGCTTTGCAACAAAAGTTTCCTAAAAGAAAAAAAAAAAAAAAAAAAAAGAAAAGAAGAAAAAGAAAAAGAAAAAATATTATGACCATGAACAATTTTATCAAATACTAGATGACCCACAAATCTATTGACTTCCTATTATGAACTGCAGTGTTAATCCAATGGAGTAATACCCCTTGAATACTCTCCCAGCAGTGAGGCAGCCTCTAACAGCCATTATTATAAATACATTAGTCACTAGAGGAGGACAACTAAAATATTCTCTCTCTCAGTATATCCTTTTTTGTTGTGGTTTCGTAATTTATATTGTGCCCCATCATTTTTAAATTAACATTGGTAGCAGAGTTGAACAGTACTATGGCTTTGAAATACATTTCCCCAGACAGGATTCCCATGTTAATGGTTGGCAAAGGAAAATAAACTGTGGTGGAAGACAACAACAAAACACGCTCCACTGACAAAAAACCCAAAAAACAAATAAACCCTCTAAGAACTGAAGGTTACGCCACTGTTTTAAGTGTGGCTTCAAATTCCACTGGTCTTATGACTGCCCTTAAATTTACAATACCAAAGATAAACATGAGGATGGCAAATACAGGAGTTATCTTTCCCTGTCTAACATCATGATGAGTCAGCTCACAAAACGGGAGGAAAATGGCAACACCTTTTTTGGGTGAGACACTTGGTACCGTTTGTAAAACAAAATGGTACAAATTTTTTGAAACGTTAACTGACATACAAAGAAAAAAAAATTGGTAAAGAAGGGGTGACAACCTTTAAATTCAGCTATGAAAATAAGCTGAACTCACTCTACAAGGTTACTCCAACAAATGTCATCGCAGACTGATATTCGACTTATCTTCAGCAAAGGCTCCATGAAATAAGCAGGGACTTGTCTCAAGTTTGAGAAGTACAGTGTTACAAGGTTTAAAAAGAAAATTCCATTGAGATGCACATCCTCTGGACATTACCACATCCCTATCACCAAACCTTTACTGGACAAAAGTAAGTTCAAACACATACTTTTCATTAAAGAAATCTCTAAGAACAAGTCAGAAAAATATTAAAATTGCAACAAAATTACATAGACAATTTAGTCATCCTAGTAATAAGAAAGTACGTGATTTAGTTCAAAATGCAGGAATAAGAGATCCTGATTTATCAAAATCAGGCAAGTACTTCCAAATTCCAGTGAAGTATGCATTCGCTACAAAAAGACTGAACCTAGGCCTATTGTTGGATACACATTAGGATCATATTTTAATGAAAATATTGCCATGGATATCAAAGAAATCAATGGCAATGAAGTCCTTCACCTGATTGACCATCCTACTAGGTACAGTGTCAGAGTCAAGATTCCTAGTTCTGACATCAATGTCATATCTAAACACTGGATAACATTTTGGGACTCCAGGATCTATCCCAACCGATAATGGCAGGGAATTCAATAACCTGTCATTTTGGGACATGCCACATAATTTGAATATCATTGTGTGTACTACTCCCACTGAAAGTCCATGGAGTAATAGGTTAAATGAACAACATAATGGGATATTGAAAGAAATGGTAAAGAAGACCCTAGAGGACACACATTGTAATTTTGAAATAGCACTAGCATTGGCTTTAAGTGCCAAAAACACTTCAGTGTTCATGGATTTAGTCCCAACCAACTTGTTTTCGGTAGGAATCCCAACCTGCTCTCCTTTCTAAATGACAAACTCCCTGCATTAGAACACCAGTGAAGTTGTTGCCAGTAACCTCAATGCCATGCAAGCAGCTAGAAAAGAGTTTATAAAGTAAGAGTCTTTGGAAAAATTAAGATGTTCACATCATCAAGTTAGAACTGGTATAACACAATCATACAAAAAAATTGTGATGTCTTTTATAAGAGAAATCTTTGTGATATATGGCTTGGTGAAGGAACTCTCATAGGGTGGGAGCATAAACAGGTTCATATTAAACATGGGGGGGCATGTATGTAAGAGTACACCCCTGTCACCTAGTGCCTTACCCAGAAAAACATCAAAGTTCTGTAGTAATTAGAGGTCCCTTCAGTCACTGAAAAATCCACAGGGATTGAGTCAATGTTGACGATGTAGAAAATTCTGTAAACTCGGGTCAGAAAGCTTAATCCAGAACTTTCTCTTTGAAGGGACACTTTTCGTGTATCACCGTCCAGAGCACTATCTTCAATTACTATCAACGGTCTTACCATAAATGTCTCTAGCTTAGAAAAGTGCCCTCCTGAAATGTCTCTTAGAATCATCTTGATATAAAGTATCTTACCAACTGTAATGCTTGGGTTCACTATGAACACTAGCACTGTCGCCTGGGCTCTTTATGGGCTTGGAGCTTTGCACACGTCCTTATCAAGTCTCATAAGAATCAGAGATCGTGAGTTCTTAAAACATGACGTTGGAGTGGCCATTTTCACTTTTGCATACCAGGCACATATGAGCACGTTCTTACGGGTGGGGGGCTAAGTCTATTTCTCTTCTACAAGTTCCTCTGAAAGTGAATCAATAATTGAATCCACCACTTCACCAAGTGGGCCTAAAGAAATGTCAAACATCAATTTCTGAAGAGAACAATGTGGAAGAAGAATTATGGACCCTAAGGGATCTTAGGGAACAACAAGAAATTGTGAGAGATGGACCAACTAAACAAAACTCCATTCAAAAGACAATTGAGCTTCCTAAACAAAGACAAACTATTGAATGTAAGCTCACCAATGATGATTCAGAACGGAGAAAATTTAATGTTATAAGCAGGGCAGGCAGAGCCACAGGCAAAAAACAAACATTTAATGAATGTGGCTTTGGAACAAAGTGAACCATTTTGGCTAGACTTTGAGCATGGAGTATTAGAATGGAAAGCAAGTGAAATCAGACCAACAAGTGATGATAAACTCCTTTGGTGACAAGGGAAACAATGATTTCCTCCTCAGATCATAACCTGGAAACAGCAAAAAAGAACTTCAAAGCCGAGTCAAAAATAAAGTTCACACCCAAGTATCTGACCAAGGTCAACCCAGGATATCTACGAGATGGATTTAGACTTACAAAAATCTCAATGACAAACAAGTCTGTAAAGCCAGACTTTTGGCAAAAAGCTTTCAGGACAGGGATGTGGGCAACATAAGAAATGATTCTCCTACATGTTCTAAAGGAGGTCTATGTATAGCCTTGGCCATAATGGCATCTAACCATTGGATATGCAGATCAATGGACATAAAAAAATTTTTTAAAATAGCATTCCTGCAGAGCAAAGAGTCAGACTGATTAGTTTATTTGGATCCTTCTAAAAGAAGTAAATGTGTCTCCAGGATATATTTGGAAGCTCTTCCAAGTGTGTATATGGCTTCAAGATCCTGGTACCTGACACTCAGGGTAGAATCATTGAAATCTGGAGCAGTAGATTCAAAATATGATCAAGCCATATTTACATGGTATTTTGGAAACAAACTGCTAGGTATAATCGCTACTCATATGATTTTTGCTTTGCAGAGTTGGAGATGTTCCAGACCAGAGTCATGGACAGGCTTTGTTGCTCGTTTAAAATTAAATCTAAAGTTGCATAGTTCCATTTCATAGGATTGAATATAAAAAAAAAGAACAGAGATAATGTTAAGCTTGAACATAATGAATATAAAAAAATAAAAATGTATCCCAGTAGAAAGAGGCATTATTTGAAGGATAGAATATCTGCAACAAAAGTAACTGAAACCAGACAATTGATTGGTTATATACTTTTGATTGGAAACAATGACAAGTATATGCCCATTGCCTGACAAAACAAGCATATTAGAAGAGTTGTCAAAAGTACTCTAACTGCAGAAACTTTAGCCATGGTTGACCTAGTAGAAGCCTGTATTTTTTATAGAAAATTATTAGAGATACTGCAATTGAAAGACAATAGTGATAACACCAAAATCTTCTGCAAAACAGACAATTCCTGTCTATGATTTGGTACATTCCTCAACCCAAATTTTTGACAAGAGATTTTGCATAGAGATTGCTATTTTGAGAGAAATGATCACGAGAAAAGAAATTGCAGAGATCTCTTGGATACCAACTGATGTTCAAATTGTGGACTCCTTGACAAAGAAAGGAGTGCCATCATTTAAGATCCTTGGGTTCATATCAAAGCTTAAAGAATCATCTGTATAATGTAAATAAACTCATTTTGGTTTGGTTTAGTTTTATGGCATATCAACCTTTGTAGGTTATTTAATGCCAAATCCATTTTTATGTAAATAATCAGTTCTATTTAAAACAATTCGGTTGAGCATGAGTACACAGTTTAATTGTCAAAAACATTTTTATTTCAAACTATTCAGTTATATATAACAACTCAGTTTAGTGTAAGTACAGTTTCAGTGTCAAAAATAGTTCAATTTAAAACAATTCAGTTTAGCAAAAGCACGCAGTTTAAATGTAAGTACAGTTTAATTGTAAAAATCATTTTTACTTCGAGCTATTCAGTTTAGTCAAGCAATTCTACTTTAGCTAGTTCAGTTTTGTAAAAGTACAGATTTTGTTTACACACAGTTATATGTCAGAAAAGTTTTGTTAAACAATTTAGTTTAGTGTAAATACAGTTTCAATGTCAAAAAACAGTTGCAGTTATATATAACAATTCAGTTGAGTGTAAATACAGTTTTAATGTCGAAAAAACAGTTCTATTTCAAACAATTCAGTTAAGCACAAGCACGCAGTTTAAATGTAAACTGAAATTCCCTCAGAAAAATAAAAACTTAGAGACTTGTGGCTTTCTTGCACATGGAAACATTGCATAACTTAAGTATGGCAATAAACAATCATTTGGAGAAAGAAAAAGTGCAGTCATATTTCTAGTCTCATATTTAGCTGTTAAGAAAATTGGTTGGGTTTGGTTTGTTGGGTTTTATGGCATATCAACCTTTGTAGGTTGCTTAATGCCTAACCCATTTTTATGTAAATAATCTGCTCTATTTAAAACAATTCAGTTTAGTGTAAGTACACAGTTTAATTGTCAAAAACATTTCTATTTCAATCTATTCAGGCAGTTATATGTAACAATTCAGTTAAGTGTAAATACAGTTCCCCCTCAAACAACTGTCAATCATAAGCAGACAGTTTAAATGTAAGTATGGTTTAATTGTCAAAAACATTTCTATTTTAAGCTATTCAGTTTACTCAAACAATTCAGTATAGCATAAGTATGCTGTTAGTTCTATTTAACCCATAGATAGGGCCTTATCAGGTGCTACCACTCCGGGCCAGAGTGGACCTGGGAGCAACGGCAATGAAGGGGGTACTCAACATTCCCCAAAGTGCCAGCACTGCTGGAACCTCAACATCAGATTGTTTAGTATCATATCCAGGACGCTCGTTAGGAGATGTCTTACCCCTCTGCAGAGGTGCAGTCAGTGTATTCTACAGCCCCAGCCGACTGGGCAATACACAGAGTTAAATGTCAAACAGTTTTATTTCAGATAATTCAGTTCAGCATAAGTACACAGTTTAGATGTCAAAAACAGTTCTATTCTGAGCAATTCAGTTCAGCACAAGTAAGCAGTTCCAATGTCAAAATAGTTCTATTTTAAACAATTCAGTTTAGTATAAATACAGTTTAAATGCAAAAATCAGTATAGTGAAAGAAGCACGGTTTAGTTCTATTTAACCCATAGATAGGACCCTTATCAGGTGCTACCACTCTGGGCCAGAGTGGACCTGGGAGCGATGGCAATAAAGGGGTACTCCACATTCCCCAAAGCTCTAGCATTGCTGGAACCTCACCCTCAGATTGTTTAGTGTTATATCTTTGCTTTGAACAAATTCTGGAAGCATCACTCAGCAAAACAGCAACTACATGCCTGCCATCTCCCAAACCATACAAGTAAGACTAACAAGACATGCTGGGCACTGATAAAAAGGGATAAACTCATAAGTGACATTCTCTTACAGACTCAGTGCCAGCTGACTAGTGTGATGGCAAATTGACAATAAAATCCCAAAACAGGACTTTATTTTCGCACGTGTGAAGACGGGGCAGGTTGGCACTTGATCCCCTACGGATTAAGTCCTGTTCAGAGTTTTTCTCTCAGGCATATAAGAACTGGCATATTACGTGAGGGAATAATTTAGGGCCAGACTGACCACCGCTGGCAAAGGGTTCCAAATTTCACACTATCACACACCCACCAGGCCGCTAAACTTCTTTCCCTTAGATAACAGAAGAATACGGGCCTATAGGTCTTAGTTGTAATAATATTAATATTGTAGTAGTCGGCAACTCCGGTTTCCCGTGTGATACTTTTGGAATTAATAGGACAATTCTAAACAAGATAACATAAGGCGAATAGAAGCTGGAAAGAAAGCATGAAGTAACAACAGACCACATGGTAAAATGAAAATACATAAAATTCCTTTACTACTTATATATACACGTTCAGAGTGTCAAAACATATAATTGGACAGTCCACGAATATAAATGTCTTTTCTGACTTTTATCCTTTCTTCAAATTGAGAGAGAGAGAGTGGTAAACGAAATTTGGGTGTAAAGGAAAAATGTCCCCAAAGTTACTTATCTGTTTTTTCGACGGGGTTCCACTGGAGAATTCTTCTTTCACGGGCTACTAGACTTGGTTCTGTTTTTAATACTGGCTTGAGGGACTCGGGTCTCTCATGTCTCAGTTAGTCTTTCTGTCTTCAGCCCGGAGTAAAATGGCTATGGTCCGTCTGCCACGAGCCTTGCTCAAAAACTGACTTTTTTGTCCTTTACTTCCGCTGAGGGGAAGGGAACCCCACTTCCGTTTGGGGTCCCCGCCAATCATTTGGCTTCTCTCTCTTTCTCCTTCCGATGTCCGGCGACCTGAGGTCACTAAGTGCGAACATCTGGTCTATCTCCTCTGTGACCCACATTCTCTCTTAACGGTCACTTTTTGACTGCTAGATAGTGCTAATAGCAACACGGGAGGATAGTATCATTCTTATCTCTTCGTCTCCGTGAGCTATCACGTGACACTAGCAAAAACTTGTATACATTAGCTTTGTGCCGACACTGGATGCAGTCTGTAGGACCTGCCTGGAGTAATGACCAATAGAAAGGGAGAGAGTCAAGAGACTATAATATCAGTACAACTTGATTATAATTAATCTCGTGTCAATCGGTCATTAAAAATATTTGGAGTGAAAGCAAACAGTTTCAGTTGGAGTTTGAACTGTTTATTGAATCTATTCTCTGCTTAATAACATTTTCTATGCTGGAATCTAGATCTCAAGTTTCTTTCTTACACTCCCTCATATTTTGTAAAATCGACCAGACTCCAGCCTGTGGTAACTTAACCCGATATCTGGCTTAATTCTTTTTATTACTTACATTTGTGTCTTAACAAAATGTGCACATTTGGAAAAAATCTTAACCTTTGAGCAACTGGGAAATTTTTTGATTTATGTTACCATCATCAAAATTATTTTATAAATTTTTTTTTTTTTTTTTTTTTTAAATGACACCAATTCGACTTTTAGGATTGGAATATTTTTCATGTAACTCAACACTGCTGATTTTATTATTAAAAGTTAATTATTTGAAACATTTACTGCAGGGCGTTTTTTTTTTTTTTTTTTTTTTTTTTTTTTTTTTTACTCGAAGATAAAAAATTAAAAAAATAAATAAAAAAAAATTTTTTAAAAAATAAAAAGTATTCATTTTATTTTCAACCTATTAAAATGTAACAAAGCTAAGAATTAAAAATAGATCCTTATTTTTTTTAGCCAGAAATTTTTTCTTATTAATTTGAGCAAAAAGTATTCCTTTATTTTATAAAAATATTTTAGTTACCCTGATTAAAAATTGATATATTTTGTAAGAAATATGAAAGTATTCCTATAATAAATAAAATAAATACTCAGTTTTTGAGTTATCAATTAACTATACTTTCATTTAATTTTTTCTTTTTCACCCTCTAAAAACGTAATATAAGTAGACAATAAAAAAGAGCTAAAAATTAAAAGTGTAAAATTTTCATATTTCTTTTTCTCAAAGACAAAGTGCATGCACGACTTTAATGCACATCTCTTTTCCTAGTTATAAGTTGACATGCATACAAAAATAGATGTGACTCCTTTACATATGTAGAGATGATACACAATTGCTAAATGAACTATGTTTTGGTTTGTTTTTTAACATATGATTAATTAAAATGTAGATTTGTTAGAATATAGCCTCTTCCAAATTTTCAGGAAATAATAGGCCCATTCTACAAAAATTATCTGCCTGAAAAGAGTTTAAAAAAATTATTTTTATGTTATTATTGAACTACATCATGAAGTGCTGTATTGAAGTAAAATTTTGAAAATTTAAGAAAGTATGAAGAGTTTAATTCTTGTAAGAAGCTACTTATTTCTGATATCATACGATTCATTGACAGTTGAAGATTGGTAAGTTTTACAGCATTTCAACTTTTGTTGGTTTATTTAATACCATAGTCTATTTTGTAAGCAATTAGATTTCAAGCAAGTAATAATATATAAACTGAAAGTAAAAATTTGTTCAGTTTTATGGTTTCAATTTTTTTCTATTGAACACTACTAATTCTTCCAAAATTATATGGTTTCAAATAACAATTCCAATTTAATAAAAAGAAAAAAACATCTTTGATTAACTTAAAAAATATGAGGAACTACCAAACTATCACAATCCCATTGAAAGGACATAAGAGAAGGCCTAGCAATTTCTTAGTGCATGCTAAAAACACCGTCATGAAAGACCTAATTGGTTTTTTTGCCATTTTCTTCATTCAACAATGACAAAAAGATAAAAATTAACTGGACCCCAAATCAACAATGCATTTTTAATCACAATATATATTTCAAGAGTCTTTACCGTTGCAACTAAAGAGAATCATGAGAGCTTCTCTAAACAATACCCTATTTACCGACCCCTCCGCTCGGGCAGGATATGACACAAGGTCAATTTTTTTAAGCGGAGTTTAATAGGTTTGAATTCAGAGTTTTCTTTCTCCTGGACTAGTTGCCTTACCAAGGCTGAAGAACCAAGTTTGTCTTACTATTTACCCATAGCTGGAGGGAGAATAATTGGATTCATACCTTTCCCAAGGGTATTAGTGCTATGTGAAATGCAATCAGTCTCATCCAGGATTTGAACTCGTGTCGCCATGTCCATTTCTTATGACGATAACCATTACACCACAGGCTTCTCTAAACAATGCAGTTTCTGATTTGTCAACTCGAGTGAAATCTTTGTCCAATTCCTTATGATAATTAAATGATAATGAGCAGTCATAAGACAAAACTCTTTTGACAAATCAGAGTTTTAACTTGTTGGAGGGTTATTCTCCATGATTTGAAAAAATTCTTCAATAGTGTTTGAGGATTCCTTCCCACCAAGAGATCATGCCAAACATTCTCATGTCTAGGAGTTTTTCTTCATGATCTTATTTGCTCTTAAGCTGTTCCTTTCTGAATAACTAAACAATGCTCCTTTCCAATTTAGTTGAACTGCATTACAATGTGCATGCCTACACGCATATATAAAAAAAACAAAAAAAAACTAGAGATTTGACTTGACTGCATGTCAACTTATCTAGGGTTACTTTATGCTTAGAGGTTAAGGAATTATGTTTATTGTATGTTTATATTTACATTTGAGTAGTTGTTTAAGAGTTTTTTGTCCAGTTATGTGAAATCTAGTATTTTTATTACCTATAATTTGCACACAGTTCTACGATTTCAAGTATTACAATCTAATACTAAAAATTTATGCACGATTATATTGTTTCAAGTAATCTTATTTAATGATTTCTTTACAGAAATATGGTTTAAAGTAGCTAATAATAATAATCCTTAGCAAACAGAGCTTTAACTATTTTAAAAACAATTTACTGTAACATGTCACGTATTCCTTTCGAATATCAATTTTCAAATAGATCTATTTGACCCAGGGATAAAATCCTAACATACACGGCCATTCTGGATTAGTATGAACCTGGAAATAATCTAATGAAGGAGTACTCTACACTCACCAAAGCTCTAGAACTGCAGTTTAGTGTCATGTGTGGGATTGAATAAAATAAATTTTTTTAAAAGTTTCCCCAACAATAACAACCAAACATTAAGTCTCATACATACTCAGGATACTCCTCCTTGGACAGTTCTTATGCCTCTTCAGGTGGATACAGTCAACACATTCTAAGGCACAAAAAAATTTAGAAAATAAAGTCATGCTTTCTTCAACATATCAGGGATAAAAAAATACAAAAACAAATGGCTCCAGCAAGATAAAACTGAAATATACAGATTTACAATACTAAATCATACAATTGTAACTTTATATTTTTCAAATGTTAAAGTAAATGGATATATATAAAAAAAAAAAAAAAAAAAAAAAATCAATGATCACTTATAATAATTCAAGTCAGTAATATTGTATATCCATAAGAGTAATGGAAAAAAAAAGTTCTCAAAGTACAAAAAAGTTATAATAATTGAAAGATTACCTTACAATTCCTCACATTGTATCAAAATTTTAGACAGGAAATCATCATGTTAGACATCTAGTTCTTATCTATATAAGATTTGGAATGAAATCTTATTGTACAAGACAAAAAAAAAAAAAAAAAAAAAAAAAAAAAAGGAGGAGTTGAAGAAAATAAATTTTTGTTATAGAGAAAACGGAATTCATTGTTATACAGCAACAAATCAACTTTCAAAATTAATTCTGAAGAATCTATACTACAGTGAAACATGTTAGTAAAACTGCCTTCATTTTTCCACATGGTTGGCTGACCATAATCAAGGTCAACCCAAAGGCTCTCTTTTCAATAGCTGTTACATCGAAGTGTGGGGGAAGGTGCTACTATTTTCCCAGGATCGTTCTACTTGCCCTTGATCTATACCTTCTAATGCCGAGTATTAAGCTTAGGCATCAAGTACCATTTTGATTCTTTGCTATGACTTGACCTGGGATAGAACCCCAGTCTATATAAATAAAAAATTCACAGTGTTATTTTGAAAAGTGTTTCCTAGAGTGAGAAAATATAAATATTAGCAATAATTGTTGACCAATATCTGTACAATAATTTTTTTCAGATAATAATGCAGTCTGTAATTTATCAGAAGTAGACACTTTGTCGGACTTTAAGGAAAACAAACAAGTGAGATATCCAATATGCAGCTGCTTAAACAGCAGAGTAAATTAACTTTAAAATATTAGATTAGGCAGTGTGCAACAGATACAAAACTCATCCTCAGCAGAGAGAAGGGGAGAAACATCAAGCCTAGACAAATGCACACATACTTTAATCTTACATCGAAGTCCTGACTCATCAGTAAATAAATTTTTATTTCAAATTAGTCAAGTAAAACATAATACACACCAACTTAAATCAATCTTGACCGCACCAAGTCATTAATCATGAATCTGACAAGTGACATGGTGCAACCTAATTTTCAATCCAGGATCCAAAATTATTACAAATACATTTATTTCAGTTATAGTCTTAAATTGTTTTTAACAGAGTCACTGAAAAATGTATTTTTGAGTTATAACTCTAGAAGGAAATTGAATTGTCTATCCAGATCCTTTGTTATCTTGAGTCTGGTTTTATGGCATATCAACCATTGTTGGTTATTTAATGCCAAATCCTCCAAATACATATGTTAAATATGATTTGTAAACATTTTCTTAACACTTAAATGAGCCTAAGCTAATTCTTTTGCACACAGCAAAAATGGTTTCAAGCATTTCTATCTCAGTTCTATTTGACTCTTAGATAGGGCTGTTTCAGGTGCTACCACTCCAGGGCTAGAGTGGACCTGGGAGTGATGACAATGAAGGGGTACTCTGCATTCCCAAAGCTTCAGGACTGGAGCCTCACCATTAGATTGTTTAATGTCATATCCAGGACACTTGTTGGTATTACCACTCAACTAAGATGTAGTCAGCATATTCTACAACTCCAGCCAACTGGCCAGTTAGTTATCTTAAGTTTTAGCACAATATTATTCAGTTCTTAGGACATTACAGTTGGTTTCTATTTTTTTTTTTTTTTTAAAGTGTACCATATGAGTCTATCAACACCTGACAAAGAATTTAGGAGTGTGAAAAAATTTGTAATTATGCAATCAATTCTGAAATGTGGTCACGACACTTTCCTTAATAGGCCAACAAATTGCTGTGTAAGGTATACAGCATATTCTAGTTAATTTGAACTTAACAGGAATAGAATAATTTGAACCATTCATGTGACTCCCCTGCGTGTTGCCATTAGCGTCTATTGCAAGCCTCTTCGTAGATGAATTGAGGTCTCAGCAACCGTTGAACGGATGTATGTAAACAATAGTAATTGTGATTCATAACTGTTTAAAATTTACTTCGCAGCTAATGTCTCCTCGTGGCTGAATGGTTAGAAGCTTTGGCTTGGCATTTGAGTCAACCGAGTTTCGATCTCAGCTACAGGAAAATACTGTCTAACCACACTGACGAGTTCTGATAGAACGAAACAGATCTGTCTGTGGATGACTATATATATATATATATATATATATATATATATATATATATATATATATATATATATAAAGCAACATAAAACAATATAAATACAATATTTACTCATCTATAATGCAACAAATATCCAAAGATATTAATAATCTCATGCTTCCTCATATTGTTGGTTGGACAGAGAATGCTCTGACTGAATCCCCTAAATGTGATAAAAAGGAAATTGGTGAAGAAAATAGAATTAATTTTTACTATAGAGAAAACATCTTCAGATAGAATGCATTGTTATGCATCCTAATAGAGAGATCTCCAGATCTGAATAGTATGGTATCAGCCCTTTAGCCATTACTCCCAGGTCCACTGACCGAGTGGTAGTAATTGCTTGGCTTCTATCTATGGTTCAAATAGATCTGTTCAAAAAATTATTTGCAATATACTGGAATACTTGAAACCCTAGAACTGTGTGCAAATTATTTGAATTAAGAATAATTACCTGAAGTTATAATTGTTTACAAAATGGAAATAACCATTAGTTACAAAAAAAAAAAAAAAAAAAAAAAAAAAAAAATCCCCAAACACTTTTCAGCATCAAATAACCCAACAAGGGTTGATATGCTATAAAACTAACCAATTATATTCAATTTATAAAAATTTATTTCTTAGGGAGAAAATCAAATAAGCAAAAAACGTTAAAATTCATAAATTTAAAACAAAGATTTAACCATTAAGTTAACACATCAATTCGTCCAAAGGAGAATGATATTTATGTTCATGTTGCATTTTTTCTAAAAAAAAGCAAAAAAGAAAGATGACTTGTATAAAGACATTTTTAAATTTGCTGGAATGTTACACTGACTTCTTATGAAATATAAACAACTATGTACACAAGGTTTGCCTTATATGTGATACAATTGAACCTAGACAACTGTAAGTCCATCGAGCTAATGGATTACTATTTTTTTCCCCCCCAAATACCATCAGTAGCAGTTATGGTTTGAACTGGTGAACACCATGCATTTGTTGGAAGTTTTGTTTTTATATACACTGGTGAATCTAATTTCCACACCATGAACTTTTGTGCTAATTTTTTGTTATGTCAGAATGATGCTGTCCCAGATAGAAAATCAATACTGCTATGGGTTGGACATTCTATCAAAAATAGCATAATTCTGATTTAACATGAAATGAACCCATGAAGTACAGATTCAGTCTTAAACAGCAAATGCACTGTGTATACCAGCCCAAACCAAGATCATAACTGATCATATATGAAGGGAGATGCTAAGACATTAGCTAGACGGAGCTACTACTGTCACTTAAGTTCAAGTGACAGTTTAAAATGTAGAGAAAGGTATTTCTTTCACCCTGTATAAAAAGATAAAATGTCATTGATTTTTAGATGTAAGTAGAAATTGAATTACATTGTCCTCAAATAAATATGGGATTTTATATTCAGTTTTAGTTTGTAAAACGGGAAACAATTTCTCCAGTTTAATCAGTCAAAAACAATTTTTTTACAATTGAATTAAAGCAAATTTTTTGACAATGTCAAGATATTTTCAGGGATTAAATGAAATGCTGAACTGTCAATTCTTTCTTCTCATACTTTCTTTGTTATATTTGTGTATGGTAATGCAAAGAAAGGAAGATGTGAATAAAAGGCTGTCCTGACAGAGGACAACATTGAATCACTTCACCATGAAATGGTGAAGTGATGGAAAGAAATAAATAAATTGGTTAAACAAGGAAGTGTTAGTTATGATTGGTTTAATGGCATATCAACCCTTGTAGGTTATTTAATGCTGAAATTTCTTAATACACATTTATCAAATATTAGATTTGGTCAAGTTGGGTTTTATGGCATATCAACCATTATAGGTAATTTAATATCAAATACTGTCTGTACATTTATATTAATTTATGATTTGTAAACATTTTGCTGATAACATTTTTAAATGAACCCAAGATCAATCAATCCACCCACCCTGGCAATTAAATGGTTTCAAGTATTACTATCTAATACAAATAATTCTATGTACTACTTATTTGTTTGCACACAGTTAAATAGATATACATGCTATGTAAGCAATTAGTTTCTTAGTAATATTTTTAAGCCAGTCATAACTCATTTGTTTGCCCATTAGTTTTGCTATTGTTTCTATGCAGTTAAATGGTTTCAATTATTGCTAACACTTATAATTCTATTCAATATTTATCTTTTGTTTACACAGTTAAATGATTCAAAGTACAGCTATGTATCATTAGCAATTCAATTAAACCTCAGTCATTTGTTTACACACAGTTAAATGATCAAATAGTATATCAAATAATTCAATTTATCATAAGTCATTTGCTTGCACTCAGTTTAAATTACAGATACAAGGTGCATACGATAAGTTTCCAGACTTTGTTCGTATGGGTATTTAAAATTGTTGTAGACTCTTGAAAATTAAGTATGTTATTACTATACATCTTATGAGATGACTGACCAATTTTTATGATTTCGGGTTCAAATGAACAGCTACAGCAGCAATTGGAATACACCCTACTAAAGCCTAATTATCACAGCTGGTGAATTTCAATATTGCAATCTGACACTTTAGAAGAATGCTATGCAATAAAATTCTGTTTTAAACTTGGAAAAAATCCCACAAAAACGTATGAAATGCTTCAGACTGTTTTTCGACCATCAGTTTTTGAGTGGCATAAGAGATTCAAGGAAGGCAGGGAGTCTGTGAGGGATGATAAGAGGTGTGAGAGGAGTTAGGAAGTCAATACACCAGAGTTGATTGGCCAATGGGTTAGGGTTACTATGTTGAGGTTTTAAGGGAGTTCAGGAAGAGATTCCATCGGAAGAGGCCAGTACTCTTCAAACTGGGTCAGTGGCATTTCCAGCAGGACAATGCATCAGTTCACAACTCCATCCTTGTCACAGACTATTTGACCAAGATGGGCATCAAGACAGTTTCTCAGCCTCCCTACAGTCCAGACCTTGCTCCCTGTGACTTTTGCTTATCCCCTAAGCTCAGAGGCTGTTGTTATGAGACAACTGAGGAGATGAAAGAGGCTGTGACAAAGGTCATTGACATGCTCACACAAGAGGACTTCCATGAGCCCTTCCAGAAGTTGTTGTTACGGTACAAGTGCATAGCAGCCAGAGGAGATAACTTCGAAGGGGACTAGAGTTTCATGTGTCTACTATCAATAAAAGTGCCCATACGAAAAATGTCTGGAAACTTATCGTATGCACCTCGTATTTCTATTTGATCCAAAGATAGGACCATATCAGGTGCTACCATTCTGAGTTAGAGTGGACCTGGGAGCGATGGCAATGAAGAAGTACTCCGCATTCCCAAAAACTCTGGCATTACAGGAGCCACACCATTAGATTGAAAAGTGTCATATTCAGGACACTCATAGGGTGGGGTAGGGGTCTTCCCTATTCTACAAAAATACAGTCAGTATATCCTACAGCTCTGACTAACCTGACTTATTTGAGGAATATGCAAAATAATTTTACTGTCTAAATGTTTGTTTGGCAAAAAGTTCCACTTCAGAGATTCTTACAAGTACGTGGGAAGACTTGTTGTAGGAAGGGAAGTTTGGCACTAAGAGTATAGACTTATTTACATTCTTGTTTGATGTGGTAGTTGAAAAGGGATCAGCATTCAGAGCATGGCTTGTAGAAGTTCTAATACAGACATAATTTTTTGGTTAGCCAAGCATTCTTCATCAGGTTGCTCACAGATAGAGCCATAATGAGGGTTGACATGCGCTACACTCGTATGTACGAGACTGATGTGACGTGTTTTCATGAGAAGAGAACTGTAAGTGAAAGCTTTGTTCAAGTTATATGTATCAACATGGAGAGGAGTGGAGCTATAACAGATACAACCATTATGAGGTGGGGTCACTCTGCAGTACTTGAAGTGGGTAAGATGTCTATATGGGGTCACTATGCAACATGTTCTTTAATATTGATAAGATTGTTGTTGTTGATTGAGTTGAGCTCCTATCTGTGAACAAATGGCAAAAAAGGTGAAAATTTCAATATGTATTAGCTGGTGATGTTACATGAAGGGTTTCATAAGTGGCTAGGTCAAGGGTCCACTACGTGTTTGTTAGCCTGGGAAGTAAAGATTATATATGGTGGTATGAGAGAGGATATAAAGATTATATGTTCCAGCTGAAGGGCTAGCCACATGTTACTGTCAACTTAAATCCACAAACACAAAACAACCCACACACCGATTGTGGAGCTTATTAATTAGTCAAAAAGGGTGATGCAACTTCCCCATCACTATATCTGCTGTAAGCTGGTATCTTGTACCATTTTTTTTTAATTAAAAAATTTTTTTTTTTTTTTAGGAGTTTTCTCGTGGTGTAATGGTTCAAGTGATGGACTGTGGAATCGTAGTAAACAAGTTCAAACTCCAGACACACTATTACGTTCACTTTTGGCCAAATGCCCTTGGGAAAGGTATGAACCCCCTTATCCTCCCAGCTATGGGCTAAATAGTACCACTACTGTTCTTCTAGGAGAATATATTTGGCATTAAATAACCTACAAAGGCTGATATGCCATTAAACAAAGAAACCAAACCATTTTTTTTTTTATTATTCTGACAAGAGAACCAGGAAATTAAAGATTGCAAGATTTCAGTTCTGTTTACTCTTGTGATGTGAAAGGATATCATTTGATGTTTCTGCATTTTCAACTCACGAATGCCATCATCGCAAATCTATAAACAAGCAAAATTGCTGATCCATATATTGAAAAATCTCACGATAGTTTCATTAACTTGTATCATTGCTAAGAAAAATAGAAACTGAACTTCATATTGAAAACATTTATGCCACTAGTATCTCCTTAACATCTTTTTCAGCAATAAAAAGATAAGTTATATACAGAATATTCTGGTTTGGTTCCATTTTTTTTTTGTTTAATTGCATATCAACCATCACGGATAATTTAATGTCAAAGCCATCCTGGTAAAACAGCAGGGATACTATTTAACAGAACAAGAGGGATAAATGGGTCATGCCTTTCCCAAGTGTATAAGTCCAAAAGTGAACTAAATAGCATGACTGCAGTTCAAACTCCCTTACTTCCCTCCCACTCCCCGAGATAGAATCGGAATATTTTGACTCCCTTAGGTAGCTGGTTGATCAGGTTATAATACATGCATTTTCAGTTTTTGTATAACTTATAAAGAAAATGAAATCTAAAATTATGTACACGCACATGCAAAAATGGAAGCATATTTGTGACATAACAGTTACCATCATTGGAAATGAACCCGACAGGCTGAGTTCAAATCCCAGATGAGGCAGTTTTCATTTCATTTCACAATAATGTCCCTGAGAAAGGCAGGAATCTATCTCTTCTCCCCAAACCCAGTTATAGGTAAATTTATTTCCAGCTTTGGTGAAGGAACCAGTCTAGAAGGAAAACTGAATTTAAAACGGGTGTATTCTGCTTAAAAATTAACCTTGTGTGCACATCCTGCCAGTGGAGGAGAGGTTGGGCAAGTACATAACTGTATAATTGCATTAATTTAAACTATGAATAATATCCTGAGATTTTTTTTTCCAAATTTTTGGTAAATCAATGAATCATATACCAAACAAAAATAAACATAATATAACCTTATTAAAAACATTGAACAGAAAAACTGGAGATTTGTTTTTTTTAAAGAAAGTAGCTCAAAGTCATAGGTAAATACATTTCTTTCGAGAAAAAACATTGAGTTAACTTTTTAGGAAGATAGATCTTCAACAAGGCTAATGTTGCCATTCTCAAAAATGTTAAGATTGGTTAGGCTGTGTTTTAGGATATGTCAACCCTTGTGGATTATTTAATGCCAATTCCTGTTTATACATTTTGATTCATAAGAGGATAGTTTCTAGGTAACATTATTTTAAAACAAGTTAGGGATTTATTTACTTGCACACAGTTAAATGGTTTCAAAGATAGTGAATGATTAAACAGGTCTATTTGACCCATAGATGGGACCCTAACAGATACTACCACTCTGGTCTGAGTAGACACGAGATAAATGGTAATGAAGGGAAACTCTACATTACCTAAAGCACCATGACTGGAACCTCACCATCAGATTGTTTATAGTCATATTCATGACGTTGTAGTAGGGGTGGATGTCTTACCCCATTCTGCATATTCTAAAGCCCCAGCCAACTGGATGGAAAGTAACAATTGATAACACTATCACAGTCAAGAATAGTTATAAAAATCTATCATCAAAACAGTTCTTATCAAATAAATAAGTAGAGAACAGGATATTGGGAAAAAAAATATCCTTTTCAAATCTTATCTTTTCTAATAGCATTTTATTTATATTTTTTTCTAACTGATTTTTAAAGCAAAATATACTAATTGGGGTGGGTGGGGAATTGCTACCTTTGTCAAGTTATGTAAGAGGCTATTCAGAAATTTGTTTGGAGATAGAAAGAAGCAGCAGTTGTTTTGATCATACAATTTATGTAAAACCTCTGAACCTGACTAAATCCAACAGACACCAACTTTACATGTGTAAAAATGTAAATATTAATCAATGCTGGTTAATTGTGTCAAAGCAAGAAAATAACAATTTGAGCTGCTTTGGTTGTATAAAAAGCTAACAAACAATTTAAATACATGTATTTTTCTGGTTTGGGATCCAAGTAAATTATCTTTTCCAACATCTCAGGAAATACAGAGAGTGACTGAGTCTCTTGATATTTAAATGAATTGATCAATTATGAAAGATTGAGAAAAAAAAAAAAAAAAAACAAACTAGTATTTTTTTTTTAAACATGAATGTTTTGCCAATTACTTTTTGGCAGAAATTTAGACACTTGATTAGCAATGATAAAAATTATTTACAAACAACCACTTTCAATGACTGCAATAATGAATTTAAAAACCAAAAAGTTTGTGGAAGCAAAATACCTACATTATACAACAATACAGAGGCAGACTATTTTGAATCTCCAAGCAAATTTAGCAATTTTTATTATCTCATGAAACCCCACACAAACTATTACAAATGCATATGACAGTGCTTCAGACAAATACGCCTACCCAAGCCAAATCCCCGCTGCATAGTCTGGAGCAGTCATCAGGTGGCATTGGCCTCCATATCAATGCAGACACAACAGTACCTGTGTTTTAATTAAAAAAGGGGACATCTCCATATTGATAGGTTCCGAAACTTGTATATAAGTTCATCTACTTCAGAAGCAGCATCATCTCTATTGAAAAAGAACAATATGCAACTTGCGAAGGCATGGGCTGCTATCAATAGATCATTAATCACATGGACGTGAAACTTATTCAATAGAATAAAACAACTTTTTTTTTTAACACCAGTCATGTCAATTCTACTGTATGGATGCATCACATGGACACTGACTAAGTATATTTGAGAAAAAGCTAGACAGGAATTACAAAAGAATGCTACAAGCTATATTGAACAAATCCAGGAAGCAATATCACCCAAAACAGCTGCTGTATGGCCATCTACTTCCCATCTTTAAAACCATCCAAAACTGATAAGACATGTAAGACACTGTTAGAGAAGCAAGAATGAACTCATAAGTGACATAAGTAAGAGTTGGCTGACCAACTAGAACCTGTCTACAACAGCTGTGTGGACACAGGATGTAGTCAAGATGACCTGCCGGGAGTGATGGATGACAGACACGAATGGAGAAAGAGTCAAGAAAATCCTTACTAGCAGCATAACATGATGATTATCCTACACCAAACAAACAAAATGCTCAGTGAGGCTGAGAATACCTTGATGGTATCCTCTGCAGATGGATAACCATTCCACCACACAAAGCCCCTGGATATATTTTAACTTAAAACATTAAAAGTCTCAGTAAACTATAATTCTTGACGATTGTTTCTAATCGTACCATGGAATTCCCTTTTGCACCACCCCTTGGAAGCTTGCTTCCTATGGGGAACAACACATTAAACTGACCTTGTGTCATTACCAGCACCTGATTAGGGGCATTGTCAAATAATCGCTTCTGCTCCCTTTCTTTCACTTATAGAAAAGTTTTTTTTATTAATTAGGCTTAGGTTGAGACGTTCTAACGGTGCTTAGTTATTTGTGATTTACCAAGATCAGTTCAGCACAAATATAGCTCCCCTCTCCAGTGAGAATCGTCCTCTTAACACTGGTTCACTAGCCGAGCTCGCTAACCATTACACCACGACGATAGATTCGCAAAGTATGGTTTATAGCATTAGCGATTAGATACAGGATTGAATATTTATCCGTGCTTCCCACCAGGCAAGATCTGACACAAGGTATTTTTATAGAGGGGATTAAGAGAGAGGAAGTCACTCACGAGTCTCGACTTGTGCACTGCCGGTCAAACGATTCACAAAACCCGAAGGCCAGGTGCAATGTGGCCTATGCTAGTCATTAGTTAAGTCTCCCGACACGAATGCCAGGCGGCCTGATACTAGACCGTAACTGTAAATTAATACTGTTGAGACCGATTCTATTTTTAAAACTCAATAAAATAATTCTGCGCATATTGCATGAACTTAAAAATGAATATGCTTAACTTTTCCTTAATAATACAAGATTGAATTGTAAATCTAAGAACTGACAATCGGCAAAGTTCAAGAGTCTTACAGGTCTATTAGTGGCACTGGTGAGGATCGTATTCTTTCAATAGTCTAAGTAACTCTAAACCCAGCTATCAGATTGGATGGATTGAGTTTAACACCATATCAACCAGACTGCTTATTTTAAGTCTTGTATTTAAGGAACGGTATTCATATTGACATTTTTTGGGAGTCAATTTTTTTTTCTTCATGCGGTCGTTTTTAATTGATCTATTTAACCCAATGATAAAACCTTAACAGGTACTACCACTCCGAGTCAAACTAGACCCAGGAGTCATGACAATGAATGAGTTCTTTGCACTCCCAAGACTTCCAGAATAGAAGCCTTACCAGCAATTGCTGTTTTCTGTCATACCCAATATACATCTTTTTAGGTGCGAAGATTAGTATCTTTGCCCCGGGATACTGTCAGAGCACATCTAGTAGGAGTGATTTTATTTCAATTAATTTACTTAGTTCCATGTTTACAGACGAATACTCGAGCATGAATATATACTATAATGCCGAACTTGTGCGAATTGTCTACAAAGTAAAAGAACCAAATTTTAAAAGCAGGAATTGAAAGGCCCCAGCCCAAATTACATACCTGAGAAAGCGTGTGTTTATGTAAGGAGTGTAAGTGAACTTTTGCGGACTCGTCAAGGCAAATTAAAAAAACAAAACAAAAAAAAAAAAACGTGTGTGTTAGTAGAACTGTGTACAGAGTATACAAATTACATCTGATCAGAGACCGAATGTCGCTTTATACATAATTGACATTTTTGATTTTTCTAGCCAAGTAATAAAATTCATGAGGTTGAAGTATAAAATTAAAAAATAAATAAAATAAAATAAAGCAAACACGAGAGAAATCAATAATCTTATGAATGAATACAAACTTTTTTTTTTCATACATTCAAAATATCTGTAAATTTGGTTGAAAAGTAAAACTTGAATATCTACTTTCTAGCAGTTGCATTTACTTATAACGAAAGGAGTTAAGTGTACAGTGTTATCACCAGTCACATTGTTGATTTAAAAAAAAAATAGAAAAGAAAAAAGCGTCTCAATTTTTTGTGGATTTTAAATAACACTTGCTTGATTGCGGTGAGCGCTTTAGTTTGTAATTGAATAAAAAGAATGTGATTTCATATTCTATACCACTGGTTGAGGCTTTAGTTGGTTATAAAACTACCAGGAAACTAAGAAAAAACGCTCCTCTCAAAGCCAATATATCAAGAACGTTCTTATATGAAGAGATGGTCGTAAGTGATATGTATGTGATGAAATCACAATAGAAACTTTTTATCGGATTCTATCGGGCCAAAATATGACAAAGTCGGTTTAATGAGGGGAGTGCTCCGTAGGAAGCAAGTCTTCCGCGGGGCGGTTTTAAAAACTGTTTAGATCCTGGGGCGCCTCAAGCACCGTACAAAAAATCTAGCCCTTACCCTTTTCGACGAGAAGTCGCTACTCGGCAAGTGGTATTAAGTTAATAACTTTATGTTCCTCTCGAACCGAAAGGCTATATGAAAACAAGAGTTTTTAAAAATTAAATCGCAATTTATTTTACTAAAATATTAAAGAAATAATGAGAATTGGCACTAAGCTTAGCATAAGGTCAGAAGTATGGGACACCCCTGCGAGAATAGAACTACCTTGTCAATGATCAAGTTAGCCTAGCTATACGAGGAGTAAAAACAAACCACTAAAACTTAAAAATTTAAGTAACAAATGTTTCATTTTATAATATTACTTAAAGATTTACAATCAGAAACTAAAAGATCCCTGTGCGTCAGACGATATTCTTACCAACTAAATTCCTACAAATGTGACGGTAGCGAAACAAAACAATAACAATTCCCCCGCTACCTAAGCAAAAAAAAAAAAAAAAAAAAAAAAAAAAAAAGGCACAAACAAACAAACAAACACGGTTGAGTAACTATATTTAAGAATAACTAACTTTAATTTATAAGCGTTATTTAATTCAATTTTAAAAAAAAATGTATGGTATTTAATCGCTAATACATAAAATTCTGAGACTCGTGTTTAAATTCGAACACGATTCTGTCGGAAGACTATTAATAAATGAATATTTAAAAGAAAAAAGCATTAGTCTTTAAAAGACTAAAAGTGATTTTTTCTTCTACGTGGTAATAAATTCCCGTCCAGTGGACCCCTCAACAAATATTGAACTCCCCACAAAAAAATGGGGGAAAGAGATTTACTTTAATTCAAGATACTTTCCGCAGAATAGGGCACTTTTTTAATTGCATAATTTTTCCGAGGATTTCAGATTTTCAATTTGACAAAGTAAAAAAATTATTTTACAAATTACGTGTCAATTTTTTAAAAAAAAACTATTTATTAAAAAGAAATAAACGAAAATTCTTAGAATTATTAAATCCAGGTGTTTGTGTAGTAAGGGTTCGAAAAAATTGTAAAATAAAACAAAGAAAAAAAAAAAACAAAACAATACTTACTTAAGTTCTTAAATTACTCATGCGAGACCATTTGAGTTTCTTGTTTCTTTTTCAGACGAAAAGACAAAGTTGTAGCTACATTGAAGCTATCCAAAAAAAGACTGACGTGTGACCAAGAACAGCGATTAAACTATAGGTTTTTCGTTTAATTTTTGTGTATTAAAATACTAAGAGGAAAGAAAGAAAGATTTAAAGACAGACAGGGAGAGTTTATTGTGATAGTGGTGGTGGGGTTCGACATTCATACACTCCCCTCTAAGTAGGTACAACAGAAATAATTGTCACAATACTCATTTTCTCCACCTACTACCCCATGCAGTAGTAGTAGTAGTGGCGAGTCTAAATGCAATATTAACATTCATTTCTCTCTCTATTTCTACAGAAGTAACTTTAAAAAATATTATCGTTGCACTACACCCCACCCATCCAAGAAAAAGCCGAAAAGATTTTATTCACTGTTATTAGTTTTCATGCGATTAATTTTAGTAACTTAAGAATTATTTCAAAGAGTTTTTCATGGAACTTTGACATTAATGACTAGTCCAATTCTAAGATTTGTTCAGCAACATTCTTTCTTCACTCAGGCCTTTCGGCAAGACCACTCCTCTAAGGGTATCCTGGGTATGACACTAACCTGAGGATCCATTTGTAGAGCTCTCTAGATTATGTAAATTAAGTAAAGTTGACAACCTTAGTCGCGGGTGACCTGAAGGCCCCCTTTTCAATTGCTACTACACCGAGGTGTAGGAGAGGGCGTTACTCCATTTCCAGGATTGCGCCACTTTACCCTTGATCCTCACCTTATAGAGCTGTGCTAAGCAAGGCGGCATTAAGTACCATTTGTTGAGTCTTTGGTATGACTCGACATGAGAATTGAACCCCGGTCTCTAGATTGTGTAATAACCCTTAATTGTTATTACTTCTAGGTCCACTTTGCTCGGAGTGTCTAAGGTCCTATCTATGGGTCCAATAGATCTGTTTTAAATGATTCGTATTTTATAGGAATATGTGATACCATACTAGTGTAAAAATCATTTGTATTAAGAATAGTTTCTAAAAGCTAGAATTGTTTCACTAAGGATTTTTTTTATTCATTTGGCAGTTTTTCACACCGGCGTTAGTTGGTTTTCTATTGGAGTTTGAGTGACAGCAAGTCCCCAGGACTTTTAGTATTCTGGCCGATCTCAACCATACAGTAGTTTGGATGGTATCCACTCATCCTCTTATTTCCATGTCCTCCAATCTCTGTACCAATCCTTCGGTTACAGTATCGAGCTCGCCGATTACAAGTGGTATCATCGTCACTTTCATGTTCCATAGTTTTTTTTTCAGTTCTCTAGAAAGGTCTAGGTACTTTCCTCTCTTTTTACTTTCCTTCTATTTTACCATGTGGTTAGCCGGAACGGCAAAGTCCACTATTCGGCAGGTTCTCTTTCTTTTTGTTGACTATCACTAGGGCTAGTCGTCTGGTCGAGATTAGACGATCATATAGTGGATGAATTGGTCGTTTAGTTCTCTCGAAGTTTTGTTAGAAACAAAACTTCGAGAGTCGTTCCACAATTTACAACACAAAGAAATAAACACGATAACACATAGTAGACAATTTTATGTACTAACGATAAAGCAAAAAACAATACAAAATTGGAACAATGTCCGAATATTTTTTGTCACATATTTGGGTGTGTGAGGGTGTGACTGATACAAATATTGTGTCAATGTGTGTTTTTGTTCGAACACATTTGTATGTACGTGCGTTAAAAAACTAAAAAGTACAGAGCAGTGAAGTGTTTGTCTGCCCGCTAGCTAAAAGTGTGTATCTGTATGTGTGAGGTTATAGAATACACATTTTTTAGCCTTAAAATAATCAACTCCAAAAACATACATAAGAACATTAAAAAAATTTCCGATCAAAATCGCATTAACATTGAAGTTACACTTTATATTTTTCAACCATCAGCTAAAAACATAGAATAAGAACATTCTAGAAATTTCGGGTCAAAATCGCATTAACATTGAAGTTACACTTTATATTTTTCAACCAATCAGCTAAAAACACAGAATAAGAACATTCTAGAAAATTCGGCTCTAAAACTAATTAACAGAAAAATATTTAGGCTCCAAAATAAATAAGTATACGAATCTGATTAGTCAAGAAATGTCTGCGCCTTTGAACTTTTGGACCCGCAATAAAACCTAACAAAATCCTATTTTTGATTCACTTCAGTATAAATAACGAAGAATTTAATTAACTAGGACCTTCCACTACTAGAGGCAAGGACGGACAGCAGAAGGCATCGAACACAGGACACAGCGAAGAAGCATGCAACCTTCTTTTGCCGACTACTAGAACGCGACACATTGTCGCCAAAGATCACAAAAAACGCACGTGTGAACTTAAGACAACAAAAGGCCCATACTTTTGGTCTCTCATATATATACACCCACATACACGTGTAAATCAGTAAAGTCAATTGGTCATCCTCTTTACTTCGCTCAAGTATGGACACATTGACTCAATAAACTTTTCCCAACATGTACACACGCACACACGGGCGAACAAATCATATTTTTATTCAACTGGCCATAGCTGTATTTTAATTATTTTTATCCTGTTTGTTATGATTATTAAATTGCTTATTTCTTAATGTTCGTTGTTGTCACATTCCATTTGTTCACGTGCTTGTAAAATTTGTGTTGTATTTATGGAAACTAAACCTGAAAGTAACTCCCGTAAATTACGGAGGGTACTCAGTACACCACAAGGTGATTTGGAATTCGATGCGAAGTTCACAATATGGGAGAGTGGCAAATATACGAATTTCGTTACAGTAATAAATGTATTTTTGCGGGCAGTATTTTCTCCCATGTTGACTATTGACTCTATCTGTACGTGGCGATATGTCTGAGGCTATTCGAGAGTGTGAGAATGAAAGCTGTCCAGCTGGGAGTCAGAACGTAAGAGAAGGAAAGCTTTTGAAGTCGCAGACTATGTAGGTATCGATGTCACGTGACTGGTTCCAAACATAAGACTAATTTTTGTGCGGGACAAACTCAAAATGCAGGGACGTAGTTGAAAGCACTCGACACGTGACTACTTTGTCTAATCAGGTTCCCGAAACTATTTAATTTACCGACGCCCTACAACTTTTGTTTCGGGATCAAGTGAATCATGGATCCTATTTTTCTTGAAATTTTTTGCTCCATGTGGTCCTCGACGGCCATTTAAAAATATAGGAGAGTAAATCCTATAATCCGTTTGTATCTCAAAATCCCAAAGGATTTTGTGCGTCTCATTTTCTAGGACGAGTTCAGGATTATGCATATACCTCTTATTTGTATGGTCATATCTAAACGTCTTGCACTATTCCCAGTGGATCACCTTCCCTATCCAGTTGTGTCTAGTCTTATACTCTCTTGGCGTAAATTTACTGCATTCGCTTATTATGTGATTGATCGTTTCGTCTCTATCACCATATTATCTACAGCTACTATTCTGTTGCGTCTTGCGTATTCTTGCTTCGGCATAATTGGTCCTTATGACGTTGTTTTGTGCTGCTATCAGAAGAGATTCAGTTTCTCTCTTAAGGTTTCCCTTTATTAGCCATGTCCATGTCTTGTTTTGTGAGATTTCCCTTGTTTGTCGCTTGATAAGTCCTTAAAGTTATTTTTCTGTTTTTTTTTTGTTTGTTCTGTTGACTTTAAACTATATAATTGTGTGCAAATAACTAGTATTACATAAGAATACTTAAAACCATTCACCTGTGTACAAATTATTTGTATTAGATAAGAATAATTGATACTATAGCAGTAGGTGGTAAAAAAAACTTTTTAGAAACAATTACACAAAAATGAAAAGTGCAATGTATGCGATTCCCTAACTGCAAGTCATAAAATAATCCTTGATTGGTTGACATGCCATTAAACTCAATCAAACATCTTCCTTACCACCAAGTAATCATTAGGCTCTTTTCTAAAGTTCTTTCGCTTGTGAGAGAATAACAATCAATGTTTTTTAGATCCTTCATGAAAATCCGTCAAATAGATAAGATTGGTTTACCGATGGTTTTACAGAATGTCAAACCTAGTTAATGTCATTTTTTTTTCTTTTTTCATGCAATTATTTCTATTTGATTATTATCATTTGCAAACAATGACATACTTCCAAGAATCCAATCCTATCTAATTGTAATAATAATCATTTACAAATAACTATTGCTTCAAAGAAGTATAATTATATGATATCCCTATCTAATATGATTAATTTGCAAAAAATTATATGGTTGGTTAGTTTTACTGTATGTCAACCCTTGGGTTATTTTATGCAGAAATCAGTTTAACAGTTAAATAACGTAAAAAATTTATCCTCGCGTTGATGTTAAACAAGTTAACGCTTTATAGTAAAATTGTTGGCGACCGAAGTCGAGGGCGACCAGAAGGATCCCTTTTCAATAGCTACTACACCAAGGTGTAGGAGAGGGCGCTACTTCTTTCTCTGGATTGTGCCATTTTACCCTTGATACGTACCTTATATTGCTGAGTGCTAAGCAAGGAGGTATCAAGTTCCATTTTTAAAGTCTTTGGTATGACGCGACCTGGCATTGAACCCAGGTCTTTTGGACCATTGGCGAACACTCTACCCACTAGACCAATGAGCCGGTTACTTAGTTGTAATATCAGTCTTAAGAGCCAATGTATAGATTTAGTTCAAAATCATTTATTTGACACATAGCTAGGACTCTAACAAGTACTATCACTCGAATAACCCTGTCAGTGCGGCTTTGAATATACTGGCTATATATTCAGCATAGGGGTAAGATCCCCCAAATGGAGATCCTGCGTATGACACTAAACTGCTTCTGATATTGAAGCTCCACTTAAGGAAATCTGAGGAGTGTGCAGTGCCTCTTCATTGCTACTTGTTCATTTTGATTCGGAGTGGTAGTACTAGTTAAAGTCCCATATATGGGTCAAATAGACCTGTTTAAATATTTTTTGTATTTAATAGAACCGTGTACAAAAAGTGGGGTATCCTCGTGGTGTAATAGTTAAAGTGATGGACTGCTGAATCGTAATAAGCAATTTCGAACTCCAGTCACGCTATTACGTTCACTTTCGGACAAATACCTTTGGGAAAGGTATGAACCCCTTTATCCTTCTAGCTATGGGTTAAATTGTACCACTACTGACCTTCTAGAAGGATGGCTTTGGCATTAAATAACCCACGAAGGTTAATATGTCATTAAACAAAGAAACCAAACCAAACCCAAGCAAAACAAAAAAAAAACCCTCTTATTTTTTATTTATTTATTCATCTATTTATTTTTTGTAAATGGTCCTTAAGATAAGAAACAACTATACAAAAAATGTAAATATAAACGCACAACGAACACGATTTCTAAACCTTTTGTCATAAAATAACCTGAGACGGATTGACATGCCGTTACAATCACTCAACCCGGGTTAGAGGGAACAGGGAAATGATTATTACACACTCTCCAGAGCTCCAACCTCATTACAGGATGCAGTTTTATACAATGCTTCATTATTCATTTGTTTGCATGCCGTTAAATGGGTTGAAGTATCACTGGATTCAAAATTCAGGATGCTAACCATTACAACACGTTCAAGTATTGCTACTTAATTCAATAATTCTAAACAATATTAGTCATTTGTTTGCATGCAGTTAAATGGTTTCAAGCAGCGTAAATAGTTCTATTCGACACATAGGTGGGATCCTTCAACTTTGGCTCAAATAATCAATTTTGATGGGCGGCGTCATTGATATGCAGGACAGAGAATTCCGTTATTCGATGTTGGGTGACGCTCCTCCTGTTGCTTGTTAATGTAAAAATCTGTCATTATTTTCTTTGTAAACAACTTTCAAGCGTTGATTATCATTCAGCTAATTTTTAGAGAGTGCCAGGCTGTTCTGGACTTTTTCCCCCATTTTCACACACAAATCGATTTATGTGTCTAACCCCAAAAGATTTGTAGCAGAAGAAATTTCGTGTTTTTGTTTGGCGCGTAATTTAATTCGACCGTTTGGGTCGACGCATAATTTCACTCAATCAAGATGACTTATCCTATTCATCCGGACCATCTTTCCGGGCAGCAGAAATTGGGGAAGCCGCCAAACACTATCTCTTCGTTCAGAACAGACGTCTTACTGTCTGCTCTTCACCACCAGCAGCAGCAGCAGCAGCACACCACCATGAGGGCAGCCGTCTAATTTATGGACCCTTTCGTCTATTCTCTTAGACCAAGGGTTCCCAGTTGAATATGAATTAGATGAATTCAATACGCAGGAACAACTTTTAGTCGCCTCCAGTATTGGCTACGTCGACTGCGATGCAAAATTCTGCTCCGACACCTAGCTACTTCACCTCTGGGCAACATTTTCTGGAGACATTCACGCTTCTCCCCGAAAAAACCAGAACCACAAACTCACGGTGACTTCAACGTTTCTCTCCTCAAACAGCAAACACGACTTTTGCTACACTATGGCGAACATATCTCCCTCAACACATTCAACAATGCCTTAACCTAACAATACCCTTTTCGCCCAGGCATTTAGTTGCTAAAATGTTTTCTCAACTCTATAACAACTTAATTTCGTTTCCTTACTTCTTCCCTTCCTACGAGACTTGCAGCATAAACGTAAACCCTTTATTCCATACTGCCATTAAAAACCTTCATATAAAACCTTACGGCATCTTCGTCTTCTTGCTTCTTCTCACTTCTTTATTTACCTTTTACCCTGAGCGAAGAAGTAATGTAACACCAACATAACCTAATCATATTCCCTCGTTAAAGATTTAACAGGAAATAATAAAGAATATCTGGAACAAACACTGAGCTAACATAGCTTTCTTTTTCAGAAACAACTAAGGACACGACGATTTCGAATTGACTAAAATTACCTAAGAAGAAAAAGACCCACCTAATTTCAACCTATCTCAACAGCTCTCTAGTTTTGCGGTGTGTGTTGCGTGCGTGTATATATATTTCACGAGTTGGTAAAATAAAACAATTCACAAAATAAAGAAGCTAACACACCGTTTCTTCTCACCGGCCAGTTTTATTTCATATTTCTTAAAAGAAAGTCGTCGAGGTATTTACCGTTCAGTTCCTTTATATGAAGGATTAGGGTAGTTTAGGTACAAGCACCTCACCAAGTCAACGTGTCACTGAATTGGGATGCTTTTGGGCTACTTCGATATCTCAGGTTTCTCGGAGCCGCTGGGAAAAGTCTCCTTCCTCAAGCAAGGCTGGATATTTATCCCTGCTTCCTATCAAGCAGGATTTTACCCAAGGTCTTTTTAAGAGTGGGGATTTATGGATAAGGAAGGTCGCATACGACCTGCGACTCATGTGCTGCTGGTCAATGCTGGTCATAGGATCACTTGGTGCAACGTGAGCTATACTAGCCTTTGTTAAATCTCCCGACACATATGCCAAGTGACCTTGTTGGTCATAGATTCACTAGACCCGAAAGTCTAGTACAATGCGAATCTATGCTTATCATTGTTTGGCCATCCGGCACGTATGCTAGGTTGCTCGGTGCTAGTAAATGCTGTTGGTCTTGAGTACACCCTTCCTCAAGCGAGGCTGACAGTTAAAATGAATTGATGAATAAATAAAAAGAGAACGTGGCGCTAGACCGGAAATTTGGAACCCAGAGGTCAAATGATCAGAATCCCTTACATGATGAGAAAAATATAAATTTATATTATTTCTTTTTATCATTTTACTTATTTCGTTTTATCCTTACTTTAGTCTGATTCTTTAATCCTATTTTTTATCTTATTATTTTTTCCTCCATCACTACAGCCTTTTTCTCCAAGTCTTGCAAGACTCATACATAAATGGGTAATAATTGGTCTCACTCATTCATACTGACCCATGACGTCTGGTCACGGAAGGTGCTGAATTCAGAGTTGTCCAACTATTTCAAGCATTGTTGGATAAATGCTGTAGGGATGCAATAAATAATTATCTCCCAAAGATAATTTCCATGTCCGTTAAAAGCCTCATAGGGTGTCACATGACAGACTCCCGAAGCTCTTCTATTTACCTCTGTTCTTTGAACAATAGTGACGTTGTCTCTGAGTCCTGATAAGGAACGATAAATCTACGTGGCGATATTACCAATACTTGTCAAGTAAGCTTTTTCTGTTTTGTACTTCTTCCACATACTACTTGTTCACTGAACAATCTGTGAAAAATTCTACCATGGGACTAGTTTGTGCATTCTTTCTTTTAATACTAAATGTATTTATATCTGAAGATCAATGAGTTCCATCTGCAGTGGTAATAGTATGTCTTCCTAGTCAACATCATAGGCAAAGATGAATTTTGAAAAGTCGTACGTGAAGGGTTGCACGGGTAGGTCTCGAGGCTCATAGATTGGCGACCCCTGACGTAGAATGTCACACGCAAATTACCGAGTATGATGGTAGATAAGTTGTTGCAATGATATCAATAAACTACTAAACTTATATTTGCATATAGTATATACAAATAATATATATAAGTGTATGTATGTTTGAAGTTTGATAAAACGAATAGAGTCAAAGTTTTTAATTTTTTAAATCAAAATCTAAATAAAGACGTGGGTACAGCTGATCAACTTATATAAATATGTGAAATTGTATTGAACTATTTATTGCTGCCTAGATTTCTATTTTAAATGAATCAGTGTCAAGTTAAAAATTAAATGAAAACGTGTGTGCAACTAGGCAACACATTATAAGGGGATGATGTATAGACGTCTAAATTGCTGTCTGGTCTAGATGAGTCAGTATCAAGTTAAAAATTAAATGGACACATGAATGCAGCTGAGCTACTTATATATTTAAAGTGAGGATCTATAGATGAGCCGGTGCCAGCGTGAAAAAAGAAGCAAAAACGCCATGAAGCCTGTTTCGATACTTCTCTGACTGCAGGCTTAGGCGAAACACAAGATTATGCAAGTACAGCACTCTTCATCCTCATGAGAACTAGCTTCCGACAACCTTTTGGTTTGTTAAACTGAAAATTTATCATAACATTTGAGGACAAGGAAGACATTAAAGAAAAACAACGACGTAACTTAACACTAATCCTCATGAGTAATTCCAGAGGTGATGCGACTAATATAAAATTCGGTGGAATAAGTTTTTCTTTTGTATGCCAAGGGGACTATTTTGAAGAAAATAAACATTTCATTCATTATTCATTTCTCTTATGGTAAATACAATTTCCATTTTTGAACACTTTTTAAAACACCATTATATATAACCGCACCCCACCACCAATAAAAAGGTATATCATAGAGAAATACACTTAAAATGCTCCAGCTTAGAAAATAAAGCAGTTTCCAAACTATTGGCAGCTGAATGATATCTGTGTGGGGTCAGCATTCACGCTGAAGGTCATTTTTTAATCACCCAAATTCCCTATATAACAAAGGTAGCTATAAAAAGTTGATTAAAATCCTTTATTTATTCACAAATAGGAATATCGACTTTATCATGGGCCTCTGTTACAATCGTACCCAAGTTCAAGGGTCATTTAGTTAATACAGTAATTTACGAAGCCTTTTGCTAAGTATTAGGAGCACCATAAAAAAGGGTCAAAGTTATCTCCTCTTGACTATTCAAGGACCGGTTAACTCCCAGCTAATAGGTGCATGCTTGGATACAGAAAAGGAGATTTCCGTCATGACACCAGGAACGCAGCACACAGGACCTTTCTAGGCTCTCAATAACTATGTCTTTATTTAGATTTAACAACCGTTAGCTGTACTTATTTTCCACAAAAATAAATTCCCTAGTTTATTCCCAATACTCGGCGAGTATGTTATTTTTCCGTAACAGTTTTATTTTGTTATGTTAAAAATATGACTCAAACTCACTCGTAAAGATTTGCTAGTCAAGTCTGCTGACCATAACACCACCAGAGGCTCCCGTCGTCTAATTAATATATCAATTCCCCCTTTTTCTATACAAATCCGTAATTGTTTGATAGTAAGGAAAGATAACGGGCGCCTACGAGTTTCTAGGAAGGTGAAAGTGGTTTTATCGTTGATTCACATTTACGACTGAACTGACTCCTCATCAGCATTCCATATTACTTTATAGTTTAAGTAAAATGTCCATTAACACTGCGAATTTGATGATGCAAGAATATCATAAAGTTAATTATTTGCCAAAACTTACAAATATTTTAATTGTCAAGGCCAATATTAGAGTTACCAATAATAATAGCCATCCGTTCATTCAAAAGAATGTTAATTATTATTATAATTATTATTTTACTTACAGATGATCTGCAATAAGTATATATATATATATATATATATATAATCATTGAGGGTTTGATGAATGACTAAAGTTTTAAATAAAAATAAAACAAATAATAAAATAAGTAAGTAAAGTTGGTGACCTTAGTCGTAGGTAACCCGAAGGTTTCTTTTTCAGTAGCTACTACACCGAGGTGTAGCAGAGAGCGCTACTCTATACCCTGGATTGTTCCACTTTACCCTCGATTCTTACCTTATAGTGCTGAGTACTAATCAAGTATCAATTTTTGAGTTTTTGGTATGACTTGAACTGGGATTGAACCCCGGACCATTGGTGAACACTCTACTCATTAAGCCAATGGCTAATAATGAAATACGAAAATAAAATATAAAGCAAATAAAAAACGAAAATAGAATAAAATCTCCCACAATTCCACTTTCACCGAAAGTTTAATTCCCCCCACCACAGCTTCTTCAGACCTTGTCAACCCACCGGAAAAGACGTGCGTTTTGAAGCCATCCAAACGGAGCAGTCCAGACTCTACATCCTTTATAGTGATAATAACTTTCAGGCGTGATAAAATTCAAAAAATATTTAACTAGAGAATACCAAATTATCTCTTTCATGTGTAATGGGTAATGTATTTTTTTTAAAAAATCAACACTCGAATTTAGTAATGGTCACCGCCACCCCAAAAATTAGATCAATAATCATTCAAAATATATGGGAAAAAAAGAATTGATATTTTACACACCAAAAACAAAAAAGTCATGAGCCCTGTCGGCTGGGGTTGTAGACAATACAGACTGCACTTCTACCGAGAAAAAATACACACATCCCAATGAGTGTCCTGTATGACACTAAACTGATGGTGAGGCTCCAGTCCCAGAGCTTTGGGAAATATGGAGTACCCTTCATTGCCCTTGCTTCCAGGTTCACTCTAAGCCGGATTGGTAGTTCCTGTTTGGGTCCCATCTATGGATCAAATCGAACTAGTCAATCATTTATTAAAGATTATTATTATCATCAGTTATTTGAAACCATATAACAATATGAGTTATTCTCTGGTGCTAAAAACTTATGGAGAACAAGAGGCATTTTTTATTTTGGAAAATGTAATTTTCCTTTGCAAAAATATAAAACAGACTTATTGACTTCGGAAGAAATTTACAAGTCATTTTAAAATGTCAGTGAATGACTAGAACTAACTGAACTTTCAAGTTGTCAAAACAACAAGTAAGCTGGTTCAAAGGACGTTGGGGTTTGTCGGTGTATTGATCCATTTTAAACCATGACATCCTGAACAAACTCTTGCTCACCTGTTGGGGTTAAAAGGTTAAATGTTTGGATAGATTCTTCAGATCTTTGATTTTTGTTTTGGTTAATGTGAAAAGAGATACCTCATCACAAACCATGGGCTAGGACCTTTAATTAACCACGCCCCAATATTGTGGTTTGGTTGGATGACCAATTAAAATCTGATACGTGGAATTGATACTCTTCCCATAGACGTAGATTAGCGCATTTGATTAGCTGACCAGTCAAAAAGTAGTAGAAGAATACGAAATGATATGTGATTGTTTAGCCAATCGGGAATATTTGTTCCCAGAGAAATCCTCTGTAAAAATAGGTTTTCAGGGTTGGAAGGGAGAAGACTGGGAAATAAAAAAAAGGAAATCTCTCCAATAATTAAAGCCTCTCCAGCAAAATCCTCACTCTCCGAAAAATTGAGTCAAATACCTCATTTGTCTGTCTCTGAAATGCAACAAAAAGCGACTCAATATATATATATATATATATATATATATATATATATATATATATATTTGTTACACAGTCGTGTTTCAACAAATGATTGTGAATTGTTAACTAAGAATTTTTCTTGTCTTTGATTTGCCAACACAGAGGCAACTTGTTCCTACGAACCATCCCGACCTGCAGAAGTTATGGATAGATTGTGTCACCCTATAACGGTGGGTCTTTCAAACACAATGTGGGCATAGAGAAAATTGATAAACCAACTAGTCAGAAACGCATGTGTTAGTCACAGAACTAAGGCTACATAGGGATCCGGAAGATTTGTCTATTGGTTATTTTTTTAGGTTTTGTAGGTTGTGGGTATTTGGGTTTAGATATCTGACTCCATTGCGTTTTTTTTCTTCTTTTCCCAAATTTAACTCGTTGGCGTCTTCTTTGTCAGTGAAAGCAGCAAAAGAATTACTAAAGGAAGGAAGAAAAGGAAGGAGACGAAGATGGGATATACCTTTAAAAAGTTAACTTTATTTTGGGGGTTTCACACAGCAACTCTGTAGCAAGGAGATGTCTTCCTGGACTATTAGAGAACAGTCACATCTTCCAAATAAGACATTGAAATGCACTAGTCGTTTTCGGTGGTTGATACATTCAAATTCGGTGTTTTTAGTAGTGGGTGATAAGTACTTGGTGTTTTTAATATAGGCTGCTGCTAGAGGAGACACGGTCTTACACCAAGTACGAGACTTGGGCGAACATGTGCGCTGCTTGCAAGCAGCCGAGGGAAAGAAGGTTAGTCTAGTATCACAGGTAAAGCTCAAGTTAGTTTGAAGGTCTACTGGTGGAAGAGTGAGCTCGCATGCCACTAAGCGGACACGTGGTTTTCCCCACCAGCTGCAGGAGATAAGGTGATCTTTCCAATCAAAGCGGTCACTACTGAATGAGAAAGAGTTTCTTTCTTGTGCCAATAAATTTGTTGGTCGGCAAATCCTTGCATGTTCATGTGTATGATTACATAAGAGGACGTCGCTTCGGAGTTCGGCCTTACATACCAATAAGCAGTCCATACCTTCTATACGCATACGTTGACATGACTTTCAGTACATGAGATATTACTGCCGAGATATGTGAACAGGTTAACTGAATTCAGAAGCCTGCCACTTAACGTGAAGGTAGCTCTTTCTTGTTTAAAACACGTGAACTCTGGTTTGCATTCAGGAAGAGACCGATACCTCCTGCTGTTGGCTCCAGACTATGCAGGAGGGATTTAGCAAAGGCAGGTGTATTTGTTATAAGTGCTAGATCATCTGTCATTGTTTTTGCGAGATTTCGTCTGCTTCCCATCTTGTCTTATTAATGTGAAAAAAGAAATGGTAGAAATTGGGAATAATCTTTACACAACTTTTATCATTTATTCATTTATTAATTAATTCATTTTTCAACAGAATCGAAAAAGACATGCATTATGATTACGCATCAAAGTGAACTATGTTCTAAAAGAACAAAAGAATAAAAGAATTTAAAAAAATGAAAGAATTTAAAGAATCACTGTTGATGATACAACTGTAAAAGAAAACTATTTAGGAGGAATGAAACAACCTCAGGTTTATTATTCTCCATTATTCCTACTGGAACCGGAGACGTGTGAAGTAACGGTTCTTTCTTTAGAAAATAGACTGGACGAGCCAAGTTCAAATCCTGAACCAGGCTCTTTAGGTTTCACTTGAGAGCAAATGCTTTGGAGAAATGCATACATCTCTCTCTTCTCACTTCTCTTGCTCAGTCTGCTGGGGCTGTAGAATACACAGACTGCTTCTCTGCTGAGGGGTAAGACCCTCCCACCAACGAGTGTCCTGAATATGACACTAAACAATCTGATGATGAGGTTCCAGTAATGCTAGAGCTTTGGGGAATGCAGAGTTCCCCTTCATTGCCATCGCTCCCAGATCCACTCTGGCCCGGAGTTGTAACACCTGATAGGGTCCTATCTATGGGTCAAATAGAACTAAACTGTGTACATATGCTAAACTGGATTGATTGAAATAGAACTGTTTTTGACATTGAAGCTGTGTACTTAAGCTAAACTGAATTGTTTGAAATGGAACTGTTCAGACATT
This sequence comes from Sepioteuthis lessoniana, assembly GCA_963585895.1. Classification (NCBI taxonomy): domain Eukaryota; kingdom Metazoa; phylum Mollusca; class Cephalopoda; order Myopsida; family Loliginidae; genus Sepioteuthis; species Sepioteuthis lessoniana. The sequence goes on from OY757909.1 coordinate 89,014,041, forward strand.
TAACTGTGTGCAAACAAACCAAAAAAACATGCTTATACTAAACTGAATTGTTTAAAATATAACTGTTTATATGTATAAAAATGGATTTGGCATTAATAACCTACAATGGTTGATATACCATAAAACTAAATCAAACCAAACCGAACCAAATCTCCTCATTTCTAGCAATGGATAAATAGTAGGGAAGAATATACTTTTAATGCCCTCGGGAAAAGCATGACCCCTCTCTTCTCACCCTCAGCTACGAGTAAATAGTAGGGCAGACCGTACTTTTAATGCCCTCTCTTTTCATCCACGAGCAGAATGTGATGTAATGTCAATTTTCATGCAGAGTAAAACTGGTTTGTATTCAGAGTTTTCTTTCTTTAGGTTGGTTGCCTAAAGAACAATAAAAGAACCTAGTGTGCCCAACTATTTACCCATAACTGGGGAAGGATAGAACCAATGGAGCAATGCCCCTTTTCCAACGGGTATTAGCTCAAAACGCAAATAGCCTCATCCAGGATTTTGAACTCTAGTTGCTGATTCCATTTCTCACGACGATAACCGTTAAGATAGGAGCGCCTCCATTTATAGAAAGGGAAGGGCACACAGGGTTCTTTATACTATTTACCAACCCCTCCGCTCGGGCAGGATATGACTCAAGGTCAATTTTTTAAGCAGAGTTTAACAGGTTTGAATTCAGAGTTTTCCTTCTCCTAGACTAGTTGCCTAACCAAGGTTGAAGAACCTAGTCTGTCCTACTATTTACCCATAGCTGGAGGGAGAATAATTGGATTCATACCTTCCCCAAGGGTATTAGTGCTATGTGAAATGCAAACTGTCTCGTCCAGGATTTGAACTCGTGTCGCCGTGTTTATTTCCTACGACGATAACGATTACAGCATCCGGTGAAGGAGAATAAACAAACTATAAATTCAAAACGAGAGCAAGGCGAGCAACTTCACCCCATAAAAATACAACAACACGCACAAAGCCTATCCCAGACGCGGTGTAGCTGCTACCCTTTGTCCCTTAAACATTTGCATAGCATTTTTCCTTCGATCCTCTTCTTTTCTTTTCAACTGAATATAAACATATCAACTCATACCATCCAGTTTCTTTTAAAAACTTTACCCAATAAATCATTCAATTGACAATAAATTTCCAACACACTGTCACGGTCCACAGCCCAAGTGTATCATCAAATCTAAAAATAGAACACCCGTCCCTCGTGTGTGTCATGATTTCCAAATATAACTTTTCTTCATTTTGCCACTAAAAGGTCTGAATATACCAGATACCCTGTCCTAGTCAGTAACAGTTTAGTAGTAAAAGACAGACGTTGTGTTATATAATTAAGGAATAATTTTTTTAAATATTTATCGTTTTTCGTTAATTATATTTTATCATTCAATTTGGTAGAGCTTTGAACCATTCGAGTCAGGTGCAAAGTCAATTGGTGAAGTTTACGCTCGCGCGCAAAGGATATGACAATCACCATTTGTTATAATCAACCCCAGACAGTAAATGGGGCTGGAGTGTGGATGACGTCATGCCCAGAAGAAATGGTTCTGAGAATTTGAGGATTTTGAAAAGATGTAGTTGGATTCTGACCGTTGAGGCATAGAGTTGGATTTTGACCGTTGAAAGATGTAGTTGGGTATTTGACCGTTGAAGAAGACAGAGTTGAGTTTGGGGTGGGGTCAGCATAGTATCGTTGGCATAGACTTTTAAGAATTGTGTCTCTCCTTCTCCTCGTGTTGCCATGGACCGAAGCCAGAAGTTAATAAACCGTTCGTACCTGAAACGAAAGAGTCCGCCTGTATTTGTTTATGTATTGTATTACTGTTGTGATTGAGATCTTTATGGCTATGAGAAATATACAACAGTTGAATCAAAATGCCTGTTCCGCATTTGTCAACGATAAGCAACTTTTATTTTGAAAGGAATTCAGGAGTAACACGCAAGTAAGTTATTGAATCAATCAGACCTAACCGATAAAATGAAACGCAGTTTCTTCCAGGCAGTGGTCGCATCGATACTGCTATATCGATGCACTACATGGACTCTAACAAAACGGCTCGAGAAGAGGCTAGACGGCAATTACACAAGAATACTGCGAGCAATCTTGAACAAGTCCTGGCGGCAACACCCCACAAGACACTAACTGTACGGCCACCTGCCTCCTATCACGAAAACTATTCAAGTTGGACGAAACAGACATGCAGGACAGTGCTGGAGAAGCAGGGACGAACTCATAAGTGATGTACTCTTGTGGACCCCCACACACGGCCGTGCAAAAGCAGGACGACCAGCACGAACATACATTCAGCAACTATGTGAGGATACGGGATGTTGTCCAGAAGACCTGCCTGAGGCGATGAACGATAGGGAAAAGTGGCGAGAGAGGGTCAGGGATATCCGTGCTACCAGCACGACATGATGATGATGATGATGAAGTTATAGAAAAGAAAGGGATTGTGTAATAAGAACTTGGAGATTAGTTTAGCTTACTTGAGCCTTTATTGGTTTGGTTTGGTTTGGTTTGGTTTTATGGCACATCAACCATTTTAGGTTATTAATGCCAAATCCATTTTAATACATATAAACAGTTCCATTTCAAACAATTTAGTTTAGGATAAGTACACAGTTTCAATGTCAAAAAAGTTCTATTTCAAATAATTCAGTTGAGGATAAGTACACAATTTAGTTCTATTTGACCCATAGATAGAACCCTATCAGGTGCTACCTCTCCGGGCCAGAGTAGACCTGGGAGCAATGGCAATGAAGGGGTACTCTGCATTCCCCAAAGCTTCAGCATTATTGGAATCTCACCATCAAATTGTCATATATAGGAAACTCCTGGAGGTGCCCGTGGTGTAAAGGTCATCGTCATAGGAAATGGACACGGCGACACGAGTCCAAATCCTGGACGAGACTGGTTCCATTTCACATAGCACTAATATCCTTGGGAAAGGTATGAATCCAATTATTCTCCCTCCAGCTATGGGTAAATATAGGACAGACTTGGTTCTTCAGCCTTGGTAAGGCAACTAGTCTAGGAGAAGGAAAACTCTGAATTCAAACCTGTTAAACTCCGCTTAAAAATTGACCTTGTGTCATATCCTGCCCGAGCGGAGGGGTTGGTAAATATCTATATAGGACACTTGTTGGTGGTGTTGAGGGGTCTTACCCCTCTGCAGAGAAGCAGTCTGTGTATTCTACAGCCCTGCCGACTGGGGAAGAGCCTTTATTGAACATAAATGGTTATGAAGTATATAACAGACTTGCTACCAAGTCGATACATGACACAAGGTCGTTTTATCGTAGGAAGACTCATACGTAACTGATAAAAAATGCTTGGACCCATCGGCATTCCCTTTTTGGGGTGCCTCCAGCGCCGGGCAATAAACTTAACCCTTCAAAGCAGGTAAAGCCTGGGAGAAGGCTGAACCAAACAATCATTAACCACTCACATACTCGGCAAGGTAATAAATGGTTATGAAGAATTAGTAAAACAGTGTACCGTATTTATATAGAAAAGGACGATCGGGGAGGTAATCAGTTGTCTAACCACAAATACTAAAACATTTATGTACTTATACAAAAAAAATTCACTTAAAAATGTAAATTATTACTTATTGCCAAAATACATAAAAAGAAAACGTCTCTTCAACTCAACCTCTTGTTATTTGGTTTGCTGATTGTTTTGTTTTATCGTTCATTTCAACATTCAGCTTTTATCACAGTACCCGGAAGACTCTCCAATTAATTATATTATTAAGCAATTTTTTTTCGAATTCGTTGCACTAAAATTTACGCTATCCTCGTTCTAATGTTGGGTGTAACCGTCTGGGTCTAAGGGATGATTAATTATGTCTCCATAACTTTGTCACTTCCCATTGCGGTCAAGGACGCTATAGAGTTGTTTCCTCTTGACATCAGACTGGCAGGCTATAGTATAAGTCCCTCTCATTTTATCGGTTAAGTTTTTCTGTTTTGCTTTTTTAAATTGTTATTTGGAATCTGCAGAAGGGTCTTGGGGTGTTTAGTCGGTGCTATGCAGTGGGACTGAGGGTCTTTGTCCCTGTGTGTCCTATGTTTTATTTGGGGTTGGTACTAGATGTATTCTGTGGCGCCAGACCAGACCGTTATGAAGGAACGGAGATCGGGGTGTTTTGCCAAGACTTCACCAGATCTTTGTAGGTCTTTTATAAAGGCAGCATCCCCTGGTTCGAAGGGTGATGCTTCTCTATCTACGTGTTGTAGTTGCAGCGTTGCTTTACTCTGATGTACTCTTCTTTCTGTTGGATTGGTGCATTTTTGGAGTTTCAGGGGAGCAAGTATGATGGTAGAATGAGGATCAAAAAAATAAATTCTCTTCATTAAAAGTTCACTGGGAGATTTTCCATTTTGTTGTGGGCTTACCCTATATAAGAAAAATATGTTGTAGAGGTTGTTTTGCTTTCTGAGCAGATTTTTTACGGTTTGTATCTGTTGTGGCCTGAAAGGGACCAGAAAAAAGACACAGAAGAAGAGAAAGTAGATGGAACAAGTGTATTGAATAACAGAACATATATAGAAAATAGGAGTGTTAGTACAGCAGGTAGAAGTGTCCATCCAAAAACTGTCAGGTTCAACTGCTGGGAGGAAATCGGTATTTGTCGTACGTCCCACCAACCAGACGAGTGTGACACAAGGCCTTTTTTTAGGTAGGTCCAGGCGCAGGGCCACAGCCCAGACACGCCCGGTGGCTCTAAAAATGCCTCAGGTCTTGTCGGCATTCTACTTAAAGGGGCGCCCTAGGCGCCTGGCGATAAACTTAACCCCTCGAAAGAAAGTTAGAGCCTGGGAGGACGGCCCTCTGAGGCTCGAGGATTCCGGTCAAGATGCGCCCGACATGAATGTGAGCTTACTGGACTCCACGTCAGCCTGATGAAAAGCCTCTGCGTGAAACACAGCGACTAATAAAGTTCTTCTTTGGGAAAATATTTGTCTTTGCCTCTCACCAGACAGGACTTGACACAAGGTCAGATGACCTGAAGGTCGATTATAGTGGGGATTTAGGGAAGGGGACGGTCAGACACGAGCCGATATACGAGCCCTGTTTGACTTTGCAGGTCATCAGCCCACTTAGAGCCTGCTAAGTCAAACATGATCCAGACACAAATGCCTATTTATAACTTAAAATGGACAGCGAGATCCAATGCTAGACAAAGATGTCAATGGTGCTGCTCGCTCAATCGAAGGTGGCCCAACCGAAGCAGGGAGCCTTTTGGTCTTGTCTGCTGGACATGGACTGCTTGTCAATGTTGCAACTCACCCACCCGAAGGTGGCCCAGCCGAAACTAGAGGCCTTTCGGCCTCAAGTCTGCCAAGGCATAACCACTTAGGAGAGAAGAAGGTCAGGGAAGGTCGTCCCCGAGCCTAAGCTCGAGCCCTGCTGGTCTTTGCTGGTCATCGGCCCACTTAGTGCAATATGGGTCATATGAGATTAGCTAAACCTGGGTCCTGGCATGTATGCCTGATTATAGTTTAAACTGAACCCCAAGGTCCAGTGCTATATAAGGGTGAAAAAGGTGTCAATGTTGCAACTCGCCCACCCGAAGGTGACCCAGCCGAAGCCGGGGACCTTTCGGCCTCAAGTCATGTAGCATGACCGCCCGCCAAAAATGTCAGAAACTTTGCTGAAAAGCCGCTGCATGAAGCAGCGACTGATCGTGCTTCCTCCTTGAGAGGAATATTTGTCTCTGCCTCCCACCAGACAGAACTTGACACAAGGTCAATGACCCGAAAGTCGATTATAGTGGGGATTAGGGGTGGAAAGGTCGGGCACGAGCCGAGGTACTAGCCCAGCTTGACTTTGCTGGTCATCGGCTCGTTTAGGGCCTGAGAAGCCAAACATGGTCCTGGCACAAATGCCTATTTATTGCTTAAACTGGACAGTGAGGTCCAGTGCTATACAAAGGTGACAAAGATGTCATTGGTTTAGCTCGCTCACCCGAAAGTGGCCCAGCTGAAGCCAGGAGCCTTTTGGCCTCAAGTCTGTCTGGTATGGACTGCTTGTCAATGTTGCAGATCACCCACCCAGCCGAAGGCAGGGGCCTTTCGGCCTCAAGCCTGCCATGGAGCATTGACTGTCCGTCACGGATGCCAGATAGTGCGCTGAAAAGCCTCTGAGCAAAGCACAGTGCCTGGTCTAGTTCCCTCACTGAGAGGAAATCTCTCTGTGAATGAATAGGATTAGTATTTATGAAGGAGGAAGAGTTCGTTATCGTGTAGATAACTCACAATAACTGTATCACTATTTCTGCTTTGTCGTTGCTTTGTGGGTATCAGGACAAACTCACTATGAGGGTGAATCCAAATTTAGCAGCAAAGTTGCAGAATTATTGTTAGCAAATTTGGGTACCTTGTCTGACATCAGGGATGCTGTTGACTTCGAAGATGCTTTTCAGTTTTACGACTAAATTTCTCCTGGTTTACTAGTCTCGGCAGCGAATCTCCGCCCATCAAGACTGGTAATCCACCATTGTGAGATGTTTTGTTATGAAATTCAAAGAGATCCATCCCAAATCTTGACTAAGAGTGATAGGAGAATGATGAAAAAAGCAAGGGTTCCTTCTGTATGAGTCGGTACTTTGCACCCGTTGTGCCATTCCTTAAGAGCTTTTCAATGCCAGACGAAATGGGGAGCACCAAATTGAGGATGAAGCAAGTGTGCGACACTTTACGATTCCTTAATTCTAGCGGAATTACAATTCTGTCGTCAAACATTAAAAGATTTTCGACGACTGTTAAGTGTTCTCTATTGGGCCAATAATGTTTGAGGAGTGTTGATTCCGGTAAGTTGGTGGGCTATCCGTAGGAGCAGTATTTATGGATTGTAACCGTTCCGGGATCCGATTTTTGTAGTTCCTTAATCTATTGCAGCTTATTCTTTGAAGCTGGATGAAAGTTGGTGGATTGTATGGCAAGTAGGGCTGCATCTTCCATAAGGTATACGTCTGCTTGATTGGATCGGCTATGAGGCGCCTGTGATAGTGTATCTGCTGCTGTCTGATTCATCCTGCTACATGTATAAGCTGCAATCTAAATTGCTGGATACCTGATGGTATTTTTGCAATCTCTGTGGGTTTATGATTTGTGGTCACTTTCCACGGTGAAGTTTAGGCCAAGAACATATTCACTTATTTGTCGTAGGACCAGGCGACTGCCTGTGCTTCCTTCTCTTTGACGGCATAATTCTGTTCTATATCTGAAAGAGAGCGCGAAAAGTAGTATATTAGACGCCTTGATTTGTCGTCTTACAAGACGACGCTGATTCCCGTGTTGGAAGCGTCTGCAGCTGTGAACATCTTTCGTTTGGGTTTGGTTTGGTTTGGTTTGATTTTATGGCATATCAGCCATAGTTGGTTATTTAATGCTAAATCCTCATCATACATATATATTAAATATATATGATTTGTAAACACATTTATATAACATTCTTAAACAAGCTTGAGCTCTTTTTTGCACACAGTTAAATGGTTTCAAGTATTGCTTTATAACAGTCACAATTTATCATCAGTTATTTGTTTACATAAATAATTTGTTCTATTTGACACATGGATAGGACCCTATCAAGTGCTGTCACTCTAAGTAACAATAGACTTGGGAGCAAAGGCAATGAAGGGATTCTCCACATTTCCTAAAGCTCTGACGATGGAGTCTCGCCATCAGGTTGTTAAGTGTCATATCAAGGACACTCGTTGATGAGGGGGTCTTACCTCTCTGCAGAGGTGCAGTCGGTGTATTCTACAGCCCCAGCCGACTAGACTGTCTTCCGGTTTAGGGCTATGGTGGACAAGGACAGGCGGTGAAAGGAGGAGATTCATTACCTGGCAGAATGCTAATTCTTGCTGTTCGCTCCATGGTCATTCAGTGTTTCTGCGTTGAAGGCACCTTAAGGGCGCTGTGATGTTGGCTTGGTTGGGTTTAAATTTAGCAAGTTGATTTGTCATACCCAAGTAGCGTTGGAGAACTGTGATGTCGTTCGGTGGCGAGAAGTCGTCAGAATCAGGTTGGATGTCAGTGTTGTTAATGATGCAGCTTAAAAATCCTATTGAACTTTTGTAAAAATCACATTATTTGTAGTGTGAAACCGACATAATGCAGTCGTTTCAATATGGTGCAAAGGCAATGGTCGTCGGTGGTATGGTCTTCGGTCTGGAGGAGGATGTCGTCCATGTGGCTAATTTCTCCCTTTATGTCGACCAGGATAGCAGATATAATTTGCTACAAGATTTCATTGGCTGAACTAATCTCAAAGAGAAGCTTATAAAGCAATATCTTATGAAGCAATATCTTCCAAAGGGGTGATGAATGTGTTGTGTATTGCTTAGACTCCTCCGTTATTGGTATCTGCTTGAATCCACTCCTTGCATGGAGTCTTGAGAAAATTCAGGAGGTTGCCAGTTTAGCCAGGCGTTTATCCACTCTGCCCATCGAGTGGATCTCCCGCTGAACAGGTTTGTTCAGTTGTAGGAGGTCCACACAGAAGCTGTTGAAGTTTATAAATTCGGCAGTTAAAGTCTTCTCGAATCTGATTGACTTTTTAAAAGTTGTGCCGTTAGCCTCCGCCTTTACAGTTATTTAAGTGACACCTGCCGAGGGATCTCTCCCTCTTTTTTTCAGCACGAGCAGAAAGCTCTACCTTGTTAAGTCTTGTTTATTTGCCTTCGACTTTAGGCTGTTTTTCTTGAGTAAGGTGGTTTTAGTAAAAGGCCCATTAGTCGTCTAAGCTAAGCCTCTTTTTCTTGTAGGGTTTTATTGTTAATTGTTGAAACACGAAGTCTACTGCAGGCTATTTGTGGTTTTGGTATGCTGTCCTCTTCAAAAGAAAGTTGAGTCTAAGGCCTGGAGGGGGTATTATTGGACTTTTTACTGACAAAGGAAGCTTTTGGCTCAGGTCAGAAAATGTGGTAAAAGCCTCTGTTGGCTCAACAGAAGAAAATTTGAGTTGAAACAGAAAGATATTGATCTAAGGGAAGGAAGCGGTGGTGTACTCGAAGTTCACTTAAAGAAATAATAAACTTCGTTTTCAACAAGTCTACACAAGAAACTAGAAGAACACGGTTAACCAGGTTGGTTCTACACAAGAATGAGACACTGAGAAAAGAATAAACCCTAAAACAGGCTTCAGAAATTAATTTTAACATAAAATACTAAAGAATGGTATTCTATCATTAACAAAAGTTAAACTGACAGTCGGTGGTTGACGACATTGCTTTGAGCAAGTCAGTCGTCATATTTCTTTATACCCTTCTTCTTTTTTTGGTTATAATATTGTCGTTACTTGAATGTATATTATTTTTGTTACCTTAAATTCAATGTTTTCGACAAGCATAGGGAAAAATATACAAATCCGGATTTGGTAAAGTCTATTTCTCTTGAAATAAATTACTTTGTGGGAACTGGTTGTTTTTGCTTTTAAAAAATATAGACACACTTTCTTTCAGGTAGCAAACGTAAACTTTCCTTCCTCCTTTTTTATCTCCTTTATTTTTATACTCTCCCCCTTTGCTTGGCGTGACAGTTATTACTAGATAATTTCTTGCGCTGGGCAGAGATAAAGCCTGGTATATTTATTGAATTGAGCACGTTTCTCATAAGGCTTATTATGTTGTTTGATTTTGGGACCCCAACTATGGCAGAGCACCAGGTTGTGGATCCTGTAACCGTTGAGATTTTTTTTTCTTTTAGCATGGGATTAATCTCCGCTTTCGCTTTTGGTAGGAAGGGACGCATAATTTTGCTGAGGGTGGAGCGTATAGATGCAGACGGGTTTGGAATCAGGTTTGAGGATGATGTTGTATGCAATCTTAAGTTTGCCCAATTACTTTATGAAAAGCTCGGGAAAATCGCTTCTAGTTTCCGGGTTGTTAGCTAGTGGACACATGAGATGAGACGTAGAATAAAAAAAAGCTGCTCAAGTAAGAAGTAAGGATAACTGGTTTCTAATTACTTCGCGTTTCCACCATTTCTAAGTTTTTATGACGAATCTTTTCTTTTAACCTGCCAATCAGCGTGAGTGCTATATTGCCAGTGCCTTTTAGCTGTTGGTTCAGTTTGGATAGTTTATGGCCTTTGGCTCAATTTTCATTGACCACTGATACAGATACGCCTGTGTCCATCTTGAAAATGTAGAAGCTTCGGTTCATCAGTATTTTCTCTATCCAGCAGTTATCATCCACGTGAAATATGTTTCCAAGGAATAATTCTTCCTCAAGTTCATGAATTGGTTTCTGCCTTTGTGGACAGCTGTAGCCTAGAGCACTTCGCCCAAAAGCTTGGTTGTGTCCCTTTTTTGGCATATGAAACAAGTTGTTCGAGCAGATCATTTCCCCCTGGAATGGACTTCTTTGCCGCAGTATCCACGGGAATTTTTCTGGTATGTTCCTTGGTGGGGTTGTTCTTGGTATGTTGTATTTCTGTGTTAGATGAAATTCACTCCTTGGTCTCCTCTGATGAGGGGATGGTTTTCTCTTCGTTCTTCCGTCAGTCTACTTATCTGTACTGTTGAGAGTGTGTCAGATTTGCTTTCACTTGTAGTTTGTTTGACACAGTGTCTTCCAGTGACTCTGCGACGAGATGTTCTTTCAGCGGGGGGCGTATGCATACGTCGTCAGTAAAGTTCCCTATTGCACATAGGAATATACTGACTTAATCCGCTCGGGATTTGTTTGCTAAAGCCGATCCAGTCCTGGATCAGAGAAATGGACGTTTCTATTGTTGTATATTGACCTTCGACCCGGCCAAACATGTCATTCCAAAGTGATGTACCAGGAGGAAGTGATTCCGATGGCAGTTATGATAAGAAATCGCGTAGGCGGCCTTAGCTGAAAAATGGGACAAGGTAAAAATCCCACGGTACACTCATAGACTGATGCACCGGAAGAGAGTGACCTGTGAACTGCATGACAGTTATTTCCGCTTGATGACGATCAAACATTCCATTCCAAAGATTGAGTGGGCGATTGAACTATTATATAACTCGGTGGGGACAGGAAGTCAGTGAGTTGGAGATCAAACGACTTGGAGACAAGATGTGGTAGGGAAAGCCACCACCCAGCAGAAGGGGCCCTCGGGACCCCCGATAGAGTTGGAGATTAGATGAGTTAGAGAGAAGATGCTGGAATGAGAACATGTGAGAGGCTGGGCCCCCAGACCCCCGGTTGAGCAGTCCAGGAGAACGAGAAAGACACACAGCGATGCCCGGAAGGGCTGGGGAGGTCAATATGTTGCAGTCTTTGTTCAGTCTCCAACTCCCTCTCACACACAAACTTACAATAAAGTGAGAGGTATATTTTTTTAAAGAAGTCTTCCCTCGTTATTTTATTCATTGCGTCAATATGTATCCTGCATGTACATGCATGTATATGAGTATACAACACTATTTCAGATGACTTGTTACAGCCCTGTTAAACGGTGAAGGTGTTTGTAGGCTAACCGAATGTTGCGTGGTTTGTCCTAGGTCTTGTTCCATGTTTACGTGTATAATGATTGATTTCTTTGACGGTTGCCACCGTGAAATGTTGGGTATAATGGTTTGTGTTCGAGGGATTGTTTGTTAAATCTATCTAGCTTTGTTCCTTCCTGTTCCGGTGAGGGAGGCTAATTAGGGGGTTATTGGGTTATTTCCCTTTGACGTCAGCCAAGTAGGTTATTGTACATTCGTAACAATACAAATTCGAAAATTTATTCATACACAATGTGCATATTTTTTTAACTGACTAGTCACGTTGTAATTCATATAAATATTTTATGGATCTAATAGGTTTGTTTTCGTCGTTTATATGATTAATGTGACGGGGAAATTAAATATTAAAATATCCCCGGACGAGACACCATAAAAGGTCTGCTGACGCGAAATGATTAAAATCCCTAAACGGGACTTTATTTTCGCACGTGTGAAGACGGGGCAGGTTGGCACTTGATCCCCTATCGAAATAAGTCCTGTTCAGAGTTCTTTTCTCAGGCAGATAAGAACTGGCATATTACGTGAGGGAATAATTTAGGGCCAGACTGGCCACCGCTGGCAAAGGGGTCCAAAATTTCACACTATCACACACCCACCAGGCCGCTAAACTTCTTTCCCTTAGATAATAGAAGAATACGGGCCTATAGGTCTTAGTTGTAATAATATTAATATTGCTATAGTCGGCAACTCCTCTTTTCTCAGGCAGATACTTTAGGAATTAATAGGACAGTTCTAAGCAAGATAATGTAAGGCGAATAGAAGCTGAAAGGAAAGCATGGAATAATAACATAGACCACATGGTAAAATGAAAATACATAGGTTCTTTACTACGGTTATATATATATATACGTTCAAAGTGTCAAAAATATATAATAGGATAGTCCATGAATATGAATGTCTTTTCTTGGCTTTTATCCTTTTTCAAATTGAGAGAGAGTGGTAAACAAAATTCGGGTGTAAAGGAAAAATGTCCCAAAGTTACTTATCTTATTTTTTTGACGGGGTTCCACTGGAGAATTTCTCTTCTTTCACGGGCTAATGGACTTTGTACTGTTTTTAATGCTGGCTTGAGAGACTCAGGTCTCTCATGTCTCAGTCTTTTGTCTTTAGCCCGGAGTGAAATGGCTATCGTCCGTCTGCCACGGGACTTGCTCAAAAACTACCTTTTTTGTATTTACTTCCGTTGAGGGGAAGGGAACCCCACTTCCGTTTGGGGTCCCCCCACCAATCATTTTGGCTTCATTTTCTCTTTCCCCTTCCGATGTCCGGCGACCCAAGGTCACTTAGGTGCAAACATCTGTGTGACCCACATTCATTTCTAACGGTCACTTTTTGACTGCTAGATAATTTTAGTTCAACGGGGGGAGAGTATCATTCCCACCTCCTCGTCTCCGTGAGCCATCACGTGACATTAATTTGACGTCTGTTTGAACTCAGTTAACACAGACTGAATCATGTTCCTTTTGCATAACTTGCTTGTCTACTACTAAATGTAGCAGTCAACTTTAACTATTTACCGATTGTCATGTGACCACTGTTACGCTTCTTTCTGAGCTAGGTTATAATCAAGTGGATCTAAGAATACGTTGACAGTATCCCCTGTAGAGAAGTAAGATCCCTGTGGTGTTTAAAGGTTTTTAGCGTCGAAGTCACTAATGTGGTATTTAAAGGTTTTTAGGTGGTCAGGGGCTAAGGGCAAGACTGTGTTGCCGTAAGATATCTGACTCCATATTTTGGTTATATTATTTTACCCCACGTTGACTGGCTGGCGCAATGCCTTGCCCAAGGAAAAGTCCCAAAGAAATATACACAAAGAAAAGATAGAAACAGATAAGAGACGAAAACATTTCTTTCATACTTTCCTTTATTTACTTGGTGAATGGACTAACCAACGCTACGTCCCAAGACATAGCGTGGTGCCCAAAACTCCAGACAGTAAAATCGGTGTTGTCGGTTCGACGTCTCTACCCGAAAAGAGAAAGAAGAAGACTAGTTTACAGAAAACCTGAGTATTTATCTCTCTTCACCGGCTCCAAGTTCACCACTCCAAAGTCCTTCTAATTTTGGCGCGACCGCTTTCCATTGGCTACTTTACTTTTTATTATTTTTCTTTTTTCTGATTTTTAAACCGGATGGATGCGTGGAGCCTTATGCGTGGCGACGCGTTTATACATTTTGTATCTGGCAGCCGACGAGTCAATATCCGGTTGGGAGTTTTACTGTTAATTCCTAAATCCCCACATCCCCTCCCTATAAAGGGGGTGCTCTGAGAATGACACTAAACTGCATCTGGTGGTGAGACTTCAGTTCTTGACCTCAAGGTAGTGTGGAGTACACCTTCACTGCCATTAATCCCTGCTCCACTCTGACCTGGAGAAGAAATAACTGTTAGGGTCCCATTTACGAGTCAATTATTTACGATATGTTTAAAAACTATTCGTATTAAGAGGACTATGTTACCTGCTCCAAAGAAAAATAAAACTCGGAATACATTGTAGTTTGTGTATGTAATTCCTTCGAAATGAAGACGACTCATTCCTTCGAATTGGTTTGGTTTGGTTTGGTTTGGTTTTATGGCATATCAACAATTGTAGGTTATTTAATGCCAAATCCTTGTTATACATATATATTAAATATGATTTCCTAACACATTTTGTAGATAACATCTTTAAACGAGCCTAAACTATTTATTTTCACACAGTTAGATGGTTTCACTCCTTTCTATCTAATACAAATAATTCTGTTTACTATTAATGGGGGTATAGAATATACCAACGAGTGTCCTGGATATGACACTAAACAATCTGACGATGAGACTCTAGTCATGCTTGAGCATTGGGGAATGCGGAGTACCCCTTTATTAGCATCACTCCCAGGTTCACTCTAGCCCAGAATGGTGTCACCTGATAGGGTCTTATCTATGTGTCGAATAGAACTGTTCGACATTTTAACTGAGTGCAAACAAGTGGCTTACACTAAATTAAATTGTTAGAAATTGAACTGTTTGATCCTTTAACTGTGTGTAAACAAATAACTGATGCTTAATTGAACGGTTGGTGATACATAGCATTACTAGGAACGATTTAACTATGACTTATGCTAAATTGAATAGTTAGAAATAGAACTTATTGATCATTTAACAGTGTGTATCAACAAAATGTGTTTACAAACCATATATTTAATATATATTTAGCATTAAATATATATTTAGCATTAAATAACCTACAATGGTTGATATGCAATAAAATCAAACCAAATCAAATTGAACAGACAGTATGAATTCATGTTTCGACACTGCAGATGATCAGTTAATCGAACGACCGGTCTGAAGGGTAAAACTCTACTCAATGCTGCATCCCATGATTTTTTTTAAAAGCTTTTCGGTTATATGGCTAGTGTGATACACTCCTTCCTCAGAATTTGTTATTCCGTGAGAAGCCGGAGTAAGATAACTTTAGAGGCAGCATGTTTGATAATTACGGAGTTTGACTTTCCCGGTTAAGGAATGCAGATAAAACAGTTCACATATCTCGGCAGCAATATCTCATCTACTAAAAGTGATGTCAATAAATGCATAAGAAAAACATGGACTGCCACTGACAGGCTGTCGATCATGTGGAAATCTGATCTCTTTGATGAAATAAAATGGAATTTCTTTCAAGCTGTAACTTTGTCTGTAAGGATGCACCACTTTCAAAACGCTTTGAGGAAAAGTTAAATTGGAACTGCACAAAATTTCTGCATTCTGTTTTGAACAAATCCTCGAAGCAGTACTTCCAAAACAGCATCTGTATGCCTACTTACCTCCCATCTCTCAAAACATCCAAGTAAAACGAACAAGACATGCTTGGCACTGCTGGAAAAGTAAGACGAACTCATAAAAGACGTTCTCTTGTGGATCTTTCCTAGTCATAGACACACCAGTGTAGGTTTACAAGCGAATACTTACATACATCAGCTCCGTACGGACACTGGATGCAGTCAAGAGGATCTGCAGAGAGTGATAGACGATTGGGACGGATGGCGAGACAGAGTCAAGGGACTCAATGCTATCAGTACGACTTGATGATTATGATATATGTATAATGAAAAAAGAAAAGGGAAAATGTCTCGTCAAAAAAAAAAAAAAAAAAAGAAAACGAAAAATGAGTCACAATATCGAGTTACATTATTGACTGTCGGAAAAAAAAATTAAACCGAGTGTGTCGCAGTACAATAAATATTGAAAAAGGGTTCAATACGTACATAGGGCTGGTTTAGAGAAATGACGAAGTAATAGAAGTTTACTATTCGGGTTTCACCGAAAAGGTTCTTCAGGAAACTGATTATATATATATATATATATAGAGAGAGAGAGAGAGAGAGAAAGCGAGGGAGATCAAGTAGGTTTATTTTGATGGCATGTCAACCTCTCTAGGGTTATTTTACGCCTTGAGGTTTAGGAATCGTGTTCATTGTACTTTTATATTCATATTTTGCCTAGTTTTTTCTTAAGAATTCTTTTTGCACATAGTTCTATGATATCAAGTATTCCTATCTAATACAAATAATTTCCACACAATTGTATGGTTTCAAGAATTCCTATCTAACCTAATAATTATATGGTTTATTTAATTTTTAATAATAGTCATTTATTTGCACTCAGTTAAATGACTTCAAGTGAGTAATAATAATCCTTAGTACACAATCATAGCTTCAAGTAATTATTCTTAATGCAAATAGTTTAGACTTCTATGGCATCAAGCATTTTTGTCGAGTACAAACATTTCTTAGGCAGATCTGTTTGACTCATTGAACTGGGAATAATGGCAATGAAGTGGATACGCCACTCTGACCCAGATCTTCAGAACTAGGACCTTATCATCAAATACAGTTAGATTTCATACCGAGGACACCTCTTTTGTGTGTGTAGGGGCCTTACCATTCTGTTGGGGTTAAGTCGGAGTATTGTAAACCTCTTTGACATAGCGGAGGAAAATCAATGTTTTCAAGAAACAACCAATCCGTTTTAAATTTCTCGCTCTGTTTTTTGCCATTTTCTAACATGAAGTGTTTGTAGTCTTCCCTTAAATAACTTTTCTTCTCATTACACTTGATCAGACCGGTGGCTCACTCAATCAGAAAAGTAAACACTGGTTCATTTTTTTTTAAATAAAATTTCCAAAGCCAATATTGTCAATTAGTGTTCCACCTAAGGAAGCGTAAAAAAATTGTATTTATTCCAGATGTTACACAGCGAGACAAAAAGCTGTCTTTCGTTGAGAAAATAGCTTGGAATTTTTCTTTTCAAAACGAGTGATTTTCTTATACATTCATAGATAAAGCTTGGACAAACGAATTAAAGAGAACTGGGTTTAAAACCGTAAGAATATCTAAATATTGCCTTAAAATTTTGATCCACTGTATTTGTAACTAATTTGTATGAGATTTACCAAACCCCTCCGATACGAGATAGGATGCGACACAAGGTCAATTTTTCAACGGAGAGCAGCCGGTTTAAATTCAGTTTTCCTTCTCCAAGATTGGTTACCATACCAAAGTTAAAGCATCAGTCTGCCCTACTATTTACTCGTAGCTGAGAGAGTAGTGATCATTTCATTCCTTTCCCAAAGGTTTTAACGCCAAGTAAAGTGCAAACCGCTTCGATCAAAATTTGTTTTGGTTTCTTTGTTTCTTCTATGTTTAACGGCATATTAACCTTCGTGGATTATTTAACGCCAAAGCCATTCTTGTAGGATAACAATTGTGATACTATTTAACCCATAGTTGGAAGAACCCCCCCCTTAATTTTTTTCTATGCTTATAAAAAAAAGTTTAGACTTTTAGTTAATAATTAAGTACCACTCCACTCAGCTGGGGCTGTAGAATATACCGTCTGCATCTCTGCAGGGAGGTAAGATCCCCAACGGATGTCTTGGATATGACACTAAACTATCAGATGATGAGACTCCAATACTAGACCTTTAGGGAATGTAAAGTATCCCTTCATTTCCATTACTCCCAGGTCCATTTTGACCTAGAGTGGTAGTACTTGTTAGGGTCCCATCAATGCTTAATCATTCATTTTACTTAAAACCATTTAAGTAGTAAGAAAAGTTGGCGACCTTAGTCGAGGGTGACCTGAAGGCTCCTTTTCAATAGCTACTACACTGAGATGTAGGGAAGGCCGCTACTACTTTCCCTGGATTGATCCACTTTACCCTTGATCCTAGCCTTATAATGCTGAATGCTAAGCAAGGAGGGATCAAATACCATTTTTTGAGTCTTTGGTATGACTCAACCTAGGATTGAACCCCGGTTTCCCGGACCATTGGCGAACTCTCTACTCACAAGACCATGAGAGACTGCGTTTGATGGTTCTGAAGATTCCGCAGATTTCCCACCTTTGAGTTAGACTTATGGTCAAGTCACGTTTAAATCACCGGTTCCCATCTGATCACCGAAGTTAAGCAGCGATGAGCCAGTTCAAAAACTAAGAGGGTGACCCCTTAGTCATAACAGTTACTGAAAGAAGCCCAAAACCTACTCGCAAAGCTAATCAAAGCTTAGTCAATAACAAGAAAGAAATACCCTAGAGTTATAAAACAGACATGCTATTCCTCATATTCATCCCCATCCTGTCGGTTGGAGCGGAAAAATATAGCGATTGCACCTCGGTAGAAGGTTAAGACCTCTCACGCCAACAATTGTCCTGGGTATGACACTAAACTGTAAAATATGATGAGGCTCCAGCTCAGGAGTTGGAACAATATGGAGTATCCCTTAATTATCATTCCTCACTGTACCGGAGTTGTAACACTTGTTAGAGTCTCATAGTACTGCTCAATCATTTACTTTGGATAATTTCAAGTTATTTACAAAGGATTATTTTAAGTTATTAACTATACAACTGTGTGGAAATTGTTCATATTAGATAAGGATACTTAATTAATTGATTTAATGATGTAAAATAGCAATACTTGAAATCATTCATCTGTATGCAAAAAAAAGAGCTCTGGTTCGTTTAAAAAAAGTTCGCTCAAAAATCATATGTATCAACAGGATTTGGCATTAAAGGTTGATATGCTATTAAACCAAATAAAAGTAAGTAAAGATGATGACCGTAGTCGAGGGCAACCCAAAGGCTCCTTTTTTAATAGCTACTACACCAAAGTATAGGGGAGGGCGCTACTCCTTTCGCTGGATTGGTCCACTTTACCTTGATCTGTATCTTATAATGCTGAGTATTTTGCAAGGAGGCACCAAGTACCATTTTTTGAGTCTTTGGTATGACTCGACCTGAAATTGTACCCCAGTCTCCCGAATGATTGGCGAGCACTCTACTCATTAGACCAGTGGATCGAATTGGCACATTGTTTCTCAAGTTTCTTTAACTTTTCCAAACAAATAAACGAATAAAAATTAAAAGGTAATCCTCTATTAAGAATTAACTTAGCCTTGCTAAGCTTGGTACACGACCACAGATTACTTACAAAGTGGCGCGTCTACCTAAAAAGCAAATTACACATTACCTACTCAATCCAAAAATTATTCCGTACAAAATTCAAAATATCTTTAAGTCTAACGTATTATTCATTTCGGTTGTATAAAAAGACACTTTAAGGAGACTCAGTGAGTTTGTCTGTTGTATCGAACACTTGAAACTTATAAACAGACATTTTGTGGAGGTGCCCGTGGTGTAATGGTTATCGTAGTAAGCAGGATTATTTTGTTGTGTGGTACCTTAACATCAATTCCCTTTGGATACATATCAACGACATATCAACGACATATCAACTCGTCTGCAGTCATTTTAAGCCAAGAAGTTAGGGAATTGCGTGCATAGTACGATGACATTTTTGTGTGATATCTTTAGTCTTTGCACACAGTTATGTAACATTAAGTATTTCCATCTAATACAAACAATTTGCAAGCAGATCAATTTAACCCATAGAAGGAACCCTAACAGGTATTTCATCTCCGGGTGAGAATGGGCCTGAGGTTGATGGCAATGAAGAGTTAACTGTATATGGACACGGTGACACGAGTTCAAATCCTGGACGAGACTGATTGCATTTCACATAGCACTAATACCCTTGGGAAAGGTATGAATCCAATTATTCTCCTTCCAGCTATGGGTAAATAGTAGGGCAGACTGAGTTCTACAGCCTTGGTGAGGCAACTAGTCTAGGAGAAGGAAAACTCTGACTTCAAACCTGTTAAACTCCGCTTAAAAATTGACCTTGTGTCATATCCTGTCCGAGCGGAGGGGTTGGGTAAATATGATAGACAGACATTTTTCTTTGAAAATCTGTACTTCTGAGACGCAAAATTCAATTTGCAGTTATCTCCTTCCACAATACGATGATTCGAGACTTCCCGATGAAATATAAAGGCAAATTTGTCGTGGTCGGTGAAAAAGTCACTATTTTGGCTTGAAAAAAAGTCACAATTAATTTATGGTGGCCGGTTAACGTTAAGTTTTGTTGAGAAATATTTCTGATTCGAGTGAGACGTAAGGGATTTATCGAGTAAACTATTTTGATTTAAGATTCTTATTTATTTATTTACTTGAGACATTTTTTTTTTACCTGTGATGTTTTTTTTTAACAGGATCGAATTTGTAAACGAACAAGGAGTACGCATAGCATTCAAGAAAAAAATGGGCCGATACGCGTAACGTCTTTCGAAATATTTCGCTTGCAGCAAATATTTGTTTTAAAATCCTGTTTCATTTAAATACATCAGTCATCATAATTCTTGAACAAGAACATTAATATAAATTATCTAATAATTTAAATAGAAATTAATTCAATGGTGTAAACTTTTTCGAACTTATTAAATTCTATTTTGAAAGTTACACTCGAAGGTTACAAAAATGAAAGAAAAATTCAGTTGAAATTTCGGAGGCCATACTATGCATTTGATTGAACCACTTAATTACTGTTAATCAACTTTAATTCCATCTACAAGTTCATAAAAATGTTCTTTGCTT
Source organism: Sepioteuthis lessoniana (assembly GCA_963585895.1). Taxonomy (NCBI): domain Eukaryota; kingdom Metazoa; phylum Mollusca; class Cephalopoda; order Myopsida; family Loliginidae; genus Sepioteuthis; species Sepioteuthis lessoniana. Next base: position 89,034,518 of record OY757909.1, read on the forward strand.
ACCTCCAATATATTATTCAGGACACACCACTGGCTTATTAACTTGCTGTTCCTAAGTGATCGCTCAAGTACTGAGCTGGTTCATCGCTGTTTAACTACTGTGATCTGGCAGGAACCAGTGCGTGACTTGATCGTAAGTTTTGTTTGAGCCGAGAATCTTTTCGAGCCGCCTTGCTGACAAATTCAGACAAGATTTAGCCGTTATCAATATTTGCCCAAGACGGACGGAACATTTTCTTTTAAATTTAGGAATAAAGTCACTGAAGTAAAAATACTCCCTACATTCAAACACTGTTACAGTTTCTTATGAATAAAATCTGTTTATCTATAAGTACTATTTATCAACTTAATGGGACTCGTTGTGGTATAATAGTCAGCAAGTTAGTCTTACGGATCATTGCAACATAATAGTGAGTTCAATCTTCATTGGATGCCCAATATTTCTGGCCTTGTGCCACAGCTAAGTAAAAAAAAAATACTAATGACAAAACTAAGCAAAGTTAAGTAAATAGCATCAGTTTATCAATCTGAAAGTTTCGTTATGATGTAATGATAAGCAAACTTGTTTCATTGAATAGTGATTTTGATCCTAACTAGAAACCTCATAATTGTGGCCTGGCAAGGAGGCTAAATTAAGCTTAGTAAATATCTACCTCAGGGTTTATCAAAGTGATCCAAATGCAATCCTTGGGAATTAATATAATTTTGGAAAGTGAATAAAAGCATTGGAGTCCACAGCGAGTAATTTTACTAGTTTGTATCAATAAATTGGATCTTACTAAATGTATAAAAAAAAGGAGCAAAATATCCCAAACTTTGTTCGATTGTTGATCCCATTTTACAAGTTTTTCGAAGTTCGTATACGGGAGATTCTGGGTTTAGCCAAGTGCATTATTTACTTAGAAAACAGATACCTTTCAACATAAAATGGGCTGATTTGCGGCTTAAACTCACACACCTGCAACTTAGTATTCGTGATCTTTTCAGTGGTCATCAAACCCATCCGTTCAATCTTTTGCTAGGGATTATTATTAATATTAAATATAATTATTTGTGTTAAATAACAATACTTGAAACCATTTAACTATAAACTCGACCCGACTGTAAGTGTGGCCATTCTCGTAGGCAAAAGAAATGGGAGTTTCCTCATCCGATAGGCCGTGATAATCTTCTTTGGTGACAAATGATCTGAACGTTGGAAATCGGTCCCTTCTCCGGAAGAACAATAATGCCAGTTGATTGAATATAGACAGTTTAATAACAATATTTTAAGTGAAATCTACTGTTTTACAAAACAGAATACGGTGTCTGGACTGCCTATATGTGTGTCGGTATTAAGTTAAATTTAGCAACTTTGTGAAATGCTTGAGTCATTTACTGATGAATGCTTAGGTGTATGAGTTGACTGGCTGGGGCTCATTCGTTAAGACGGAGTTATATCTAGGCCGACAGCTGTCAAAATTACATATGTTCTCTCTTTCAATACGAGTTCTCTCGGCAGTCCAAACACCAACTAACCCGTAACGTCAAAACCCTGTCATTATATGCATACAATCCAAATCTATTCCCATGCTGAAAATACATCCCACATCAGCCATTTTTCCAATCAAGTTCCAGTGTCAATTCCTTTGCTATTCCACACATCGGTAATTATTGACTAACCTAAAACAATATATCCAATATTATCAAATCATAGATGGCTATCACCTCTAGCTTGCTTCGAAATTCAACAACACGGGTTGACCTGTCACTATACGGAGTCATTGTTGCGCCTTCTCAACAATCAACTTGTTCTCTGAGAAAATTATAAAAATCTGATTTTTCACATTAACTTAATACATACAGCTGCAAAGAAAATTATTGCTACGATATTCTCAAAAAACAGGTTAAACCTGTTACATTACAATGAGACAACTTTCTTACATCAACTGTGTACAAACAAATAAGCTCTGGCTCATTTAAAGATTATGTTACCAACTAACTATTCATTTACAAATCATATGTAATAGGATTTGGCATTAACTAATCGACAAAGGTTGATATGCCATAAATTACAACCAACCAACCAACCTCATTACTGTATCTTGGTCCCTACTAAACTAAGCCACGTAAATCGTTCATTTATCACGATTCTATTAATAGAAAGCATTATAAAACCAATATGATGATTATGGGAATGACACAATAAAAGTAAAGTGACTGTGTGTAGATGGGACAGATGGACAATGACATGACATAAAATAGATCCTTTATAGATCCCAATGTTAACCGTATGTTAATTCAGGGATGCCATAAACCATTGCTTAACTTGCAAACAATAACAGTAACATTACAAAAGCGACCTTTGAGCAGAGTTACGCTAAACTTCAAAACAGGATAGAAAAAAGATTTTTCTGCATAGTACTGAACAATGAACAATGGTGACCACTCATTGTTTAGATTGACATTCCTTGTTCTTTGGGGCTTATTAGACTGCATCGTATTTTTGTTTTGTCTTTTTTTTTTTTTGCTACAGAACACAAGCTGTTGTGTAAATTGCATTAACGCGTGTGTATATGAGAAACTTAAACAATTCAGTAACTTCCAGTATATATTTCTTTAAATTACATTTTAATTTGCTGGTGAGTTTTATCAAAACACTGACTGATTAATTCCTCAGGAGACTATTTATAATTCATGCTCAGTTAGGTATTTTCTGATTGATGACCAAGCTATGCCAAAGGCGCGCAACTGGTAGTTAAGCAGCAGTGATCCTACTTCCAACTTAGATGAGTGATCACTTATAAACAGTCGGTATATAAAGCAACTTAAGGTCGAAGCAGTGGTTAATAAATTCACTGTGACCATATTTACCAACCCCTCCGCTCGGGCAGGATATGACACAAGGTCAATTTTTAAGCGGAGTTTAACAGCTTTGAATTCAGAGTTTTTCTTCTCCTAGACTAGTTGTCTTACCAAGGCTGAAGAACCTAGTCTGCTCTACTATTTACCCATAGCTGGAGGAAGAATCATTGGATTCATACCTTTCCCAATGATATTAGTGCTATGTGAAATGAAATCAGTCTCGTCCAGGATTTGAAATCGTGTCGCCGTGTCCATTTCCTACGACGATAACCATTACACCACGGTCACCTCCATAAATTCAGTGTGACAGTCGTGGTATAATGGTGAATGAACTAGACGAGCAGACCATTGCTACTGAGATCGATTCTCACTAGGTGCCTAATGCTTCCAAACTTGTGCCAAATTAAGCAAAGCTCAGTAAATAACACCTCGACTTATGGAGAAGTCAGAATGAAAGCCTTATTTCTAAAAGAGTAGTGAATACAATTTTGGGGAACATAAGGCCAAGTTTTGAGGGGGAGGGGAAGTTTATTTCCAAAAAAAAGTTAAGATAAATTTCGTGGAGTACAAGGCCCCAGGTTTTGAGGGGAAGAGGAAGAGGTGCTAGTCTATGAAAGCTAAAGGAGACCTAGCTAGCCACATTCCCCGACCCATTCAACAATACAACCACCAAAATACCACATTTACTCTATGAGAAGAGTCCTACTTAAAAACCCCGGATGAAAAAATATATTTTATTTACAATGAATGGTTTATGTACAATTTATGACAAGTCAGGATGAAAGCAAAAATACGCATCCAATCACTGAAGTTATAAGTGACCACTTAGTAACAGCAGGTACTGTAAGTAGTCTGAGCACTTAGGGTAGCGTAATGGTTAGCAAACTCGCAAGAGTGAGTTCAAGTCTCATTGGGTACCCCATTCATTTGCCCTTGTGCCATATATAAGCTAAAACGCTTAGTAAATTACTAATGTAAGCAATCTATGCACCTCGGTTTGTGTAATGGTTAGCAAGCTAGACTAGCAAACCTTCACGAATGAGTTCGAGTCTCATTGGTTGCCTCATTCACTTGGCCTGGTGGCATATCTAAGCAAAAAGCTCTGTAAATTACTACTGTAATCAGTCTAAGCAGAGCTTAGTAAATAACCAAAATTTCTGAGATTTTTCATTTGAAGGAAATTCATAGAATCATTGTTCGACTACCATAGAATTTTTATGACTTTGAATTTTGTATTTAATCACATGGATTTGATTAAAGTATGTTACAGTCAAAATCGTTCATTTAGTTCAGTCATCAAAATTACGCATTTTTCAGTTAAACTGTGTATTCGATCCTAAAAGAACGATTCAGTTTTTGTGACATTATATTAGACTAAACTTTATTGAAGAGTCCCCCACCTCCTCTAGACAATACCTGCTTAGCAGGGTTTTCATCGTTTAGCGCTTGAGGTGCTCCAAAAATAGGGAATGCCGACGGGATCAAGTATTTTTGCGACAACGCGCATGAGTCTCGCTTTGTGCGTGCCCCTCCCGCCACTATAAAATGACCTTGTATCAAATCCTACTTGCAGTCAAATAAATATCAAACATACTTGAGTATTTACTTTATTTATTTTATGTATGAAGTTCTTTGTTTAAGGTCAATTGATATATACATCCTTTTTTTTTTTTTTTTTTTTTTTAATTAGGTTAACTTTTCCGTGTTGGTCGGTCCGAACATTATCATTTATTATTTATAAAGATATTTGATCTGTGGTAAAGAAATACGATTGAAAAATGTAAACCAATTTGTTGAAATTAACATTTCATTCGTATAACATACTTCATCAGATGCTACGAAAAAAATATGGTGACGGAATTTGTTCACATTACTCACCAGGAATCAGCGGTTGAACATTAGTTGCCTGGAAGCTTTTAAAATTCTAAAAATTTAACAATTTCTTGAAAATCTATTTGGTGTATACTGTTATTACTATAAGGTATAATTAAAGATTATTATTAAAGATAAATATAGTTTACGATTTATTAATATTTGATACACAAGATTAAGCTGCCCTAAAAACTAACTTTCCAAACTACTTATTAAAGCTTTGATACACCGTCAATCGTGTGAAAGACCAGGACACAGGCAACGTGTGTGTTCTTCACTGAAAAAACAAATATGAGTAATTTAAATGTATTGCTTATGATTTTATAAAATGCAATAAAAAAAAGAAAGGGATTGTTAGTGTCAAGAATCAAAATAAGTTTTACTGACCACAAAGAGTTATATGAATTATGCAAATGAACTGCAAATGATTTTACAATATAAATGCATTCTGACCCCCCCCAAATGTTGATAGTCAGGAATTCCCTTTTTAGGGGAATGCCGACGGGGCTCGAAGCATTTTGGAGCCGCCGGGCGCGTCTGGGCTGAGGCCTTGTTCCCGGACCCTTCTTAAAAAAAAGGTGTTGTGCTACACTCGTCCGGATGGTGGGACGGAAGACAAATACCGTCGATAGTCAGGAATTAATGTAAGCATTACCGACTGAAGTCCTATTCAGTCGGTAATGCTTACATTAATTCCTGACTATCGACGGTATTTGTCTTCCGTCCCACCATCCGGACGAGTGTAGCACAAGACCCTTTTTAAGGTGGGTCCTGGCACATTACATTTAATATATGATGTAAATCCTGAAGATTAAAATTGTAAGTTAGTTATAATAGTATTAATATATAGATAACGTTATTCATTAAAGAATGTATCTATGTTATTTTGATTTCTGGTTATTAACAATCCTTTTCTTCTCGATTTTCAAAGTATAACACACAAAAGAGTGCTGAAACATTCTAAAACAAAAGGAACTACCAGACCCTCTTTTTTCTTCTACAGTTTTTGGGAGAATTCCCAGTTTTTGCAATCCTTATTGAAAGAAAAAAAATATTGGTTAAAATTAGTCTCAAAGTGAAAACTGCCTCGAAAATAAATGGATGAAAATGCCAGTAAATAAAAGAAACCAACAATTTTTCAACATATTTCCTGTAATATTTATTTTATTTAAACCTTTAATATTTTTCTCTCGCAATTAAAATATTACCTCTATCTTAGAGATAATTAGATAATAGCATTTTTAATGAACATTCAGCATTTCTGAAATCTTGTGCCAAATACAGATTTTATATCACATTCGCTTTCCTTAAAATAGCGTATTTATCATACCTTGTAATTGCAACGCATTTTAATCATGAAGAAGAAACAATTAACATATATTATATGTTTTGACAATGAGCTATCAGTGAAGTTCGAATTTGATCAAACATTTGATGTTGTGCACTTTGAAAAGTGAGCTTTTAGTATCCATTTGTCTCCATACGAGTTGCGGCCCTTACATACATGGAGGCGTAATGGCAAAAATTATCCTAACTTCGTAACTACTACCAGATTTTTCCTACTGGATCTACCCTTTTTTAGCGCTTTAGAGTAAGAATCACCAGAGATAAGGCAGGCTGTGCGGCCCCACAGGTGTGTGGGTAATAGCTAAAATTGCTCAGTCCTCGTTTTCCGTATGAGTTATCAGAGTTTATCCAGTGAACTCATCTTGTTAGTTCAAGAGGGAAGTTTTGTTTGGAAGAGATTTCCGCGGACAAGGCTTTATTTAGCCTGATGAGAGAGAAAGAAAGATTATATAAATCTTCCTTCCAACGAAGACAAATGACACAGGTTTGGTTCAATGTCCACCCACAGAATAGTATTCAACATTAATGATCTGCTAGCCAAGGTCGTTAACCATTGTTCTACACAAGGTACCCCGTGTAGGTAGAAGCAAAATTACCCAGCCCCCACGACCTTACCAGGGTGTCCTATGACATCCTCTATTAGTGCAATCAGAGGTGCTGTCCTTGAATAAGAATCTCCAGAGACCAGGTTATTCTGCTTCAGTTTAGTACTCTGTCTTGCTTGATGACAAGAAAAAACTGATAACAACCAAAAGTCAGGCAATAACGCTTTAATGAGATTTAATTTATGTTTTTAATTATGCATGGCTCTAAAAAAAAACACCAAAAAACCAAAAGCAATTGTACAAACACAGTCGGATTTACGTTTGGGCTGAGAAGACAGCAGCAGCTAAGGGCTTAACGATTTAAGGAGGTGGGTTCGGCCTCCTTCCGAAAATAAATAGATAATTTACCATTTATTTTATTTTATTTTATTAATTGCTTAGTGACATTAAATACGTATGACTGTATAACAGTTACATATGTGCATACTTACTGTTTCGTAAACCATTCTGAATCGTGATAAAGTCAGTTACGAAGACATTACTTCAGATTACTGACGTTATAGCGCGAGTTCTTTTATGAGGGTCGTTCAAAAAGTTCTAAGCCCCACCCAGAAAAAAAGAACCAGCATTAAACATTATTTTGTGACAAAAGACTACGACGTCTTATAAAAGTAGAAAAACTAATCCAGATTCTGTCTTAATTTCTATGCAGGTGAAAGAAATCCGACAAATTCAAAAAATGGACCAAACAGAGGCTTGAGCAGTCATAAAGTATTTGTAAAAGAAAGGTGTGACACCCTAGGAAATCCATAAGGATATGTTGCAGATACTTGCAGAGGATTTTCCTTCTTATACAACTGTCAAGAAGTGAGCAGCGGAATTCAAGCAGGACAGGGACAGCGCAGAAGATGACGTAAAACCTTAACCACTGATGAGCAAATTGATGTCATTCCCTGTAAGGTTTTGGATGAAAGACATATTACAATTCATTCGATAGCTAAGTCCATAGGCATTAATTCTGGTTTGGTCTACACTGTTTTAAATCAGACCTTGGGAATGAGCAAGCTGTTTGTAAGATGGGTAACCAAGGATGCTGAAAAGCATTGACATTTACAGAACACTTCTAAATTGCTTCCAGGAAAATCCTAAAAATGTTCACCGCAGATTAGTAAGTCAAGATAAAACCTGGATTCACCACTTCGAACCTGAAACAAAGCAAACAGTAGAAACACATTGGTTCTCCATCTCTTAGAAGTTCAATCAGGCAGCGTCTGTTGGCAAGGTGATGGCATATTTTTTTTCATTTTGCCTTCTGAAGGCTTAATCATGACAGTCTACCTGGACAAGAGAAAAACTATTAATAGACAGTACTATGTATCTGAATAAAGACAACTGAAGGAAGAAATCAAATCGAAACACAGATGGAAGCCGAGAGTAAGTGTTCCTTTGCTCCAGGATAACACGCACGTTCACAGTTCTCAGGTTGCAGTAGATGAAGTGGCCAACTATTGTTTTCAATTGCTATCCCATTCCTCTTACTCATCAGATTTAGCTCCATCTGACTTCCGTTTCCTAAACTTAAGCCCCATTTACGTGATCATCATTTTGGAAACAATGATGATGTCATATGTGCCATGGAGGAGTTTTTTGAGGGACAGGATGCCACCGTCTTCCGTAATGGGATTGCAATGTGTGAATCAAGTGCATTAGTGGTCTTTATAAATAGTTTTAAAATCTTGTTTCCTAGACTTCTCCGTGAAGCTTAGAACTTTTTGAATGACACTTTAAATCATTGTGAATTACAATTATATTTCATTTTTAAAAACTTGTAAATTTATTAACAATGCTTTGATGAACAAAAAAATCCAACAGTGTTCTTTCATTGAGTCGATAAAAACCGTAAGAAATAAAACTCTCTTTAAGATGCGATTAAGTTTACGCCTTTAAAGGTCTGCTAGCCAAGGTCCTCCCATAGTTTCCTCACCGAGGGTCTTCAGTCGTTTTAATCCACAGAGTAAAAATGGATCCATTGAATCTAAAAGAAAAAATTGCTTTTCTTTTTTTCAATTTTAAGAAAGGAAGAATTATTTATTATGATGATCTGAGGAATTATACAAATTAAAACTTTGTATATGATTACACCATCCATTAAAAGGATTTCGCCTTTAAGCGTCCGAAAAGAAAAAATGAAAAATGAATAATAAAAACAAAAATATAAAACAACAACAACAAAAAGGAAGTTTTTGTCGTACAGTTTTGTATAATGCCTATTTAGTATCACATCTTTGGTTGATATGTTCTTCAGCTTTCAAATTCATTTGAAAGTATCCGGAATAAACTGGCTTCTTATGAGACGAACTCTTATCCTATACTACAGAAGCTTGTTGTGTTATTTATAGTATTATCTATAACGTCATTGTTTGATAAATTTCCAACTTAGTAATCGTATGTGTCACTTCAACACTTTACAGATTGATAGATGGCATAGCGAAAAAATATCATCGTTTGTTAAAATAACTAATTAAATGTAAATGATTTTTTCTATTTACAAGAGCACCCTAAACTGAAAACAATTAATATGAACTGTTATCTTAATGTTATATAACTTGAATTAGTACATTTCCCCAACAGCAGTTAACTGGTAATGTCTAAATGATTAATATGTATTTTATATATATATCACCTTATTTAGACAAGCGTTTATTGATCAAAATGTTAAGACAACTGTGATAAAAATAAAACAAGGAATGTTAAGTCTTAGTTATTCACAAGCTTAAAAAATAAATTCAGTTTTCAGCTTCAAAGACAATCAATAAGGCAAGAAAAATTATCAGCTGAAGCAACTTGAGAATTAAGTTTAAGTTCAAAGCAAGTTTTTTTTTCACATCAGTTTTAACATTTTTGCATGCAGAATGACAGTGTGTTTTTTAGAAGCTCAATTTAAGGCATTTTCCTATTGGCTGTTCGTTGAACAATTCCCTGTTAATGTACAGAAACGTCACAGTGGTGTAGGATTGTGTAAAGGTTATTTTGTAAAATATAATTAAAAGTGAGTGTTCTATTGTTTTCATGTAATTGTTGATGAAATGATGTTTTTTATATATGATTAATTGACTTGTTTGAACATATCTTATATTTTGCAAACTTTCTGAAAATAATTTTCTCACTCTACAAGGATTAAAAAAACTATATGCCTGCGAAAGGGTTAATAACCATACTCTTTGCTTTCCATCATTTGGAGTTGACGACAAAGTTCATTCGACCAATACGCTGCAAAGAAAAAAAAACTGATTTTCCCGAACCCCTAAATCAGGAAAAATATTTTTAGTTGCAATCAAGAGATGTCATTTTTGCTTTACTTGTGAAGAAGTCTTAGATGACATGAAATTTTAGTGACGATTCTGATCGGTAAATGAGAAATTGAGTGTCCTAATTAAATTTATTCATCACAGGTTGGCAGTTTCTTTATTTGAGACCATATATGTCTCATGAGGCCCATATTTGCTTTTGTACCAGATATTTTCAAGTCCAAGACAAAATCACAGGTTTGTGGTGGCGAATCAGCTTGACAGGTAAAACCAGGCATATCCAGGTGTGAAGCACCAATGGATTGGGCCAACAGGCCAGTGATAAAGGCATCTTCAACGTGGATGTAAAGGTGACGTTCGGATGCCTTGTACAGCTTGCGAGCCAAGGAACCAGGTATTACATAAGTGTTACCTGCAATAAGAAAATGCAATAAAGAAAAAAAATTAGTCACGTGCAAAATTTACTGTGTCACAGAAGCAAATTGTGAAACGTTTTAACATATTTGTTTAATCTTTAACTACAAGGCGCAGAGGAGGGGAAAGGTTAAAATTGTACCTTGCATCTTTGGCATGCCAGAATATTATAAACAATATTCAATTATGAATAACTTAAATGGATGATTCATTGAAAACGTGTATATATATATATATATATATATATATATATATATATATACACAAATACGTATTCTAAATACACACAACACGTATATGCATGCGTATATAAATATATACACACACATATTACTCACACTTATATATATATATATATATATATATACATACACACACGTATATACATATACACATATATTAACATACACACACGAATATATATATATATATATATATATATATATATATATATATATATATAGATTGACATTTATACAAACATATATCACACCTTTATTAAAATAATCTTCACCATAAAAGCTACGAACAAAGAACACCCGAAAAACTGAAACACGTAAAGCATAAATATGAAATGATAAAAACCTAAAATATCGAATTCAGATTCATTTGCAGATCTATTCATTTTCAGAAGTCTGCTTTGCTCTCGTCAAACCAATAACTGAATATATATATATATATATATATATATATATATATATATACACATATATACACTTTCTCACACGCAACAATGGCGTAATCTATTTTTTGAAGGTAGTTTAAATAAACTACTATCTTGGGTTTTCCGGTTTAAGTGATGTTTGGTTATCCTGATATCTTATGAAGGCTTGGCTTTTATTACATGTGATAGGATCGCTTAATTACATGACTTTAAGGAAGTTCGCTGAAGTTTTTTTTAATGGTTTATAATCAGTAAGTTATTTATATTAGGTAACTAATGTTTTTTTGTGACTCAAAATGACACCAGGAAATAATATTTACAGATGTTTACGTTTCTTATTACTTATGATTAATTTAATTTCTTAAAATAAAAAAAATTGCATCCATTATTTGATAATATTGCACTAATTATCGGATTTTCAAACGAAAATTTGTAGAAAGATTTTCAAGTCAACCATTATTTTATAATATAATTTTATGTACAAAATATTCGGTTGTTAAAAATATTCCCTTTTTGTAGAAAGATTTGTCCCCAAATCCCAACTAATAAAATAATACTGACATCGCTTATTTCAATTATTATGTTTTAATTTAATTACAAGGATTCTGTCTGGACTTTATATCATAGTAAGATTATAATGTATCCATTCTAACTTTAATACCTACCTGCAGCATAAGGTGGATAAACTTTTCCGGCGTAAACCTTTTTGTCAACGCTCCATTTCCCTACGCGATAAACTTTAGATTCGGGCATGATACGGCCAATTATGGTATCCTTGGGAGTCTCCGGTTGGCGTAGAATATCTACAAGCATTGGAAGGTTAACGAAAGTATCCTCGTCTGCTTTCAAAATGAAACGAACGCCAGGACAATACTGGCTGGCCCACTTTAAGCCCATGACCATCTTGATGGACAAGTTGTAGTAAGAATCAACGAAATTCTCCTGAATAATGTCACCATACTTCTCGTTCTCGGCCACCAAAAGGCTCTCCCGTTCAGGGAACTGGTGTAGTCCGAGTAAGAAAGCAAGTTTTACAGTTTCTTCCACTGTACGGCCTGGCCAAGTTCCGCCTTTTGCCACGACACCCCAGGTTTGCCGTATGGCGTTCCGAACGTCCATGTGATCATGTATGCTCATGACAAGCACCAGAAGAAAAGGAGGCTCTTTGCGGGAGCATAAATTGTTTGCATCCTTTATGAATTGGAAAGAATGTGGATTTAGTAGGCCTGGGGTTGTTAACAATGAAGGTACCGGGCTTGTTATTTCATCCTCTTGGATGTTAATAGTGGTGTTGTTATCAGAGAGGTTGGGCGATTTTTTAGTTTCTGTTACGTCTTGCCTTATCTTAGGCATATCCATCTCGGTCAGAGTACCATGGCTGCTGTTCCTATTAAAACGGAAACCAAAAGTCACACTGACATTATAAACGACATTAGAGTATAGATGCTTGACATCGCTATTGTTTCCTGGCATTACCGGCGACGCGCTCACTTTTCCTAGAAAAGATTTAGGGTCATTCTGGATTTGGAAAGTAGTATTTATAGCTGAGCGACTTGTGGTTTTTAACCCTGCTCGTTTCGTAACGAAAGTGACGGTATCGTCCGAACCGATCTCGTCGTTTGACACGATTTTTTTCGACCTTGTTTTAATATTCTCGTCAGCGTTGTCACTATTTCGCTGTTTGTCGATACTGACTGAGTCCGCGACGTTAGCGTTGCTTGCGTTCGTCTTAACAGTAGGAAGCCTCTCGGCGCCGTAGTCTCTTGACTGGTCCTCTCTGATTGTGTCGTATGGAATGTCGAACTGTTTGATATTAGGTAGCTGGCCATTGTGCCTTTGTCGTCCAATGTAATTCTGATAAGAAGTCAAACCAGAGATGGTGAGACGTCCAAGAAGCAGCGAGATTGTTATAAGAAACAGTAAGATAGTCAGCTTCAATTTTGACCGCCCAAACAATCTTCTCATGGCAAGGAGTGAACTGAAAAAAGAAAAAAAAAATCAAATAAGGAAAATGTTCAGGAAAATATCTAACATCAAGAAACTGAAGTTGTAATCGTAATTATTATGGAATGAAGATAACTTCTGCACACAACTAAAAAAATAAATATGAAATAAATAAGATGGTTGGGTTTGTTGGGTTTTATGGCATATCAACCCTTGTAGGTTATTTAACGCCAAATCCATTTCTATGTAAATAATCAGTACTATTTTAAACAATTCTGTTTAGCATGAGTACACAGTTTAATTGTCAAAAACATTTTTATTTCAAACTATTCAACCAGTTATATTTAACAATTCAGTTTAGTGTAAGTACTGTTGCAGAGTCAAAAATAGTTCAATTTCAAATAATTCAGTTTAGCATGAGCACGCAGTTTGACTCAAAAAATGGTATATTTCTATTTCGAGCTATTCAGTTTAGTCAAGCGGTTCTAATTCAGTTTAGTATAAGTACAGATTTTGTTTACACACAGTTACATGTCAAAACAGTCCTATGTTAAACAATTCAGTTTAGTTTAAAAACAGTTTCAATGTCAAAAAAATAGTTCTATTTGAAATAATTCAGTTTAGCATAAGCCCACGGTTTAAATGTCAAAACCATTTCTATTTCAAGTTAATCAGTTTAATCAACAATTCAGTTTAGCATAAGTATGCCGTTAGTTCTATTTAACCCATAGATAGGGCCTTATCAGGTGCTACCACGCCGGGCCAGAGTGAACCTGGGAGAAATGGCAATGGAGGGGTGCTCCGTATTCCCTAAGGCCCCAGCATTACAGGGACCTCACCATTAGACTGTTTAGTCTCATATCCAGGACACTCATTGGGGGGGGGGTCTTAGCCCTCTGCAGAGGTGTAGTCAGTGTATTCTACAGCCCCAGCCGACTGGACAATACACAGAGTTAAATGTCAAACAATTTTATTTCAGATAATTCAGTTCAGCATAAGTACACAGTTTAGACTTCAAAACAATTCTATTTCGAGCAATTCAGTTCAGCACTAGTACGCAGTTCCAATGTTAAAACAGTTCTATTTTAAACAATTCAGTTTAGCATAAATACGCAGTTTAAATGCAAAAACCAGTATAGTGAAAGAAGCACGGTTTAGTTCTGTTTAACCCATATATAGGACCCATATCAGGTGCTACCACTCCAGGCCAGAGTGGACCTGGGAGCGATGGCAATAAAGGGGTACTCCGCATTCCCCAAAGCTCTAGCATCACTGGAACCTCACCATCAGATTGTTTAGTGTCATATCCAGGACATTCGTTGGTGGGGGTCTTAGCCCTCTGCAGAGGTGCAGTCGGTGTATTCTACAGCCTCAGCCGACTGGGTAATACACAGAGTTAATGTCAAAACAGTTTTATTACAGATAATTCAGTTTAGCATAAGTACACAGTTTTGATGTCAAACAGTTCTATTTTAAACAATTCAGTTTAGAATAAGTACGCAGTTTTGATGTCAAAACAGTTCTATTTTAAACAATTCAGTTCAGCATAAATACGCAGTTTCAATGTATAAAAACAGTAAACGCTAACCACCATTTAGTTCTATTTAACCCATAGATAGGACTCTTATCAGGTGCTACCACTCCGGGTCAGAGTGGACCTGGGAGCGATGCAATAAAGGGGTACTCCGCATTCCCCAAAGTTCCAGCATTTCTAGAACCTCACCATCAGATTGTTTAGTATCATATCCAGGACATTCGTTAGGGGTGGGTCTCACTCCCTCTGCAGAGAAGCAGTCGGGGTATTCTACAGCCCCAGCCGACTGGGCAAGAAATGTGTTGTATCCTCCCATTTGTTGGCCTCCGATAGCATGGTTGGGTGATTGGATTTTATAGCAAGTCAACTTTTAGGTTATTTTATGCAGAATATTAGCCTGGATTTGCAAGACTTTTTGAAGCTTTCCCCAGTTGGTCTTCTGAAACAGTGCAGTATTGTCATTTATTTTAAGTGCATGGCTTTCTAATATGATTAGGAAACGGTCACTTCCACATCTATCAGGAGTTCTCCAAGTAAAACATCTAGCGGAGTTACATATAAAAACAGTAAACGCTAACCACCATTTAGTTCTATTTAACCCATAGATAGGGCCCTTATCAGGTGCTACCACTCCAGGCCAGAGTAAACCTGGGAGTGATGGCAAAGAAGGGGTACTCCGCATTCCCCAAAGCTCCAGTATTGCTGGAACCTCACCATCAGATTATTTTGTGTCATATCCAGGACACTCGTTGAGGGGGGGGGGTATTACCCCTCTACAGAGAAGCAGTCGGTGTATTCTACAGCCCCAACCGACTGGGTAATAAATAAAATGGGGTCATAACAAAACACCTACACCTGAGATACAAAAAAAAAATCACTGATTAAAATTAAACATGCCAAAAATTTAAGTAATTAATTGCTATATTATTTCGGTACTCGCCTAGAATTTATTCGAAAGTATTGACTGTGAAGTTATATCTATTTCGATAAAGAAACAATGAATGAAACGTTAATTTTCTACAAAATTGCCTCCATAGCGCTCAGCATACTTGTTTCAGTAATTTTTTCATTGATTTAAGGATATCAGACCGTCCCTTCCAACATTTTCGATATAATGTGAAGTTGTGCTGTCGTATCTCTTTCACTGCGCTCCAATTTTTACCCTTGAAAGGAAATTTCAGTTTAAGAAACAAGAAAAAGTCGAACAGAGCTTAGTCTGGAAGGCGTTGCACTTACACAATCCTGTGTTTTGCCTCCCCCCAATGCCGTTAGGATCCTATCTCTGGGTCAAATTGAACTATCAGATGCTACCATTCCTGGGTAGAGTGGACCTGGGAGCGATGGCAATGAAGGTTTGGTTTGGTTTTATGGCATATCAACTATTGTAGGTTATTTAATGCTGAATCCATTTTTATACATATAAATAGTTCTATTTCAAACAATTAAATTTAACATAAGTACACCGTTTAGTTCTATTTGACCCACAGATAGGACACTATCAGGTGCTGCCACTCCGGGGCAGAGTGGACCTGGGAGTGATTGCAATGAAGGGGTACTCCGCATACCCCAAAGCTCCAGCATTACTGGAGCCTCACCATCAGATTGTTTAGTGTCAGGACACTTGCTGGGAGAGTCTTACCTCTCGGCAGAGATGTAGTTGGCGTATTCTACAGCTAAACTATAACTTATGTACAGACAGACGATAAATTTTTCCTGAAAATTTCTACCTATACTCAAGTTTTTTTTTACAGCGTTCACTACCATTATAAACAAGGTCTCGTGGTTAAAATATACACAAAACGATTTAAATAATTGTGTCAGTAGGGAATTTTGGACGTGGGGATTCCTTCCCGCCTGCACCTGATACCATGCGACTTAATATTATCTGTCACATGGCGGCGTTAAGACAGCCTCGCTGAGTATATAACTTTCATATTGGAAGTACCAGCCAAGGGGAAAAGGCTCGACATAACCTACAACAGTCACGTGTCCATGACCCAAACGAGACGAAGAAATTCAGCTGCTTTGTTTTGGTTTCTTCAATGGCATATTAACCTTCATGGTTTATTCAAAGCCAAAGCCGTCCTTGGAGAAGGACAGTAGTCGTACTATTTAACTATTATTAGTAGGGAGGATAAGGGGGATTCATACATTTCCCAAGAGCATTAAACCGAAATTGAATGCAATAACGAGACTGGAGTTCGAACCCACGACGAATTCAGCTGCAGACAGGCCTGAAGACGAATGGATTCTGTCAGGGTTAGGGTTAAAATGAGTTCTATCAGGCTATTCTCAAAAAGTTAACCATGTCTCCACGACTAGGCAAGGTTACGGAAGCAGAGAAGTGAAAGGAAACATCTAGGAAGAGAATGGATTTCTTTTGAAGACCAGCCTATTAATTCTACGAATCTTATATATATATATATATATATATATATATATATATATATATATATATATATATATATATATATATATTATACACACATATGTAATAAAAGATCAATGATTCAAATAGCAGGTCCTTTTTTCGAGAGTGTTGATAAGTGAATAAAGTATGGAATTCGCGGCGAGAAATGTGAAACCAGTGACGCTTATTACATGTCATGTAAAAATTAAAACGAGATTTTTTAAACCCTAAATTCTTTCTCTTACCGTAAGATGTATGAAGTTAGCGGGAATAATTTTTTCGATGTCATGAACACAATTTTTTTCTGTTTTGGACTCGAATAACAGGTACCGTAATTTCATCAGAAAATAGCTCCCCTCCTCATATTTAGGTTCACTGCATACGTATAAAGCACAAGTTGGAGACTGGGACTGTGTTTGATTTCATGTCACTTGATTTTTCAATGTAAATTTAATGTAAACTGGACCCTGTCTTCCAATCCATCTCACTTGGTCCCACGTTTAAAATTAAGTTTTCTAAAAAAAAAAAATCTCTAAGAAGGGAATCATTTTGAATCATATCAAGCATATCAGATAGGTATCTTAACGGCATGTCTGGAGTTATTTTATGCTTATAATCTTGGGAAATGCGTACATTGTACATTTATGCTTTACTGTAAGATTTTTAAAGAACTTTTTGCACAGTTATATAATATCAAGTATTCCTAATACAAATAATTTTCAACCATATCTAACAGGTACTATAATTCCGGGTCCGAATGAATCTGGCGGGGCGGTAATGTTAATGAAGGAGTACTCCATATTACCCATCTCTTCAGAACGGATGCAGTTTAGTGTCACACCCAAAACACTTTTATAAGAGGGCCTTACTCCTCTCCAAAAGATACTCTCACCATATTCTAAGACCGAAAACACACACGAACAACTTGTTTTCCGACGAAATTGTAAAATTCAGGGTCTAGCTTACATTAAGTTTATACAGAATACAAGGTGTAAAAAAAAACTGCCAGGGTTCAATTATTCACTCTATGTCTCTTGTAAACTAAACCCCTCTTTATCAATCCACTTTATTTATTTATTTATTTATCAATTTATTTATTTTTTAAAGCGGAGGCGATGCATTTTTAGACATACCAGGTTTAAACGTATAAGAAAAAAAGTTTATTCTCGGACGACATTATTGTACGTCAATTATCCGAATCTTAACATTTTTCTAAAATAAAAACTAAAATTTACCTTTTTATTTATTATTTTTTTTTTTACCCCAGATCGAATGTTATATTGCTTAAGTTCTACATCCAATTATAGAGAAAGCTCACTGAATCATGCCCAAATTTAGCTGGACGATATAAGAATGTGTCTTAAAAGACGAAGAACGTTTGACGTTGGTAAATACAGTTTGTGTGTAATATTAGGATGACAAATTGTTTCTTTTTTTTCCCCTTGCAGGATCACTAATATCTATCATTACAAATAAAAGTGGAAGAACATATTTCATATGAAAGAGAAATGGCAAGGGAACTGAACAATTTTTGTACTCTCTCAGAGGATTGCGTCTAACATGAAACTTATATCACATCCCAACACCGTGTGAACTGCAGAGGTTGACCATTAATTTATTGTCATAAAAATCATTAATTTATGAAGACAAGGTTTGTTTTCGTTTGGTGTCTTTGTCTGGTTTGGTTTGGTTTTTTGGCATTTTAACCATTGTAGATTATTTAATGCCAAATCCTCTTTGTATAAATATATCAAATATATATGATTTGGTTTGGTTGGGTTTTATGTCATATCAACCATTGTAGGTTATTTAATGCCAAATCCTCTTTGTACATATTAAATATGTATGATTTGTAAACACATTTTGTTGAAAACTTTTTGAGATGAGTCTAAGCTCATTCTTTTGTAAACAGTTAAAGATTCTAAGTATTACAATGTATCACTAACAATTCAGTTAAATATCAGTCATTTGTTTACGAATAGTTAAATGTTCAGTTCTATTTCTAACAGTTCAATTTAGCCTTAGCCATTTGTTTGCACTCGGTTTAAATGTCAAACAGTTCTATTTGACCCTTACATAGGACCCTATAAGGTGCTACTACTCCGGGCCAGAGTGGACCAGAGACCAGGGAGCAATGGCAATGAAGGGTACTCACTATCAGATTGTTTAGTGTTATATCAAGGACACTCATTAGGATCGGGTTCTTACCCCTCCGCAGAGATGCAGTCGGTGTATTCTACTGCTCCAGTCGATTGGGCAGGCAGTCTTTGTTTAATGGCATATCAATCTTCAATGGCTATTTAATGCTTAATAAATCCTAGTAGAAGAATAGTAGTGGTGCTATTTAACCCATAGCTGGGTGAAAAGCCCAGAGTTGTTCCTATATTTCCTTATTATGTTCAAGTAACTACTACTACTAGAAGTAGTAGGAGTGGTGGTGGTGATATCTGTGCGCTTGATACAATCACCAAAGGATTGTTACAGGGACTGGAGGACGTAGAAATACGAAAAAGAGTGGAGACCATCCAAACTACAGCATTATTAGGACCGGCCTGAATACTGAGAAGCGACCTGGAGATTTGAGGAGACATGCTGACTCTCAAATGCTGGTGTTAAAAATTCTCAAAAAGAGTAAATAAATAATAATTCTAAGTAAAAAATTATAGCTTCTAGTAACTATACTTAATACAAATAACTTGTACACAGTTAAACGGTTTCAAGCATTCCTATCTAATATTAAGATTCTATAATTATTTTTAACTCACAGTTATGGTTTCATGTAGTTCTATCCAATATAGATAATTTCTTAACGAATTTATTTGACCAATAGATGAGACTCAGACCACTATGGGTCAGAGTGGACCTGGGAGTAATCACTATTCTACATTCACAAAACTGGTTCCTCTTCATCAGATGTTAACATTGTAATATCCTAACAAAAGGGAAATAACCTCTGATGCCACAGGGGTTACGGCCCCTACCACATCCGGGGGATTTGGGCAATAAAGGAATGTACCAGGCATAGCAACAGATGTTCGTTCTCGCTCTGTCTTTAATCACCATCCATCCTATCGATTCATCTTGGTAATAGTCCATACCTAGCAAGTATCCATTACCTCAGATATAAAGACGTTACAAACATTAGTGTCATACCTTTGCAGAGGATGCAGTCAGCGTATACTAAGCCTCGCCGATAGGGTTTGAACTTCAATGAAATAATGAAATATATACAAAAATATAACATAAAAAATATATAGATATATGTTTTCCACTTTCTTAAGGAGGTCATGCTGAACAGCAACATCGTAGTAAGTGAGTTCGAACTACAGCCGCTCATTCATGTTCACTTTCGGACAAATACTCTTGGGAAAGATATGGACACTTTTAATACTCCAGCAATGAATTAGATAGTATCACTGCTGTTCTTTTACAAGGATAGCTTTGGCATTAAATTACTAATGAAGATTGATATGCCATTAAACAAAGAAACCAAACCAAACCATTTTCTCAAGAATTTAATCTCGCAGAATTCAACCAGCTGAAAAACTGATGTGGGAAATATGAAAACAAATCGAATAAAATAAATTGAAACGATTTCCACATCGACAGAGAACTTTATTAAGAAATGGGACATTCATCTTATCTTATTTTAATTTTTTATCTTATTAGTTACAGGCGCCTCGTTGTATGTCACAGCGAACTGGTCTTTTACGTCATTAAAACTGAACTCAGTCCTTCCTTTGTATCAGGTTGTTTTAAAGTCATTTTTACTTTCATCAGCAAATATCGACTAAACGTCACGTTGTATGACTGAGAGTATGAATTGAAAAATCTTAAAATCAAATTTTTTCAAAAATAAATTGATCGTCTGATAAGGATAATTTAATGAAAATACTTAGTTGCAATATTATTCTCTCTCGAAAATAAGTTACAGTATTTGTTTAACTTGGCTCAAAGCTACATCCAAGTATGGAACGAGCGAGGACCGAACTCATTCGAGCAGTCATAGTCCTCATTTTCATGGTAAAGATAAAGAATTACTTACTAAGCTTAAATAATAGTACAAAATTTTTAAATAAAAAACTAAATTTTATCCAAGTATGAGAATTTTTTTCCTGGATGTTTATTTTCCGCTGAAAATTCTGGGTTACATATTATATATATATATATATATATATATATATATATATATATATATGTGTGTGTGTGTGTGTGCAAATTTGATTAGCTGAGACAGAGCTCTTGGTCTGTTTACAATCACCAAAAGTAGTTGACTATATCTACACTATGGTCAGCCAACTTACTTACTATATATATATGTGTGTGTGTGTGTGTGTGTGTGTATTTGTATGGTATGGTGCCATGACACAGGAGTATATATTTTCCAAACTTAACTTAATTTGACACAGTTAGTGGAGCATTCGATGAAAATCAGACTCATTGCACAAGTAAAATACCTGCAAGATTAAAGTAATAACTTGCAATACACAACACACAAATAAACTTTGAGAAACATTTTTCAAAACAACTATGTATATTTGTGCGTGTGAGTACATTTGTTTGGTTGTTTGGGAAATAATGGCCGATTTTATTTGGCATTTTGATATAAAATTGGCCATTATTATCGAAACAGCTTTATAGCTAAAATTGCCCAAATGAATGCTATTAATTGCCCCGATTATTATGCTAATTTTATTAATATGTAATATCTAATACTCAAAATATTTAAGTGCATGCTAATGTCTGAAGCATTTCACGTTCAAATGCAATGAAATTAGGCTGAAAGTAAATGACCGTCAAGGCATTGTTGTAAAAACTCAGTCAAGCGATACAAAACAAAGTCGTCTGTTACTCTCAACTTATAAACCATTGATTAATTTCCTGTTTGGATTGAAGTATTTCGACTGTAAAATGTTTTCTTTTCATTTACCGATTTTTAACTTGTGTTATGACGCTGCAACGAACTCAAATTGTATATAAGTTTATTTTATAAATATTCTTTAAAATTCTTTATAAGCTTTGAGCGTTACTGTGTTGGTTCTATATTGAAAATAAGAAACATTTTGGTTTTGTTATATGGGATATCAAACGAAAATAAGTTACGGTGTTTACTTAACCCAGATCAAAGCTATGTACGGGTTTGAATTGACTGAGGATGGAACTCACTACAGCTGTAATGGTCCTCATTTTCACAGTGAAAATAAGTTGTCTCCCACAAAGCTTAACGTGATACGAGGCCAGAAATATGGGATGCACAATGATGATTGAACTAACTAGCAACTGGCCAGACGGGCTTCGTCTCGGCACCGCCACCCAAGATCTAGGACAGGTTCGAGGCTGAGTGGCCCTCGCCTCCGACTGGGCCTCCTTCGGGTCGGCGATGATGTCTTTGACAGCACTTGATATAGCACTGGGCCTCTTGCTATAATTAGGCATCCGAGCATGTACCCATGTTTGGGTCCATGTCCTGCAAGGCTCACCAGGCTCACATTGTACTAAGTGACCCGATGACTACCGTTGTTCAGCAGGGTTTGACTCTCGGCTCGAGTCCGACCTTCCTTTCCTCAACCTCCGCTATAATCGACCTTTGGGTCATTGACCTTGTGTCAAGTCCTGTCTGGTGGGAGGCGGTGACAAATAAAAACTGGTCTGCTAATCTTGCTACCTTACCGTTACACCACGTGAAGCGACCCGGCAAAGTTAGTAACGTTATCTTCATAAGAACGTGATTAGAAGGCATGCAATTCCTCTTCACTTAAAGGATTGGTGCATCACAATCTAACTTCCTTTTTTTAAAATTCATCATCTAACAGGATGCCTGTGTGGCATAATGCTATTCGTCGAAAAAAAAAAGAACTCGGAGAAATGAGTCCACATCCTGAACGAAGATGATTGAGTTTCGTTTCGTACTAATGCTCTTTGGAAAGGCATCAATCTATCTCTTCCTTCCCTCGCCATGGTAAGGGTAAATGGTAGGACAGACAAGGCTCTTTAGCCTTGCTGCAGCAACCGGTCTAGAAGAAAGAAAATGTAATATCTTGATTTTGAGTCACGTGAAGAGAGAATCATGTAAGGTATATTAATGTTTCATGATTGATTTTAACGGCAACTCCTCTGGGGTTATTTTATGACTAAAGGTTCGGGAATTGTGTTCATTGTGTATTTATATTTACATTTCTTGTGTAGTTGTTTCCTAAGATTTTTTACATACAGCTATATGATATTATGGACCCGGCTCGTTGGTCTAGTGGGTAGAGTGTTCGCCAATGGTCTCGGAGACCTGGGTTCAATCCCAGGTCGCGTCATACCAAAGACTTTAAAAATGGTACTTGATACCTCCTTACTTAACACTCAGCAATATAAGGTACGTATTGAGGGTAAAGTGGAGCAATCCAGGGAAAGGAATAACGCCCTTTCCTACACCTCGGTGTAGTAGCTATTTAAAAGGGAGCCTTCTGGTGCCCCTCGACTACGGTCGCCAACTATATATATATGATATTAAGTATTCCTAATGCTAATAATTATATGATTTCAAGTAATTATTTCTATTTAATAATAATCATTAATCATTATAATCATTATAATTATACTGTTTCAAGTAATTAATAATAATCCCGAATAAACAATTATAGCTTCAAGAAACTATTCTTAATACGAATAATTTACAGTCATACGGCCTTAAGTATTCCTATCAAATACGAATACTTTTTAAAAAAATCTACCTCTCTGAATCAGAGTGGACCAGGGAGTAATGGCAATGAAAGGGTACTCCACACTCTCCCAAGTTCCAGAACTGGAGCTTCATCATCAGACACCGTTTAGTGTCATGTTTGGAAATTATTTGTATTAGATAGGAATACTGGATATCATATAACCGTGTGCAAAAATCTTTAAGAAACAATTACATAAAAAATGTGAATATAAACGTACTATGAACACAATCAACTAACTTCAAGGCATAAAATAGTTCCATACAGACTGACACGCCATTAAAATCAATCAATCAATGTTCGCATATTTTGCTCTTTATTTAACGAAAAGAAGCATAACCCTAAAAAGTTTTCAAGTAATGTAACCGTTTCGTTCAGGGTTTTTATCCTAAGTGTTATCATAAGTAAACTGAGTCAAGTCTTCACGGTTTCTTTATCAGCAAATAGGCATGAAGGCCACGAGTGATTTTTTATTGAACAAATAGAACCACTGTCATTTTCAACTTTAGCCGTCTTATATTCTCATTCTTCGTTAGTGTTTCCAATTTATAAAAGTGCGTTCTATTATCTCCCTAAAAATAGAATTTACTGAGCGCTTCAAACTCTCAATTTTCAACAATTAGAAAATACTAATATTTCCTTCCAAAATGCTTTTTTGTTTTTGATAGGAAAAGGTAGAAATAGATGAGGATGTTATTAAGTATCGCATTACCGCAAATGACGAAACATCCGGCAATCCTTTTTCCAAAAATAGGAAAACATAAATCGTAATTTTAAATACAAAAAGACATCATGGTAATTTTTGAAGTTGTATGAGATGAGGCAATGAATTGTTGCCCTTAATGCTGGTCGTTGGAACAAAATTATAAAGTACTTAAAAATATCATATTTCGTCTCGAAAGAAAGTCCTTAAAATTTAACACATCAAGATTTTAAGAATGTTTATGTTATTCGGAAGAAAATGTTCGAGTGATAAATGAGATAACAAAGACGAATTTGATACTATCGTTGTCTGGACCGCATGCCGAAGTGTAGACATTAAATGATGACTTGGAAATGCTTTGGGAAGACAAACAGCTATCTGCTTTTACACCATTTTTTGAAAGATTTCTACTGGATTTAAGGTTCTATGTCATTCGTATCTTTTAAATCCCATATACATTTTAGAAGCAGTGTATATATATATATATATATATATATATATCATCATCATCATCATCATTGCACGCTGCCAGTTCGGATTTCCCTGACCCTCTACCGCCACTCGACATGTCTTCCATGCTAGATCCTGCATCAGTACAAAGCTGTTATTGATAGGTTCTAGCTGGTCGCCCAACGCTTGCTCGTCCGAGTAAAAAGGTCCACAGGAGTACATCGCTTATGAGTTCATCCTTACTTCTGTAGCAGTGTCCCACATGTCTTATTCATCTAATTTGGATGGTTTTCGAGATGGGTGGTAGGTGGCCGTACAGCTGCTGTTTTGTGGGATGTTGCTTCCAGGATTTTTTCAATCCAACGAGGCGAGGTGGACACCGTGGTAAGCGAGTTCGAACTCCAGTCACGCTATTACGTTCTCTTTGTGAGTAATAGCCTTGGGAAATGTATAACCCCCTTATTTCCCCAGCTATAGGTTAAATAGTATCAATGTTATTCTTCTACAAGAATGGCTTTGGCATAAACCCCCACGAAATTTTATTTGCCATTAACCAAAGAAACCAAATCAAACAAATATATATTGACAATGTAAGTTGGTTACCCGAAGGGTCCTTTCTCAATAGCTACTACATCGAGGTGTAGGGAAGGGTGCTACTCCATTCTTTGGATTGCTCCACTTTACCCTTGATACTTACCTAATAATGCTGAATGCTAAGCAAGGCGGTATCGAGTACCATTTTTGAGTCTTTGGTATGACTCGAACAGGGAATGAACCCCGGTCTTCCGGACCGTTGTCGAACACTCTATTCATTAGCCTAAACGGAGATAGATCATATGTAGTAATTTACTTAGCCTTTTGCTTAGATGTGGTACAAGGTAATATGAATAGGGAACCCAATAAGACTAGAACTCACTTGTGAAGATTTGCTAGTCTAGCTTACTAACTATTACACCACCAGATCACAGAATACCGGCGCTTGGGGATTGTCGGTTTCTCGCCTATGTGATTATCAAACCAATCTGATAGTCACCAAATACCGTTGACACTATGTCTACGCTATTTCAGCTTTATATATATATATATATATATAGGGTGTCTCAAAATAGATGCAATCCATTAATATGATTATTATTTATTATTGAGACAAGCACAATAGCGGTCATTTGGAACACGTCCTGGAAAAATGCATCCTTTGAGCCAGAGAAATTAAATCAATGTTTTTTTAAATTGTTATTATATCAGTTCCGGGACATGCAATGTTTTTTGAGTTTCTTGTGTCAGTAATAGATCATTATTATATTAATGGCTTGCATCTATTTTTTACAGTTTTGAATGATTTTGTCTCCAAATAAGTAGTGACGCAAAATATTTTCCCTCACTTTCCAAGGCATTGTGATTAATACTTAAAAGTTGTTATAGTATACTATTTTCAAATCAAAAACAATAAAGAATACAACATTATTATTAGTAGAGTTATTAGTAGTCACATGGGTCCCATATATATTGAGACACCCTATATATATATGTGTGTGTGGGGGTATATATATATATTTATATATATACGAAGTTGTTTAAAAAGTTCTAAGCCCAACAGAGTTTAGATTTGTCGTACGCCTCTCAAATTTCTATGGGCGTCTCCAGCAGAGAAATTAAAACAGAAATTTGAATTAGTTTTTCTAGTTTTATAAGAAGTGGTAGTGTGCTACCACGACAAAAACGTTCTGCTTTGACTTTTCTTTCTAGGTGAACCTTAGAACTTTTTAAAAGACCATGATATATATATATATATATATATATATATATATATATATATATATAATTTACGCAAAATTAAAGGTAAGTAGATTACTGTTATTGATCATATATATATATAGATCAATACAACATACATAAATGCACTTGATAATAAGGCTGGTCTACCTTTTTAAGTAATGTTGCGTGTTCTCTTTTGCTTTGAGTTTACATCTTTTAGTTCTGGTTGATTTATTTTTACCTGGATGTCAGATATGTAGGATATATATATATATATATATATATATATATATATATATATATATATATATATATACTGACCAAAACAAAACTCAGAAAAAAGAAAGTCTGATTGTGAATACAATATTTTAGTTGGTCTCAATAACGCATTTCCATTTTTTTCCCTCGGAGAATAAAAATCTGTTATGATTCATTTTCATCTCAATATTACAGTATTTATTTCCCCACCTTTTTTTTTTTTTTTTTTTTGAGAAAAATCCTTATAGCAAAGTCAGATAACATTAAATTTACCTTCAATATTAAGTTTGTCTTCTTTTTCACTTATGTATTGAAAAAATATTTATGTAATAAATTTGTTTCTGAAAAGTATAAATTCCCTGTAGACATCATTTAATCGATCATTGATTTTTTATTCCCTTTTTTTTCATGAATGCAACTTACTACCTGACATGGGGGACACAAGTAATGTACGTAAAAGTTAGCCAGCTAGGCTAGCAGACCATTGTTAGCCACTACGTTCTGGTTTTGTGCTCATCTGAGTTTAACTTATGACATTTTATTCAATTACATCATTGAAGTTATACAAGTTAATATAAGCCAGGTATTTCTTTCTTTCTCGAATTATTGCTTATTTATTTAATCTTGTCTTTCATTTTATTTTTGGTGTAGCGACTGGTATATGTTAAGGATTTTGTAACGGTTTTTAACTCAGGCTTTTCTTCACGTCTATAAATAGAAAAATACTCACGTGTAATTTCCAAAATATAGATTTTCTCTGTTTTGTCACCAAAGCTTAGTGGGTCTGAATACCGGCTATTTCTCTTGTCAGTTGTCAAAGAGGACGAACCGACCCTTAGGTTCTCCAGCCAGTGAATAAGAATATATCAGTCCCCAATATCCAAACGATAACTAAATTTTGTCATTAAAGGAATTCAGGACTAAGACGCAAGTAAGCAACAACAACAAAAACAAACAAACAAAAAACAACAGGAACACAAAAACATTTACGTACACTGTACAAAAATTAAAAGACACACAAAAGCATATTTTGTAAATTATTACTTATTGCCAAAATAATATATAAAAAGATAACGTCTGTCCAATTCAGCTTCCTGTTATTTGTTTTTCTCGTTTACTTATTTTATAATTTTATTGTTCATTTCAGCATGAAGCTTTTATCACTCTATTCGGATAACCCTTCTGCATTTTTTTACGAACTCTTTATGCATAATTTGCCTAATTCCCGCAAACCTCGTAACATTTTTTTTTCTGACAAAACTTTCCCAAAGGGTAAGAGTTTTGAACATTAAACGAAACGTCTTTTTCTCCACTATATCATAATCTCAATTACAGTTTGATATTGTAATGTTTTTCAAAGAATCATTTTTTATCAATTGCCGTTGTTGATAATAAAGTTGTTGATTTTATTCTTTATAAAATACTCACTTTTCAAAGAGGCGCCTTACTCATTACACTATTACTACTGTATTATGGGTTCAGTTCCCAGGTATCAGACAACTGTAGCCTTTTGCCAGTATAAGCAAAGATTAATAGCAATTATAAAAAGGGGCAGTAATTCACAGACTTTTTTTGAACTGGCACATCCTTGCCTCTTTAATCTCATATGTAGTATCCTTCACATCCAAGCTCCAGAATCATTAAACATAAAGTCTTGACTTTGACAGACAGGAACATTGCGACCACTAGTCCCATCCAGTCGGCTGGGAGTTGTAGAATACACCGACTGTACCGTTACACAAGGATAAGAACCCCTGGGCATGACACTAAGCAATCTGATGGTGAGGCTCTAGTCCTGGAGCTAGGGGGAATGTGGATTAACCCTTTATTGTCATTACTCCCAGGTCCACTCTGATCTGGAGTCGTAATACCTGTTAGGGTCCCAAATAGAACTATTTAATCACTATACTTGAAACCATATGATTCATATTAAACTGAATTATCAGTATTGGATAGCAATATTTGAAGCCATTTAACTGAGCGCAAACGAATGAATGATATTGAATAGAACAATTTGTGTTACATAGCAATAGCTGAAACCACATAGGACCCGGTTATGACATTAAACTGCATCTGACAAATAGGATTCAGTCTTGGAGTCAATGGAATGTGAATTACCTCTTCATTACCGTTACACTCTGGTCCACTCTGACCCGGAGTGGTAGTATTTGTTAGGGTCCCTTCTGTGCGTCAAATAGAACTGTTCAATCAACTACTAGGGATTATTACTATCAGTTATTGAATCAATACAACTGGATGCAAATTGTTTGTATTTGATAGATATACTTGATAAATAGAATCAATAATGTTGAATAGGAATACTTGAAACCATTTGTGTAAACAAATGATTAATATAAAAGCGAATTATTCGTGTTAAAAAGGAATAGTTGAAACTGTATAATTGAGTGCAAAAATACGATGCCAAACACGTTTAAAAATAAAGTAATCCACAAATAATTCAATTACAAATTATATATATATATATATATATATATATATATATATATATATATATATATATGTGTGTGTGTGTGTGTGTGTGTGTGTGTGTGTGTGTGTGTGTGTGTGTGTGTGTGTGTGTGTGCACGCGGGAACGTGCGTGTGTAAACAGGATTTCGCATTGAATAACGATCAAGAGATATATAGCCTAATCTGATTACAATACCCCATGTCGTTTTCTGTCTTAAATTTTGCTGGCTTAAATTTTTCTACTAAATATGCTTTCCAAAATTGTATGTAGAGTAAATTTTGTTTGCAAAACTGTACTCAGAGTCCCAACTGATATATATATATATATATATATATATATATATATATATATATATATATATATTATATGAATTTAAAAAAATTCCGGTGGAAATATCATTGTATATTAACAAATGTAATGTTTAGGTATTCATCTTTTTTTATTAAAAAAAACCGTTAACTATTTAAATTATTACTGAGTTTTTAAAAACCGGTGAATATCGAAAAATATTAACAGTAAGTTGATATTAAATTAAACAAAGTATAGATAAAAATAAAAACTTATTCCTAATTTTCTTTTAAATTAATGTCTATTTTAAGTATTAAATAATATAGTCCGCGTTGTCTAAAAAGTTAATGTTGATATTAATTTAACTAAACGTCTATGAAACTTATCGCAACAAACTCCTTGTTATTTAAAGTGGGAAGAGTTATCATATCGATAGTTAAGTTAAACGTGATATTTTTAAAGGCACCCAAAGGTTGTTTTTTTTTTAATTCTCTTCTACCTGAAGCAATGAAAACCTGTCTACATCGTATTCAAATGCATGACTACATCTTATCAATCTGAAGAAGGTCATTTTATAGACCTGAAAGAGATTTATAATAGAACTATTGTTTTGTTGTCATGTGCCAATCCAACCTCAATCATTTTATTAATCTGACTCACTTAATGAAGCTGCAACTAAATAATTTAAATTTTTTACAGTTAATTCAATGGAGAATTAGATTTTGTTAACATTTTTTTTACAACGCTTTGCCTTTTTGTTTGTGACTATGTATTATTTTTGAAGTTCAAAAAAGAGGTAAGATAAGGTACAATATTGCTTTTGTTGGCATTTTATCTTTTTTTTAAATTTGTTTTCGTAGCTTAATCTTCTAATGATGATATTAAAAACTGAAAAAGAAAAAATTCAGGTTAAACGTTTATTTTTGGAAGTTTAATAATTAACATCAGTTGATAAAACTTTTAGACTCACTGCAAGCGATTGGGATTTTGTAAATCAATATAAAAATATTCAATAAGTAAATATGACTGATTAGATAAACAACAAGTATTTTATTTGAATAATACAATTTTAGTCTTTGCATTTTGAATGTGCTTTTTTTTTTTTTTTTTTGACGATATTTTTTCTACGGGGCCCTTCAAGAGATCAATATAAGCAGCGCCACAAGGCAGATAAACCTTTTCCAAGTACTTATTCACTAAAAAACAAACAAACAACAACAATAAAAAAAACAGAATAATGAATGTTTATCACCATACATTAGAAGAAAATGGGCGATAACATTACTGATAAAAAGTTCCCGTTTCTCGTACTTGCCTATTATATACATGTTATATATATGTATGAAAAAAATCAGTGGAAAAGTGGATAAACCAAACACTTACGACGAGATGAGTAGTGATATTTCGTTCTTTATTCAAGGAAGAACTTCTTCAGACTAAAAGTTCTTCTTTGAATAGAAAACGGAATATCACTACTAAACCCGTTGTAAGTGTTTATATATATATATATATATCAACCGGGTTTCGATCCCAGCTACGGGAAGCTAATGTCTAGCCACACTGATGATTTCTGATAGAACGAAACAGATCTGTCTGTGGATGACTATATATATATATATCTTGAAAAATAAAGACAAAGTGGAAATTAAAAGCCTATACGTACATGTTTCGCCAATATAGCTTTATCAGACACTATTAAATAGTTTTTCGAAATTCCATCATATCTGATGCTGCTTTCCATTGTGAGACCTAATTAACAAATTATTTATAAATTCCTTTGCAGCAGACAAAATTATGAAGCGGATCTTTAAAATTTAGAGACCATCATATATCAACAGATTGTGTTTCAGTAATCGGATGATCTAAGTGTCATAGAATAGGGTAAGGCAACTCTATTTTTAAAAACCGAATTGAAAATAAACAAAAAACAAAACTGGCACCGAATAATGATAACGTCTCCTTTTTTTCAATGGTTGATCAACTGAAGAAAAATCCTTCGCAGTCTGTGTGTTCTGTGTTGGTTTCACCGATCTACTCGAGTCGAACGAGATAGAAAGCTTTGTGAGAAAACAAACGTGCTGACATATTTCGCCACTTCTTTAGTCGGCTAATGACAGATGAAGACATACTCAAAAGAAAATAACCCAAACTCTGAATGTATTGCCTCTTCCGAATGTAAAACATTATATCGATCTTTTACATTATATCGATCTTTTCCATTATACATCGTTATGTCTTCCGGCTTCGGTGTTCCTGTTCTTTGTTTTTAAATTCAAAACCATAATGTTGATTTCGCCTCAGTATGCCATCAGCCTTGGTTCTTTTATGTTTTACTTTATTTAACCGAATTTGTTCATTGATCTTTCCAGTTGTTGAGACCACATGAACTCGCACGCTTAACTTAGAGATAAAGCGTGGAACCGTAAATCTCGAGGTCATAATTGCAGAAAAACTCGACTATAGTTTAAAATAAGTTGAGCAAATAAAAATCAAATTAGATTTTTGAAAAACCCATTCAAATTGTAGTTCTTGTAAATCCTGAATAAAAAGTAAATACACGTTTAACAGATAAAGTAAACCTTGGTAATCGGGAGATCCAACTTTTATTTCAAAATTAATTATCGACTTACCTAAAACATTTGGGCGTATTAAAAGTATTTTCATTTTCACAGACTTTAACCCCAAAGCGTATTTCATATCTCTATCTACCCAACCAATTCGCCACTGGCAGGATGTGACACAAGGCTATTTTTAAAGCAGGATAAGCTGGCTTAAATTTAGAGCTTTCCTTCTCTTTGATTGCTTTCTTGATCAGGACTCAAAAGACCCAGAAGAAATAGATTCATGCCTTTCTTAAGGGCATTAGCTCGTTGTGAAACATAAACAGATTCATTCAGGATTTGAACTCGGGTCGCCAATTCCATTTCCAACGATGATAACCATTAC
Source organism: Sepioteuthis lessoniana (assembly GCA_963585895.1). Lineage (NCBI taxonomy): Eukaryota > Metazoa > Mollusca > Cephalopoda > Myopsida > Loliginidae > Sepioteuthis > Sepioteuthis lessoniana. The sequence goes on from OY757909.1 coordinate 89,066,979, forward strand.
GCTAAGCACGCTTTCAAGATATCATATGCAGAGCATTACATAAGCTTCAAAAACCTTGAAAAGATCAAGGATTATCGAATGATACCACATATAGAAATTTATAGAAGCTACAAAATCTTTCAGAAGTGCTATGGTCATTGAAAGATACAGTATGTTAGGCATTATATTAGCTCAATAACGCACGGGAGCTCTATATGTGTTTCTCATGATTAAAAAGCAGAAATATTTTCTAGGACCTAATGTGAAATTGCTACTTTCAAATTTATTTTCCTCGAACTTGGTATCTGGAGTTATTTACTGATATAGAAAGGTGGCAAGGAACCTAATATTTGAAGCGGGTTACACAATAGAACAAACAGATTGAGCTCAAGTAATAAATGAGAATGTAGGTTCCAAAGATTTAAGGTTCCATTCAAAATTCCAAACTGACTTCAAAGCGGAAAAAAATGTATTTAAAGCGGTACAAAAAGATAATTACTCTTAGTAATACGTATTGAGATTGAATTGAATACACAGTTGAAAACTGGTTTTTCACTGGAAACTTCTGTACACATTTGATACAATATGAATACACTGATCACATAATGTGGAAAAAAAATCTTGAACAAGACCGAAATTACTTTAACCCGTTAAAAGAAATTAAATCACAATATCTATTCGTTGTTGAGTATGACTGTACACAATACATACGTGGGCGCGTAACAGTCGCTTTTAGGTTGAAAAAAGATTATTTTCACTTCAGTGAGTTTCCTTTCAAATACGCCACAAGAATAATTCATTGTTCTCGTTTCTGGGTAGAATCAAAGACTTTTTCCATTTTCAATTCAGTATCAAATTATTCGTTCTAGAAACCACTCGATCACATAGTGTTACTCTGTGTCATGATTTCTTAAGGATTTATCAATCAAATATCTTATTGAAAAAGAAAAAAGAAATAGAATCACTTAATTGAAACAATGGACTGCCGAGTAAGATTACCATACATAAACGTTAATATTAAACACGCTGATATATGCATAAGAGACAATGTGGTTTCTTTTCTTTTTTTTTTTTTTTTTTTTTTTTTGCATATCAAGTTTTCTGTCTTGGTGTGCTTATAATTATGACATCTCGTATTATTTTGGGCTTAAACATTTCGGACTGACAAAGACAAATAACATATACATCTCATGGTTCTAGGTAATCACCTTCTTACTCAGGCTGTATAATTACGGAGAGAAGTGTTAATATTTTGGCAATTTTGAGAAATTACTTTGAAGTGGGCCTCAAAGCTGCTGAAGCTGCTTGCAGCATTGTAATAGAGATAAAATCAATCAGAGATTCTGGAAAAAAGAAGTCTGGCAAAACTAAATGATCTATTCCCGACTTTCACAGCCCAGTTGCCTGGGGCTGGGGAATACACCGACTGCATCTCTGCAGAGAGGTAAGACTGCCCCTGCATGAGTGTCCTGATTATGACACTAAACAATCTGATGTTGAAGCTCGAGTAATGCTGGAACTTTGGAAAATGCAGAGTATCCTTTATTGCCATCGCTACCGATAGGGCCCTGTCTATGGGTCAAATAGAACTGTTTGATATCTAAACTGAGAGCCAAAAAAATGACCTATGCTAAATTGAATTGTTTTAAATAGAACTGTTTTATCATTTAACTGTGTGTAAACAAATGACTGATGTTTATTTGAATTGTTATACATACATAGCAATACTTGGAACCATTTAACTTTGTTGGGTTATGCTAAATTGAATTGTTTGAAATAGAACTGTTTGATCATTTAACTGTGTGTATCTAAAAATGTGTTTAAAATCATATTTAATATATATATATGTAAAAAAGAATTTGGCATTAAATAACCAACAATGGTTGATATGCCATAAAACTAAGCAAAACCAAACCAAACCAATTAACTCTGTTGTCTTATACTAAATTGTATTGCTTGAAATAGGAGTTAGATCATTTAACAGTGTGTAAATAAATGACTAATGTTTCATTGAATTGTTAGTGATACCTAGCAATACTTGGAACTATTTAATTTTGTTGACTTATGTTTACAAATCATATATATTTGATATATATGTATAAACCGGATTCGGCATTAAATAACCTATGACGGTTGATGCGCCATCAAACCAAACCAAACCAAATTCTGACTTTCAAAAGTTTTGCCATTAAAAAATTGATTCCAATAATTTGTTTGAATAGAAAACTTAAGATGTTAAGCTAGTTGAGCTAGATTGATAGATTGATTTATTTTGACGTATGTCAACACGTCGAGGGTTATTTTATGTCGAGAGGTTTGGGAATTGCGTTCATTGTACATTTATATTTACATTTTTGTTAAGAGTTTTTACACATTTGTATATTAAGTATTCTTTATACAAATAATTTGTATACAGCTGTATGGTTTTTAAGTATTCTTATCTAATACTAATAATTATATGGTTTCAAGTAATTAAAGTCATCTATTTGCACATAGTTGTATTATTTCAGATAGCTAATAATAATCCTTAGTAAACAATTATATTCTTAAATCGAATAATTTATACACAGTTATGTTTTCAAGTATTCTTCTCTAATACTAATAGTTTTTAAACTGTTCTATTTGACCCATAAATGGGATCCTAACAGGTTCTATTACTCCACGTCGCGGTGGACCGGAGAGTAATGTAGAGGCACTGTGCATACCCTAGATCTATAGAACTGGAGTCTCACCATCTGATCAGTGTCACCAATCAAGCTAGAAAAAAGAAGTAAAATATCTCACGATTCATTTTTTGCAAGTCTCCATTTTTTATTGTTTTTTAAAATAATTTTTTTAGGTCGATTACCCCTCGACTATGAAAATAAGTAGCCGGTTCTACCGTTCTATTTTACCTATGGCTTGTGTGTGGGTGAAGTGGTGGAGAAAAGGATTCATGCTTTTGGGAAAGGCATGAGCGCAAAGTTGTAGCAGAAAGAACTTCGTATTTTTGTTTGGCGCGTAATTTAATTTGACCGTTAGGGTCACCGCATATTTTCACCCAATCAGGATGTCTTATCCTATTCATCCTGGACCATCTTTCCGAGCAGCACCAAAAATTGGGGAAAGCCGCCAAAACATTTTCTCTTCCTCAGAACGCTTCAATAAGAACAGACGTCATACTGTCTGCTCTCCTATAGCGGCAGCAGCATCATACCACCATGAGAAGAGCCATCTAATTTATGGACCCCTTGCGTCAATTCTTCTAGACCAAGGGTTCCTAGTTGAATATGAATTAGATGATACTCTATAACAACTTCTTTCCTTCCTACGAGACTTGCAGCATACCAGCGTAAACCCTTTATTTCATGCTGCCATTAAAACCTTGATATAAAACCTAACGCCGTCTTCGTTCTTCTTCACCACTTTTATTTTCCATCAACATTTAGCGAGGGGATAACAACCAACGTAATACCAACATAACCTAATAATATCTCATTGCTAAAAAGAGAAATGCAAAAAGCATCGTCCAGGGTATGAATTCGGATCACCGATTCCATTTCCTGTGACCGTAGCTGTTACGTTAAGCCAATATGACCCACAGGGTAATAACTCTGGATAACTTGCACTCAGCAAGGCTTAATCCAGAGTTAGGGACGGGTGGAGAGTATATGACCTTCAAGCCTCCCCCCCCACTTCAACGAACACACTTCTACTTAAAGCCGTTCAAAAAAATTAATGATTCAAACTGTGCGTTACCGACTTGACATTTTTTTAAAATATCCTTTTTGTGACTTCTTTTCATAACCATAAAATAAATCAGACAGTTCTGTTGTGTTGTTTGATTTTCGTGGTTGTCTCTGGGGAGCCGAAGAATACAATGTTTTGTGCATCTTTTGTTCTGACATACGTTGGAGAATTAGTAATAAATTGTAATTTACAACATTCATGTATGGTAAATATTGATCGATATATTTCGTTATTTTCGAAGAATTGACAATACTTAAAGAGAAAAAATTTTTTTATTGCAATCGTGAAAATGTTTTTATGAATAATATGCACACGTCAAGAAATATCGAAGAATAAATGCAAGGGAAATAACTCGCTAAAAAACTTTTTCTTTGCTTAAGTTGTCACCTGACAAAATAGACGATATTACTTCAGCAATAATATCGAACATAAGTGCGTGTGTGAGAAAACATATAAGAGGGTAATTTAGCATTTTTTTAATAATAAAATGTTCGTGTAGTTTGTGCGAAAATGATGTACAGTCTAACTTGCTAGACAGAGATTGATGTTCTTGATTTGCAAAGGAAATAGACAGAGGCTCATTTTGATTCGAGGTGCTATAGTATAAAAGGAGATTTTTGAAAAAATGAGTGAAAGATTATTAAACGTGAATACAAAAAAGCGTAAAGAAAGTTAAGTGGATTTTTATCATTCTGTCTGTCTGTTGTGTTTTTATATCATACAATGATAATGACGAAAATAAAAACGTCCAAAATGATGTTGCCCGAAAATAAAATCTTTATTTCGGGGAGTAAAAAAAATGATAAAAAACTAAAATCATAGATGATAAAATTTTAACACACAAATAATTTTTTCATTTTCTTGACAGTATCAATTTACGTGAATTTTTTTAATCAATAAAATTATTTTTTCTAACTTAAAGTCGTATCAACTATTTTATAGTCACGTGATATTAGAATTAATATCACTGAATTTTTCGATTTATTCTTGAGATCTTGTACAGGGGGAAACGATAAAATTGTCGTCCTAAAGAAAACAACACTACAGCTTTATTTTCAAACTTTTATTGAAAAAATCAATTCAGGTAATTTGATTATGTAGTAGAGTTGACATCTATTCAATGTCGCCGCCTTCAGCCTCAATCATCGCCTCGATACGGATCCGGAACTGGGAGCATGCCTTTTCCACAAGCGCCGGTGGGAGCTCGGCGAATACTCGGCGGATGACGGCGATAAGGCTGGCTTTGGTGTTGTGGGAGGTAATGTTGGTGATGTTCTCGACGTACGACCAAACGAAGTAGTCCAGCGGGTTCAGGTTGGAGGAGGAGGGGGCAGTAAGAGAAAGGTACAAAGTCGTAGCACTCCTTCTGAAGCCAAGCCTGGGTCTCTTTGGACTTGTGGGCCGGTGCCGAGTCTTGCTACCACACCCAGGGTCTGCCACCGGCCACCTGATTGCACCAGGGGATCACCACACTCTTCAACACATCCAGGTACACTTTGGTGTTGACTTTCAAGCTGACTTCGAAGATGTGAAGTGGCATGATGTGGCCCTCACTTGAAACCACACCAAAGACCATAACCGTAGCCAGAAACTTTGTTTTCATCACCCTGAGCACGTCACTGTTATTCGTGGCAATCCAGATTTGCATTTTGAGGGTGCTGGCAATGGTCCTGTTGTCATATGTTGGATCGGTATAGAGCATGAGTTGTACAGCAGTGCATCTCCGATCTCGATCGTTGAACATTGTGTCACTTTCAGACATGATAGAAGGCTCCTATCGCTCTTGGGATTTGTACACAACTGGCCAACTAGTAGATAGTCTGCAACAAAAAAAGAAAACCGGTTTTCATTTAACGGAAATAGAATCGTGTCGTCTTTTCTAGGGCGACAATTTTATCGTTCCACCCTGTACACTTACTTCGTACGTGAATCTAACAAAAATTCTATTCGCGTTACGAGTCATCTCCTTATTTAATTCAAATCTTACGTCATTGAATAAACGCTTCGTTACTGGAAAGTTGTAAATATAACAAAGGATTGTAGAGAGACGCTGCATTTTAATTTCACATTCCCTCGATATGACGAAAAGCCAACAAAAAAATGGATTAGAGGGTAGTATCTGCTGAGGGGAAAAATCAACGGTTATTTTAAAAACGAGTATATTTTTTGTTTAAATCAAAATAATTTAAGAATACTTATAAAGCTTCAAATTGACCAAACTGGACCAAATATTATTATTAATAATAATAATAATAATAATAATAATAATACACAGCCGGATACAAACTCAGTAAATCACAAGAAAATATCAACCACTTGATGTAAATGGATGACATCAAACTGTTTGCCAAAAGCCCAAAAAATTGGAAACCCTAATATAGACTATGAGAATATACAGTTAAGATATGGGAATGGAATTCGGCATAGAAAAATGTGCCATGCTAGTAGTGAAAAGCAGCAAGTGACACATAATGTAAGGAGTCGAATTACCAAATCAAGTTACAATCAGAACGGTCAGAGAAAAGGAAACCTAAAATAATAGGGAGTATTGGAAGCTGACACCATGAACTAGTGGAAATGAAAGAAAAATTAAAAAAGAGTATCTCAGAAGAACCAGAAAATTACTCGAGACAAAAATATATAGCAGGATCCTTTGTCAAAGGGATAAATACTTTGGCTATCCCTCTCGTATGATACTCGGGAACATTCTTGAAGTGGGCCAGAGAAGAATTCAAACAAATGGACTAGAGAACAAGAAAACTAATGACAATGCATAAGGCCTTGCATCCCAGAGATGACGTTGACAGATGTGTCAAGGAAAGAGGGAGGAAGAGGACTTGACAGCATTTAAGACAGCGTTGACACATCGATATAGCAACTCAAAGACTACATAGAAAAGGGCGGATAAAGAATAATTACAGCCACCAGAAGCAATACTGATAACAAAAGGATCAGCAAAATGGAAATAGCCAGAAAACAAAAGTGGGAAGAAAAATAACTCTATGGACGTTGTAAGCGACTAACAAGCGACATCTCACATGAGAAAACGTGGATGTCGATAAGAAACTGAATCTCTTCTAATAGTAGCACAAAACAGCGCCATCAGGACCAACCATATCAAAGCGAGAATAGATAAGATAAGACATAACAAAACAGCAAATGTAGGTTATGTGGCGATAGAAACGAAAAAATCAATCACATAATAAGGAAATGCAGCTAATTAGCAAAGAAAGAATATAAGACTAGACACGACTGGGTGGGAAAAACGATCCACTGGGAATTGTGCAGGAAATTGGAGTTTGACTATTCGAAGAAATGGTATATCCACAACCCAGAATCTGTCCTGGGAATGAGACACACAAACTCCTTTGGGATTTTAAGATACAAACGGATCATTTAATCTCGGCCAGACGACCAGATCTTACAATAAGCAACAAAAAAGAGAGAACTTGCCGAATTGTGGACTCTGCTGTCCCAGCTGACCACTGAGTAAAATTGAAAGAAATAGAAAAGAGGGATAAGTACCTGGACCTTTCTAGGGAATTGAAAAAACTGGAACAAAAGTGACGATTATACCAATTGTAATTGGTGCTCTTGGTACAGTCACCAAAGAACTGGCACAAAGACTGGAGGACTTGAAAATAACTGGACGAGTGGAGACCATCCAAACTACATCATTATTGAGATCGGTCAGAATACCCAGAAGAGTCCTGGAGACTTGAGGAGACTTGCTGTCACTCAAACTCCAGTGAGAATAAATACTACAAATACAGAAATCATGTTACGATAAAAAATTTCTCATTACTCAGTATCGAGACCAGGTTATGACCATTAAATATCTTACGTCCCATTGTAATATATATATATGTGTGTGTGGTGAATTTCAAGAGAGGTCACTTTTCTTTCACGTTCATTGTCATATAGTCAGATTATTTAAATATTATCTCATTGAATTAACCCTTCATTGATGGAAAATTGTGAATATTATAAAGGATTATACGAAGAGGCTCTATTTTTAATGCATAACCTCCCACGATATGAAGGAAATCAAACGAAGTTTTGTGGTATATTAAGATTCTGCGGGGGTGCTCTGGGTTAGTGGTAATAATGCTTTGACTGCGAAACCACACCTGACCCGAGAGTCATCGTCTGATGGTGGCTTTGTTTGCCGCGCTGAAGGGTTTTTCTTCAGCATGCATAAATAATAGTATACTATGGTTCTTTTGAAATAAATGATATTTTTAAAGGAATTGTTAATAATAGATAAATTCATTATTTATTAAACTTTGCATAATCTGGCACTCAGGCCTTGGGTTGCTTACTGTACCTACTGTTTTTAAGGGGTCAATCATCACAGAAATGAACAGGCTTATCGCTGCTTAACTTCAGTGATTTGACGGAGACCGGTGCTTACAGCGTTGATTAATGATGGATCGATTTATATCTGAGAAAGGAAAACCACAGATTGCACTATAAAGATATTATTTCATACATTAATTATAGACAGAGAATCTTGATTACAAGTAATGTTGTTTACATGCATTATCTTTATAATATCCTTGTATCATCATCTAAATATTTCCGCTGAAATGTCACACTTTGTCTTGATTATATACTTAAACATCCCACGCGTATACGTCTCCACGTATTTGTCACTGTTTTTTATCTTACGCTCATTTGTCGGCCAAGATATCTGCATTATGTATGCTTGTCTTCAACATTTACTATGAATTGCGACCACAAAAACAAATGTAAGGATCGAATAAATGCTTTTTGCAGTTATGGAGCTCATTGGTATTTTTTTCACGCGGTGAGTCGGAATTAACATACAGTGTGGCTTCTGGAGGTGTCTCCATTTTCATCATTTCGAGGATCGGTTGGGCGACGTTGATAAAAACTTACCTACTAATCAGAAAGAATTCTGTTGCGCATGTGTGAACAGATACTTGTGTATGGAGTTACTCAGTCGGCGATAAACCACCACTGAGTGAGCTTGTGGACTGTGCGAATGTTGCTTTCAACACGAAAATGCACTTGTCCCTTTTTTGCTATCTCGTCATCTATGTCTGTCAGCACCCCTAATGTCTACAACGGCCTGTAAGTGGGGCTTAGAATAGGAAAATAAAATAACACTTTTACTATGAAGAAGATTTCATTCATTAGGTTTGACACCATATATTTTATCAATTACATATGCGTATATATTTTTTTAAATATGTAAATTCTAAAAGATCGTTTCTCACTCATTTTTACTGCATTTACTTTTAGATCATTAGAGGCGTGTTTAATGCAATGGTTAACATCGTAAGAAATGGAATCCGCGACCTTAGTTCAAATCCTGGTGATCAAAGCAATGATAAAATTCTGGTACTGATGCTCCATGTAAAATAGTTTCCATTATGGGACCTGCTAGAACCTTTACAGCATAATATCACATTAATCCCTTTTTTCAGGTTTTTATCGCTGTAATTCAGGACAAGAAATTCAGTAATTCATTAGGCTGTCTGACAACTCTACTTCAAAGTTGTTAGAGGCGCACTTAGCGTAGCAGTTATCGTTGTAGGAAATGAAATTGGAGACCCGAATTCAAATACTGGACGTGGCTGTTTGCATTCACGTTAGTCTTCTTAAGAAAGGAATAAATCCATCTCTTCTCCTCCCAGCTATGGATGAATAGTTGAGCAGACTGGGTTCTTTAGCCTTGGTTAGGCTAACGGTCAAAGTAAAAAACAACAACAGAAAAAAACAAAAAAGCAAAACAAACAAAAACAACTCTTAATTTAAACCAGTTTTTCTCCGTTTAAAAACTGACAACGTGTAACATCTTGCTCTTGGCAGAATGAATGGGTAAATGTCTACTTTGATTTGATTTGGTTGGATTTTATGGTATATCAACCATTGTCTGTTATTTAATGCCAAATCTTATTTATATATATATGTATTAAATATATATGATTTAAAAACATTTTGTAGATAACATTTTTAAACGAGCTTGAGCTAACTTTTTTATGGTACACAGTTAAATGGTTTCAAGTATTGCTATGTATTACAAACAATTTAATTAGACATCACTTATTCGTTTACAGTTAAATAGTCAAATAGTTCTATTTCTAACAATTCAAATTAACATAAATCATTTGTTTGCATACAGTTTAAATGTCTAACAGTTCGATTCGATCCATAGATAGAACCCTATCAGGTGCTACCACACCGGGACAGAGTGGACCTGAGAGCAATAGTAATGAAAAGATACTCCACATTCCTCAGAGCTCCAGGATTGGAGCCTCACCTGATGATTGTTTGGTGTCATATCCAGGACACTCGTTCAGTGGTGGGAGGCTTACCTCTCTACAGAGATGCAGTGTGTGTATTCTACAGCCCCAGCTAACTGGGCAGATTTACTTTGAGATGCTTTGTTTAATATCGAGTTGTTCAAAAAAATATTGACTGACTTTAGAGTAAGTTGTTTAAGCTCTATTCTAAAATGTGGTAATAGTAGTTGCTTAAAAAAATCACATTCCTGATGATTAAAGTGTCTTCTTTATTTTATCGTTTCTTTCAGAATTTGATTTTGAAGATTATATGACCCTCATCATGAACATGAAAAAAAGAATTGATGTATTTACTTTTCAAGCTTAGACATAATTTTTTTCATGGTTATGCTCAGCTACAGGTTCTCGGGATAACAATGCAGAAGCTTACAGACTTGAGATATGAGACTTTGCCACATTAACCATATTTTCCTAATCTCTCACCTACCGACTCTCATTTTTTCAAGCTTTCGGGCAGTTTTTTACGCTGAAAAGCATTCCATTCCAAAGGAGAAATAGAAAGTGCATTTTAAGATTTCTTGGCATCAAGCCCTTTGGAGTTTTATCGTTCAGGCATAAATAACCTTAATCGGTGGCAGAAATGCAGAAATGTTTAGGGATCATATTTTGATTGATTGAAGCACTTTTTAAATTCATTCATTCATTCAGGAAGAAAAGTTTATTCTAAAATCTAAGTATATTTTCTGAACACCCTAATATTTAGAATGAATGTAAAATTTGTTTAGATTTCGCGAAAAATGCATCTGGTTGCAAATAGCGTTGTTTTCGTGGCGTAATGGCTGTGTACACTTGTTTTTTTCTGTCATTTAAAATGTTTGCTAGTATTTATGATAAATTACAACAAGAAGCAAGTGTAAGAGTAGAATAAAGGATTCTGCCGCCATGGAGATAATTGTTTTTGTTATTTTTTTCTCGTGATGAGTCGGAAGTAGTATGTGGTGTGTCTTCTTGAAAGTGTTTTCATGATCAATATTTTAGAGGATCGTTTGGACAAAATTTGGAACTACCCAGAAACTACTCTACTGTGCATGGATAAAAAAGATATTCTTCTATCTTTTACAATGTTACTCTGTGTCGTCATTCAGATATTTCAGCTGTAAAGTCGCTCGCTTAAATGTACCACACTTATTTGTCGCCGCTTTATTTAAGTTCATTTATTCGGTCAGCCATTTAAAACTGAACTCGTGCCTCTCCTAAATCGATAGGGATTCGGCCTCTTAAAATTACGAAGAATCAGTCAGAATTCTCAAAGAAATAACTAGGAGCAGAGAAAATAAAAGTTTTATTGCAACGAATTCTCAGAAACGGTTGTACGTGTAGAGTCTGCCAAAATGTCGTAAACGTTAACTTTATTTGTGATTATAAAATAGATTTTCCGCTTGGTAATTGAATTGAAAGATCTGAAAATAGTTGTATTCTAGCTTTTATCTTAGATACCTTGTTAGTGAATCTCACTACCATTCATTTATCAAGTGAATAGATTATTAATTTCCAATGACGAATGAAAATGCTAAAAGAAAATCAATTTAGTACATGTAAATCCTGTGACACGTAATGGCTAAAGTGCTGGACTGCGGCCGCGAAGTAAGCGAGTTCGAACTCCAGTCGCGCAATTACGTTCACTTTCGGACTAATACCTTTTGTGAAAAGTATGAAACCCCTTATTCTTATTTTTCAACATCAAGAGCTTTGGCAATAAATAACCCACAAAGGTTAATATGTCATTAAAGAAGCCAACCAAATCAAACCTGTGACATTTGATTTGAAGAGTAAACCATTAGTAGAGTGACGGAACGCCTAAAACTTGTAAGCAGTGAAATCTTTTTTTCTTTAATGACATATCAATCTTCATGGGTTATTTAATGCCGAAGCCATCCTTGTAGAAGAACAGCAGTGATACTATTTGATCAAGAGCTGAGGGATGATAATTAAACATTAATAAGTAATTAGTAATTACAAAGAAATATTTGTGTTTGACTTTTGACATTAGTTCATCTTTGTATATATACATATATATATTCTGTTTTACTTGAATTCATTTCTTATGATCATAGTTCTTGAATGATGACGTTAACATGAATAATTTAATGACGCAAATAGAAATGGTTATAATCTAATTGTGCAAAACCTTTTTCGAATTTGTTAAATTTCGTTTTGAAAGTTACACTTAAAGATTAATTATACAAGTAAACATTTGAAAAAATTCAGTTGATATTTCGGAGATCATGGCATACATTTAATTTAATCTAAAATTGCTGCTAATTATCTTTAATTCTATTTGCAAAATTATAACAGAGTTATTTGCTTAACCGATCATATTTTTTCATGACACAAAACACACACACACACACACACACACACATATATATATATATAAATATATATGTATATATTACGCGTTTTTTGCGTGTGTCACGTGTTATCACACAATAATTACGATTTATTAGCCACTTTTCTAACATTTCTGTTCGATGATTTTGAGCACCACATTAAACTACCAGTAACGGACTTCAAATGTTTATAATTAAATTATTTTTTAGGCTTTATACTTCCCCCCGCCATAAATCGAGCATTTTTTCGTAAACTTTTCCTGTTATGATTTCTCTTTCTAATTATATAAATAAGTTGTCTTTTTTCAATAGGGGAGGACATTACTTCTTTCCCTGGATTGTTGCACTTATCCTTGATCCATATTTTATAGTACTCAATGTTAAGCAAGGAATCATCAAGTACCATTTTTTGAGTCTTTTGTATGATTCGACCTGGGACTGAACTCTGATCTCCAGACCATTGCAGAACACTCTACCACTTTGCATATATATATATATATATATATATATATATATATATATATATATATATATATATATATATATATATATAGGATCAAAATTGTTTAATGTGTATATTCTACCTTATATAAGAAGCGTATTAGAGAGTAGAACATCAAGGTATTTATTTAAATTAATTTCTCTCTTTACAGACGCATCACAAAAGTCAAATTTAGACGGAAAACAAAACCATTTGTGTGCAAAAATTATTATCATTGAATAGAATGATTACAATTAGATAGGAGTACTTAATACCATATATCTGTGCGCAAATTATTTGTATAAGAACAATTACTTGAAACTACAACTGTTTACTATGGATTATAATTAGTTACATGAAACCATACAGTTGCTTGCAAATTATTGGTGTTAAAATAGATCTGTTTAAAAACTATTCGTATTAGATTGAACCGTGTGCAAAAAAAAAAAAAAAAAAACTCTTAAGAAATGACTATACAAAAAATGTAAATATGAAGGTACAATGAACTCGATTCTTTAACCTCAAGGCATGAAATAACCCAAAATGGGTCGACATGCCCTCAAAATCAATCGATCAAGCAACAACAAAAAATGGCTTATATAAGTTAATACCATCACATACGTATGTTACAACAACCGTATTCACAACACCACAAAAATTATTCTGGATATAATGCATTAGTATCAGTGAAATGTGGTCGTTTCAAAACCAGGCGGTACTGGTCTGCAATAGTGTCGGCACTAGGAAATTGGTTGTCATAGCTACTTCGCTGACACTTGATAAAGTAGCTGCTGCTTTTGCTGCTGCACATTTGCATGTATTTCGCAAAGATTCCAATCTAAAGTTTCTATTGCTTAAGAATATAATTTCAACAAATTTTTGAAAGAAATAATTATTTTGAAAAAGGAATAAACAGAGGCATGTATCATATTTCACCAGTGAGTAGACACAATTATTTTATGATGGTTTTTCCTGCTATGGTCATTTCGGTTCAAATGCCATTCGTTTGATGTCACTGACATACTTAGGAGAATTCTGGGCGGAAGAACAATTTTGATTGCTTATTTATTTTAGGAAATAATTAATGCCTAACTAATTATCGCTCGTCTTCATATAATTCAATTCTGCATTTTCTCTTAATTATTGCCTTATGAAATGTAATTGATGGCATATTAGTCAAAATCGATAAAAGACTTTAATCAAACCTTCAACAGTCATACATTCCCATATGACATGAATACACTTTCTACTGAAAGAAGGAACAGTAAATATATAATATGCTTAGTTGACTGGTTTTACAACATGTCAATCCTTGTTGGGTTAGTTAATGGCGAAGTCACTATTTCTTCAAGCAATTATGTGGTTTTAAGTAATTAAGGATAAAAAAAATCGTTTATAAATATTAGAGCTCCAATTAATTATTCTTAAGGATAATAATTTATTCACAATATATATTTATATAGTTTCAAGTAACTATTACAATTTAATAATCTGTTTCAAGTATTTCTATATAATACTAATGATTTAAAGTAATCAATAATAATCCTTTGTAAACAATTATAGCTTCAAGAATCTGTTTTAATACGAACAATTTGTACAGAGTTATGTGGTTTCATGCATTTCTCTCAAATATTAATGTTTTTCAAAAAGATCTATCTGATGATTTGATGAGTAACAGGTACAGTCCAGTCGGCTGAGGGATGTAGAATACACCGTCTGCATCTCCGCAGTAAGGTAAGCACCCACCCCGAACAAGTTTCCTGGATATGGCACTGAACTTTATTTGATGGTGAGACTTCAGTCTTGGTGCTTTGAGGAATGTTGAGTGCTCATTTATTGTTATTACTCCCCGTTCCACTTTGACCGGGCGTGGTAGTACCTGTTTGGATTCCATCTATGAGTCAAAGAGAACTGTTTAAGCATTTTCTTTACTTGAAACCATTTAATCGTGTGTAAAGAAATGATTTCATGTCAAATTGAATTATTAGCAGTAGATAGCAATGCTTGAAACTATTTAACTGTGTGCAAACAAATGAATTATGTTGACTAGAATTGTTTGGGTTAGATAGCAATAATTGAAATTATATATTGTTCTGGGTATGACATTAAACTGTATCTGATGGTGAGGCTCAAGTCCTGGAGATTTGAAGAATGTGGAGTACTCTTTCATTGCCATTACTCCCAGGTTCGCTCTGACCTAGAGTAATTGCATTTGTTAAACTTCCATGTATGGGTCAAATAGAACTGTTCAATCCTTTACAAGGGATTATTACTAATATTTAATAGAATTATTAGTGTTAAATAACGATACTTGAAACCCTGTAAGTGTGTAGAAACAAACGATTAATAGAATTATTATTGTTTGATAGCAATACTTGAAACCATTTAACTCTCTGCAAATAAATGAGCTCTGGCTGATAGAAAAATAGTGTTACCCACGAACTATTCGTTTACAAATCATATATAATGGATATATGTATAAATAGTATTTTACGTTCCGATAAGAAGGTGGGAGAATGTAATATATATTTACGACTATGCTGTGCTGTTTTTGATGATACATACAATGACGGGCACCTTACCAATATGCTTAAAGAGTAAACTATAAAGCTTGTGTAGATTATCACTGGTAAAGTATGGTTACAAAAATGTAAAAGAAGAAAATTAATAGAAAGCAAAGTCAGGAGTGTACTGAGATCAATAGAAAGGGTAACGTGGGACAGTGATAAGAGATCAATAGAAAGTAGAATGTAAGACGGTGATAAGAGATCAATGGAAAAACAATATTATATAGTGATAAGAGATAAATGGAAAAAGATGTGTTAAGTAAGGATAAAAGATAAATGGAAAAGAGGAATATTAAATAGCGATAAAAGATAAATTGAAAAAGGGAATATTAAATAGGGATAAAAGATAAATTGAAAAGGGGAATATTAAGTAGGTATAAAAGATCAATTGAAAAGGGAATGTTCAGTAGGGATAAGAGATGAATGGAAAGTGGAATGTAAGGCGGTGATAAGAGATCAATGGAAAAACAATATTATATAGTGATAAGAGATAAATGGAAAAGGGTATGTTCAGTTCAGATTAGAGATAAATGGGAAGGAGAATTTTCGGTAGGGACAAGAGATAAATGGAAACGGGAATATTAAGTATGGACAAGAGATAAATGAAAAGGGAAATGTTAAATAGGGATAAGAGATTAATGGAAAGGGGAATGTTAAGTAGGGATAAGGGATAAATGAATGTTAAATAGGGATAAGAGATAAGGGAATGTTTAGTTGGGACAAGAGATGAATAGAAAAGGGAATGTTTAGTTGGGATAAAACATAAATGGAAATGGGGATTATTAAGCCGGGAAAAGAGATAAATGAAAAGGGGAATATCAAATAGGGATAAGGGATAAATGAAAAGGGGAATATTAAATAGGGATAAGGGATAAATGGAAACGGGAATGTTCTGTGGGGATAAGAGATAAATGGAAAGGGGAATATTAAATAGGGATAAGAGATAAATGAAAAGGGGAATATTAAATAGGGATAAGGGATAAATGGAAACGGGAATGTTCTGTGGGGATAAGAGATAAATGGAAAGGGGAATATTAAATAGGGATAAGAGATAAATGAAAAGGGGAATATTAAATAGGGATAAGGGATAAATGGAAACGGGAATGTTCTGTGGGGATAAGAGATAAATGGAAAGGGGAATATTAAGTAGGAACAAGAGATAAATGAAAAGGGAAATGTTAAATAGGGATAAGAGATAAATGGAAAGGGGAATTTTCAGTAGGGACAGGAGATAAATGGAAAGGGGTATATTAAATAAGGAAAAGAGATAAATGGAAAGGGGAATATTAAATAGGGAAAAGAGATAAATGGAAAGGGGAATATTAAGTAGGGACAAGAGATAAATGAAAAGGGGAATATTAAATAGGGATAAGGGATAAAGGAAAAGGAGAATATTAAATAGTGATAAGGGATAAATGGAAAGGGGAATGTTCAGTAGGGATAAGAGATCAATAGAAAAGGGAATGTTTAGTTGGGATAAAAGATAATTGGAAAGGGGAAATATTAAATAAGGAAAAGAGATCAATGGAAATCGGGAATGTCATATAGGGATAAGAGATAATTGGGAAAGGGGAATTTATGGCAATGGTAAGTATTCAATTGAAATGGATATTTAAAGCAGTGATAAGTGATCAATGGAAAGGGCCATGTTATATAGTGAGAAGAGATCAATGCAAACGGCATTGTTAAATAGTGATAAGAAATCAATGGAAAGATGAATGTTATGTAATGATACAAAATCAACAGGAAACAAAAGTTGACTTTGGTACAAGATATAGAAATTATTAAACAACAAATGTAGGAATCGTTCTATGTTTTAAGCTCTTTTACGGGCTCTAAAATTGAGGTTGAACTTCTTACTGGTTTATCGATATTTTGGTGAATAGATACTGGTATTACGTGCTCAACCCAATTAACTCTGATATTGTTATGTTATTCTTGTAAAAATATCCTAGTTAAAAAATAGCTGATGTGTCTTCATATACATTTTGGACTCTTCAAGATAAAAACTTCATTCAGAGCTTTTATGCCTTCATATAAAATCTTGGGCTATTTTAAAAACCTCCTCGTCTAAATAGAGCTTTTGTTCTTTGATGTATAAAAAACATAAGGACAAAAGTGAATTTTTAGGAAAATTACAAATTTTTAAAACAAAATTTGGAAGATCAATTTTTATAAGGAACACATATTTTCTGTTACAGAATATTGACCAGAAATGTATCCCTCAGATGCAATAAATGCCGGTATAACACCAAATTACGCTTTAATGAGGAGTTATAAATAAACATTTTAAGAGGTTAATGTCTATGACCTCTTGATGGCCGTTGTTCGTACTACACCTATAAACACAAGAATATGAAATTTAAAGTTTTATTTTTTGATGACTGAAAAGACAACATTTCAGGGAAGAAAATAGTAATTTTGAATTTCGGTGAGAAAATTTTTAATGAGATGTTTATTTTACACGATTAAACAGAAATATAAAGATTCGGTTTAGTTAACCTGATAAACATAAAGTTAGGGTTCAGTTTAAAACTACACTTATATTGTGAATTAAAACTCTTGCTATAACTAAATAAATAAATAAATAAATATCTCGAAATTTTCAATTACTAAAATGCTAAAAACATGCTCCGGGTTCATATTAATAAGCACAGAAACTTCAGTAACTCTAGGTCTAGGCGATCTTTAGTTATAGAATGACAAACAAAAAATAAATTAGTAAATAAAAGAATGAAAATAAAGGACATTTGGGTAATTATATTACTAGGGTGAGTCAAAAATTTTGCCATATTTTGGTAATGTGAGGCAGCTCCGGATGCATGAAGGTTACAAACCATATTAAATTGTGAGATGTCGAGTGCTACTCACCGAATCTGCCTCCATGGTTTCGAATACAGCCTCGGAACCCATGACTGATCGACAAGGTTCTTGCAACCTGAGTAAAATTTCTTGAAACCATCTGGTTACTGCTCTGTAATCAACTGCACCTTTACTTTTCGCTCAACAAATGTCTTTGGTCGCTTCTGCTGCGATTGAAGCCTGTTCAAACTCGTAAAGCATAAGTTACCGAATTAGACGCAGTTGCAAGTTCATCTATGTGACTTTGACATCACACATGGAGTCAAGCAGTGCACAACATGTCAGCACACCACGATGCTACTAACTGTACTGGGAGCCTGCCACGGCTTCAACTGCTACGGTCACGTGATATACATACCAAAATATTGCCAAAATTTTACCTCACCCTAATAATATGTCGGATTTTTTTTCCTAATATGCTAATGCAATGCCCCCAACGTGTCTTGTAGCTGTTAGTAATGAAAATATAGCAAACGTCTTGAGAGAAAGACTATTACTAATTAGTATTAAAATGGTTAAAGACTAAGACGACAGACAGATAAAAATATCATAACATTTAACATTTCTATTCGCATAAAGATTATAATCTGAACTAACATTTTGTTTGATGATTTCACAGACGGAGATTTCCGGCTTTATTTTATGTTTTCTTTTCAAGCGGAAATATATGAACAGGCTGCAGTTGAAGGGCTCCGAATGGATGATGTTTCATTTTCTTCATTTGCTTAGCATTAGACGGGGCGCTCAAATCTGCTCGTGAAACAAAGATTTACGACATTCAACACTGAAGATTAGATTCAGGATTTCTTAATGGTAAAGCACTGTATTGGGAAACAAAAGGTCAACAAATGTCTTGTACAAATATTTATCTCACTTAACATTAATGAATGTATCCATTTTCTTTTTAAAAAAACATTGCAGACGTGAATCTCCTTTATTGTACGTATAACAGCACCAGTTTGTCTGTGATGTTGACCTTAATTCCTGGCTTCTGGTACGCCATTTTCTTGATTTTCGAAGCACAAAACAAACTTTCACTGTGAAAACTTATACGGGAAATTTTTAGAAAGAAATGCCAAACTTAGTGTTAAAATCCCCTACCGCCAGAAATATTGAATTTGCTAATATAGAAACTGACGGCAGTTAAGCAAAGGAGTTAAGTATTGATAAAGTCAGTGGGCAATAATAAGAAAACAAAAATATCTGCCTTTTTATACTGGGTTTTAATCAAACCGTAATAATTGTTTCATTTTCTCCCCTATCGCCAGAATTTTCTGTGTCATTGAGTATTCAAAAAGCATCAAAACTGAGATTGTATTTATTAAGACAGAAATAAAAAAAAAGGATAAAAAATTAATTTTTATTCATAACAGTTACCTCTGCATTCAACTTATTCATTCCAGCGAATTGTCGATTGGTCGAAGCACCTTTGAAACTGTTTTTATATACTAATTCATTTCAATGTCCTCCCCGTCCTTAGGCGTTAGCTTTGTGAAAAAATAAATTTTCTAATTATCCAAGTAGAAGTTGCACAGAGTTATGTCCGGTGAGTATTGAGAGTGCTCCACTTGCTTTACCTTAAACTGTTCGAAAAGTATCAAGACTAGAATTATATATGTCTGTTGATATATATATATATATATATATATATATATATATATATATATATATATATATATATATATATATATATATATATTAGTATATTTTATAAATAAATATATAAATAAATTATCTATATCTATCTATCTATCTATATATGTATGTCTGGTGATATATATATATATATATATATATATATATATATATATATATATATATATATATAAATATTAATGTATTTTATATATATATATATATATATGTGTGTGTGTGTCTGGTGAGTATTGAGAGTGCTCCACTTGCTTTACCTTAAACTGTTCGAAAAGTATCAAGACTAGAATTATATATATCTATATCTATATATTAAATTGGCAGTGTGGACGTCAATACATCACCACTTTGTTATATAAGTTTCTTCAGTCTTGAATCTTATTACATCTCATATAAGTAATGATTAGATTAAATAAAAATGTCGGTGTATATGTTTAATGAATACTACAAGGGATATCGCAGGTTACATAATCCTCTCATAAAAGAAGACGTTTCATGGTCCATCATCGTCCTCATCATCAAGATATGTTTACAGCACAGATTGCCTTGACTCTCAACTCCCTCTCCCTTCCCATCCGTTTCTATCGGTTATCTCTCTTGGTAAGTCGTCTAGACGGCACCCAGCGTCTGTACAGAGCTGATGAATGTAAGTTTTTGTTAGTCGGCAAACACTGGAGTGTCCATTCGTAGGAGTCCGTCGAAGAATGTCGCTTATGAGTTCGTACTTATTTCTGCATCAGTTTATGGATTTTGAGAATTATCGACGATTATCATTTGTTAATGAGGCCATATATGATTGATTAGTCGATTTTAACAGCATATCAACTAGTCTAGTGTTATTTTATACCTAGAGGTTAGAAAACTTCTTACATTATACGATTATATTTACATTATTTACATCATATTTAATTATTTACATCATATTTACATTTTTGTGTAGTTTGTTATCTAACTTTTTGCATATGGTTATATTATATCGAGTATTCCTATCTTTTACAAATGATTTGTAAATATCTATTCGACCCATTGATAGGATCCTAACAGGTACTACTACTACTGGTTACAATAGACCTGGGAGTAATGGCAATGACGGGGTATTCCACACTCCCCAGGTCTCCAGAAGTGGAGCATTAACACCAGATACAGTTTCGTGTAATACACATCCACTTTTATGGGGAAAGAGTTTTATTTCTCTTGATGGATAGGGTTAAAGTGTTCTCAGCCCTTCTGACAGGGCAGTAAGGCCATGAAAGAAAATGGTTTAAGTAGAAGATTAATGGCTCATAAATACGAGGTTCCATCTTAAGTTTCTACCCGAAATATTTTCTATAAATGCCTCAGACATTCAAGTATTATAATAACAATAATAATGATAAAAATGAATTATCTAATATTGAATTATAATAAAGAGTAATTTTAGTCTGAAATGGGTCTTGTATTAAAACATTTAATCAAGCAGCGGCGGAAATGAGGTATCAGGCAGGAGAGTGGTAGACGAATGACCGAGAGGTTTGGGGAATGTTCCAAGATGTAATCAATGACAAACTCAAGGGTAAATGAAAATTCGGATTCGAAAGAGAAATGTGACTATTCAAAAGTTGAGTCAGTATTTTCTTTGCTTAATCCGAGGATTATATGCATATTCTCTTTCTTCACAGGGGAATGGGAGTCCCCGTGACGTAGTTTCTAACGCACTGGACTGAGACGTAGAAAGCAGGATTATTTTGTTGTGTGCTACATTAACATCATATCCCTTTGGATACATATCAACTCATATCAACGACATATCAACTCGTCTACAGTCATTTTAAGCCAAGAAGTTAGGGAATTGCGTGCATAGTAAGATGACATTTTTTTGTGTGATATCTTTAGTCTTTGCACACAGTTATGTAACATCAAGTATTTCCATCTAATACAAACAATTTGCAAGCAGATCTATTTGACCCATAAAAGGAACCCTAACAGATATTTCATCTCCGGGTGAGAATGGGCCTGAGGTTGATGGCAATGAAGAGTTAACTGTATATGGACACGGCGACACGAGTTCAAATCCTGAACGAGAATGATTGCATTTCACATAGCACTAATACCCTTGGGAAAGGTATGAATCCAATTATTCTCCCTCCAGCTATGGGTAAATAGTAGGGCAGACTGGGTTCTACAGCCTTGGTGAGGCAACTAGTCTAGGAGAAGGAAAACTCTGAATTCAAACCTGTTAAACTCCGCTTAAAAATTAACCTCGTGTCATATCCTGCCCGAGCGGAGAGGTTGGTAAATATGGTATACAGAGCTCCAGAACTTGAGCCTGGCCACCAGTTTAGTGTCCTACCAACGACACCTCTTTCAGACTATTACCCCTTTGCAAAGAATTTTAAGCCCCGCTGACAGGGTTATTTGTCTTAATGTTAAAATGATTACTTCTCTTACTAATGTAATTAATGACTACCAAACTAATATAGAGCTCTAAATTTTGGTACTTGTTGGTTTCATTTCTATGTACTAATCATTGGACAAAGAAAGGCAACAGAAACAATGAATGAAAGGAATGTGAGCCATTTTGTAAGCGAAGGTCTTGAAGATGTGTATCGTATAGTATATTTGGCATGGAACTTAATACCAATGATTTGTATCCAAATTAGGATGGGGAGCCTGTGCAGTGAGAACAAATTGGAAAGGAAAACAGTAAGGCATTTGTTGACGAGTGATGAAGAATTTGGTCGACTTTCATCTGATTATTATCAGACACGGACCGACCAAATTCTTCATTTTAAAACATAATCTCAAGAGTCATTTGTTTGAAATAGTTTTCTTTTCCTATAATATATATGATGTTCGTCTATATCTCAAGGTTGAATTTATTTGATATATTGAAAGATGTATATTTAATGATAGATTTTTAAAAAGTTTTAAGCCAGTGTTAAGTTTGTTTGTTTATTTGGGTTTTATGGCATATGAATCATTGTAGGTTATTTAGCGCCAAATCCATTTTTATACAAATAAACAGTTCTATTTCAAAAAATTCAGTTAAGCATAAGTACACAATTTAATTGTGAAAACATTTTTATTTCAAGACATTCAGGTTAGTTAAATAGTTCTAATTCAAACAATTCAGTTTAGTATAAGTATAGTTTTTGTTTACACGCAGTTAAATGTCAAAACAGTTCTATTTCCAACAATTCAGTTTAGTATAAGTACAATTTCAATGCTAAAAACAATTCCATTACAAACAATTCAATTTAGCATACAAAAATAGTTCTTTTCAAACAATTTAGTTTAGCATAAAGACGCAGTTTAAATGTCAAAACAGTTCTATTTCAAGTAATTCAATTTCGCATAAGTACACAGTTTAGTTCTATTTAACCCTTAGATAGGACCTTATCAGATGCTTCCACTCCGGGTCAGTGTTGACTTGGGAGCGATAGCAATGAATGGGGTACTCTGCATTCCCCAAATCTCCAGCATTACTGGAACCTCACCATCAGATTGTTTAGAGTCAAATCCAGGACACTCGTTGGGGGGGGGTCTTACTCCTCTGCAGAGGTGCAGTCGGTGTATTTTACAGCCCGAGGCGACTGGGTAACCAATGTTAAGTGTTGTATAGTGGCTCATACCACGTGACTGCCGGTATCTCGGAGGTATAAAAGACGTCGGGTTTTTTTAAGCACGGTCGGTACTGAAAGATCTCTGCTTCGTGCAGAGGTTTTTCAGTGGACTGTCCGACATCTGTGCCGGACGGTCAATGCTCCATGGCAGACTTGAGACTGAAAGCCCCCGATTTCGGCTGGGCCACCTTCGGGTGGGCGAGCTGCATCACTGATACTTTTGTCACCCTTGTATAACACTGAAGCTTGCTGTCCAGTTTAAGCTATAATCAGGCATACGTACCTGGATCCACATTTTGGTCCAATTCCATTTTGACTCATTTGGCCCACATTGCACTAAGTGGGTCCGATGAGCAGCATAGTCCAGCAGGGCTCGAGCCTCGGTTCGTGCTCGACCTTCCCCTTCCCTAACCCCCCACTATAACCGACCTTCGGGTCACTGATCTTGTGTCAAGTCCTGTCTGGTGGAAGGCAGAGACAAATATCCAATACTGAAAGATCTCGGTCAGTAGTAAGACTAACTTTGGACGTAACACCCACAACGCGAGACTTATATTTGTCGGACTGTACCACTTCAGTTAATAAATAATTAACTCTATTTCACTGTGTATCTCTTGCTTACCACGATACAACATTAGGTTAATGATGCTTATTACATAAGGCTCGTGAAAGCGAAATGCTTATAGTGGTCAATTTTTAAATAGCATTTTTGCTACACAGAGTAGAACGTAAAAAATATATTCTCTGATAGAAAACACACCCTCGTTTTTAGTGATCGCGTGATATTCTTTAATTAAAAACAAAACAAAAAGTCTCTTTTTTAATTCTTTCCTGATGATTGAATGATTAATTTTAATGGCATGTCAATACATCTAGGATTATTTTATGCCTACAAGTTAAGGAATTGTGTTCAGTGTAAGTTCGAATGAACATTTTTGAGTAGTTGTTTCAATAGAGATTTTTTTGCACTCGGTCCAATCAAATATAGATTTGGCATTAAATAACCTACAGTGGTTGATATACCATAAAACTAAACCAAGCCAAATCAAATATAGATATTCTTAAATAGATCTATTTGACTCATCGATAGGACCATAACAGAGTGGATCTTGGAGTAATGGCAATGAAGTAGTAATCCATAAACTCCAGATCTCCATAATAGGAGCTTCACCATCAGACGCAGTTTAGTGTCATACCCAGGATACACCCTTTTAAGAAAGTTATCCGTCTGCAGAGGATACAGTCAGAGTATTCTAATCAACGTGAGATTCTTTCCAAAGATTCTGTTTAAACTTTTTTTATTGTCATTTACTGAAGTGGAATAAAAATTCTTCCAGAAGGTTCACTGGGGTTCAAGAAATCTTTAAACAAAGTTATGGATTAGTTATATCAAAGAAAAGCTGTTGTTTCACAGTTGAAAAGATTGACTAGAATTTCTGCAACGAAAATGAAGACTAAGTAAAAAAAAAAGTAATGTTGTCGAGGGCGACCCGAAGGCTCTCTTTTCAATAGCTACTACACCGAGGCGTAGGGGAGGGCGCTACTCCTTTCCCTGGATTGCTTCACTTTACCCTTGATACGTACCTTATAATGCTGAGTGTTAAGCAAGGAGGTATCAAGTACCATTTTAAAATTCTTTAGCATGACTCGACCTGGGATTGAACCCCGGTCTCCCGGACCATTAGAGAACACTCAACCCACTAGGCCAATGAGTCGGTTAAAAATGAAGAAACCTCCCCAGAAAAACTACCTACTAGCTTTTAGATAATAGTTGCATATTTCTTGGCGTATTGGATAGAACATTGCTAAGGTGGAGCAGGATGAAAATACTAAACAATGGAAAATACCAAACCAAGTATACATACACTAGTGATAGATATATAGATAGATATAGCGTTGCTCATAAGTATTTGAACCAAGAGAGACAGTTTGCTTGTAATCGCTTTATTTAGTCTTGTTCTGAATACTAAATCCATCGAAAATGTACTTTTAACAGAATTACATTTTTTATTCTTCAAAAATGTAATGTTTAAAGAGACTGAAAAGGCGAACTCATTGCTATTTGGGATATTCGCCATCCGGGAAAGCGGGTTTCAATCCCAAGTCAAGTCATAGCAAAGACTCAAAAATGGTACTTAATGCCTCCTTGCTGAACACTTAGAATTATAAGGTCGGATCAAGGGTAAATAGAGTAATTCAGGGAAAGGAGTAGCACCTCCTACACCTCGATGTAGTAGCTATTTAAAAGGTACCCTTTGGGTTGCCCACGACTATGGTCGGCCAACTATAGCCAACCATTCCAAAGATTCTTTATGGCCCTTGGGATCTTAAAAACAGATTTTCTGCTTGCTAAAATATTTCTGGACAGTAATTTCTATAGTCTTTATAAGTATTATTCTATGGAGAGTACTGTTCATTAATATTTTTGTAAAAGTATTAACGAAAATCAAATTATGGTTGTACCATAGAGACGTTAACTAAACGTCAGAAGAAAAACTAGATAGGAACTATACAAGAATGCTTCGTGCTATTTTGAACAAATTCTAGAAGCAGCACCCAACAAAACCATAGCTGTACGGCCACTTACCTCCCATCACACAAACCATTCAAGTAGGATGAACAAAACATGCTGGAAATTGCTGGAGAATTAAGAATGACTATACAAAAGACGTTCTCCTATGGACTCCTACACATGGATATCAGTGTTGGTTGATTTGCAAAAACTTACATTCATCACCTCTGTGCGGACACTGGGTGTTTTCTAGAGGACTTAACAAGAGCGATAGCCGATTTTGGACGGATGACGAGAGAGAGAGAGAGAGAGAGAGAGAGAGAGAGAGAGAGAGAGATACATAAGCAGTACTTTCTACTGGATACTTCTAATAAGTTTTTAAACAAGCACTAAAACAGTTTTTATCACTTAAAATTGCAAGGTTCATTGAGAATTTTATGCTGCAGATATCTAAATAAACAGTTAAAAAACGCTCATTTTTCAGATATTAAAAATTTAGAACCAGAAAACATGACTAAATGTATGTTATGTTATTTTGATTGGAATATTTTTTTTTACTTTCAAGGGATTTGAACACAATTATTGTTTGTTCAAATACTTATGAGCAGTATAATATGTGTGTGCGTGTGTGTGTGTATGTGTGTGTGAGAGAGAGAGAGATAGTACATCCACTATTGAGTTGATCGTCACCAGTTCAACCCTTATCGAGAGTTCATTATTGTGTCGTTCTCAACGAAGCCAGGCATCGTAATTATTTTTTTAATGAGACCGTTTCGTGGTCGTCATAGATAAGTATTTCTTTATGTAGATATCTTTACTCATTTAGTAGATTGACTCAACTGTTTTACAATTTGATCATTTATTCTTAGACTGGACAAATTATGCTTATGATATATATATATATATATATATATATATATATATACTCACATACACACACACATTATATATATTATATACACGTATATATATTAGCATACACAGATATGCTCATTGCATATGTTGAAAGAGAGAAGGAAAAAGAAGGAAAGAGATCCTGTGATGGATCTCTAGAGACAGAGATCCTGCAATTATCTCTTCGTAAGTGATGTGAGAGAAGACAGTGTGCACTCAGACTATTTATGTAAGAGTTTTATTTTTCATGGTAAAGGAGAATAAATTGAGATAGAGAGGCGGGAGTGGGATATGAAGGTGAACACGGAAAGGGAAAAAAGATAAAAACAATTCAGGTTAATTAATGCCTTTTTTTTTGCATATGAAAGCTTGTAATAAGCCATACTGAGCCTTTCGAAGCAGTTTTAAATTACCTCCCTTCGATCTGTCAGCCTTTATCGCCACATCAAATCATGTAAAAGCCAGCAGTCATCATTAATCATCTATAATACTTGAACGTATCAGTTGTTTGTGATATAAACTCATAGTAATAAAAAAATAATAAATAAAAAAGAAAGAATGAATAAAAGTCAATGTATTCACGCACTTACGTAGTTTTATCACTCTCCTCTTAGCTTTCAGTCATTCTTATGATGAAGTCTCACTGCCAGAAGATTTTTTTTATCCAACTGAAACCATTCTCAGACTTTTCATCCCAATTGATTAATTACGGATATATTGGCGTGTGTGTCGTGACCCATCTGGGAAAAAAAAAGATTCCTTTTGATATTAATATTTGCGAGTAGATTCAGACCAACGTCAGTCTTCAAGAGAAGTCTTTCATAATCAAAGTACCACTCACCCTCTCGTTGGGGCTTAGAAGACACTGGTCGTATCCCCTGCAGAAATGTAAGAACCGCTCACCCACTCAAAAGGGGCTCATCTGGTGTTCATTGTAAATAGATCGCCTGTTCGGGGGGGGGGCTTACCTCACCCCAGGTAATATCTGCTAGGCAGGACTAAGTTTATCGCTTGGTCCTTGAGACACCCCAAAATGGACAATGCCAAGGGGATCAACCATTTTTATGACGGCCACTCACGAATCTTGATTCATGCACGCACCCATCACGCTAAAATAAATTCCATGTTAAATCTGACTTGGTGGGATGTCGGATAAATATAAAAAGAGAGATATCCGGAGAATGACACGAAACTGCATTTGATAATGAGGCTCCAGTTCTAGAAATCTGTAATGGTTCATGGGTAGGATATTTTTTTTACTAAGGACAGATTTGGGAAACGAAGAAAAGAATTGTATTATAAAAATAGACCAAACCAGACTGACCAACGCTAACTCCCAATTCAAAAAACTTTAGAGTAGCGAACATTTTGAGGGACAGGAAGTAACCAGAGAGAATTATTAAAAGAAAAGGAAAAAGTTAAAGAGAACAGGGAGGGGAGGTTTTAGAAAAAGATCTTGCAAACAAGAGAAGTGGTCAGTAGCAGAGATGATTGCGTTAGGAGCACGCACACACACACACACACGCGCGCGCGCAATGTATCACTCTAAGAGGATTATCACTAAAGAACCTTAGGACTGATAGACAAGTAAGTTTTCAGAATACTATCAAGACTTTACATTCAAAAATTCTTAACCATACCACATAATTTGATAGAACCTGTTTGGGTCCAATTTATGGGTCAAATAGATCTATTTAAGAATTATTTATATTCCATAGGACTGAGTGCAAATAAACTTCTTAAGAAACAATTGCACAAAAAATGTAAATATGAACGTCCAATGAACATGGACCCTAACCTCTAGCCATGAAATAACCCTAGACATGTTGACATTAAAATCAATCAAAGTTCGACGGAAACCTCACGTTCTGGTTAAACTTCTTTATACAAGTTTCTATATATTTCTCATAGAACTGCAATAGATAAATAGGATATTTTAATAAACCATTTTATATGACGAAAGAGTTTATATTGTTTCAGAGTCAAATTCGTTTTTGAAAAAAAATTAGATATTTCTTCGAACAATCTTTATCCTATTTGACAAATTTATATAGCACAAAAAAGTAATCAATTCACTGTCAAAGAGGAACAACAAGTTTAAAATCCAACAACTTTTTATGATTGTACAAACAGAAACAAACCAACGTGTCTAAATGAAGATAATCTTTGTCATTTTCATTATGAGGATATATTTATCAAGACTGATTGATTTTATATCCATTGTTGGCTAAGATTGATATTGTTGATCCTCTATTTCTGTTTGTTTATGTCTATCAATCTATCAATCTATCTTTCTATCTCAGCTAATAATTATTAATATTAGAAACAAGTGGTAAAGGATTTGCCGTAAGAATACCGAATTTTACAGCGTATAATATTTTCTTCTTAAATTAAATTTAGCGCCGAAAAAGTACTTGTGCATATTACGAGAAAAATTTCTTTTTGGCGGTACCCGAAGAAAGTACATGATACATTAACATGGCAATTGAATTTTCTGATAGTGAAGACGATAATTATTC
Source organism: Sepioteuthis lessoniana (assembly GCA_963585895.1). NCBI lineage: Eukaryota > Metazoa > Mollusca > Cephalopoda > Myopsida > Loliginidae > Sepioteuthis > Sepioteuthis lessoniana. The sequence goes on from OY757909.1 coordinate 89,096,439, forward strand.
AAAGTTCCCGGTAATCCTGAAGAAAACTTCACCTAAACAACTAAATTTATTTATTCAATCCCTATCAAAACTTTGGAAAAAAATTGTGGATGGACATTTCGAACTCGTTCCCTTAAATCATGACACCCATTCAAATGACAATCTGAGAAGAAAAAGAAGCTTAAATTTTGAAGAAGTGTGTTTCATTTTCAAATCTGTTAAAATTAGCCGCCCGGAACTCCAAGGCCAACCGGTTCCTTCAGATATCTCATGAAGGCACGCTCAGCGTAATGGCTATCATTTTAAGAAATGGAATCGACAACTCGATTTCGAATCTTGGTTTAGACTATTTGTGTTTCCCTTCGTGCTAATGACTTTGTAAAATGCATGAATCCATCTTTTCTCCTCTCAGTTATTATACGACCCAAGTTTCAATCCTGAACGAAGACGTTTGCGTTTCACTTCACGGAAATGCCCTTGGGAAAGATATGTATCTCTTACTCACTCCCCAGTTATGGGTAAATAGTAGGGCTGAATGGATTCTTTAACATTGGTAAGGTAATTATTCAAGGTGAAAAAAAACTCTAACCAAATGTTCTCTGCTAAAATATTGACCTTGTGTAACTCACTACTAGTGGTAGGTGGTTTTCTTTTTGGCATATCGACCATTGTAGGCTATTCAATGTCAAATCAGTTTTATACATATATATTAAATATATATGATTTGTAAACACATTTTGTTGATAACATTTTAAAGGAGCCTTAGTTCATTATTTTACACACAGTTAAATGGTTCCAAGTAAGGCTATATATCACTGAAAATTCAGTTAGACATCAGTAATTCATTTACACACAGTTAAATGATCAAACAGTTCTATTTAAAACAATTCAATTTACTATAAGTCATTTTTTGCACTCAGTTTAAATGTCAAACAGTTTTACTTGATCTATTGATAGGACCTTATCAGGTGTTTCCACTCCGAGCCAGAGGGAATCTAGGAGTAATGACAATGAAGGGGTACTCTGTATTCCCTAAAACTCCAACATTACAGGAGCCGTACCATCACATGGTTTAATTTCATATGCAGGACACTCGTGGGTGTAGGGTCTTACCCTTCTGCAGAGATGCAGTTGGTATAGTCTATAGCCCTAGCCAAGTAGTAGTGGGGGTTAGGTAAATGCATGTATCAATAAATGATAATGATAATTCTTCATCTCTGATATTCACACAAAATCTTTCTCCCAAAACGTTTTTTGCGTTTTCTTTTTCATGAATTTTTTCTTCAAAATTAGAATGCGTATAATACAACGAGGTGGGTTATACAATGTAATTTGGGAAAAGACTTTCAGTTGATATTCAGTGCAAACTTAACCGAAAAAATTAATAGGATTCTAGAAAAAAAAAATTCTAAAAGAATTCCTACTATCAATAATATTCAAATTTACTGACAATCATTCTTTGATAAAAAAAATCATGGTCTTTTATAACATAAAACCGAACCGCTTTCATCGCGGGTAAAAATGTTACTGAGTTCAGTGAATAAAGATTAGACACATTTCTGTTATTCATCAGCGCTCTTTATGTAAGCTAGGTCGATCTAAGGTTGCCTGTCATGGAGCAATGGTTTACAAACAATCTTGTGAGCTACTACAGCTAGCAAATTCAGTCATTATTGTTGTAGCATTGTGTCATACTAAACTAAGCTTATTAATCTTAACATCGATCAAAGTTTTAGATAGACTCATGTGTATGATTGACAATAAGGATTGACTGTCATAATATCTAGCCTTGCGAAACCCCTCCCTTTATTCAGTCCCTTCCTCTTTCAATGAATTAGTATAAGAACGTCGTATTGCAAATCATTCATAATTGGGTTTATAAATGGGTTTATTCCAAAAAAGTGCTAGATGTAAGTTTTCTTTTGAAATGCATTGTATAATAATAATGATGTTCTTGTGCGATGATATTGAGTCTACAGAAGCTCTGAAATTACATGCGGATGCTGCTGCTGATAATGGTAATGGTAACGTTGGCAGAAATCAAAGTAATAAAGCTTAAGAAGACTTTGGCACTGAAAGTAATGCCCGTATTTACCTCCAAACATTTGCCAAAACCAACATTAAAAGATCATCAAAGACGATTCCCAAGAAGGCAGAAAACAAAACCAGACTTATGATCGGAACAGATTCAACTTGGATAAACAAAGAGAAAATAAGACGGAGAAAATGTGACGAATTTGTTTGTGTAGTAATGAAACTACATTTACGAATGAGAAGTATACAAATTTGTTAGGCGGTGTCCCTCAATAGTAAAAAAGTTACAGAAAATTTAGAAAAAACAAACTTAAAAAAGAGAATTGTGGTGAATACAACCATAGTTGTCTCCGACTTGATCAGCTATTATAAATACTATAAGAATTTCCACCTTAACTGGACCAAGTTATATTTGAATAAAGCTCAATAAAGGGTAAAAGTTCGGTAACGAGAAAAGTTTTTGTATACAGACCCAAGATCTAAAAAAGTTCGATTTCGGGTTAGCCCTACAACGCTTTTAACTTGATCTTTAAGTACAGCAATTACCTTGTTTATCTTTTATTACAAGAGTGAATCGGTCTTATTTACAAGAGGTTCGATTTCATTAACGTATAAAGCTTGGAAACTATTTACTTATTTATTCATTGCAAGAAACTCCTGAAAATAATCTTCAGTAAAAAAAAGCAAAAACAAAAAAAAAAAAAAAAAAAAACGATTTCTCGGCGCATTAAATATTTTTGGAAGTGTTTATCCCAATCTTATATTTTTCCAACAATTCCAGATAGTCATTTAGGAAAAGTCTGGTCAATTTTGATCCGACTTGTATGGGAGCTTACAGTAATAATTTTGATCCGACTTGTATAGAAGCTTACAGTAATAATTTTGATCAGATTCGTATAGGAGCTCACTCTAATAATTTTGATCAGATTTGTATAGAAGTTCACTGTAGTAATTTTGATCAGATTTGTATTAGAGCTTATTGAAATAATTTCGATCAGATTTGTATAGGAGCTGACAGTAATAATTTCAACGTCTAAAAAAATTCAGATATTTCAATAGTTTTCTATCAGTTAAATCGGTTGCTGTTTTTCTTACAGTAACTCAAATTTCCTTTGATGTGAGACATATTTGGCTATATTTCTATTTGAAAATGAAAAAATCGGAGAGTTTATGAAAAAAATAGTAATATGGCCATTTCAGTAATATTATATTCTTTAATTAGAAGATGAAAATTTAAACACTAAGACGAATTACAAACACATTAGCTGTGTGCAAAACTTTCCGTTGAAAAAAAAGGTGTTCAAAAGCGTATTTTATATCTTGTTTTCGAGATGAATGCTTGAGAACTTGTACAATCACCTGTTTGTGGCAATTCTTTCCTCACCCTCTCCTCCTCACCCACTCTTCCATTCTCACATTCTCTTTCTTTGCCTCACCCCTTCACGACAACAGACAGCGGAAATATGTGTATATATGTACAGATCCATATAAGTATGCGCGAGCGACAGCACTTATAGAAACATACTAACATTCAAAAGCACACAAACTTAGGCGCACATATACACAAACAAGATCCCCTCCAAACAAAAAATCAACCATATTTATCCGTCATTATTTAAAAATCTTTCATGCTGACGAATGTGTAATGCATGAAACCCAGGGTCACAGATAATACCATGTAATATATATATATAAGTAAATTTAGTGACCGTTGTCGAGGGGGAGCAGAAGGCTCTTTTTAATAGCTACTACACCGAGGTGTAGAGGAAGGCGCTACTCCTTTCCACGGATTGCCCCACTTTACCCTTGATACGCACCTTATATTACTGAGTATTAAGCAAGGAGGTATCAAGAACCATTTTAAAGTCTTTGATATGACACGACATGGGATTGAACCCAGCTCTCCCAGACCATTGGCGAACACTCTACCCACTAGGCCAATAAGCCGATTATATATAAAACCTCTATCATTGATATTGAGCACAATCTAATACTGCAATATTTGGTCCTCCATTAACTCACCAAATGGAGGTGCCCGTGGTGTAATTGTTATCGTCGTAGGAAATGGACACGGCGACACGAGTTCAAATCTTGGACGAGAATGATTTCATTTCACATAGCACTAATACCTTTGGGAAAGGTATGAATCCAATTATTCTCCCTCCTGCTATGGGTAAATAGTAGGACAGACTGGGTTCTTCAGCCTTGGTGAGGCAACTAGTCTAGGAGAAGGAAAACTCTGAATTCAAACCTGTTAAAATCCGCTTAAAAAAATTGACCTTGTGTCATATCCTGCCCGAGCGGAGGGGTTGGGTAAATAGGATTAACTCACCAAATGAGCTAGTGAGAACTATAAACATCAAAAATATATAAAAATATATATATTTATAATTAATAATGCAGTCTGCTATAATCATAAATAAAGGTTGGTTGGTTGGACTTTATGGTATATCAACCTTTACAGATTATTTAATACGAAATCCTGTTTATACATAAGTATATATACTATATATGATTGTAAACAAATAGCTTGTTGGTAACTTTTTAAACAAGCCAGAGCTCTTTTGTTTGTACACAGTTAAATGGTTTTAAGTATTACTATGGAGTACGAATAATTCTATTTAGTAATAACAATTTGTTTGCACAGAGTTAAATGGTTAAACAATTCTATTTGACCCATAGATTGAATCAGCTACTGCCACTCCATGTCAGAGTGGACCAGGGAGTAATGGGATTGAAATGGTACTTCACATTCTCGAAAGCTCTAAGACTATTTTAGAGTTATATCTTGGACACTCATTGGGGAGGAATTCTTACCTCTCTGCAGAGATGCAGTCATCATATTCTACAGCCGCTGCCGACAGGGCTTCATAAAGAGTGCTCAATATCGGTGATAGGGCATGTATATCCAAGTTCAGATATCGTTGACACAGAGTCAACGGCGCTTAGTGACAGTCAATTTCTCTCCCAAGTGATCATCAAGTCAAGTAGTTCCAACGTAGTGGGTATCCCATTATACCATAAATATATAGTATAAAGAGATACGTGAACAGAATCAGACAGCAGAAACTTGCACAGAAGCATCGTCAAACTCACTAATTTACATTGAGAAATCAAGTATATAAATTTGACGAGCTTAGGATCTCTTAAAACTTGCTGACATCATCAGTCGAAATTACCGTGGTATAATGCATTGATCTAACGGATAGAGCTTTGATAAAAATGAAGAAACACCTTTAAAGTCCCATTACACAAAGTAAGTGTTGTTTTGTGTTTATAATATTAAGGAAGGCATGAATCGAAAACTGCATGCGTCTAATCATTATGCAAGTAGACTAAGAGTAAATGATAATGATCGTATGAAACTGTAATTTAATTTCATGTGAATTCCTCTTATGAGTATATTGCCTAAAAATAGAGTTTTCTAAATTTTTTGGCACGTTCCTAAAGGAATTCTTTTGATTTTGTTTATATGACTGAAAAAAAAAAATTGCCTAATTTTTACAACCTCAACAACCTCAATGTTCTCCCCCTCTCTCTCTCTCTTAAACGAACTAAGATGGAAGAAATATAAAAAAAAATTGAAAGCAATACATGAGTACGACCTTTTGAAGAACTGCAGCTTTAACTGATTGATTGATTGATTCTAATGGCACGCCAACTTGTCTGGGGTTATTTTATGCTGAAAGGTTAGGGGGTCGTGTTCACTATACGTTCATGCTCACATTTGCGGTATAGGGTTTTAATTTTTTTTTTTTTTTTGCACAGGGTTCTATGATATCAGATAATCCTATACAAATAATTTGTAAATGGATTTATTTGACCCATAGATGGGACCCTAATAAGTACAACCACTTCTGGTAAAAGAAAACTTGGGAGTAATAGCAATAAAAGGGTACTTCACATTCCCCAGAGCTCCAGAACTGGAAACTCATTATTAGATGCAGTTGAATGTCATACCCAGAAACCCTTTTTTTTTTTTTTTTGAGGAGGGAGTGGTCTTATTCCTTTACAGAGAACAGAGTCAAACTATTCTTAACCCTGAAAAAAGAGCGGCTGATCATATTTACCAACCCCTCCGCTCGGGCAAGATATGACACAAGGTCAATTTTTTTAAGCGGAGTTTAACAGGTTTGAATTCAGAGTTTTCCTTCTCCTAGACTAGTTGCCTCACCAAGGCTGAAGAACCTAGTCTGCCCTACTATTTACCCATAGCTGGAGGGAGAATATTTTGGATTCATACCTTTCCCAAGGGTATTAGTGCCATGTGAAATGCAATCAGTCAGGTCCAGGATTTGAACTCGTGTCGCCGTGTCCATATCCTGCGACGATAACCATTGCACCACGGCTGATGTTGTGATCTTTTTGTCAATCATGATGTTAAGTTATGGGATACGCAACAAATTAACTTCAATATGAATGCTAAGACTCAGTGTTTCCCAAAAGAATATTGTCCAATCCACCACTCTGCCTTCACCGGTTCATTTTCCCACAATGTATCACTGGGCCCTCACCTCCCCCAGGATACCTAAAATCCACCTTACTCAAAAGGAGACGCAAATTATCGGATTCGGTGACCTTTCTCCTTTCATAGAAAGTCTAGTTACGACGCTCGCGGAACTACTGGAATTTTCAAGAGAACATTTAACTTCCAGCTAAAACCTTATTCTGGACTGAACTGAGCTTAACAATACCCGAGGGATGCATATTTTTTGTAAACAGAAATGTACTTCTGTAACAACAGATTTACATAATGGTTAGTAATTGTTGATGGATAAGGAACAAGATTACAGACACCGTAATCGTCATAAGGCCAGGGCAGGAAGGTAAAAAGATGATGACATGAATGGAAAGTCCCAGAATGGTTGTTTGTTAAAGCTAGAAAAAGAAAGCGGATATCAAATAATGTTTCATCTTTGGCGTTTCGTCATGAAGACGTGATCCTTCCCCATTATTTAAAAGAAGACGGTGGCGTACCCCTACCTATTTTTAGATTTACAAATAGGTGCTTGATTGTCGAAATCGTTATTAAAATACCAGACGCAGACATGATTGCGACTAAAAGAGAAGAGGTATTCTTGGCTGACTTGTCTATGTGGAATAGATAAAAAAAAAAAATGAACATTGCTCAGGAGATTATTAAGCGTAATTGACGTTCGATGTTCTTTGTAGTAGTGTCGACTTATTTTCTTTATTTGCTTTTTTTTTTTCATTTCATCATCTTTGATATTATTTTGGCATTTATCTATGTATGAGTCCAGGTGCACTTCCACACATGAGTAACAATGTATGTGTGCATCAGAAAGCACTGAAAATAAGAGAGAAACAGACAAAGAGAGACGTGGGATGTGAAAGAAATGCAAGAAAATGGAAGGTGTTTTAATGTATATTTACATATATTTAATCCTTTTTTCAATGTTTTGGTTATTTCCCTTCTTCATCTCTCTAATTATCTCTATCTATATATATATACATACATACACACATTATATATATATATGAGGGAGAGAGAGAGAGAGAGAGAGAGGTAGAGAGAGAAAGGGAAAGAAGGAAAGGAGTACCACCCATGCACACACACATATATATATGTTTACACATATAAATATATATATATATATATAGGTATATAAATATATACATACACGTATATACATATAGATAGATATACAAATATATACATATAGAGATATATACATGTATATATACATATATACACACACAAACAGACAAGAATATATGTATATATAAATATACATATATATAAATATATTCACAAATATATATATTTAAACATATATACATGCATACACTCATATACACAAAAATGCATGCATATGTACACAAATACACATATATACACCTAAATATACTCATATATATATATACACACACATACATAGATATATATAAACACATATGACTACATATATATATATATGTACATTTACATACACATTTATACATAGATGCATACATATGATGTAAAAGTAAAGTACGTGACCATAGTCGAGGGTGACCCGAAGGCTTCCTTTTCCATAGCTACAACACAGAGGTGTAGGGGAGGGCGCTACACCCTTCCCTGGATTGCTCCACTTTACCCTTGATCCTCACCGTATAATGCTGAGTGTTAAGTAAGGCGTCATCAAGTACCATTTTCTGAGTCTTCGGTATGACATATATACATATATATACATATATCTATGCAAACATACACACTCTCATATTTCAGTGCAAGCATATGCATATGTATACAATTATGCACATGTATATACATACGTATATATGCATACATACGCATATATATATGTATATGCATGTATATATATACGCATATATGCATACATACGCATATATATATATACGTACATATGTATGCATATATATACTTACATAGCTATATATATATGCATATATATTCAAAAATATACATTTATGCATATATATACTTACACATATGCATACAAATATGTACACATAGGCACATATCTATACACATGTATAATCATCAAGTCGCTCTGCTAGCACGGATTTCCCTGACTTTCTCTTTCTCTTACCGTCCCTATCATCCATTGCTCCTGGAAGGTTTTCCAAAATGCATTCTTTGTTCGCACAGAGATGTTGTAGGTAAGTTCTTATTGGTCGGCACATCCATATCTAACGGGCCATAAAAGAACGTTACTTATTAGTTCCTCCTTGATTCTCCTGCAGTGTACCGCATGTCTTGGTTGTCTAACTAGGATGGTTTTAGATATGGGAGGTAAGTGGCCGTACAGTTGTTTTTGCGTGGGGGTGTTGCTTCCAGGATTAGTTCAATATAACTCGTAGCATTTTTGTGCAGCTCTCATTTAGCTTTTTCGCTATGCGTTTTGTCAGCGTTCAAGTGATACATTCATACTTTATTGACACAAGTGCAGCTTGGGAGAAACCCCGTTTTATTTTATCGGATAGATCAAACTTCCAGTAACCGATAGCTTATCGAGAGTAGTCAACACCTTCCCTAAATGGCGGTCCTCTGAAATTAGTAGACAATTCCCGTACCTTTGAGGCAGTATCTCATATACTGAAAGTGATGCTAATACACATGCATATATATATATATATATATATATGCATGTATTTGCACATATACACATACATACATACATACATAGATATACGCATTGACATTTATTTGTTCTAACATATGCAATTATATATGTACATAAACATATGCAAATGCATTTATATATGTATATATGGATATGAAAGTATATATATATATATATATATATATATATATATATATATATATAAATTTCGCTGCACATTGTGACCAAAAATTTTGGTGCCCTATAAACTAGTTTATTTTAAATTGATTCAAAGACAAAGAACAAAATATCATATAATTCTTTTTGTACATACCAAAAAAGTATCCTTTTATGAAACATTAAATTGTTCTCACTCCTGATTCACAGTAAGACGACTACATCCCACCTCAAGGGTGTCATGGACTAAAGCTCAATCCCTGGAGCTCGAGGAAGTGTAAACACAGAGAATGGCATAAGTGACGTACAGATGTCTTACTACTTTGCCATCTTACTCATCTTATATATATTCTTAACAAGTTGAATTAGTAATCAATCAGGATATTTCAGTTGTAATTTTGATGGTTAAGACAGCTGTTGTCTGTTAAGAAGTGACAGTGTGTGTGTGTGTGTGTGTGTGTGTGTGTGTGTGTGTGTGTGTGTGTGTGTGTGTGAGATTGCTACTAAATAAAAAAGAAAAAATAGAAACAATGGTAAACATAAGAGGCAAAATATATGAACGATCTATTGCTTCTCACTTTCTCTCTTATTCGTCCATTAATGTGAAGGAAATATGGAAAGCCAATAGATATTGACCAACTGTCCTTTCCAATATTTTTTCTTTTATCATTAAAGACAACAAAAAATGTAAAAAAAACAAACAAACGTTTTGAATGTAACACAGCCTATTTATATAAAGTGTGTTTTTTTCACATTTTTTCCACATTTTGTTTTGATTGGTGTATGGGATGGCATCGTCTCTTCCGAAGCCTCTAATCAACATCCATGAATAGCAAGGTTTGTCAGGTAATCAAGGAAATTGCCAAAAATGTTATACCTCTCTCTTTCACTTATTCGGTTTGTCTCTTACTCTCCCCCCTTTTTTTTCAAACAAGCTAGGATGGAAGAAAAATGAAGAATCTGAAACCAGTACATCAGTTCAATATTTATCGAGCGGGGTTTACTTTGGTTGGCAAATTAGTTTAATTTTCGGCTCACCAGTCAGAATCTCTTTTTTTCTATCATCTAAACAAAGACAAAATTTCGCTTTTACTAAATTTTTGATTTTATTTTTTACAAATTGTCCAACCTCAAATTATTAGAGCAACAAAAATTTAAAATGAAAGGGCGTTTGATTCAAGTACATCGTTATTAAGTAAACAATATTTGAGCCGGCCATTGCGACCAAAGAGGTGGACTAGACCTCATGGTTCTATTTTTCAGAACCTGACCTTTTTAGTCAGGTAGTTGCGTATTTCCCGCCGGTTGAAGCAGTCCATGTTCGAACCCAGGTTAAAACCCAAACCACTGATTTTGTTCTTACTTTGAAGATTTGTACCACACAATCGCTCTGTCTTTCTTTAACAATAAGTTTCTTTGGATGTACCCAAACTAAGCTAAGTTTACTAAACATGAAAAAAAAAAAATCTGTACGGCTAGATTAAAACTACATTTTTTTATTTATTAAAATAAAAAATTTAGTTTTATTGGCTAGTCCCCTTCACCATTACTAGTGTACAATATTTTGATCATTAGTGGGTACCCAACACCTTTGACCTTGAGTTTTAAAGATCTCTTAATTGTCGGGTGTTGTTAGTCTTGATGCTGTGTGATATGAAAGCATTTTTTAGAATCAACAACACTTATAGAAAATAAGGAAGATTATTGGAAGGGGAGTAAGAAAGAGTAAGAGAAAACTAACAAACAAAAAAAGGAATAGGGTGTAGGAGAAAATGAAAATTTAAACAAGAGTGAATAGGAAGATGAGAGCAAACAGAGATATCGAAATGCGATCTATACATGATGTGAAATGTGGCACAAGGTTATTTATTGACAGTGGTCTTTAAAAACAAATGCTTACAGCGGCTCAAAATCCCAACAACTGATAATGGCATAAAAAGTGTTGGGAATGAGTCATCGTCATAGTAGATGAATTCGAAAGCGATATGAGAGGTGGAGTCGAAGCCGGATAGAGACAATTATAGTGAATGTTGGTATGTTGAAAATGGTAAGATATAGTTAAACAAAGAGATTCATTATGTTTACTTGTTTATTGTCATGGCTTCCGAAAGAAAGATTTAGGTCTGCCGGTAACTGGCTAGGCTCAATTGAAAACAGACATGTTATTCCACACTACCGGCTTATTGGCCTAGTGGGTAGAGTGTTCGCCAATGGTACGCGTCATACCAAAGACTTTAAAAATGGTACTTGATACCTCCTTGCTTAACACTCAACAATATAAGGTATGTATCGAGGGTAAAATGGAGCAATCCAGGGAAAGGAGTAGCGCCCTTCTCCACATCTCGGTGTAGCAGCTATTGAAAAGGGAGACTTCTGGTTGCCTTCGACAACGGTCGCAAACTTTACTTTTACTAACAACAGCTTCAGAAAAAGATTTGAAAATCAGGATATATATATATATATGTTTTACAAATATAAGATAAGATGATATTAACACAGGATAAAAACTCAGGACTCAAAGTTTCACGTTGTCAAACCACAGGTTAACTAGAACTCAACAGTTTTAGCCCGTTTTAATATTTTGTTTTATACTTTAAATATACTGAGATACTACATTTTTGGCATAGACCACTCTAAAGATTTCGCGGATTTTACGCTTTTTAAACAGTTATATTACAAACAACTCAGCTCATAAGTACAGTTTAGTTGTCAAAATATTTCGCTTTTAGAGTTAAGTTTTAATCATATATATATATATATATATATATATATATATATATAGTGTGTGTGTGTGTGTGTGTGTGTGTGCATATTTATGTGTGTGTAGTAACTATTAATTCTAATTTTTTTGTCAATGATTTCCGTGAGTTTTTCCTTAATATTGGGTTATGCCATAATATTTTCCTCTGCACATCTTAGAAAAAATATCACATCAATTTAAATAATTTAATCTATGTTGTATCGTGGTAAGGAAAAGATACACAGTGAAATAAAGTTAATTTTTTATAAACTCAAGTGTTACTGTCCGACTAGTATTATAATCTCGCGCTGTTGGTGTTACGTCCGAGGTTGGTCTTACTACTGACCGGCGTCCTTTCAGAGCTATCTCTCTGCTTATGCTTGCTTTGTGTCTCTCTAAGAGACACGGCGTCTTTTATACTTCCGCGATACTGGAAGTCACGTGGTACGAGCCACTATACAACAACCTAGTTTGTTTGTTTGAGGAATATTTTATGAAGCCAGAATAATAAATAAATAAAAAATTTCGGCGTCTTATCTGCTATTAGTTTATTTACAGCTAAAAAAAAAACACACCAGGTGAACATTCTCCAAATGTGGTAATTTAGATAATTTTTACCAGGAATAGTATATCTTTTGTAAGAGCAAATAAACTATTACATTACAAAGAAAAATAATGACACGAGATATTTCAGGTATAGAATGATATCAGCTCTCAGTTAATTCAGTTGATACCTTTGGATTTTGATTTGTCCAAAATCTTTCTAATTTAGGGTATCCCCCCTCCCATAAAAAGTGTCCTGGATATGATACTAAACAATCTGATGTTGAGATTCCAGTAACGCTGGAGCTTTGGAAAATGCGGCGTACCACTTCATTGCCATCGTTCTTTGGTCTACTCGGGCCCAGAGTGGTAGCATCTGATAGGGTCATATCCAACTAGAATCAAACTGCGTACTTATGCAAGGCAGAATTTCTTGAAATAGAACTGTTTTGACATTTAAACTGTGTACTTATGCTAAACTGAATTCTTTGAAATAGAACTATTTATTTGTATAAAAATAAAGTTAAATAATATACGAGGGTTGATATGCCATAAAACCCAAACAAACAAACAGATTGTTAAAGAGATGACTGGTCGTGGTTAGAAGACACATCTTTCAGACCATTATTCCTATTGTGAGTTCGACCCATATTTGTAGTTTTAAGTCAAACTAGATAGATTAAGATGGATATATATATATACATGTTTATAATAGTCCCCTAACTTTTTTCATGTCTTCGAGTCCTTATATTAAGTAATTCCCATTCATGGTGTCGCGGAGCGTTAGTTGTCGATGCCCAGTTTCTCTGCATGTAACATGTGACAGATTGTACTAAGTTATATGGTACCAATAGCAAAGAACGAACCTTGACCGGACTCCACGCCGCAAGTTACCATGCTAAACCGACACATTAGTAACGGGGTTGGTTTGAGAGTTTTTCCTTCTCCAAGACCGGTTTGCTGACCAACAAGGCGAGGGAACCCAGGCTGTCCTACAATTTATTCATTGTTGGAGAATAAACAGATGGATTCATGCCTTTCTCAAGGGCATTAGCGTGAAGTATAATTCAAACTGCTGCACCAGAATCCGTTTTCTACGACGATAACCGTTACACCACGGACGAACCACTATGAATAAATACCAACGAGTTGACAAACAGGCATACTTTATTTTCTGTAGAACTTGGTATGTTTGGTAGTCGAGATAGTTGCATATGTGTCAATCATGTCAATTTTCAGTGATCGAGTTCGAGTAAAATTTTCAATGCTGCTTTTCAAAGCGGGGTGTCTTTCTTTGTTGTCATCTACGCATTGTCTGTAGAACGAAGGTAAGTGAGTCTTGGGTGCATCTCAATAGAGACAAGGAACAGTGGATGGGACTTAAAAAACATTTTACATGTATATTTTAACCAACTCCTCTGTGATGTACATGATATAAACAAGAGTTTAATTTTTAAGTGGAGTAAAGGTGGTTTGAATTCAGTCTTTCTTCTTCTCCTTGACTGGTTGCCTGACCAAGGCTAAAGAACTCAGTCTGCCCTTCTATTTGACTGGAGGAGAATAGATGGATTCATGATTTTCCAAAGGGCATTAGCACGAGGTGAAACACAAACAGCCTTGTCCAAGATTTGAACTCCGGTCACCGATTCCATTTCCCTGGATGATAACCGTTGTTTATTTTGTATGCCTCCAGCTTGTCAAATGAGGAGTTTGCGCCATGGTTAGAAAACTCGTTTTGCAGACTATTAAGTATTTCGACTTGATTTTCAAAGCAGACAGGCCCTCTTGACTATAATACTATCTCGTCCTCCATTATTGTACAAGACTATGCAAAGCTTAGTAAACATCTGTCCATCTTCACTCACATAAACACAAATATAAGAAAGATTAAACTTGATCTTTCTGGTCGATTATGTTAACATGCCAGCACAAAATTCCTTTCCAGATCCTTTGCTAAATGGAAATCTTCAGACGCCTCTTCTCTTAGGACACTTGAGCAATGCTCACGGTATACACAAAGATCGATTCGGATCAGTAAAAAAAAATCTCAAAGAATAAAGAATTTCTTTCTTTTTCTTATTTCTTTTTTTTTTCTCTCCATTCTTTCTCCTCTTTTCATTCTTTTCTGTTTATTTATTTTTTTCTCTGCTTTTTTAATTACCCTTTTTACAAGTTCTTTTTGTTTTCTCTTTACTCGTTTCATTCCTTTCCCTTTTCTTTCTGAAAATCCTGACACAGAGTAGAATGTGCTCACTGTATCCCCTGCAGAGGATGTAAAACAAAAAAAAAAAAAAAAAAAAAATTCCCAGGTCCACTATGTCCCGGAGTGGTAGTTCCTGTTAAGCTCTCATCTATGTGTCAAACAAATCTGTTTAAAAAGTATTTGGATTCGATAGGATCTTGTGCAAAAAAGAAAAACTTCTAAAGAAACGACTACACAAAAAAATGTAAATATGAACATGTAATAAACGTGGTTCCCTAAACTCGAAACATAAAATAATCTGAGACGGGTTGACATGCCGTTAAAATCAATTAATCTTTTATGTCTCTCAATTACTCCTCTTTATTTTTCTTTCTCTTCACTTCTTTCCCTTTCTCTTTTTCTTTCCCTTTTTGCATTTTCTCTTTCTATTTCTTTCTCCCTCTCATTCCATTTAACTCTGTCTATCTATCTATCTATCTCCTTCCTTTATGTATTTCTTATTCTTTTTTCTTTATCGATTTCTGTCTGTCACAAATATTCGTTTAAAAACGAACATGCAAATTAGTTTGCATAAAAGTCTGTCTTAAATTAAAACTAATACATTTTACCCATCTGTTTCTAACAGCTTTAGAAATTAATTCTCAAAAATCCATTTTGTACATTTTTCTTAGTTTTTTTGTTTTGTTTTTGTTTTTTACCGTATATTTATGAGGACGAAATATTTTTGACCCCTTTCAAGTATATCAAGTTGTCATTCTAAAATAAAATAAAAGATAAAATATAGAATTTTCTAAACTAAAAAATAAATGTAGTTGTCGGAATAACGTTTCTTTTTCCACTTAAGACAAGTCTTCAAAAATTTTCAACCGGTTAACTCGCGGTTATGGCGTATCAGTTTATTTCTTGCGGGTGGGTTGGGGAAGGTGATCAAGGTTATAATCTTTACGAACAGTTTAAATCCTTTTCATTTTATTAGGGTTTTTATTTTTTCATCATATTTCACTTCAACACAAATACATGTACATTACACCTGATTATATATATATATATATATATATATATATATATAATTTGGTGATGCGTTACTATTTTTGTGGTATTGTTGGTAGCGCTATTATTATTTAAAAAGTAATTATACAAATAATGTGACAAGAAAAGAAGGAGGAAGAGGACTCGTCAGAATTGAAGATAGCATGGATGCACCAATACGACGACCCGAAGGATACATAAAAAAGAGCAAAGAAAAACAAATTACAGAGATCAGAAATAACACAGGCAACATAATGATTATCAGAATATCAATAACTAGGAAACAGAAATGGGAAGAAAACAACTATATGGATATTTTAACAAGAAACTGGCGAAATCTTACACGATATGACTTGGACATGGCTTAGAAAGGGAAACCTTAAGAGAGAAGAGAAATCTTTTTAAGAGCAGCACAAAATAATGCGATCAAAACTAATAATGTTAAAGCAAAAATTGATTACATGCAGAAATATAGCAAGTGTAGGTTATGTGTTTATAGGGATGAAACAGTTAATCACATGAACGAATTCAGCAATATGGTAAAAAGGAACGCCAGATTAGGCCGGAATGGGTGGGAAAGTTGATCCATCGGGAATTGAGCAAGATATCAAAATTTGACCAAGCTGACAAATGGTATACGTACAAATCAGAATCTATCCTAGAAAATGAGACCCAGAAAATTCTCTGGGAATCTGATGGTTTGGTTTCTTTGTTTTTAGGTTATTTAATGCCAAAGCCACTCTCCTAGAACAACAGTAGTGGTACTATTTAACCCATAGCTGGGAGGATAAGGGGGTTCATACCTTTCCCAAGGGTATTTGTCCGAAAGTGAACGTAATAGCGCGACTGGAGTACGAACTCGCGTTCTACGATTCCGCAGTCCATCGCTTTAACCATTACACCACGTGGACACCCCCTCTGGGAATCTGAGATACAAACCTATCAGCCAATACCGACCAGAATACTAGACCGAGCGTTAATCAACGAGAAGAAAAGAACTCATCAACCAGTGGATTTTACTGTTCCAGCAGACCATAGAGTAAAAGTAGAAGAAAACGAAAAGACTAAGAAATACTTAGATCTTGCCAGAGAGCAAAAAAAATTGAGGCACATGAAAATGACGTTGATACCAATTGTAGTTGGTGCCCTTGGAACGGTCCCCAAAAGCCTAAAGGCTGGAGTAACTGGGAATCAGAAGAAGAATAGCGATCATCCAGACCACGACACTGTTAAAATCAGCAAGAATACTTTGAAGACCTGGAGAACTGAAGAAGCTCTTCCGTCACTCCGACTTCTGTGAAAAACCACCAGTTAGAGCAGGTGTTAAAAACTCGCAAGGAGTAAAATAATAATAATCCTCTTTACGAGTTTTTCACTGTAGTAGTTTTTCCTGCGGTCCGAGTAACAGCAAGTCTTCTCAGCTCTTCAGGACTCTTTTAAATATTCTAGCTGAACCCAGTAGTGCTGTGGTCTAGAGGTCTCAATTCTTTCTCTAGTTTCCTTTGTCTCTTTTTCAGGTTCTTTGGAAATGTTCCAAGAGCTCCTACTATAATTGGTATCACTGCCACCTTCATGTTCCATAATTTATTCAGCTTCCTGATAAGGTACGGTATTTTTCAAGATTTTTGTTTTCCTTTATTTTCACCTTATTCACTGGAAATTAAAAAAAAGACGTTTTTTATAGTATTAGAAATAATATTTCTAAAATCTATCTTTGTGACAATCCCCCTCGGCCCACCGTTACATCAACTTTTTCGAAACCATTTCACTTCTTGGCCGGTGATCATCTAGTGGTTCCGATAGGGGTATCGCACATTTCCTTACGGCCACAAGAAATACAATCAAGGGAGTGCGAGAAAAAGAACAAACGAACAATAAGGCTCGGGTTAACTCAAAGTATAAGAAGGGTGATTCTGTGACACTGTGCATTCCTTTGTGCATATGTAGACTAACGCTAGCGTGGATTTCTAGCGAAATTTCTACAAAGCTACTAGGAATGCCAACCCATCTTGACCAGTCTTCCCTCACTGCTGCTGGACTCAATCTCGTGCCGACTGGTCACTTCTGCTGTCCGGTGTCGACTGGCCACTCACGTCACCCTTCGCCAACTGCCTTCTCTGAGTTCCTTTGTCCAACTCCCTACTCGCGTTCCCTTCCTACTTCCGGTCGCGTCGAGATCTCGAGTCCAAACCCTTTGTCTGGTTTCGCGCCAAAACAGACAAAGAATCGTCTGCTTGGCGGACCACCTACATAGTGTCACATCTTAAACATTTTAACTTATATTTGTTTTTCTGCGTATTTATAAGAAATAAACACTTGATTTTTTCGAACTATGAACTGTATTACCTACATATAAGACATACTTTGGAGGAACATTAGGTCAATACCTGAAGAGGATAAAGGGATGCTAATATTTTCTTGGGTTAAACAAAAATGGGTCTTTGTTAGAACATTGCTTGATTGCTCGCTGCTCTTTTGGTCAAGGCGTGTTCGTTTGTTTTTCGTTTTCGAAATTTTTCGAAAATATTGGTAAAATAAAGAAATCTTCTCTTTGCTTTAGTGCATAGATGTATGGCGAGGCTCAAGCGCGTAGTAAATGAACTCTAAGAGACAATTTCAACTACTTGACAAGGTTGCGTTTCACTTCACGCTAATGCCCGAAGGAATGATATGAATAAACCCGTCACTTCTCAATCCAGCTATGAGAAAAAATGTTGGGAAGACTTGGCTCTATATTTTAGCCTTGACACAGTAACCGGTCGATATAAAGGAAAATTCTGATTTCAAACTAACTGTTCCGATAAAAAAAAATGTGTCACACACTGCCTATGATAAAGCGGCCGGGTACATGAACTATATGAATATATTTTTTCCCAAAGTTAAATATCAAAGCTTGACGGTCATATTGTACGTGAGGTTTAATGTTTTAAAACTTTTATTTTGGTTCGCTTGAACGATCTTCATTCAAAGAAACCTCGATAATCAAATATATTCTCTGAAATACTCCAACATATAAATATAAAAAGATGTGTATAATTTTATTGTTTCATTCTTTTTTGTCATCAGTCGCTGCCACATTAACTTCCTTTTTGCTTATGTAATAATACATATGTAATCTCTTTTGGAATAATATATTTATTTACGTGTTTTTACTATTTAGCTTCTCATATGACAAGACCAATCGAGATCAAGTATGACATGATTTTCTTTCTAAGCACAGACCTGTTCATGTTCTGCAAAACGTAGCGTTGTTTTATACAAAGAAAAATATTTTTCATTGTGGTAAATTTGGATAGCATTGTATTCACACACAAAAAATGTTTTAACATTTAGTCTGGTCAAAATAATCTGTTTGCCCAGTTGACTGGGACTGTAGAATACGGCGACTGAAAAGGGGTAAGACACCTCGAACAATCACAACACAACGAATATCCGACTACTGACACTAAACTGCATCTGATAGAGAGGCTCCAGTCTTGGAACTTTGGTAAAAGTGGAATTCCTCTTCATTGCTATTACTCACAGGTCCACTCTGGCCAGGAGTGGTTGTACTCATTTATGGGTAAAAAATAATTGAATTGAATAAAATACATATATATAA
Organism: Sepioteuthis lessoniana; assembly: GCA_963585895.1. Taxonomy (NCBI): domain Eukaryota; kingdom Metazoa; phylum Mollusca; class Cephalopoda; order Myopsida; family Loliginidae; genus Sepioteuthis; species Sepioteuthis lessoniana. Next base: position 89,115,812 of record OY757909.1, read on the forward strand.
AACACAATTCGCATCCATATGTGTGTGTGAGTGTTTGCCTGGATTATATTTTTCTTCGACTTTTTCTCCTAATTGCCCACCTTTATGTAATTGACACTTTCGATGACGTAATAGATATCGGAATTCATTTCCTGTGAAATTTGATAAGTTAAAGTCTAATGATGACTATCTTGGTCACGTATTAGAAATATAGCTTCCTGTCAATTCAATTTTTTAAAAATCGCCATAATTTATTAATTTTTTTAAAATTAATTTTTTGCTCTAAGATTATTTTTAATTAATAAATGGTTAAAAATAGGACAGAGAATTGATCATTTTTTTTTTACTTAATTCTACCTTTAGTTTAGGTTCAATATTCAGGAAGAATTGGGCAGTTAAGTTCCAAAAATGGGAGTGGTTCCCCATGAAAAATGCTTGTCATTCAAGCAGAATTTTGGTTGGTCGAAAATCGCTCAAGTAACGTGCTTTGTTCTACTTCTGCGTGTATTTGACGGGCACCTGCTGATGTGAGTTATGGAATTATTCGTCAGATTTTCGGTGGAATTTGTCTAGAGCCAATCCAGTCTGGTCCATTTGCTTGTATTATAATTTTTTTTTTAAATCAGGAGTGGCTGTCATCAAATAATTCTTATCCAAAATCTGGTCAAATTTTTACATCAAATAAAAAAGTAAAGGAAAGTACAGTAAAATGAGTTATTGAACATATTGGTTAACCCTCAAGAAAATTATAGTTTTAATGTTGTGTGTTATGATCGATTAAAAATAATAAGAGCAGGGGATTTTTTTTCCGTCAGTAACCTGTAGTCGTGTCCGGAACTGCGGCTCACAGACATGCTTTGTTGACAAATGTTTCGAGGCATGGATTTATATTGCACTAGACCTTCGGGTCTTGTGAATCTTTGGCCATCAAAATCACCTGCCTTCGTACCAGGAAACTTAACAATGACTACCATATTTCACATTGTTTAGTGAATCTATAACCAGCATTGAAACCTTCCTGTCCCTCCCACTAAACCCCATTATAAAAAAAGATAAATAAAACCGGCAGAATGACAGGGAAAGACTTAGATTTTGAATTTAGCGAAAAACCCTTCCCATTGGGGATGGGCTATGATTTAGTAAACAATAGATCTTCTTTCAACGACTCATGAATATCACATGACATCCACATGTTTTTGAGACTGGATCAGATCGAGGTTAAAACACCGAGGATAACGAAAGTGGTATTATTTCAGTAACCACGCATCCGACTTTTTTTTTTCTTTTTTAGGATGATAAACTCGTCGTTATCTCTTCATCTCGTCTTTGTCTCTGCCATTTTTTTTTGAGACCCCATAATGCCACAATGCTGTTTTAATTAAATGTTCCATTTCTTTCTCATATGTTTAATTGATTGGTTTTAATGACATATCAACTCATCTTGGATTATTTTAACCCCATAAATTTGGGAATCGGATTCATTATACGTTCATATTTATATTTTTGTTTAGTTGTTTCATAGAAGTTATTTTACTTTGCACACGGCCCAATCAAATACTAATCCTTTTTAATCAGATCTATTTGATCCATAGATGGAACCTTAACAGGTACTACTACTCTGGGTCAGAGTGGACCTGGGAATAATAGCAATGAAGGGGTACTCCATACTCTTCAGAGCTCCAGAACTGAAGCCTCAACATCAAATGAGGTTTAGTGTCGTACCCAGAATACATCCTTTGAGGAGGGGGGGTTACTCCACTACAAAGGAAACAATCAGCATACTCTATACCCCACCGATAGAGCTACCTTGGTTTTTCCTTTTTTAGTTTTTCACTGGAGCCATTTTTACCCGTGCAAATTTTTCCTGAGCACTTAATGTAGTAAATATCATACAAATTCCCAATTTTTCAATAACATTAAAATGAATTTGATTGTGCATATAAAAAAATACACCCTTTAAAATGAATTTAATTGTGCTTCAAAAAAAAAAAAAAAAAAAAAAAAAATACCCAATCTTTAAGAAATAATTTTGTTCTTGCAAAAATGTTATAACCATATTCAAATTTTGTGGTCGAGGAATAGATCGTAAGCAAAAATTTTTCCCGCTCCCATTTCTGCGTCGTATCTTGGTCCGCAGTAAAAATTCGAAATACCCAAGAGATATGAATGCTTATCTGATACATTACTTGATAAGACTTTAATATCGTTAACCTGATATGTTTTGATTTCATTCTACTTAGATTAGTGCCACGGCGTTTGTTCATTCTAGACGAGTCGATTCTGCGAAAGATATTAATGATTTTCATTTAATAAGCACACATCTGTACACGCACATCCGTAATTCTGCACACACATCAATACATATATAGAAATGCTCGTACATAAACAGAACTAAACTTGCTCACACGAAGAAAATGGATAATACATTGATAATTGAATGTATATTTAAATTCACACACCCATCTACATATCCACCGAAAATCTTATGTAGATAAGAAATAGATATTATAAAAGGGACCTTCGCTTTTTTCCCAGTTGTCAATCAATGTTCTCTGGTTGTAGCAGAGAGAGATTATATATATATATATATATATATATATATATATATACAATATTTTTCAAGTATTAGATAAGTAAATAATGAAACAGGATAAAAACTCACCACTCAGAGTTTCACGTTGTCGATCCTCGGGTGAGCGAGTATTCAACAGATCTTCATTACCAGCTGATCCGAGTATTAACAACGTGAAATTCTGAGTCGTGAGTTTTTATCCTGTTTTATTATTTTCTTATTTTATAATTAAAAAATATTTTGATATTGCTCAGCATTTTCATGCATAGAGTGCTGTAAAAAAATTCGGATTAAGAATCTAAATCAAATTTTGATAATAATAATATCTGAGGTCTATCATAAATGACTTGAAGCACTCCCCTTGGGATCGCATAAATATAACCCAGCGTCTTTTCCACTTTCAAAACACTCTGAAAAATTGTCTTTCAGGAACACCAACGCGTTCGGCTAAATCACGTCCGCTATGCAAAAATCTCCCACCATTCAACGCCGATTTTAGCTTCGGTAAATGCAAGAAATCATACGGAATCAAAAGTGTTGTCAGACTTGCGAAATACCCGAGATGTAATCATAAACACGACAGATATAGAGAATAGAAGCTCATTTAAAGGCAGCTCACTGTCGACTGCATAACTCCACGTGTGAGTGTCTTTACGTAAGCGCAATAGTGTTCCTTGTGATTGATTGCCAAGTTACATCAAGGCTACAAAGCTGGTCCTCTCTCTCTCTTTATATATATATATATATATATATATATTGTGTGTGTGTGTGTGTGTATTTATCAACCCCTCCGCACGGGCAGGATGTGGCACAATGTCATTTTTTCAAGCGGAGTTTAACGGGCCTGAATTCCTAGTTTTTCCCTCTCCAGACTGGTTGCCTAACCAAGACTAAAGAAATCAGTCTACCCTACTATTTATCCATAGCTGGAGGGAGAATGATTAGATTCGTACCTTTCCCAAGGATATTAGTACAGTGGGAAATGATATCAGATTCGTCCAGGATTTGAATTCTTCTCGCCGTGTCCATTTACTATGTTGATAACCATTACACCACGGGCACCTTTATATATATATATATATATATATATATATATATATATATATAGAGAGAGAGAGAGAGAGAGGAATGATCGTAATAGACTCGGTAAAAACCAAGTTCAAGTTCTGGTGGAGTTAGTATTTCTCTTTATGTTAATACTATTGAAAAAGGCATGTGACAATCTCTCTCTCCCAGCTTTTGGGAAAATAGTTAGACAGGCTAAGTTTTCTAGCTTTGATGAAGTAAATAGTCAAGAAGAGAAGAAAATTTTGAATATAAAAACTGTGGCGTATTGATTGTGTCGTATTTTTGCCATCAGCTCATCCCCAAAATATGTCTGGCTCTAGACAAAACTTCCAGCAATATAAACAAATCATCTGTGTAGATAGTTCAACGGTTCGTATCTTTAACTGAAGTGGTGAGATCTTACTCATCATATTCGATTGGAGAGTGTATAATCGTTGTAACAGTCTTTTATTGTCAGTACCGGTTCGACGGTATGGTAATTATGAAAGAACGGTTTGCTTAAGTGTTCATTTGCAGGTCAGTCAGTAGACATGAGCAAAGATTTGACTGAGTGCCAGGAGATGTATATTCATGCCTTTCTGAAACACTCTCTTATTAAGAGAACATCATCTTTAGCTGGATCTTGAATTCAGTTTGGTGACTCCGTTTTTGATGTTCAGAAACCTTACACAATATTTCCCCAATCCCATATATAGACCTATCTCCATCTTATATATATGTGATGTGCGTTTACCTGACCACTGCGCTTACAACGTTATATATATATATATATAATTGCAACCTCATGCTACTAAGTCCGCGTTTCGTGTTTTCACACTCATCAGATGGGCAGATGTTACATGTAGCCACATCTAAGGTGGGAGACTAAACAACTGCTTCTGCAGTGTTTAAATACTTTTTCAAAATGTGCTCGACTACAAATGGAACATGAATATGACAGTGATACTAATCATGCTTGTAGCCCTTGAAACTGCTCCAAGGAACCGAAAGAAGAGACTAGAGGAACCAGAGACATAGCCATAAACAAGGAGAATCTGTTGACTAACGGTCAAGCCACAGTGAAAGCATTAGTTTCTGTGAAATCAAGAAAGCAATGATGAGCCTATTCAGTTCTAAGAGGGGTGGAATATGAGCCGTTCCATACTTCTGGTTTTATGCCAAATCTCGGTATAGTTTTGAAAGGCTGCTTTGTGTGTTGTAATGGTCAGCGAGCTTAGCTAGCAGACTATTTCAAGTGTGTTCGGTTCTGACTAGGAGCCCTATACTTTTGGCCTTATGCTAAAACTCGGCACAGTTTGTGCCGAACAAAAGTAAGCATAGTAAATGACTTCTAAATATTAATACCCGACACCCAACTCTGTTGTATGTGGTTAGAAGTGTGGAGTAAACCCTTCTTTGGCATAACTCCCAGGTCCACTCTGACTAAGAGTAATAATACCTGTTAGGGTCCCATCTATGAGTCAAATAGATCTGTTTGAGATAATGAAGTGTTTACCAGTTTAAAATGATTGTGAAGTTACGTTTTTGTAGCGTTTTTAATAAAAGACCATAATTGTTAAACT